>CP142451.1:129250000-129850000 GCA_038049695.1 Cinnamomum chago
TGTGTGGTTCAGACGGACGGTGTGATACCGTGTCCGGTCTTGAGTGATGAGTGTGATGAGATGATGAGTGATTTGCGGGATTAGTAATTCCCAGCACTGGTGAGATTTCCCCGCCGCAACTGTGTTCAGTATGGGAGGGCCGCGGCATAATATCCCGCGGTATTCCAGCTCGTGTGAATGTGCCATTTTGTAGTAGAGTAGATGTTTTATATTATCCTGATTCTTTATGATTATACTGCTCAACTGCCTAGTTCATTACCTTGTTATTCTTTAATTTATTTACCTGTCTCTATTCATTTGATATGTATGTTCTACGTTAGTGGTATGCTGTGACTTGCCAGATCTTTTAGATCTGACCCATCTTTGGTGCTTTGGCCTTGACCCAGAGATCCCAGAGGATGCACTTGCGCTAGTAGAGGCGCCGATTGTCGGAGATTATGGATGGGGCCCGGCCGACCCGGATGTCGAGCCGGAGGGCGGAGATGAGTTACCTGGGTTTTGAGAGTCCATCTTATTTTGGGTTTTGAGAAAACTTTGTAGGTGAGCCGGGTAGCTAACAAAGATGTAATAACTTTTGATTAACAACTGATACTTTTTAACTAGACTGTAGTTCTGCTCACACTTTACATATATATTGATACCAAATGCTTCCGCTTTATTTATCTTGCTTCCGCACATTTAACCATTGAGTCTATTGGTTCAAAAAGTTTTAAATTAGACCTCACTGCGGGCCTACGATCTTGGAAGTAGCGCGCCAACTTCGGGTATTCGAATGATTTTATCGGTATCCGGAATTGGGGCGTTACAAAACCCATTGGATGCAAGTGGGTATACTCGGTGAAATTAAAGTCTGATGGATCCTTGGATCGCTACAAAGCTCGTCTAGTTGCACTTGGAAACAGGCAGGAGTATGGTATCGACTATGAGGAGACTTTTGCTCCAATGGCCAAAATGACAACTGTACGTACAGTTCTTGCAGTAGCCGCCTCTCAGTCATGGCCCCTATATCAGATGGATGTGAAGAATGTTTTTCTTCATGGGGATCTTAAAGAGGAAGTCTACATGCGTCTCCCTAATGGAATTCCTTCTTCTTCCAAGACCGATGTTGCTCGATTACGACACTCATTATATGGCCTTAAACAGGCACCCAGAGCTTGGTTCGACAAGTTCCGAACCACTCTCCTTCAGCTTTCTTTCATACAGAGCCCGTATGATCCTTCGATGTTCACACTTCATTCATCCAGAGGATCCACAATTCTCCTTGTGTATGTCGATGATATCATTATTACTGGCCCTTACACTGATATGATTCGACAGATACAGGCCTCTCTGCACGATAAGTTTCATATGAAGGATTTGGGACCTTTGAATTATTTCTTGGGTTTAGAAGTTCATCAATCAAAGAAAGGCTTGTTTCTTCATCAGCACAAATATGCTACTGACCTAGTGGATCTCTCCGATCTCGGTGATTCTAGCCCAGTCGACACACTGTTGGAAGTAAATGCCAAGCTTCATCAGCAAGACGGTGATCTCCTTCCTGATCCTACATTCTATCGTCGTTTGGTTGGTAGCCTTGCCTATCTAACCATTACTCGACCAGATCGCTCTTATGCTGTTAATCTGATCAGTCAGTTTATGACGGCCCCACGGCATCATCATTTGGCGGCAGTCAAATAGATTATTCGATATATCCTTGGTACCTCTACCCACGGCTTATTCTTTCCAGTTAGCACACCACTTACACTCACTGCTTATTCTGATGCGGATTAGGCTGGCAGTCCGGACACACGTCGCTCTACTACAGGATGATGTGTTTACTTGGGAGAAGCCTTGGTTTCCTGGAAATGTAAAAAGCAAGATAGAGTCTCCAAATCTTCCACGGAATCCGAATACCGAGCCATGTCTTCCGCTTGTTCTGAGATCCTATGGCTACGTGGGTTGCTTTCCGAGCTTGGATTCTCCCAGACTCAACCGACTCCTCTTCATGCTGACAACACAAGTGCCATTCGAATCACTGAAAATCATGTATTTCATGAGCGAACCAAGCATATTGAAGTGGACTGTCACTTCATTCGGGACGAGTATGATCGCAAAATCATTACTCTTCCCCATATTTCCACTGAGTTCCAGCTTGCTGATATCTTCACCAAGGGCCTTCCACGACCGCGGCATGAATTCCTGGTTCGCAAATTGTTGATGGTTGATTCACCGCATCAATTTGAGGGGGGGTGTTAAAGTGTAAACTTGTATGATATTTGACCCAACCCACTTGTATGATATTAGGCCCAGCCCAAGTGTAAATAGGAGACCCAGTCATAATGTGTACAGCAAGATAGATTGTATACAGCACGATTGATTCATTGTCTTTCCATTCTTAGAGATCTAATTGATCTAATTAGGTTTTAATTCCTTGATTTGTAGCCTAATCTTAGGCATTGTAAAGTCTATTTAAAGAACAGAAATCCAAGATGACAAGGCATCGAATGTGAGGTTTTCACAGAACTCTCTCTCTTTCGTTCTGGCATATGCTTCTGAATGTCACTATGCTTCTGAATGTCAATACCGTCGCATGGTTTTTTGTTCCTTGCGGATTCAGTGCAACAGTTTGTTGATTTTCATTAGGCTGCATTTTTCTATCTTGCCCCTGTTCTTTATTATCACACTCTCCCTGTTACATTTAATGAAGTCATCTCCTTGAGGTAACACATCTTGCAGAAGAGCATGTGCTGATTATTTTTTTCCTCTAAGTAAATTCATTGAATGCTGATGCAGAAATAAGATAATAGATAATTTTTTGGTGAAATCAAATCCACATTGAAATTCTATTTTATTTTTGGATCTCTCCCTAGCATGAACCTCTAGCTGTAGGGGGTTCTTTACGTCTGATGTATTGCTCTTGTGATATGAACTTTCTGAAGAATAGGATCTAAACCATCAACATGAGGCAGAAATGGGTTATTTCATATGGATGCTATGGAAGGGGGTAATATTATTTTCCTTTTGTCAGGTTTTCTGTCTGATAATTATTATTGAGAAAAGTAATATTAAATAAAAATAATAATAGAGGATGATCTAAATGATATAAGTGCGAGTACTGGTGCTTGGTGAGTTTCATTTGCAATGCACATTTATGTAGATTCAATTCCTTTCCAATTTAAACTTAAACTTTCCATCAAGTGATTGAACTTCAATGTATGCTGCATGGCATATTGTGGACCTGTGGTCAATCTTTCTTGGATATCTGTTTCCTAAATCTCTAATACTTATTGTGCAGGAAACTTCTATTTAGCATGATCAATGAGCTCCCGACAATATATGAGGTAGTGAGCGGAATTGCAAAGAAGCAAGTGAAAGACAAGTCTTCGGCTACAAATCACAGCAGCAACAAATCCAAACAGAATTCTAAAGGGGTAAAAAACACTGTTAAAAATCTCTATGGATCTGATAGTGGTTATAAAGTTCTTGTGTTGCTTTAATGGATCACCTACAATGGTGGGGGTCTGGAAGGAAACTGGTGCCCGTAGTGATATCTTCTGTAAGCTTGGCACAGCAATTCTTATCGCCATTCTGTGTTTGGACTCGATGGCCGATCCTAAAATCAGCACAAGATTTACTTATAATAATGTGAAAAAAATCCCAGTAAACTTGAATTTGTAGCATGTAGCATTAGGGTTGAAATTGGCAGAGACAGCTGGGCCCTGTCCCACTTGAGCTGGATTTCAGGATTCCTGCGGAGTATATTAGCCTTTTGGCCAGTATGGGGGTGTGAGCATTCGAGCTTACTACCTGGTCCGATGCCCACAACTGACTTTACAAAATAGCTTGCCACGCCCAACCAATCAAACTCATATTGGTTCATTACTTGGCCACTGATGTCAGGCCTGGGAGGTGAAAATGGGATGTGAAGATCAGTCTGAATAAATAAACAGTTAGTTTGAAAAAGAAAAAAAACCCATTGGCTTGACCAGCTCAGCTGCATGTTGCAACTCTGCAGATAAGCTGGCTTTGACAGTCTGCGCTCTATACTTAATTTGAGTTTGATCTATTGCCTTCATTTACACCAAGGATGAAAATAGCGGTAGCGGCAGGCCCCGCCCATCGCGAAACCGCTACGAAACGGCGTAGCAGTGTGATTTGAAAAAATCGCCAAAAAAATCTGAAAAAATTCCAGAAAATCTAGAAAATTGTAAAATGAAAGAAAATGTGGTTCTTTTGCAAAAGTAAGTAAGAAAAGGGGGCATAGCGGTGCCCTCAATAAATGAGGTTTTGTATCGCTATATAAATAGAAAATAATAGTAATGATTAGTTTTTTCACATGTATTCATGTTTCTTAGTAATGCTAACTTAAAAAGTAATGGAAAGCTCATAAAAAAAAAAAAAAAAAAAAAAAACTAGAACATGAAATATAGGCATAAGAATTAAGAAGACTTAAGAGTTAGGTCATTACTCATTAGGGCCCGTTTGGTAATTTTACTAATATAGTCAAGTGAAGTTAAACATCCCATCAAAATCACTTTTTACCAAAATTCCCTCCATCTTTTCCAAAAAAAGTAAAAAAGCAACTACATTTACTCACTAAAAGACAAAAAAAGCTCCATTTCCGCATTCAAAAAGTCAAAAATATTCCATCCCAAACAACTAAAAACAAAATACCATCATAACTCACTTATATTTTATTCATTCTTTTCATTTCACTTCACTCCACTTTATTTTAAAAGTAAATTACTAAACGGGCCCTTAGTGAACATTGAACAATCAAATATCAATACTTCAACATTCAAGGTTCAAATTCAATCAAGTAAATGAACTATGAAGTGATCAACAATCAACATTTAACACCAATTTAGAAATGACAGAGTAGCGAGTTAGTGAAGGAAATAGGAATACCTTAATCACCACCAAAATAATTGTCTACCAAGATTCAAGGCGCTATGGTTATCTTCATCCCCATCAGTGTTATCATTTCTATTGGCACCATATTGAATTTGATATTGATGAGCATTGGGATCCACAAATCCAAAGAAGGCAGCCGCACCCACATCATAGGAACTTGGAGGAGGTGGAGGTGGATATCTACCATATTGCCTTTCACCATAGTGACCATGAGTAGGACCCTGAAGCTAAAGACTGTTCTTCTCCTTGTTGTACTTGACCATATGGAAAATAGTCAAAATACTATGAGGGTCCTTATCCATTGTAACTAGGGTTCCACGAATCAGTCCATGATGCCGCATCTTCACCCGTATTTCCTTGCTCATTACTATCTCCAACCCCAGGTGGTGAATCTCTTCGGCGCCGTTGATAACCACGGCTTGGATCAAATCTTCTAAATGGAGGTAACTCTTGTACTTCCTCTACAGGAACAACATCGTCTTCATCATGTTGATAGTATTCACTAGTACCACTTGTCCCGCTATCTCCTCCATCTCCTCCACCATGGCTGCTCGAAGAGACGGTGGTGGAACTAGCTTTTTTAGAAGTAGGTTCTTTCCCACTCCTCCTAGTCCTACTGGTACCTTCTCCCTGAGGTGGCTGACCTTCTACAGGTGCCTCACCCATATCCTCATCTATCAACTCTTAAACCGTTTTCTGAAACCTCGGATCTGAATCTAGCAGTGGATCCTTTATCTCGGCTTGCCATGGGAGTAAGGGATCGTCCTCTCGGAATATGTGATTTAAATTAATAGGACAATAAGCATGATCATCCCTTGCCCTTCTCTCCCTAGTTCTGTTTCTCAAATTCAGATTGTAATGATAATATATACGAGCTTGTTGAGTTTCTGCATGGTAAGCAGATTCCTGGCCTTCGTGTGGATAAAAGAGAAAGTGCTCTAATTTCTCTCACAGTTGGAAGATGTTGTTGTCTGACTAAGGATGCGAACAGCTGCGCTCCTTAGATGTAGAGCACTCTCTCCAAAATTCATCCGCCAATCAACTGAAATGCAAAAAATAAATAAAGAAAATTAGATTTCCGTAACCCTCAAGTCATTCTAATCAATTATAATAAATAGATCAAGATTCAAGACTATTGGGTGGGGTCTTTTGTTCATAGTCATACCAGGTGGCATCCTTCCAATCGATCATCGTATCACAAGAGGGTCAGCAAAGGTTCCTCTCCTTTATGTATACATAGATATCTACAATGTGAAAATTAGATATAAGTTAGTAAACCCCTACAGTATGTGTGGCAATGGGCACTTGGCAGCATAATTAAATTCTCTTAAGTAACCACCCACTCACCACTTATATGGCATCAATTTGATCATCTGGATTTAACAATCTCTTCAATACCTTCCGTAATCCTACCCGCAAGTCCGGTTCTATTGCTTCGGTGTGTAGTTCGACATTGCGGTAATATAATTCGGAATTCAAAATATAACCTGCATTATAAATATGTAGATTGTACTGTGAGCAAACAAGATAATAAATACATTAGTTAGGAAGATAAAAGAATATCAAATTCAAAGATATATATTAATTACCTACAACATGCAATGGATGGTGCAACTGATCGTTCCAACGGGCATCAATAATCTTTATATATTTCTCGTGATATCTAACGTTTTCCATAATTGCTTGCTTTGCCCGATCCATTGCTTCATATATAAAGCCTATTGTCGGCTTGTCATCACCATCTACAAGCCGCAACACTTTAACTAAAGGCTCAAAAACCTTTAATACCTTCCTCGCTTTCTTCCAAAAATTTATTGTCTCTCATTAGGTTTGGGACTTCAAACTCTGGACCACTAGTTGCATTGCCCCATTTCGAATGAAGCCATTCTTCTGATGCAAACATCTGAATGAGCTCTGTTCTAATCCTTACAAGCCTTTCCATAGCCATAAAATGGGTTGCAAACCTAGTTAATCCTGGACGCAACAAGGCATGATTATTTGTGTATCTTTTCATCAAGCTTGACACCCATGAATGATCATATGTAAATCTTGTAATTCCTCTACATGCCTTGATCAATAAAGCCATTTTTGTCTTCCTTCCAATTTCTTCCAAGATGAAATCTATGCAGTGTGCTGCACATGGGGTCCAAAATAAATGGGTCATCTTATCCATTAACTTCAAACCTGCTGCCTTGAAATTGGCGCCATTATCTGTAACAATCTGTACAATATGCTCCTCTCCCACACTCTCTACAACTTTATCAATAAGAGTGTATTTGTGGTTGTCCGTCTTTGTTCAGTTGCATCAATGGACTTCACAAAGACGGTCCCAACGACTGAATACACCAAAAAGTTTATTAATTGTGTTTGGGTGCCGCTGGTCCACCCGTCACACATGATAATAACATCATTCTGTTGCCACATGGGCCTAAACTTTTTCCACCCAAGCCTTTATTTCTGTATATTCTTCTTCAAGATATTTAGTGCCCACATCATATATGGAGGCGCCTGTTTACCCTGCCAAGCTTCGGCGACAACATCAAGAATAGTCTGGAAATATGAGGAATCTACTGCTGTAGGTGGTATGTTTTTGTGAATTAGCCATTTTGCTATAACTTTGGCCAATCTATCTCTTGCAGCCTTCATTACCCCTTTCACAACACTAGCTATTTTTGGTTGTTTAGCTCCCTCTTTTCTATGTGCTAGATGATCAATAGGGGGAGGAACTGCTCTCCCAGTAGAGATAATTTCTACATCAACATCCCGTTCCTGGGTGCTAAATGCCCTACGCATGGACCCCGCAATGCCCTTACCCCTGTCTGGCACAGTAGTAGATGAGCCCCCTGCATCATAATATTTGCTTCTAGCAAATGCACGACGTTCATATTCTTCTTGTTGACTCATGATGGACTCTCGGCGTGCAGCCTCTATCTGTGTATCTTCCTCCTCATCAAAGTATTCATCCTCAAATACATCATAATGGGCAGCATCAACATTTGCCGCCTTTTTTCTTTTATCTCTACTTTTCTAGCTTTGTTTCGGCCAACCAAAGCTTTCATTTGTTCCCTGACTTACCTTAGTACTTCGGTACAGCCCAGCAACATTGCTAGAAATGTGGCCCAAGTGGTGCTTGAATCTTGTAATGCCCTCATTGGTCACTTTCCTGCAAAACTTGCATTTGATTTTCAACCTATTATTGATAACAGCCTCACCAAAACTCCATGCGAGATCAATATCACGAGGCATTTTAACTTATCAATTGGCAAAGACAGATAAACTGAATGCCTGGTTGGTTATAAATATGAACAAGTAGTATGTTAAAAATTAAAAAAACAAAGAAGCATGTTAGAGGAAACATATATCTAACACTTAGGAATCATTCTCTTGACATTTAATTGGTATTTCCTTGAAAGTATCAATTTTTTTTAAAAATTTAAAAAATCCGAAAATAAGAGTATAAAATAGAATTAGGAAAAGACAAAGATTTGTTGGATTGATCTATGCCAAACATAGATATAACATTTGGGAGCATTTTTCAATACATTTGATTGGCATTCCATTATTTAAAATATTTTTTTTTTCAAAAAATAACAAAAATTCGAAATTAAAAAAATTAAACAAGTAAAAAAAAAGCAATATATGTTGGAATGATCTATGGAAAACATAAATCTAGGAACCGTTTTCAAGAAATTTGATTGGTATTCAAATATATTTTTTTTCAAAAAGTAAATAAATCCGAAAATAAAAAAAAGAGAAAAATCAATAAACATTCAAAATGTGATGGATTGATCTATGGGAAACATAGATCTATCATTTACAAGCAATTTCCAAGTGGTTTCATAGGTTGTCCATGATTATTCACATTTTTTTTTCAAAAATTAAATAAATCCGAAAATAAAAAATAGAGAAAAATCAATAAACGTAAAAAATGTAATGGATTGATCTATGGGAAACATAGATCTATCATTTAGAATGCATTTCCAAGGTTTCATGGGTTGTCCATGAGTATTCACTTTTTTTTTCAAAAAATAAATAAATCTGAAAATAAAAAAAGGGAAAAATCAATAAACATTCAAAATGTGATGTATTGATTTGTGGGAAACATAGATCTATCATTTAGAATGCATTTCCAAGTGATTTTATGGGCTGTCCATTAGTATTCACATTTTTTTTATAAAAAAAATAAATCAGAAAATAAAAAATAGAGAAAAATCATGCAAACATTCAAAATGTGATGGATTGATCTGTGAGAAACACATATCTATCATTTAGAATGCATTTCCAAGTGGTTTCATGAGTTGTCCATGAGTATTCACTTTTTTTTTTCAAAAAATAAATAAATCCGAAAATAAAAAATAAAAAATATGTGTGCATCATCAAAGGAAAACATAGATCTAACAATATTACAAGACAAGGAAGCAATTTTAGTTGTTAGAGAGATGAATAGATGATCTCAAAAGTCAACTACAAAAAATCTAAAAGAAAAAACATAACTAGAATCTTGATGAAGAAGGAATGGATTTAATGGAAGCTTGGATCTTGTAGTTGTGTAACTTGTGTCTTGTGTTTGATTATTTCCTTTTGATGTTTGTTGTGGTGGATTTTGTGGTAAAATCTTGATTTACAGCACTTGGGAGGTTTTCACTGCAAGAAGAATGAGTGAAAGAGGTGAAAAAGTAAAAGGAAAGTGTGCAAATGGGTCGGCTGGGGGGTTGTGGTGTTTGGAGTTTAAACACCCCCGCTATGTGGCGGCCGCCACGATGCATGGAGGAATGCATAGCGGCCGATACAGTGCGAAACACGTTTGTTTTAAAAAAAGCCTGGCGGTTATGGCCACCACGGCCGATGTAACGTAGCGGCTGATATTTTCATCCATGATTTACACAAGGTCTTGTCAGGAAACATTATATGATTCCAACCTTTTTAGGCTTTTTTGTAATGAAGTTTGCTGTTTTGGCCAAGTTCATTGGTTTTTTTTTTTTTTTTTTTTTTTGTTTAATTAACTCTATTATTATGTGTGTGAATCCCTCAGCTGAGCGCCAGTGCTCTTGAACACATCATGGGGCCCATGTTTTGATTATCTGAGTGGACCATAAAACAGGGACCCCCCTTGATAGTCATGGGTCTCAAGTATGGCACCCATCCGAATGAATTGGATCGTTGGATCGTGGATCAATTGGGGCTGGTGATGATTAGAGCTTTGATCACCATACACGACTCATGCCGGGGGAGATCTGTCGAACCCCACTCCACCCTAGTTCTCATGCCCAGTTGGGGCCCGAGGTGGGCCTCACAAGCACTGGCTTCCAGCAGAGGACTTGCTTGTGTGGTCGGCTTGAGAATATGCATGGCATCCTCAGGCATCTAGTTTGTAGAAGTGGTCTCATGGAAGTCATAGCACTCTTGGTTTGGTGATCTTGTTGTGTCCTGTGGTCTTTTTCATGGAGCCAGGACCATGACCAAAAGCTCCATGATGTGACTAAACCCTGATTGGTGGCCTCTTGATACGTGATTGTCGATCGGGAGGCTAGTTGACATTCAATGAGGAGAAGTCCAAAAGTTTGGATTCCTATGATTATGACATTCTACGCTCCCAAATCTGTTCATCACCCTACTCTTGGTTGTCATCCATTCGGTGTGTCCTGGATGAGGGTTTTTTTTTTCCAGGGTTTGGCATAACAAAGGATTCTAGGCATAACCTGTGTCATATCCCATGTTCCAGTTGTATGATTCCTTGTAGGTGATTTTTAATGGATTTATCTTTGTCATCATCTTTGAGGATGAAAGGGATCATGGACGACCAGGATTACATGCAAGGGTTTGCATTGTTGTTGTGCTCCTGCCATGAAATAACAATGGGGAATGTTTTCTGCATCCAAACATATAGATCCAGCTCAGTTGTAGATTTTATGGCTGCATGAGCATGCCTACAAAATGCGCAAGGTCCAACCTGTCATGAGGCGAACCCTGTTGCTTGTACGTCCTTGCTTTAAAACTGAACTGATCCAGTCATCATAAGGGGACAGTGTATGAATGGAAGGTTAAAAATTGGCCACCAAGTAAGCACTTTATTGCACTCATCGCATTACTTGATGTTGCTGCATGTCATTAGTCTTTTTTTGTTTTAAATGAGACTTTTTTGGCATTTGAAACTTTGTTTCTTTCAAATTTATATATAGGGAAGAGGAAGCCCTGAGGGAGGGAGGGAGGGAGGGGGAACTCTTGCAGTAGTGAACCGTGCCCAAAACTAGAGATGGGAAGCCTAAACTACCTAAATTATAGATATCAACTGATCTTGTTCTAAAACAGGGCTTCATGATGCGCTTCAGTTTCTGTTGCCTACTGCACTTGTCAATTGTCACCTTAAGCATTTCTCACTTATGCTAATATTAATTGTAAATATCTCCAGTCCAGTCTTAGATTGAGGAATACCATTGTCGATGAACAGATCAAGCTCATGAGGGGATCTTAGATGGCAACCTTACCTCTCTTTTATAGGTATTTAACGCATTTTGGTTTACCTTGGGACACCTGCTGAGTGGACTATCCTGGCATTTGAACCTAGGTTCATAAAAATTTCGACTCACTTAGTCCAGCTTTAGTATGCAATGGGGGTATGGGCACGTCGCACTGAACACTGGGTGGAGAGCAGAGCAACCTGACAATGAGGAAGACTATTTGTCTATGAGCTAAACTAGATCGCCTCCTTTATCTTCTTTCATAAGCTGTAGTCCCATCACATCTCACTTGTAGTTGTAGCAGTAGGCTTCAAACCACCTAACGAGTAAACAGGCCTGGTGACTGAGCTGGGGCAAATATGCCTGGGTGTGCTGAATTAACATTTTTGGTTCTTTCATAAACATGAAATGCTGGCACATGTGGCTGCTGGCTGCACCTGCAACCACATGCAGTCTTTGCAAGAGTACTATCTTTATATCTTGTTAAGCACATAGTAGTTAACTGCATAATTTTCTAGCAGTCGTGTTGCCATTTTAAAGTATTTGTATCTACAATTAATTCACTGTACTGTTTGACTTGTTCTCTTAATGTTACTTGCAGCGGGGTTCTGAATCTCAGGCCAAGTATTCAAAGGTGACACAACCGCCCAAGGATGAAGAAGAGGGATTAGAAGAGGAAGATGAAGAGGAGCATGGTGAGACACTTTGTGGTGCTTGCGGCGAGACCTATGCAGCAGATGAATTCTGGATCTGCTGTGACATATGCGAGAAGTGGTTCCATGGGAAGTGCGTGAAGATAACCCCTGCAAGGGCTGAACATATCAAGCAGTACAAGTGCCCATCTTGCAGCAACAAGAGAGCCCGCCCTTGATGGGCCAGACCCCTTCTTATTGGTAGACTTTGCCAGTTTGTGTGTAGCTTGGATCCATCTTTGCCTATGGATGCGATAGGCTGTGTACATGTATGAAAACTGAGCTTTTTTCAATCTTAGTTGCAGACAGTAGTATACTGCTGTGGGTAGTTTTAGATTGCCTTTTCTATTTCATTGAGAATGGTTTATCTCCATTTCTTTAAATTTGTTTCATACTATCTGATGATGGAAGTGGTTCCATGATCGTTTTTGTTGAAATTTGCTTCTGCTGCTTTAGGTAGTTTTAAATTGGCTCCTCTATTGATTTGAGAATAGGATTATTGGACCCCTTTATTGAAGTTTAGGCTTCTGATGATGGGAGTGGTTCCATGATCCTTTGTTGAAATTTGTCTCTGTGATGCTTGATTGTGGGAGTGATTTCTTGATAATATGTGCATCCTTTTATTTTAATTCAAATTTGTTATGATGTCATGGCCTCAGATGATTACCAATTCTGTGTTGTGTTGCTGGATTGAATGTGTTTCTTAAAGCAGATATTTATGGATCATCACATAACCCATACCTGGGTATGCTGCTTGGAATTTGGTTTTGATTAACCCTGATTTGCTTGCTTTTATTGGCTGCCCATCTTTCTGTTTTGATGTCTTGTTTCTGGCCCAGGTGCATTGAAGTTCATAATAACACACGGGATTGGCTATTGGACGGCAAGAGGCATGACTTCCAAAGTCACCAATTTTCTGGTGGGTCTTAGTCTCGCTCACGTGTTGACTGGGATGCATTGAGGTATTATTGTACAACACTACTACAACGTATGTGCGCCATGGACTGACCATCATTCATAGGAGCAGGAGCAGGAGCAGGAGCAGTTTTTAGTCTATTTCCAGGAGTTGAAAAACTGTCTTTTGAGTGATTTAATACCATTGATGGCTTAGATATAATTTAACCAGCAACGAAACTTATTTCAGCTGGGGAAAGCATGCTGCCACTGCCAGTGCCCGTGCCCACCCTATGTGTCTCTCTAGCCGTAATACATCTCGGGAGGGATATAGATTGGCAATTATAAGTGGATCATTGCATTTGAGATAGAATGGCATGCGACCTGTATATCTATTGGCAGGTCCAATGCATTACCATCCCATCATATTACTACCGACTGTTTATATGAATTTTCACCCTAATGTCACTCCACGAATTTTGAAATGCAATGGAATGAGTGACCTGATACAGTTTCTACTAGAATGCTACCTTCAATTTCAGAGCTGGAGTCCTATTCATCTTATTGATTGAATGGAATGAATGCATGCCATGTTTTATGAATGACTGGATGATCGATCCATTGTTTTGGCTTTTGCCCTTTTAGTATATATATCCCGTGATCGTGGGTGGGTGTGTGAAACACCATCTTGTCTTCTACCAAGGACATGTAGCCAAGCTGCTGAGGGTTTTTGAGGAAGGCCCTGCTGCTGGTTGATCTGTTTCCCATGTTCTGATTTTGGCCTTCTTTTAAATGTGTAAGTTCCGTAAGCTCATGCTTGTGGGGCCTACCATTGGTCCATCCATATGTACCAAACACACGAGCCCCCTAAATTGTACTTATCCGCTAACTTTTGGTCAGATTCAAATTTACTGGACCGTTGGATCGATTGTGTACCGATCCAAATTGACTATTGACCATTTAACTTTTGGGATCTAGATGAAGATAGAAACCACAGTTTGGGCTGAATATATTTGTTTTTTTCACAGGAGGTGGGTCCTAGGGAGTCCTTGAAATCTCCCCATCCCCAACCCCATGTGGGTCTCTGGGTGGGCCCACTACACAAGCTTACATTAAATATATATAGGGAAATATGAAAACTTTTTTTGTAGGGCTCCAACCCATTCAAACCTAACAACCAATAGGGAACCCCTGGTAGTCACTAATCCCAAGGATTAGCACAAATCTGAATGGACTGAACCGTTGGATCGAATGTTAAATATATATATTTTTTAATATGAAGCCCTTAAACTTTTTTTTTAATCTGAATGGACTAACTGTGCCTATGTTTAAACTCCGCCTATGTTTGGGTATCTTTGACATTGCTGGTCCCAAGCCCGGACAAAGGAAGATAGTTGTTTGTTAGGTAGCTGACTGCCAGCATAATATTCAGTCGGATTTCTTTATGGATTTGAGATCTAATGAAATTTCATGGGGGCATCCCCTACTTAGCGACGCGCTGTATAGTCCGAGTACAATGATAAGTGAGCAAGGACCGCTGCATCGACGCCCGGGTGTAGTGCTAAATAGGCAAGGGTCCTCACACTTGGGACGAGTGTGGGGGGTAAGGAAGCTAGTCCAAAATAGAAGGCTGAGATTAGGAACTTGGAATATTGGGAGCCTAACTGGAAAACTTATGGAAGTGGTGGATACAATGGAAAGGAGACGAATCACAATTGCTTGCTTGCAAGAGACAAGGTGGGTGGGACAGAAAGCTAAAGAAATTGAGAGGACTGGGTATAAGTTATGGTATACGGGACTTAATCGATCGAGGAATAAGGTCGACATAGTGGTAAACAAGGACTTAAAGGAAGATATAGTTAGTGTAAAGCGATATGGATATAGGATTATTGCAATTAAGTTAGTGTTAGGAGAAGAGATAGTGAACGTAATTAGTGCTTATGCCCCTCAGGTGGGCTTAGGAGATGGACTTAAGGAAAAGTTTTGGGAAGACTTAGAATGAGTGCTACTAGAGATACCCCAAGGCGAGATGATCTTCATAGGAGGAGATTTGAACGGCCATGTAGGACGCGACGTAAATGGATATATAAGAATACATGGGGGACATGGATACGGTAATAGAAATGCAGAAAGGAAGGATATTTTGGAGTTTTCAGTGGCTTATGATTTCATGATAACTAACACCTTTTTTAGGAAGAGAGAGGAACATTTGGTGACTTATAAGAGTGGCTCCTCAAGGACACAGATTGACTTCTTCTTAACTAGGAAAAGAGACCGATTAGCTTGTAAAGATTGCAAGGTTATACCGGGGGAGAGCTTGACTTCCCAACATAGGTTGTTGATCATAGATGTGCAGCTACAAAGGTGGACTAGAAAAAAGAAGTCGTATAGATGCTCAAGGACTAAATGGTGGAACTTGAAAGGTGATAAGCAACTAGCATTAAGGGAAAAAGTACTAGAGGAAGACATTTGGGCTGTAAATGAGAGTGCAAATAATATGTGGGATAAGGTAGCAGAGTGTATTAGGAGGGTAGGGAAAGAAGTCTTAGGAGAATCCAAAGGGGGTGCTCCGGCACAAAAAGAGGCATGGTGGTAGAGCGAGGCCGTCCGAGACAAGATAAGAGTTAAAAGAGAATGCTTTAAAACTTGGCAAAATGATCTAAATGAAGCGAACTTGGAGAGGTATAAAGAAGCAAAAAGAGAAACCAAAAAGGCAGTTAGTGAAGCAAAGGCAAAAGCTTTTGAGGAGCTATATAGGCGACTCGACACTAAGGGATTAAATTGATGAGCCACACAATGAAATTATGGGAGAGAGTTATTAAGAGAAGACTAAGAAGAACAACAAACATTTCAGAGAATCAATTTGGTTTCATGCCTGGGAAATCAACCATGGAGGCTATCTTTCTCCTGAAAAGATTAATGGAACAGTATAGAGAAGGTAATGGAACAGTATAGAGAAGGTAAGAGAGATTTACATATGGCGTTCATTGACTTAGAGAAGGCCTATGACCGAGTTCTCAGGGAGATTCTATGGAGAGTACTGGAAAAGAAAAGTGTGTGTGTCGCATATATTGAGGCGATAAATGATATGTATAATAGAGCCGTGACATCTATAAGAACGACTGGCGGAGAGACTAAAGAGTTTCCTATCACAATTGGTCTACACCAAGGCTCAGCGTTAAGCCCGTACTTGTTTGCCCTAATTATGGATGAGATTACAAGACATATTCAGGATGAGGTGCCATGGTGTATGCTATTTGCAGATGATATTGTTTTAGTGGATGAGACGAGAGAATGAGTGAATGATAAGCTAGAATTGTGGCGGAATACGTTAGAGACAAAAAGGTTTAGGCTAAGTCGTTGCAAGACAGAATATATGGAATGCAAGTTTAGTCAAAGTAGGACACCTGCTAACTTAGAAGTAAGTTTGGGCACACAAAAGATTGTAGAGAAAGAAAACTTTAGGTACCTTGGATCTATGGTGCAACAGGAATGAGAGATTGATAATGATGTAAGTCACAGGATTCAAGCCGGGTGGACCAAATGGATGAGTGCTTCGGAGGTTTTGTGTGATCAGAAAGTCCCCCTCAAGGTTAAAGGAAAGTATTTTAAGGTAGAGGTACGTTTATCGTTGTTATATGGATCAGAGTATTGGGCAGTAAAACATAATCATGTTAAAAAGATAGAAGTTGCAGATATAAGAATGCTAAGATGGATGTGCGGGATCACAAAGAGATATATGATTAGGAATGAGGAGATTAGGGGCAAAGTAGGAATAACACCGATTAAAGATAAAATGAGAGAAAATCGACTGAGATGGTTCGGCCATGTTAAAAGGCGCCCAACAGAGGCACCTGTTAAAAGGTGTAAAAGCATGAAGATTGTCTGGAGTCGGAGAGGGAGAGGGAGACCCAAGAGAAGTTGGAAATAAACTATTAAACACGACCTTGCCTACATGGATCTAATGGAGGACATGACCCTAAATAGATTTAATTCGCATCGTCAAATCCATATAGCCGACTTCACCTAGTGGGAAAATGCTTGGTTTGGTAATATGAAGCCCTTAAAAGTTGTGGTCCACGGATGAAGAGATATGAATTTGGGGTTAAACTTGATACTTTGGGTGGCCTCACATGGATCACCCCTTCCTTTCCTGCTTTCCATCTCCAAATAGGGCCCACTATTGGGCCCCACAGTATATGGGTAATATTCAGTTCCCACCTGAATATTTCCCCATATATAATAGGTGGCCAAATGCATCCCCTTCATCTCAGTGGATTTACTGTGGGGGAAGCCAGTAACCAGGTAGTTGAGTGAAAGAATCCATATCCGATGGCTGGTCAGATCCAAACCTACTACCAAAAGTACAAAATGGACGGTCAGATCCATGCCTCGGCGAAAGGAGCTCACGTGGTTGCATGTGAGATGTAGGATCTCGCACTGGTGTCGCCCACGGTTCGGCGAGACCGGGTGCGTACGACCGCCTCGTGGGTAGGCAATTAGGCGTTCCAACTTCCACATCTCAGCTAGTTGTTGGGTCGAGAGACCTCGTTAGTCGTTTCATAAAACCGGCCGCCTCCAAACAGACAACCCAACCCAACCCAACCCCAACCCGCTCATGAATCTGTCGGACCCGATTTCCTCCCAACACAACACAATCGTCACTCCACTAGTCACTAAATCCAAAAATCATCCCATTTTCCACAGCACCCACAGACAAGTCTATCTCAGCCGTACATCTTATCCTGATGACCCATTTTCACCTCACTCAAACATAATCACCCACAACATGCAATCATTCTTCTTATTGATAGGATTATTACAAACCCTTTTTATGCTGCCAAGGTTTTTTTCTTTTTTATCTTTTTTCTTTTTTTTCAATGCTCTCTAAGTTTTTTTTTTTTTTTTTTTTTTTTTTTTTTTTTTGATAACATGGGAACCCGCCGACCCCCCTTTGGGAGATCATTGGTAAACCCACGGATACATAGAACCACCCACAAGCCCTATGTATCGGGTAAGGCCTTAAGGATTCGAAGGCAGGACCTCCAGGTTAAAACTGGACTTCCTAACCACACGAACAATTTAAGTGTGGGTAACACTTTAAGTGTGGGTAACATTTTAAGTAATAAAAGTTAGAGACCAGATTAGAGTAATAAAAGTTTCTCTGATGAAAAACTTGAAAAAAAAAAAAAAAATTGGTTAGTATTTCAACGTTGAGCCTGGTGGGATTCATAGCTCACAGAAATCTCATGCAAGTGGCATCCTGACAAGAACGAACGGCCCCCGATAGAAGTTTATCAAATGGAATGAAATGAACAGTTTTGATGACCAAACGGGGCCCGTTCATGTAAGTGTGGCGGCCCACCCATGACCATCGTCACCATCATAACAAAAATCCCTAATCCAAGACCAGAACATAACAAAAAAGAGAAATCCATTTCTCTTCCTTTCTCTCTCTCCTCTCTTTTTCTCTGTTTTTTTAGTTAAGAGAGCATCCGGTTCCTCTCATCTCACCCTCTAAAATCCCCAAAATCCCTTCGCCTTTTTCGGCTCCCTCTTCCTTCGGAAAAACGGTTCTCCTTCTCTCTCTCTGTAAATAGTCTTCGATCTCCTACCCTTTCAGAACCCTGGAAATTTTTATTCCCAGCAAAAGCAAAGATCGATCTGCATTTCTTCTTCTTTTTCTTCTTTCATGGCGGATTCGGAATGCGACCGGATCTCATCTCTTAATAATCTTAAATAAAATAAGGTACACTCTTTCTTCTCATGTATTTAATCCAAACCCAAACCCTAAATTTCGCATTTCGCATTTCTTTCAGATTGTAAAGTTAGAATTAGGGTTTCTGTTGTATATTCCTCTTCTTTACATTTTCCGTTTAGGGTTTTAGGGGAAATCGAGTACAGATAGGAATCAAATCTAGGTTCTTTGGTAATTAAAATCTCTCAAAGTGGAGAAGATGAATTTGGGCGCCGAGGAAGAACCGGCACCCGATATCCATCTCCCAGCCGATATTGATTGGCAGATGCTTGACAAATCCAAGTTCTTCTTCCTCGGCGCCGCCCTCTTCTCCGGCGTTTCCGCCACCCTTTACCCCGTCGTCGTCCTCAAAACCCGCCAGCAGATCGCCCATGCGCACCTCTCATCCGTCAGAACCGCCGTAAACATTCTCCGGCACGAGGGGTTTCGCGGGCTTTATCGCGGATTCGGCACCTCCCTCATGGGGACGATCCCCGCCCGGGCGCTCTACATGACCGCCCTTGAGGTCACCAAGAGCAACATCGGCACGGCGACGGTACGCATGGGCCTCCCGGAGCCCATGGCAGCCACCATCGCCAATGCCTCCGCTGGCGTCAGCGCTGCCTTGGCGGCACAGCTCGTCTGGACGCCTGTGGATGTCATCAGCCAGCGCCTCATGGTGCAGGACAATTCCTCTTGCGGCGGCGCCTCTAAATACCGCGGCGGGATCGATGCTTTCCGGAAGATTCTCAGATCCGATGGTCTGCGCGGCCTTTACAGGGGTTTTGGAATGTCAATCCTCACTTATGCACCGTCCAATGCTGTGTGGTGGGCCTCGTATTCGGTCACCCAGCGGCTTGTCTGGGATGGGTTAGGCTGTTACTACTATTGCAAGAAGGATGATGATGGTAGTAAGGGGGCAAGTGTTGGGCATCGGCCCGATTCAAAGACTGTTGTCGCAGTTCAGGGATTGAGTGCTGCAATGGCGGGTGGGATGTCAGCTTTGATTACCATGCCATTGGATACCATTAAGACCAGATTACAGGTGCTGGATGGAGAGGAGAATGGAAAACGCCCGCCCACGGTAGGGCAGACAGTTCGGACCCTTGTGAGGGAAGGTGGGTGGAGCGCTTGTTACAAGGGTTTGGGCCCGCGGTGGGCCTCCATGTCGATATCTGCAACCACTATGATAACTACCTATGAGTTTCTCAAGAGGCTTTCTGCAAAGAGGCAAGAGAACTTGACCTGATAAGCAGAAGAGGAAATGTGGTGTTTTTTTTCTTCTTCTCTCTCTCTCTCTCAAGGAGGGGGTAAGTCATGCCTTCTCTATACAGCTTGCTTGTTTTATCGATGTAAGTGATGCGGATCTTCTCTGTTTCAGGGCACATCTGATTGTACCCAACCCAAAATCTCGAGCAGATTTTGTGTAATGTACAATATGTTTGGGGTGGTGCATAAACAAGAGACCTTATTAAGTGGGATAGTGTTTATGTTTTTTGGGCTTTACATTCCAAGTGAATATCAATGGCTCTGGTGAAACCTCCCCATTTGATGGGGTCTCCAATTTCATCGAATCAAATGCACCATGGTTGTGTAAAATGTTTAATCCACCTGTGATCTTGGGTACATTCAAATGCACTCTGTTCCCTTCCTTCTTCTCTACCTCTCAAGGAAGCTAATCCTTGGGTCTGAAATTTTCTGGTTTTGAAGAATGAAGTTGAAGGGGATGACCTAATCTCAAGGAGGGGATTTTTCTTCTACTTTGTATATAGTATATATATGTATGCTTATGCTTATGCTTATGCCTATGAGATGGAAATGAGAACTTGCAATTCTAATTTCCTATTTATGAATAATGATCTTGTGGGTAAAATCCTCTACTTTGAGATCCAATAGTGTACATTCTCTTTGATGTCCAATTGCTGCATCCTGTCTCTGTTGTAGACTCGTCACTTCATTGTTTAGTAATTTTGCTTGTTTCATTGCGACTTATTGCATAGTCTCTGCTTACTGTTTATAGATCGGATCACTTCAAAGTCCCATGTTTTCCTTTTTCCAGATCACGGTATATAGGTTTTTATTCCCTTTTTGAAGTGAGTAGTTTTCAAGTATAAATCTTTTACCAACCCAGATCGATGGGATTAGGCTCCGTTGAAAACAAAGATGATGGTTATTTCCCCTTTTTCAGATGTTGTAATTATCATGGCAGTTGATGATGCTCTCGTTGTATTTCCATTTTCCAGTTGCTATTTATGAATTATGATGCATAGTTGTAACTATTATGGATAATGCCCGAGTTTGATTCTGGTAAAACCACCTAACAAAATTAAGTCTAAGTCCTAGCTTTATATGTACTGCGTATGCATTATCATTGCTTTTAATCTGGAACATCCATAATCCATATGTTAGGTCGATTGTACAAATAACCAGAACTTTTATGATTTTTTTTTTAATGGTAGTTGAGCCGCTGCCCTTCGTCGTCTTGACCATTTATCTAGTTTTCAATCCAGTGTTTAGTCCTTTGATTAGTATTATATTTCATGGTATAACTTGTCCGCAATGGTCTACTGCATTGCATTCTGGTAGCCTTGTGTGTGCAAAATTTGCTTCTTCCTGGAAACATAATACTGTGCTGTACAAGTCGAACAGGATACATTTCCCTGATTCCTAATTACTTTGGAATTTAAGGGGCGGAGTGAAAGGACATGGATGACGATCTACATTTGGCTATCAATTTCTTTAGATTTAATTTCAGAATGAAGGGTGGTCGACCATTCTTGTCAAACTTGTGATATTATGTATTTTTAACTTTTGATCCTTCACTATTAGCCATATGTTTAAGTGTATTTTAGAATTTTT
Organism: Cinnamomum chago; assembly: GCA_038049695.1. NCBI lineage: Eukaryota > Viridiplantae > Streptophyta > Magnoliopsida > Laurales > Lauraceae > Cinnamomum > Cinnamomum chago. The sequence goes on from CP142451.1 coordinate 129,271,534, forward strand.
ACCAACTAGGTAAAATGGCTTTTAGTAATGCATTACAGAAGGGAATCGTTAATTGAACTATTACCCGTCTACTTACTTAAACTAGATCTCTGTTTAAACTTAAATGAGTGCTAAGAAACTAATATGTATATTACTTCTTTTTTTTTAAACATCAAGAAGGTGATTATTTTATCTTAGGCTTTTATTCTCTTTAAGGTGTTTTGGTGGAAAGGTAATCCTAATTATCACAGATGTGACAGGTAGGGTTGTAAATGGGTCCCTGATTTTCCGATTATCCGAAGGTTCCGACCCGTTAGGTTCCGGGTTTGGGTCCTTATTTTGGTTCCGATAAGTAAATGGTTCCGATTCCAGATCTTTTTTTTTTGAACCGTTACCTAAACGGGTTCGTTTCCGGATCCACAGTAGTTCAAACCCGTGGACCCGGACCCGACCCAATATACTCTAATCTAAATACTCGTATCTGTATGGGAACCCCTCATTCTAAGTTTCTAACCTAATCTTTCGTTCCTCATGCTGGTGGGATCATAACCAGTACTGAACGCCCATTAAATCAAGGATGGGGCAGCCTGCGACGCAGCTCTCTCCCTTCCTGGCAGAGAGAGCACTTGTGGCAAAAGAAGTGTGTAGCGAAATCGCACGCTGATTCACACTGCTCACGTTGCACCTCATCTTCTACAATCCCTCTGCAACATCTACAAGACCTCAATAATGCCTCACAGCTACCCTGATCCCACAACAAAAGATAAAAACTTGATTGCAAAATTTCCCTCTTTTCAACACAGACAGATACGAGAGCCAATTCAAGAGGCTGAAGCCAACAATGCAAAGTATATCTTTGGTACTTCTAAGCTTTGCTTTAATGAAAGTTAGTAGTAACAAATTAAAAAGAAAAGAAAAGAAAAAAGGGTACAAGGGGCCGATATCAACTGTGTGGACAAGAGCAGTACACTGGCTCGAGGTCAAACCACAGGCCACAGGCAAATCAAGTGCAAATGGTTCCGGTTTCAGTTCCTATTAAAATTATCGGAACCGGTTCCGGAACCAGTTTCCTGGTTCCGATCCGGGTCCGATTCCCCCTCGTACTAAACAGTTTCGGGTCCGGGTCCACCCTGGACCCGGACCGGAACCGACCCGTTTACGACCCTAGTGACAGGCCACATGATCAAGTGCTAGTTATAACATAAATTATATAATTTGAATTGCATTTTCATTTAAAGAAGATTTTAAAGTACATTTGAATATAAATTTTAGTTTGTGTGCGTATATGTCTATATCGGTGAGTCTGGGCTGTCCCTAATTATATATTCTTTTACCCTCTGTTTGGGAAGGAAGTAAAAGGAGGGGTAGGAAAAAAAAAGAGGGGAAAATGGAGGGAAAGTGAAAATTGAGGGTGTTAGGGATGGGAGGGAGGGAAAGTGAGGGTATAATTCGTGTGGGGCCCACTTTAAAACTTTTCCTTAAAAAATGGGGGAAAGTATAAGGGAAAGGGGAATTTTTGTCATTTTACTAAATTGCTCTTTTTACTTTTTCACAAAGTAAGGATAAATTGGTAATTTTTTCTCTATCTCACAAACAAACAAAATTCTAGTTTTTCACTTTTCTTTTTCCTACTTTTTTACTATCCAAACAAGAGGAAGTAAAATTAATTTTAGTTTACCTCCCCTTCATTTTTCCTTCTCCCTCAAATTTTCCCTCCCCCCTTCTCACTGCCTGCTATTGACGAAACCTGCAATAAATAATTGTGTGCCCGCGTGAAACCACGACACGTCATACTTTGAGATATATATATAAATGAGGAATGTTCAAGTGCATGACTCATGCCTCACCATAAGGTGAAGGACATTTTCCTTTTTTGCACATAAATCTCCTCTTTTGTATTTCACCCTATGTATTTGAAATCCCCCATTTATGGAAGCATCATCACCATAGGATGAGGGATGGATGCACTTGAACATTTATATATATATATATATATATATATATATATATATATATATGGAAAGGTCTCCCTCCTTGTGGATAGGGTTTTAATGAACCTTGCTTCAAATCAAATTATTATAGCTTCAAATTTAAGGGATCTGGAAACTTTTCTGTGGCAAAACTTAAAAAGAATGATTTAGGTAATTATCACCACGGGTCGAAGAGTGCACCTAATTAGCTGTTTCAATTTCTGGTTGTTCGACAGTAATACTAGTTTCTTTGTATGCACATGTGGGCGTGAATGCATGTACTGTGATATAAATAAATATTCTTACAGCCATGGAAACCCTTAATTTTTGAATTGATGTTTATATTGTATTCTGTTGGGTGGGTGGGCTGAGCTCGATGTTTGCTCTATCTAAAATGATGACCAGTAAGTACAACTCTATTTCTCACTTTTACACTTCCAATGTAGGTTTACTTTCACAATTTCAATTTCAGTTTCAAGTAGCCCAAGTTTTCAAGATCAGCTCGGGAACAAGTCTCGCTCACTCATCTGATGTGCTGCACGCACTTGAATCACCATTTCATTTTCTTTCGTACACACGATCAACGTGATTGCCAGTTCAATCAAGCATCTGATTCTAAAAGCAAATACCTCTGTTATGTTTGTGAGAACAAAAAAAAAAAAAAAAAAGTGATCCGATCCAGGTGGTTTGATTAAATGAACCATACTATCAAATCTAAAACAATTGGGACAAATGGGACTACGCGCACTTTCTTGTGGCTACATTCATGAACCCTGTGCAATGGGGCCCACTGTCAGAAAAGAGTGGGTACTTCCATTACAATTTAGTTCGCTGGCTTAGCTAGCTTGGGTTGGCTTGGTCATTTATTCACTTTCTATACACACACAGAGCTTTGTTCAGGTGAAAATTGTTCTCATGGAGTCACATTGATAACTTTTTTTCTGGGACCCAACTATGTATCCCATCTGGGGATGGCACCATGGTTATGAGAAGATCTATGTGGGACCATCCCACATATCAAGTTTGGTTCCATTCTTATGCCCATAATCCCTTCATCCGTGGCCCACAAGTTTTATGGATTCATATTAAAAAAATCATTAAAAAAAATTCAACTATCCATCCAACAGTTCGAGTCCATTCGGAGAGGTTGGGAATAGTTTGAATGGTTTTTTAGGTGGGCCCCACAAATAGTTCTCATGGAAGCATGGTTTCACCTGAATATTCTCAATATGCATCCAACTCCCCCTTTTGCTCCCCTTTGTGTTTAAAGCGTGGGCCCTACTTTAAGCCAATCCAATCATACATACTACCCCTGTAAATTCGTATAAAGCCCAAATTTAACACACATATAACTTATCTACTAACTTTTATTCATCACTCGATTGAAATCACAAAAAAAATTAATGCCTCTAAAACCATTAGACTTTAGTGCCATAGTTCAAAAGGGTTAGGATAATTTAATGGAGTTAAAATTGTTCATATAAATATATTTATATTTCATCTTGATTAATCCATCCAGTGACATTATATGGTTGTCATATACTATAGTAGCCAAACTAGGAGAGGTGTGTTTTTTTCAAAAAAAAAAAAAAAAAACCTACGCGCGCACCCACACACACATGTATGTATGTATGTATATATATATATCTTATAGGGGAAGTTTCAAGTACATTCATCCCTACCATAGGGTGAGGGGCACTTTACTTTTTGCACATGAAGATAAAGAAGTGTACCTCACCCTATGTACTTGAAAAGTAACTTTTGTACTCGAAAATTTCCAATTATATATATATATATATATATATATGTATAGGCTGCTACTCTCCTCAGCTGCAACCCTTCTTAATATCAGTTGCAGGCATGTGAGGGGATATATATATATATATATATAAAAGAAAACTGATGGAAGTGAAGTGATGCCCTTCACGTGCATCCTTACCATTAATAAACTAACCTTGGCATTAATTGCCAAGAGCTTTTCGCTTTGCATTAATAAACTTCTCTTGCTGCTGATAACTAACCTTTGCAGAGAAGCCGTGCAGAATTTATTATTCCTGAATGATACTGGCTTTGGCCCAAACGACGAAAGTGGGGGTTCCATCATCCATGGTTGAGCTAGCCCTGACCCAGTTTTAGCTTGAACGTCATCTTTGCAGGGTCAAGTAAAGATCTCCACCACCATCAGCATCACTCACAAGTTACCATTTTCTACCACCTTTGTACAAATCTTCACCACCAACACCACCCATTTACAAATGCAGGTTGCCACCTCCATGTTGGTGAGCGTTTGGCATGGTTTGCACACATCCAGGTGGGAGTGTTCATGGGCCAGGCTGAGGCATATCTCAGGCCCAGCCTGCCTAAAGAAACAGATGCCCATATCCTGCCCCAAACCTGACACAAGCCACAAATGGCCGGCCCAATCCCACCCATTTAATCAATCGGTCCAGGCGAGGAGGCTACCTGGCTTTTTGTTATTTGTATGGGGCATCTATCAGTTGTATGGACATTATCATTAAAAACTTACAAGGACTTCTCATCTGGCCAGGCCAGGCCAGGCTTTGGGCTTTCCATCACATAATCCAATCCCATCCTGGACTCAGATTGGCCCAGCCCATGAGCACCCCTACATCCAGGTGGGCCCTATGCATCCAGGTGGATAAAAAATAACATTACTTGCAATAGACATTATACGTAGTGTTCATTACATCCTGAAACTAGCCTTTCTATGCCTACTAACCATCCCCTTGATCCTTGAGGGATCGACAACGATTCAAAAATTTGTTGTCCAATTTAGGTGGCCCAGTTGAGGTTGCTGAGATGCCACACCTACCCCAACATTTCCACCCATGCCTGGCAGCTGCTGATGAACCAAATGGTGGGGGTTTGCGATTGCAGTATGTTGCGGAGGATGATAGAGACCCGGGAATGGCACATGTGTAGATTGTGTGGAAGCATTAAACGACGGGTGGGCCGTGTGGGATGGCAAAAATGCTGCATGTGGTGCATGCCCTGATAAGTTGTAGTATGGAGTTGACTGTGGCTCCCTAGGGGTCTGAATCCACATCTCAGATGTTTCCGCCTGTCAGTCACAAACCAAAATTTAGGGTTAAGACAACAGTTGCAAATTCCAGTCAATCAAGTCATCACCATCATCATTAAAGCCTTACTCCAACAATGTTGGAGTCGGTTACATGAATTCTACTTCTCCATTCCAATCTATCCTGAGTTAAATCTCGGATCATCATAAACAATCTTGCTACTCCATGTCCTCTTTGGCCTATCCTTCCCCTTCTATCCGGACTAGATTTTAAAAAATTAAAAATGGCAAACACTTGAGCTATCTATCATACCTGCAGTTTTGGAATGTAAATATTGCCATCCTTGTACTTGATCCTTGACGCATCTTCAATCCCAACAGTATTATTAATTGTTTCTGGTGCATTCATAGTGTATCCAGCAGGATTGGTATAATTTCCATACCCTATGGGACCAACAGCCGGGACTGGCTTAAACTGTGAGGCGCCATACTTCAAACCACCAGTGGTGAGATGTGAGTTTCCACCTTGCATCAGGAGATAGTTACTGCCACTGGATGGGTGAGGGTATGAAGAATTACTTGAATAATTGGGCATGGCGACTGGTGGGGCATACATCGGAGAGAGGAACTGACGGCAAGACATGAAGTTTGGGAAGTGTGAAATATGAACTTGAGGTGGATATAGCTGTGGCACCGTCTGCTGATGAACCATGGCCACTGAGGATGGGGAGGTGCCGTTTACCACATGTAAGCTCAAGGCCTACAGAAGAAAGAAATAAGTGAATAAAATGCCAAAGATACACCGATGTAAAATGGACAATGGCATGGATTGGGGCCATTTTTTACAACACAGATTTGAACATGATGTTGGCAATGCCGAATTACCTATCAGCCTATATATATATATATATATATCAGTTTCTGTATTAAAAGAATTAAAAAAAAAAAACTAATCAGAAAATTGAAAATTTGTGAGTCTTCTACTTTAATTGCTTTATGGTGTTTCCAATGTAAATAAAAAAAAAAAAGTCAAGATGAAGAGAACAGAGTTCGAATACTTTTTTTTGGGTGGTACCCCTGAAAAATCAAAACTTTATGTACCAGGCAATTTATGTATCAACCATACAACACCCACACGCTAGGCTATTTTATGCAAGTAGATGTCCTAAATAAAAGCACTGGATTAAATAAGTGGAATGAAAAAAAAATTAGGATCTTAGGATCAAGACCTTTATCCATCCCAAGGATATGACAGGCATATCCTCAATTTTTTTGAGTTTTTAGTCAAATCAAGCAAAAATTGAACTATCCAGTTTCTCGTTGAACTTTTAAAGAAAAATGTCATGTGAAAGCCATAACCGAATTGAATCAAAACTGGATTTTGTTTACACAACAACTGCAGTTTATTCAAAGAAGTATGGACATCTGATCAAATCCAAACCAGATTGCGGAGTCCACTCCTGCAACCAAATGTCAATTACATATGCCTAAATTTCCCTTTATCTGGTGATCATAACCATCAATCAAGATTCATGAGCATGTAAAAACAGTTCCTTTAAATCATTCTAGAAATCTAATTTTGACGCTCCTCATGAGATGGTTATGATCATCAATATCAGGTAACATTTCAACCATACGCAAGTTTGAGACCTGCGAGCAACCATTTTTGTGCAAAATTGCCAAAGGTTAGGTCTGTCTTCAGAATGGGACCCTCCCAGGACCCTGTTCGGCGGGACCGCACTGGGTGATGACCTTTATGCAGTGGGTGAAATGCTTTCCTATCTAGCAGGTGTGCAGATTAAAGTGGGAAAATAGACACCAGATCTCAATATATTGTCCATGGTTCATAGTTCAAGCCTTCATGGGTTACACAGTTCACTTCATGTCACTGATCCCAGTTCACCAAGGGTAGGATGAGATGGTTCATATTCAAGGACTGCATGCATGAATAAATTAAGTGGATTACGGCTATATATTTAAGATTTCATGCCATTGATATGATGAACCCATCTAATTCTGATTGATTTGCAATCTAGATATTAAATTATGAAAATTGAGTCACAATTTAAGAGAATCAAGCTTTCAGCCCTTTCAGAAATGAATCATGAACCAAAAAACTGCAGATCATTATATATTGTGACCCATAGAGAAATGACCCACAATCTGGATTGCTGTGAGTCTGTGACCCAGGTTGCAAAATTCCATGGTGGTACAATGCATTAGGCAACCTTGAGTTGCACTGCTACTGTGGTACAACTGTTTGGACTAGATCATTTATCTTCTCTTTAAAAATGAAAGAAAAGAACATCTTTGTAATCCCATTTCTAAACTTTAAAGGTTCTACTAGCCTTAGGATATTGCCTCCTGAGAATCTATTGAACAGGATTATAGTTACTCACTTCTCATGACTTCACAGATCTCCTATGATTAGCTCAGTATTTTTAAAAATATTTTTGCATAATTAACCATTATGAAATGCCAATTATTTTATTTACAAGCCTCAACAATGTATGCATGTTAGTGTGCGTGCGTGAGTGACAGAAGTGAGCAATCCAAGTACCAGTCAACTGGAGAACAGTTGAACTGGGTCCAAAATGGCTCAACATGGGTCACAGGCTGAACCTGCAGGCAACATCTGATATTGTTGTGACTGTGACGCCACAACCTTGTAGGCTAAACGTTTATCGAAAATTCAAAGAAACAATTGAATCCAGAGAGAGAAGAATTACCTCCTGTGCTAGCGCTAAGCCCTGCCCCTGTACATTTTCATCCATTGCTGATCTGAACAACGGTTCGTCATAAGTTGCCTGGGGGTCATATGCCTGTTCATAAAGATAACAGAAAAAAAATATAAACATAGGAGTGAAAACCAATAATTTATTTAGAGCTGCAACTTCGGTCACGTACTCGGGTTGGGAACAAATGGGGCCAACCTAAGCCCAACCTGACTTGGGGCCAATCCAAGCCAAACCTGACCAAATGTACCCTCAACCAACTTAAGCCGAACCCTACTTTAGTTCACATAACCCAACTTGGACCTGGTCAACCCAAATTTCTGGAATCTCCTACTAACAGCCCCCCTAAAAAGCACTATTTTTTATAACATCATATTTGTAAACAAGAAGAAATCACTACAGAAGATAAAAATCGACATGTAGAACAAAATATAAAATAGAAGATTTAACAAAATCGGCGGAAAAATCAATCTGTTCTGTTAAGTGAAATCAGTACGGTGTATTATCTCCAAGCATGACCATCCTTCTCCCCCTTTATCAAAGCCTTCAACTCTCCAAACCTCCACAAAAAAGAGGTTGGAAAGATGCAGAGATGACTTGAGGTGGCATGAAAATCAAGTAAGACGCTGTTTTATTTCCTCACATCATATTAACACTAATTACGAAATTGGTTTGGGGATGTTAAAAAAGAAGAAGTTGTACACCTAATGTTTTTATTTATGTGTTGCATGAATGTGCAGTGGAGCAGATACCATCCATTTTCCAAAAACATTCAGATCATGCTTTCAATTTAGACTTATCCATATCTTAGTAGTCCAGCATAAATAAATTCAGTAATTGTTGAAGTCATTAAATGCACGGACTACCAAAAAAAAGACCAACTTACCCCTGTTGGCAATAAAATTCCCTAATAGTACTATTGAGAACATGACTTGCACAGGCATGGTAATAACTCACCGGAACGGTTGACAAACTACTAGGAGGATCTTGCTGCTGTAGTCGTTCTTCTGGGCTGAAGGAAGAGCTGTGGCTTTGAACCAAACCAACATTGCTATAGCAATCCACATTTTGGGGACTTGAAGGCTCATTTTTATCAGCCAGAGGGTGTCCAGAGCCCACATCTGATGCTGGAGAATCAGTGCTGGATCTACCTTGGTCTTCTTCACCACCAGAAACATCTTCACTGGAGCATACTGTAACTGATAACAATATGCTGCTACCAAGAGGCAGAAAAAAATGAATAATTTGCATTTGTAATAAAAAAAAAATAGCATCATGATTTAGGTAATCTAATAATGAACTCACACAATTCATTTCATTGTCAACAAGTAAGGATGTCAATAGACCTCCTTAACGATTTACATAAAGGACTGGACCCAAAAAATCTGGGTGGATCCACGCCCTTTTGGACTCCCATTGACGACTACTGGGTCTGGGTCTGAGTCTGTGTCCGATCTGTGTTCAGTCAAGTCCATACTAGCACCACCAAAGTGACATGGACAAGCAGATATATATATATATATATATTATTTATAATGACAAATCAGGTGCAGATCCATGGACTCGACCCATTTGCATCCCCATCAACAAGTTCATTCCCCACAGCGTGCTGAATAAAAATCTTTCAGAAATAAAAGAAAAAAAAATTGAGGTTCTTAATGGCAAAATCATAGGATCTTGATTGCTCCACATAATAAATACCGATAAAGGGCTCAATCCACAAAAATAAAGATGATGGCTAAATACCGATCAAGGCTTTGTGATCCAGACAATTAATCTGCTAGTGCCATCATCTTTATTTTTATTTTTTTTTCAAAACCATATTTTTAGGGCTGAAATCGGGGGGTGTTTCAAGGACGGGCAACTGCACCCCATCAATTTTCTTTTCACATTGAATAAAGAAAAAAGGTTTTAAGGGATTGTTGTGGGGATTTTAATTTTTAAGCCCTTTTGCCCCTCAATTTATTCTTTGTTTCCAAAAAAGAAAGAATTTTAGCAAACAAGAAAGGGTATTCTTGTCTTTTTCATTGTTATGAAAGATGTAAAAGGAACAAACTTATCATATCCCTCCTTTTAAGGAGGAAGTTTTGCTTGTTATACTCCTTACATTCTTAAAAGAAAGCATCTCACATACCACTTCTTGCAAATAGAATTTTTATGATACTCTTGAATGGGGGCCACTTAGAAAAATGAAAATAAACCAAAAAGGCAAATCCTCTTGGGCTGATCTCCTGATTGGGGCCCATTAAAAAGAGTCTAAACCTCACAAAAGAAATGCCCTGTTCTCTATGAGGATTTTGACTCAATATAGTATAGGCCCAATGTCATATTGATTTATATGAAATATCTGAATTGTTTATAATAATATTATTTTAGTGTTTAAAAGATATCAAATTGAAGGTTCATCATTTGAGTGAAATTTGATGGCACAATACACTGCACGGGGAGGCCATTTTATCAATAATATAGATGTCACATAAGTGCGCGTAGAGTCTAAACCTCACAAAAGAAATGCCATGTTCTCTATGAGGATTTTGACTCAATATAGTATGGGCCCAATGTCATATAGATTTATATGAAATATCTGAATTGTTTATAATAATATTATTTTAGTGTTTAAAAGATATCAAATTGAAGGTTCATCATTTGAGTGAAATTTGATGGCACAATACACTACACGGGGAGGCCATTTTATCAATAATTTCGATGTCACATAAGTGCGCGTAGAACTCTTTTGTGATTCATTGGTTTCTCTTTTCTTTTCTTTTTTATTGTCTCTAATGCGTAGATATTAGTGGAGGCCTTGAAAGAGTTGCTCCTTTTTCTATGAGAAATTTTACTCCAATACCATGTAGGCCTACTATGAAATCGATCTTTGCAAAATATTTAGATTTTTATAATATTTTATCTAAGTGTTCTATCAAAAAATAATAATTATTTAAGAGTTTTAAAGTCATCATTCTGACTCTGGCCATTTAAGTAAAATCTTATGTGGGGATTATAGGGAAGGGCCATTTATTAAATGATTTAGATTTTTCATAAGTGGGTCTATTGAGATTATTCATCAATCGTCTTTCCCCAAAGAAAATCCTAGATCCGCCACTGGCTGAAATTATTCCAATCTGCAAGGATCAAGGGGCATACACCATCCACGAGGATGCTGAATTGTTGATATAATCAACAACTTCAATAATTGAATCATGGGCCCACTTGTGAATAATGGAAACACCAGAGCATTACAAATGCCATAATGCATTATGAACCAGTGTTCCCCTTTCAAGAGTTGTTTCGGGCAGATTGGTTTAAAATATTAATATTCTTTTTCGTTTTCTTTTTATAACAGAGGGAGTCCCAGCCCTTTGGGCCAGACTAATCCATACGGCCCCAGGGGGAGCCAGGTAAATCCCCCGTGGCCCCAATGTGGTAGTACAATTTTGAACCCTCAGCCTCCAGGAGCTAATCGTGGTCCTAGGCCAAATAAGCTATCCATTGGGGTTAAAATATTAATATTCTTACGTAGCATAAAACTGTCACTATCCTTCATCAAAAGTGGATTTTAAATGTATTCCCAGGAAAGCCAATGCTTGGGCAGATTCTTTAGCCAAGGAAGGTGTGGATAGCACAGATCTGTGTGGGTCCTGCCTTTGTAATTTTCTTTCCTTTTGGTTTGTGGTAGAGATGTCAATAAGCCTGATTATCTTGTAGAAGGACTGAACCCCAAAAAACTCTAGATATGGATCCTTTTTCTAGACCGGTTGACAATTTTGGTCTAGGTATGGGTCCAAGTACCCAAATATGAATAATATACATTTAATTATATATAAGATATATTCCATACAATACGCAATACACATAAATATATATATACACATCATTTAGTAGATTAACACAATTAAAGATAATCACCATCATCAAAGCCTTGTCACAACTATATTGGGGTCGGCTACATGAATTTTAATTCTTCATTCCAATCTATCCCGAGTCAAATCTTCAAATAAGTTACACTTCTTCAAATCTATTTTTACTACCTCCATCCACGTCTTCTTCGGCCTACCCCTTCCCCTTGGTGGGCCATCAACTTGCATATCCAAACTTTTCCTTACCAGCCTTCATTGCCAGCCTAAGTTGGACATGCTCAAACCATCTAAAACGGGTTTTTCTAATTTTATCCCCTTATTGATGCTACCCCAAAATGTTTTCAAAATCGCTTATTTCTAAGTTTATCCTTCCCAGTTTTACCACACATCCACCTTAACATTCTCATCTCTACTACCTCCATTTTGTGGATATGTTGTTTTTTGATTGGCTAGCATTCTGCTCCATAGGTCAAAGCGGGTCTAATCATTGTCCTGTAAAATCTTGTTGGCATTCGTCAATCACAAAGCACGCCAAAAGCATGTCTCCACTTCAACCATCCTACTTTTATCCTATGATCTACATATTCATCAATCTCCCCATCTTTACTAATTATAGAACCAAGATAACAGAAAGAATCTCTTTGTGGTATTTCCTGGACTTCAATTCTCACAGTAGTTTCAACTCTTTGTAAATGCCCACTAAAATTACAATCCATATATTACGTCTTTGTACAACTTATTTTAAAACCTTTGGATTCAAAAGCCTCCCACCATTTCTTCATATTTGCATTCACACCATCTCTCGATTCATCTATCAATACTATATCTGCAAATAACATACATCAAGGTATCTCCTCTTGGATATGAGCAATTAACTAATCCATAATCAATGTAAAGAGATAAGGACTTAGGGCTAACCCCGGATGCAAGTCTATATGGTCACTGGGAACTCACATGTCTCGCCACAAGTAGTTCTCACACTCATTACCACTCCATACATGTCTTTAATAATTTCAATATATCCTCTTGAAACATTCTTTTTATTTAAAGCCACCAAATCAAATCTCCAGATACCTTGTCATAAGCTTCTTATAGATCGATGAAGACCATATGCAGATTTTTCCTCTTCGCTTGATATTTTTTCATTAATTGCCTAAGTGAGAAGATAGCTTCCATAGTTTCTCTCTGGCATAAAACCATATTAATTTTTAGATTTCTTGGTCTTCTATTTAAGTCATTGCTCCATCACTCTCTCATAGCTTCATAGTATGGCTCATAAGTTTAATCCCATAGTAATTGGTACAATTTTGTATATCTCCCTTGTTCTTATATATAGTTACTACAATACTTCTTCTCCATTCATTCGGCATCTTTTTTGACATTAATATATTATTGAAGAGCCTAGTTAACCAAAACCCCCCAACTTCTCCGAAGCATTTCCAAGTCTCTATCAGAATACCATCTGGACCCGTATACTTTCCTGTCTTCATTTGTTTTAATGCTTTCATCACTTCCACCACCCTAATTTTGTGGGAAAAAGTATGTTTCACTAACAAAGTATCATATCTTGTTCTTATGTCTCCTACATAGTCTTCATTTAAAAGCTTGCTAAAATATTCCCTCCACATTTCTTTCATATCATTGTCCTTCACTAGAACATTTTGGTCATTGCTTTTAATACATTTGACATAGTCTAAGTCTCTACTTTTCTTTTTCCTTATTTTTGCAAACTTAAAAATATCCTTCTCTCCTTCTCTTGTTCCCAACCTATTATATACGTCAGCATATGTTTTGAACTTTGCATCACTTACAACTTTCTTAACCTCTTTCTTTGCCTTCTTATACATCTCATAGTTTTCCATATTCCTAGTCCCATGCTAAACTTTGTAACAACATATTTTCTCTCGAACAGCTTCTTGAACCTCTACACTCCACTACCATGTTTTTTTTATTATAGTGTCTTTTCCCTTTCGACCATAGTTGTCAAGTACGTTTCGGTTCAGACGAAATGTCCGATTTTCCTCGGTCCGGAGCCTAAACCGAACCGAACATCTTGCTTGAAGATGTTCGGTTTAGGTTTCGTCTGATTTCGCTTGAACTAGAAGATTTCGGTCAAAAACCCCAAATCTCAGACAAACAGTAACCGAATTTATTGATTTAGACAAATCCAGAGGGGAACCGTTGAAAGAAGTGAAATCAAATGAAAATAATTTGGGGATTTGGATGAATCTGAAGAGAAATATATGAAATTATCATATGCACCTTTTCTAATCGAGGAGAAAGCGTTGAGAAAACCAACGAGCCCTCGTTTCATCTTCTAGAGCATGCAACGTTCAAAATCCATATCGATCTATAAAATGGACTCCAAAGGGCAAATATCATCCATATCATCTCCAAGATCTTCTCTGCCAAAGAGATTGCGGCATTTTCTCCCTCGCCGAGAGTGTTGGGTGCATTGCCGAAGGTCGTTGTTGCTGCGATGCTTTGATTTCTTGCAAACCAGCTCGCCAGAGAACCACCAATGTAGAATCTCTCCAGTTCTTCTTCGTTTCCCTTCCTTTTATGATCGATTTGAGGGAAGGGTTTGCAGCTTCGAGACCTCCTTTCTTCTATGTTTTTTATGACGAAAGCCCCTTTTAAAAGGGTCTTGCTTTCACAGATGGGTTGTGAATCGTGATGAGTACTAGAAAGTGGGGGCCACCCATTTGTAATCTTTGATGTTCATCAGAGGGCCACCCACTTAATTTGTAACTGCTCATGTCATCAGTGGGCCCCTCATCTGTAATAGTTGATGTTCATCCGAGGGTCACGTGTCAAGGGTTATTTGTAGTTGCTGATGTCGTCAGAGGGCCACCCACTTTATTTGTAAACCACTGATGTCATCAAAGGGTCAATTATTTGTAATCGCTGTTGTTCATCAAAGGTCCATTTATTTGTAAATGTTGATGAAGACTTAAATTGATGCTACCGTTCAGTATTTAAGAAATACCAAAGCCCATTATGTGAGTTGCATACAGTGATATTTGATGTTATTAGCAAATTTTATGAAACCATTTTTAAAATATCAATCTGAAATGGGCCTTTTAAATGATTTTGATATTTTTGTGTCCCACTGAAAATTTTGATTAACAAATTGAGCAGTGCTATATGTTTTTAATATATATATAAAATATTTATATTTTCCGAAAAAAAAATTCAAATTGAAAAGCGAAATGTCCGAATCGACCGAAATGTTTCATTTTGGAGCCAAGCCGAAACAGCGTCCGAAACGAACTTGACAACTATGCTTTCGACCCTCCAAGTACCTCTTTAGCGACCTTTCTAATACAAAGCACCTCTTTAGCGACCTACCTAATACAGTTAGCAAATTTGATTCCACATAGCTATAGTTTCTTCCTCAAAGTTTCATTCTCCCTCCTCAGTCACTTTATCCTTAAATATTGTTGCTTTTTCTCCTTTCAAATCTCTCCACCCTGTTTTAGGGAACATTTTATGTACTACACCTTCCTTTCTACTTCTAATGCAAATATCTAAAACTACTAGCCTATAAAATAAAAATTTTGCCTCCATTATGTGGTGCTTTGTCAAGAAGTCAGGTTGGGAAATGGGTTAGCAAATGCCTTGATGAAACAGAGGGTTATTAAAATTTCTCATTGGGAGCTGTATATCTAGCTTTTGTGCCTCTTACACGCAGATTCCCAAAGGGTCTGTTTGTAAGGGTTTTTTTTTTTAAATACACGTTACCTGTGACTTCTAAAAAATAAAATAAGTAAATAATTTTTTTTTACAATCACTGAAGAAAAAAGAAAAAAAAACAAAATTGAAATTTAAAATCGAAATAGGGAGGGGCACATCAGCAAGAAAAGTGATGCAAAAGAAACGACACAAACCTCGCTGCAGTTTCAACTTTTGGCTCTTCTCTAGTTTCAATTGCAGGGAGCCCTGAAACAAAGCCCTTCCCAGAATCAAATCCTGCTTCAAAGCTACCAAATGTCAGCTGTAAGCGGTTCGCCTCTGGAACTCGGAGATGTTGTGGTATGATGACATGCTGATCTTCAGAAATGTTAATTTGTGAAAACTCCTCCGGAAAGTGATCCGCTTCCTCGATTAAGATTGTAGAATTACTTGCAAGAGATGAAATAGGGGTTACACACGTCCCAATGGAGCCAGGGCTGGTGAGGCTTGGGTTTTGGGTTGATTTTGGTTTCCACTCCATGTTGGGCTGTGACACTGCATCCAAAAATCAAAGTTAAAACCCAATCACCAAATTTTAAGCTGCTTTTGGATGTCTTTACAAAGGCAAGCAGCTATAGGATGCTTTCTTTCCATACTAATATTTCTTCAGTACAGCACTACATGAAACATCTTTGTTGTAGGACAACTGGCACCTAAGTCCAATGTAAGTCATGTTTCTTCTGCTGCCCTGTGCACAGAATAATGGATTACCCTGAGGAAAACCCTCCAAACACATGCATAACAATTAGTGCTGGCAAACTCAACCTGTACCAGAAATTCAAAGTTTGGGTCAGGTTACGGGTTGACAATTCTAACCTGACAAATAAATGGGTTGGGTTCAGGTTGAAACCATACTTGCTAGCTGACCCACCAGCCTGACCTGAACCTGACTCTTGCATTATGATCTGTCAGCTGAGCCTGCTAATAATGGTTTGAATTCGCCCTTTTAGATTCCAGAATTCAGATTAAATTCAAAGTTGGGCATATGCCCAGAGAGTTCAACCCGACTCGAACGACTGCCACCACTAATAATACTATGAGCAAATGAAAGTGACAACATAGTTATGGCGTTTTTTTTAACTCGAAAAAAAATGTACGCCAACTATTGTAAATAGTCTGGATTCTTAATGGCCCCACAAAGGTCACTCAAACCAAAACAAAGGTTGCCTCTATTAATGTCTCAAGAGATGTCAACAATGTATCCAATTTAGATATAATGTGTTTGTGATTTTTACTTCTCTCATAATTTCTCAATAAAATTTCCAACACTCTCCCCCTTCCACAAAAAATAAATAAATAAATAAGACTTAAATAATAAAAGGTTGATATTGATGCATAAGCCACCCCTCCCTCTTCCCCTTCTTTTATGAATGGTTCAGGAGCAATGTTAATAACACAAACATTTAATCGCACTCACCTCCTGAAGAATTATACATTGGATAAAATCACCGTGACCTTCATTATAGAAAATCATCTCGATTTACGCATAAATGAGATAAGAATTCGCTAACAACATAAAGCTTATCCTCTTTAATCTTATCCTCTCTAACCTATTCCTAGTATCTCTAACACCTCCAAAGATTCATATCCAATACCCAATTAATGTTTCATAAGAAGATTGTACAAGAAGGCCCCTTCAGCAATGATAATGAAGCAAAAATATATGCAATTCATAGTTGTATCCACCTCGAAATTATTCATAACCTATACCCAAATCACATTTCATAAAAAGAGATGCAGCCGTGCAGGTCTCATTCTACTATATTGAAAATCAAATTTAAAAGAACACACAAGGAATGCACTGATCATGCTTTACCATAACTCAAGCAAGAAATAAGTGATGATGTTGCTCTACAATGAGTATACAGTGATGGGAATGGCACACAAAACAACCTAAAGTACCAGCTATAAAAAAAAAAAAAGGAAAATAAAATTGGATTAAAGGAAAACGTAACAATCTGGTCTGGGATATGTTTGAAGGGGGAAAAAACTTAGTATACATAGGACGATGGTATAGAATAATTGACGTGAGTCGTAGCTATAATGCGTGTTCCACAATTTACAACAGTGTGCCAACTCATCCATCATGGACGTGAACAGGCACATCAAGCCAAACATTGCAAATATTTGGTTGCATTGTGGATTGAGCATGGAAAATTGCTGGATAATCCTAACCATTCAAATCTTGGTCATCAAATATATCAAAAGGCTAGGATCTTTCGATCTTGCGATTTCATGTGCCACACTATCTCTGTGGCCAACCATACAGAGCAGTGCAAGTGAAACCAATTGGATAATGCATGAGTCCCCAATAAGTCTAAAGTTACAAGAGATGCACATGGTAGCCTGGTGCATTTATATTCAATTCTTATATCAACAACACAACCATAGGCCATGAGGATTATACCTTTCTGCTGGCTCAAAGTTTGTTGATGTAATTTGGCATTGTATTGACTCCCCGAGAAAGACCTGCCAACAGAAATGTTGGACATAACAGGTTGAGATAGAGATGTCTGACTTAACTGATTGCTCTTGCTTAAGGCCGGAGACAGTCCAAATGATTCTGTGGATGCGCAAATTCCCTTCCCCAAAAAAGTCGATGAAGAACTTTTCAGGACAGATGAGTGAGCAACCGATTCCTTGGATGACTGACGCCTAACGCCCACAACTCCAACTTCACGTTTAATAGCCCCAACAGCTCCAGACGATCTGGAATCAGGAGAAGGCACATGAACAGGGTCCGTCGATGAGGAATACAATCCACCAACAGAACTGTTTGACGATGTTGCAGTATCTGGTCGAGAATTATGCAGTTTCTGCCCGTGGACTTGCAATATTGAGGTTGGGGCATTTGAGCTTGTCTTTTCCAACCTACGGCGGGCATTTGGATCAGCATTTTTACCATGACCTGGACCATAGTCATGAGATGTGCTTGGGCCTTGAGAAGGAAGCTGGTGCGCAGATTTTCTGGCATCTGAGTCCTTTTGATCAGTTAGAATTCCCGGAGTGCTACATAAAGAAAATAACAGATGAGTGCATAGACATATCTAATAGAACTTGAACTACTGGGGCAGTCTTCTTCTTCTTCTTCTCTTTTTTTTTTAGCAGGGCAGTCTTCTGTTTTCCCCATCCAGTGTAAAAAATAAGAGCTAGAATGGTGAGGCTGCTTCACATAAGACTCCAATATTTACATCTGAACATAGGACGCACAACTTATGAAGTCTCTAGTTCCAAATAAAGCAGGTATGGAACCTTTTTTTTATCTGAGAGAAATTCGAATCTGGAATCAGATCCAGGCATACAGGATCCAGAACTGGATCCCTGTATGTTCTGGCCCAAGGATCTGAATCCAGGACGATAATATTCATACATTAAATATATATATATATACACATATACATATATATAGGTTTTGAGGGCATACATAGATTGAGTTATCTCAAATTTGAGAGTCTACTTTGTAGAAACACAAACAAAGAAGCAGGCCCATCTCTCAAGGCCCATGACCAAGAGGCCCAAAGCTTAAAACCCACCTGTGGGATCACTTAGATTTGGTCAAACATTGTATAGTTGTATGATATCAATCACTCTTATATTCTTTCCTTTCTTACTTATATACACCTGTAATTAGTATCAATCATAGGCTGTAATCAGCAATACTTTGTGTATAAAGAGCAACAATCAATCCTCTCTTTTGGATACGACAGATTCCAAAATTTCTCCTCTCTCTCTCTTCTTCTTCTTCTTTCTCAATACAAGGATCTGTTGATCCTTTACATACTTACCTCTACCCCCACCCAACAACCCAAATCCACCCCCCTCCCCCCACACACACCCACACCCACACCCACACAAAAAAAAAAAAAAAAGAAGCAAATTACCATTCGTCACAAAAAAAAAAAAAAGGGATCTTAGATCATTGCAAGAAAGAACCATTCAAAGAAAAAGAATATTGAAGGACCATACCCATTTAGTGAAACATTAGCAATCACTTGTTCATTGGCAGAAATGGCATGTCGAAATGATGCTGCTTTTATTTCCCCATTATAACTTTGAGTAGCTCTATTGTCTCTCACAACACGGAACTCTTGGGTGACCCCTGCACAAAATCATGCCTTATCCATCATTACACACCCATAAACTAAAAAACAGTGGCAAAATGTGCACTAAAACAATCTTTGCCAGTAAGAATTTAACTTTTTTGATTTTTTTTTTCTGTTTTAAGGGATTGATAGTTGACCTTGAATCAAGATTAGGATTTTTGTTTAAGTGCAAAAAGTTAATATCGAGAATTTAACCTTTTAATAGATTATCCAGCCCATAGGATCAGTAATGCTAGCTAACAAGTTAGTTGCAACCAATTTGTTATAAATGTACAAGCATAAAAATTCCCCACATCAGAAGTTCATAAAATAATCCCATTTCTCTAAGACAGTGTCAAGAATAGAGTATTTTTCATACAAACTAGAGTACCAATCATTTGGGCCAAAGTATTGCAGCAGGAGTGGCTCTTTTTCAGTTATCCAAATGCTAAATAAACAGAAATTATCCAGACTCCAATTGAGTGCAATCCAACTTTTGTAGGTAATTCAACACGTTCTCCTTCACAGAACATTCCTGCCTAGCCAATCGGTTGCCCTTTGCAGTTAAATATGGACCATTGACTATAGTTTCATCTCAAATATCCATTTACCAGACAAATATCAGATGCCACATATAGTCCGGTGGAGTCCTTGTAGTATCGCCCATCCAGTCTCTAAATGTGAATAAATATGATCACCAAAAGCTTGGCCCACATGCACAACAGTGAGCTGCTGCTTCTCCCAGTCTCAGGTGAAGTACCAAATACTCTTCCTTTGCAATCAACCACATGACACTTTAATTCCTTGATGATTGAATAATATGAATTGATCCTTCCCCAAACATCCTAAGACTAACAAATAAAAAGATCACTGAATATGCATATCAATAGTGTATTGGAGATCAACATTTGAATTTGGTGAAAGATGGATTTATTTTTTTTTTTGGGTGGGTGCAGGGTTGGGGATTACCACGTGAAATGTTCCGAATAAAGCTTCTTCGCGGAGTGTTATCTCGAACCCATGAAGTCTGAGGATTAGGGCCTTGTCTCATTTGTTCTGTGTGCCTTTCTGTCTCTACAGAACCCCTGTATTCTGTGTTCTGAGACCATCAATAGATACAATTATGAGGCAAATCTGCAAATATAAAATAACAGAAAGAGAAATAATAACATTCTAGCGTCAAGACCAATATGACCACCTATTTGACAGGTGTCATAACCGACTTCACTTGATCCACCTCATTCATATCAGACACTCTTCACCAAACCAGAGTGATTAAAACTGTTGGACTGGTAATACTTGAAATAAAGAAAAGATTTTAAACACATGAACAATCAAGGAATGTAAATTGATTAGTTGGAGTAAAACTTGGGTCAGAACCCATATAGGGTGGGGGCATGTGATATGAATGGATTGGATCAAGAAAAGATAGGCCTCCATGAGTAACAAACAAGTGATGGAGGTAGCCACGACCATCTTGGCTTTAGGATATGATTGTTTCTCTAACACAAAGTTCCTCAAAATAGTTAAATCCAGCTGAAACTTCAAATGTTTGAATGAATGACTTTCAAAAATTACAACTGAGTGTTGCAATTTGGTGGCAGCATTCCAGGTTCAAAACAGGAGAGACGCTAGGGAAGTTGCAGTTCCTTAATGAAAAATGCTGTACCAATCCATCATTCAACAGAAGAAGAAAAGAATAATTTTGAAAGAAAAAAAAATGCATATGGAAGGCCTTGCAGTGACAGAGGAACCATACCTCTTTCTTCTTGTCCCTCTTCCTCTTCACCTCACGAAATGGATCTGTACAACATATATGGAGCATATAAGATAGATACATAAAAGGTTCGGAAGCAATTAAAAAAAAAAAGCATTTAAGATATTCATGAATGCAACACTATTGCATCACAACATTAAGGAGAACCATTTTTTTATAACAAGGATAATCATTAAATCTAAAATACCATATAAAGTTCATAATACCATATAAAGTTCAAGTCTACGGGATCTCTTCTAAAAGTATTTAAGATATCTCATTACACCTGCCACCATCTCAATTACAAAGACCATCAGATCATTCTAGAAGTAGCATTACAAACTTTTCTGCCCATCTACCTGCCCTGTTCAATATTCAATTTTCGCCCTTTTACAATTTGATATCATATAAAATCTTTGAAATCTTGAAGCCAACAAGAAAGTATCCATCAACACATTTTCCCAAAAGTGAATCATCCTTATGAGTTATCTTTTCTTTATAAAAAAAAAAAGAGGATTTTACAGGAAAAATCCCCTAAGACTCATTATAAGCCAAAAATGCCCTCAATGTCTTATAAAGACTATAGTGGTCTCAGGGGCTTTTTTTTTTTTTTTTCCTTTTCTTCTCTGAGTGGGGATATCCGTGCTCCTTTTACTTTAAAAAGTCCCGAAACCCTTTTTCCCCTTTTCGTTCTTCTCCCATCTTCTTCTCTCTTCCACAACACAACGTTGAAGCTCAGATCGTGCAAAGTGATGAGGTTATCTAATGTTATTTCACTCATCATGTCTGAAGGAAAGACAGCAACATCTCTGGTAAAAGATGCCTGGAGGCTTTGAGTACGTTAAGATGCCTGGAGGCTTTGAGGCTTTGATTCTCATCTCTGATAAGAACTGAAGTGCATTTAACAGTGTTCGGCCAATTGATAGGATCCATATAATAATAGCTCCTGCATACTGGCATGGTGAAATGGTCAAAAGAAAAGTAAAAGCACGTTTGTAAGTTGTAACGCATTTGGCTTTGGGTTGGATATGATGCAGTTGCTTCCTCTTCGTTTTCTTCTTCTTCTTCTTCTTCTTCCTTCTCCCATGTGATTGTGTCTTCAATTAGCATTTCTTTCCATGCAAATTAGCATGAAATTTGGCATAATTTCTCCTCCTTTTTTGTGACTAGATGCTTAGGTCCTTATCTCATATTTCAATCTTCATCCTCCCTTACCTCCCCTGCCACCCTACCCCAAAGAAGAAGCTCTCCTCCACCCACCTTCTCCCCAAGCCCACCACCCATCCGACCCCAACAAGCCGCCTACGGCAATGCCGCTGCCCTCTTTGTTCAAATGGGCGCCTACCGTGGAGGCCCCTTTGCCTTCTCCATCGTCGGCCTCCCCAAAATTAGTGCCGTAAACCGTGATATCCCTGCCTGTGTTAGTGCTGTGAGCGGGGATATCCCCACCCACTAGAGTATTGTGGGTTAGAATTGTATCAGTTGAGCCGGGGATATCTCCGCCCAAATTAGTGCTGTGAACATAGTGCAGAGAGATCCGTCCGAATCCCAAAAAAGGCAAATGGGAAAAGGAAGTTCGACATTCTTTATGTTGTAATGAGCGATGAACGGGGATATCCCCACTCATTTACTTAGAATGAACTGTGATATCCTCACTCAACGCCAAAAGCAAAAAAAAAAAAAAAAAAAAAAAGACAAAACTAGCGGGAGGACCAAATTGGTCTATATAAGACATTGATGGTGTTTTTTTGCTTTTGACAAGTCTAAGGGGATTTTTCTGGTTAAATCCTTTTAAAAAAAAAGGAGAATTCTCCAATATTAGCTGTTGACCTTTTTCAATTCAAAGAATTAATCAGCAAGTCTTTTAGTAGAGTAATGGAAATTATGAAGAACTTGGTCAACAGATCAATTAGAGAGCAATTTCAGCAAAACTAGTTAGCAATTACCATCCTGCTTCTACGCAAATATAGGTATTCCTCAAAATAGGAGAAACTGTTGGCTCAGAAGCAAACTCTAGCTTTGAGGAAATCAAAAGCTAACAAATAGAAACATAAATCAGAAGTAAGTTTGCAAGAAACCCAGTTGATAAACCAAGCATCCAGCTTGTTTTAGTTTAATTTTTGCAACAAAAACCAGACAAAAATCCATAATCGAACTTCAGGTTTGAGAATTATTGCAATTGTTAAAAACTGACTGCCGCTAGCTCGCTAGGCAAGTTTACAAGAGATTTAAAACAAATTATTCAGGAACCGCAAAACTACATCAAACCCCCAAACCAAAATAAAAGAGATGCTTGGTTAAAAAATAAACTACATAATTTAGCAACTCAACATATCAGAAACATCAACAGCAACCAAATAAAACCCTTGAACAAAATGCAAAATTGCACGAAAACCTAGTTCAGGAATCGCAAAACCACATCCAACCCAGTTCATAAATCACGAAATTAAAACAAACCCACTTCACAAATGACGAAATTAAAACAAATCCAGTTCAGGAATCACGAAACTACATCAAACCCAGTCCACAAATCACGAAATCAAAACAGACCCAGTTCAGCAATCACAAAACTACATCAAACCCAGTTCACAAATCACTAAATTGAAAAAAACCCAGTTCAGGAATCGCGGCTCCGTAGTCCCTACAGTATAATAATCTGTAAAAGAAGAGATTAAAATTGAAAGAAAAAAGTGAAATGTAATAAAGACAAAGACCTTGAGTCAACAGCTTCTGCGTGGTCTCGTTGGGGTCCATGTCGGTTTCTTTGAGCACGACGTAGATATCTGCTTCAGAGTGATTCCCGACGATTTCTTTGATGGATTGGATTGTTTTACGAACGCTGTCGGATAGGATTAGGGTCGCACCTTCCATTTCGGAATCCGAGACCATCTCCATCGAAAGAGTCAAGAAAGGAAAAATCCCTCAAATGGATATAGAGATAGAGATAGAGAGAAGAAAGAAGAGAGAAACGTTTTGAAATCGGTGTAAAGCAGTGGCTTTTAGAGTGCATTTGTTGGAGAAAAGACGCGGCGGGATGGTGTTGGGACTTGAAAAGAAAAGGGTTTTTTTTTTTTTTCCACTTTTGAAGTATCTTTCTCTTCTTCTCTATCGATTCGCGCTTGGAGGGGAAGCGAGAGAGAGAGAGAGCGAAAAGAAAAGGGTTCAGTTGTTTTCTCTCTGTATCAATTTAGGCGGAATTTTCTCCTACGGGTTCTTCGGCACAAAAGAGGTGTTTCTTTTTTTTTCTTCTTCTCTCTCATCTATTCTCTCTCATCTAGATCGTTTCGTTTACATCGTGTGCCCCACTTAAAAAGGTGAGGATTTTTGGCCCCCTATTCGCTGAAACAGAGATGACTGGATGAGGATGTTAACTCTGCTTTCTGTTTTTTGCCGAATTTTTAGAGGTCCCCCCCTCTCTCTCCCTCTGTCTCTCTCTCTGCTTTGTAATTACTTGTTTGGACGTTCCCACGTTCTAGTCAACTTTAAATGGTTTTTTTCTCATAAAGCTTCCTTTTCTTATTTGATTTACAAAAATTCTCAAATTCTCAAATATTCATTCAAAATGGGGCCTTGGGCATTTGTCATTGTAAGATAGCACTTCTAAGATATCCTCTAAACAAATATAATTTTAACCTATATGTCGAAAACCATTCATCTAAATTTGGAATGATCCTAGAATTTGTAGGCCTTTAGATTGATCATACATACAATAAGCACTTTATATGGGATTTTTTATAAAATTCTTAAATAAAATGATTGTCTAGGATAAGAACGAAGAGAAACCTGAAGAAACAACAAGAGAACAAAAAGAAATCCTAGTAGAAATTACTTTTCTTCGCAATTGAGAAAAACTGACATATTTCCTTGCCTTTTTTTTCTACAAAAACTGACATTTACCTTTTAAGGAAAGAGGCTGTTGGATAAGGACTAAACTTTTAATTTTCTCCATGCCTGCCCTTGATGACTTTCCACTCAGAGAATCATAGAGGCATGAAGTGAGCAATTTATGCCACCGCGCTGGTACCTAAGTTCCAACCACCGTTTCTCTCCGTCTCTCCATACAGAGAGGAATGATCATAGGGTGAGAGATACTTACATAATTAAAAATATTAGAGGAAAAGTCATATACAGTCATATGTAGAAAAAAAAATGTTCATGTGCAAAGAGGGAAAGTCATGTAAGTGCCCTTCACCCTACGATGAGGGATCGATCCTGGAAAAAGATAATGATCTTCCGTTATGGAGTGTTGTTTATGTGCTACAGCATGTTGAGGACTCCGGCTCCTTTGTGTTTAAGGGAGCTCGATAGTAGGCAATCTCTTCGCGATTGTCTCTATGTTCTTGGTCCTCATTTTTACCAATTATATAAGTATAGTGATGGATGCACATGAATATTCTCATATATATATATATATATATTCACAACAAACATGGACAGTCAACACCTGTGAAAATCCTTCCCCATCATATCTATCTACCATGGATTTTGTTGATGTGGCAAAAATTATTATTATGAGATTTTATTTTTTAATATAAATACGGATGTATTAATATTAAATAGTAAGTTAATTGCCAAATATGATTATGCTTATTTTGTTCCTAGGGAACAATTTAAAGAGAACGTACAGCCCATTCTAAGCATGGAAACGTTCTAAACAATATAATCCGTCCATAGGTTGGACTTGGATGGGTTTCTCTCATGTGTTGAAGTTGAACTAATAGGTTGGACCTGTTAATGATTTCAACACGCCTGTCCAGAACCTGGCCGATTGACAGGCCCCTCTTTACAGCTACGTCCTCCAATTCCAATGCAATTACTGACGATGATCCGTCCATAATTTTAGGCTGTCTCTCCTTTGAACAAAGATCCATCTGATCTGAAGCCTGGCAGGAAATTGCAAGGCTTAAAAGATTGAGGGCGGCGCCATCCATCTAGCCAACCCATCCAGCCTGCATTGGGCTAGATTTGAAATCTATACTTAGGCCCGTGTTCTGGCCTGTTTGTTGAATGGGTAGGGCCTGGGCCTATGTAGGCTTAAACCAAACAAATTTAACATAAAGAGGGTGAATATATGCACTTGGACTAGACCTTTGGCCTGACTTTCAGGCGTGTGGGCTAATCCGGGTTTGAATATCAGACTGATGACTAAATAGGATGGTCCTGGGTGGCCTGACTTTCAGGTGTGTGGGCCAATCCAGGCTTGAATATTAGACCGATGACAAAATCGGATGGGCCTGGGTGGCCTGACTTTCAGGCGTGTGGGCTACTCCAGGTTTGAATGTTAAGACCGACGACTAAATAGGATGGGCCTGGGTAAGCTTCAGCTTGGCCAGACCCGACCATGAGCAGCCCCATTAACGAATTAGGCCCGTGCCGCCCAAGCCTGATGCACAATGCAATGGCTAGTAGACCATTCATGGTTATATCTTTATTTGATGGGCCAGATTACAATCCCAAACCTTATTATGGGAGGACCCATAATTCAAGCCCTCTCCATGTCCATTGTCATTTTTTCTAAAATCACTATCACAACCAATATAAAAAGAATCTGCAAATTCCTTTCCCACGTTAACTCCATTGGCCGGTTAAGAAACAGGTGAGTGGGATTGAAAGATAACTGACACCACCTTCTTTCACTTGCACATGCACGTCTCTTAATAGGAATTTAGGATTGAAAGAGTACTTACTGCACCAGGTCCTAAAAACTCGCACGCCTTGCTGATAAACCTCCAAGTCCTACTGCTCGTACAAAGCAAAGATTGAGTCAGCGCATCAATAGTAACATGTTAACTGGACAAAATGATTCAAAATGGGGAAAACTACGAAAAAAAATTTCATAGCATGCCTGAAGTAAAGAAAGGTTCAGTATCAGTTTAGAGACGGGACGAGTCCTTTGGATGGATTTTTGTTTTTTTTTTTTTTTATCGTTTAGCAATGTATCGATATATGTAAACCAATTAAACATCGTCCCGTGTCCGCAGTTCTTTGTCAAAACTTTTTCATCGACTGCAACCTATGCTGTGGCAAATTTCCTTCTAAAAAAACACCTCAAAAATTACTCTCAGTGGTGGTTGGATTCCATTAATAGGTTGATACATACAATAAATACCTTCCTTTGCATCATCTACCCTAAAATGTCATAAGTTTGAATCATTTTCAGTAATAACTTCTTTCAGTTGTGGTTTGAACCCTAAATGAAGCCATTTTAAAACTATACCAGTTGTGTAAATGCATATCTGTATGTAGTTTTACGTAAAGATTACCATTTGTATAGTAAATATCATTTTCGTTTTGGGCTTGGTTAATATCACTTTCGTTTTGGGTTTTTAGGGTTTGAAAATGATTTTTTTTTGTTTTTTTGTTTTTAGGGTTTGAAAAGGGTTTTTTTTTTTTTTTTGTAGGCGTTGTTTTTCTCTATTGCATTCTTTCACTAAATGGCACTTAGTATAGTTTTTTTTATTACCACATTACATGACTCGAATATGAATATAAACCTTATTTTATGATCAAATAAGGCCCAACATGGGCATTTTAATAATGGCTAATGGTTTAAAAATATACACTTGCTCTGTATTTCAAAATGTATGTATCTTTCATATTTCTCTAACTTATGTTCTTGTGATTTGACGATAGCATGTCAATTAGCGAGATGTTGGTCATATTCCACTATGATTGTGACTTCAAATTCGATATAATCCGTCCAATGTACAATGGAGGAAATCAAAAGATGAAATATTTACCGACGGATATAACATATGACTCATTGATTAACGAAGCAACTAAAGCATCTAATTGAAACTCATCCATCTAGAGATTAAGCATACAATACCTTCATTACAATGGACGAGCATTTTCAATAGCAAGCATTGACGACCACAATGATTTGAAGAGAATGTTCAAAGCATCGAGGAATGATATGAATGAGATATATCTATATGTCTTCAAACAGCCCAAAAACCGGCAAAGTACAGGAGGAGAACAATGGAGGTATGTGTATAGGTTGTATTTGCAGGAATTGGTTGCTAATGTATATGGGGTCCATGTTGGCTTGAAGATTGCAGAAATTTTTTGGTCTGGTTGGTGATGTAAATGGGTTGTTCAAGGCTTGAACAGTGCAGTTTATTTTTTTGGGTTGGCTGCTGATGTAAATGGGCTGGTTGGATGTAAATGGGTTGCGCATAACATATTTTCAACATTGAAAAAGGGATCAATGTAAATGGGCTGGTTGCAATTAAGTTGTATTCAGTTGCTCCATGTTATTTGTACTTAAGTATTTTCTTTCACCATAAGTGCAACTTTATGTTTGGGTTCACACTTATTTTTAAAAACGACCTTTCAAGTAACTACAAACTCACAACTTTTAATTCATCCCATTGACGAAACTAGTCGATACCAACAGCTTTAAGTTATCAATATCGACAACGTTTATACAATCCAGCAACTGCTGACTTACAACCTTTAATTCATCCTATTGACGAAACTAGTCGATATCGACAATTTTTTTTCATTCCAGTAGCTCCTGAGTTACAACTTTTAATTTGTCTCACTGACAAAACTAGTTGATACCGACAACTTAAAGTAGTCGATATCGACAACTTTTGTCCATTCTAGCAGTTACTTACTTACAACTTTTAATTCATACCCCTGATGAAACTAGTCAATACCGACAACTTAAAGTTGTTGATATCGACAACGTTTATACATTCCAACAAAAACTTTCTTACAACTTTTAATTCATCCCACACCACTTCAAGAAAGCATGTGATAATGATAGCAACAACATCATGAACTTTTCTGCAAAAAAAAAAAAAAAGAAAAAAAGAAAAAAAAGAAGATAAACAACTCCTTTATCAATCCACCCCAAACATAGCAATAAAACCACCACCATCCCTTCTTCTCAAACCAAAACAACTCTCTCCATTTCAATCTCAATTGCTGTTATACTGATTGCAAGTACTTTTTTCAAATAGTTACTCTCAACTGCAGATTCATAACAAAACATACAGGTGCCATCAATGAAAATGTGCCGAATGCTTTCAACTTAGAGAACATGAAGCAGTATATCAAGTGGATCCCCAATAGATTGCATTCATTAAACCTGTGGAACCCTAACATGCATTCAACCATTCTATTGACAATATGCTAACAGTAAAGAAAAAAAAAACCAGTATGAGGCAAAATATACGTACTCCAACAAAAGGATTCTATATACAAATATAATTCATTCTGCACAATGTCAAAAGGAGGCAAAGTATAAGTCCATCAACCTGATAGACTGATGAAACACCATATCAAAGGCAATATTGCAATTTACAACAAAAAAGTACAATCAAAACAGAAGCCCCATAAGCACCATCCAACAAACATTTTTCAAAACAAAACATAGAATATCTTTCTTGCGCACCGCTCTTTGTTGGAAATCACCATCAAAGCCATCATGGGAAGTCATTCAAGTCGGTCAAACCCAGTCTGTTGGCATTTAACCGCTAGCTCATTTTGAAGATCTCTATGATGATTTTGCTGCGAAAATAGGGAATGTCTTCTTGAGTGAAGTTGATGCTATAGCGGTGCACACGGTGTTCCATAAAAGTACGGAATGTCTTCTTTAGTGAAGTTGAAATCTGCCCCTTTTTCAGCACTTCAAATAGTCAATATGCTCTGTTGACTTTGTAGATCTTGTCAATGCGAATCAGTAGGAAGAAACGGAGTGCAATTCAAAGTACAGATGGCTTCAGAAATTGCTGGGCTTTTGAACTAGGTTAGGTTGAACCTGACCTAAACTCGAACTGGCCTGAACAATAACCCAAAACGGATTCTTCTTCTTCCATGCCCTATTCCAGATTCTGGTTCTGCAACGAAAAAACAGGGACATCGCCTGCTGCCTTCTCCTTCAGCGTCGGTGAACGGAGATCTGCTGTTGCGCCAATGGATTTCGACGACTTGCGGCCTAGCGATGTGCTGCGCACAAGATCGACGGCAATCTGCGTGGCCCACCTTCTGCAGGAAAGGGATCGAAACACTGCCTTTCAGGGGAAAAGCTGGCGGCGTGTACTCCTCTGGTTCCGGCAACAATGAATAGTTGGAATCCGGTATTTTCGAGGGTGCTGGCGCGAATCCCCTTCTTCTTTGGTTCAGTTCTGTGATAGAACTTGGTTCTGCAAGAGGCGATTAGCAGCGAAACCAAAGATCGATTCAATCCTCTGATTCTGTTACAATTTTTCTGAGTGCAGAGATCCACGTTGCCCGCTGTGATCATTTCAGAATCCCTGAATCCTCTTCTTCTCTTTGATCAAGAGAGAAACACGATTTCGATAGGGACATACACTATAGAAGAGGATCAGGGAAAAAAGAGGACGACACAATGAGGAAGAAGGGGGCTTCTTGCGGTTTTTGTATAACCGCATTATTGTCGATATCAACAATATCAAGAAATATGTAAAAAAAAAAAAAAAAAAAACCGAAAGGGTCCCTCTAAACTCCTATCGGGCCGTCCACCTACTCATGGCTCACTATGGGGCTTTTTCCCGTAGTTTTCCCCAGAGATTATCAGCGCCATTATATTATCATGGTTATAAGGCTTTTGTTTTTCTCAGTTATCAGGACTGATATTATCATCACGACTTGGAGCAAAAGAAAAGGTCAATTTTTCTTTTTTTTTGCTAAAAAAGGCATGTAAATTTAAAACAAATTCCAATAACACAGAGCCGAGAGGTGGTAAAATCTGAACATGTTCTCATAGAGAAGTAAAAACCTGCTAGAGTAACATTTCAATCTCACGACACCTGAGTCGCTTGGATTCAATCCATTTTCATATGCCTTATGTATGCTATTAACATTTTAACATGCCCAGGCCGGCCACATCCCCAATTTCCATTCCCAACTTCCGATACATGCTTTTTCATCCCAAAGGGCTAAACAGAGGATGACAATGAAAAAAAAAAAACATAAAAACACAACTGAAGAGATTACACAAAAGGTTGTATCTCTGAAGGTGGAGAGAATCCAGTACCCAGTTTGATGATCAGCCAAGCATCAACATCATCCTCATTGCATTGGTGCCAGATATTAAATTGAGAACACAGCAAAATAAATAAATGTAAAGAAAGTGCCGTTTGAAGTTTAGAGACAGATGAAGAGAACTGTAGCACATCCA
This sequence comes from Cinnamomum chago, assembly GCA_038049695.1. Lineage (NCBI taxonomy): Eukaryota > Viridiplantae > Streptophyta > Magnoliopsida > Laurales > Lauraceae > Cinnamomum > Cinnamomum chago. The sequence goes on from CP142451.1 coordinate 129,302,841, forward strand.
CCTCGATTTTGGATGGGTCTCACAAGTACCGCTCATTTATCCGAGCCCGGTTTTCTTCCCACCAAACCCTCGCATGCATCTCCCCGAATCTTTCTCGGCTGCAACACCACAGGTTTGAAATCCAGTTAAAGCAAACTCCAGACTTGATGGACAAATGCACCAACAGACTTCAGAAGAGTCATAAAAGTTCTGACAGTGCACTAGAATTCTCATTCCTACCATGCCAGATAGTTGACATTCATCAGACAGCACCAACCATGCTCAAGATAACCCAGTTTCAATCATCAGGTGGGGACTCGTATGCTAACAGTGGTAAAATAAGTGATCTTTTAACTATCCATTATATAGATCCGCCCAACGATCAAAGCAGAGTAACCAGACAAATTCTTTGATCAGGCGCATTCTAGTGTGTGTGTGTGTGTGTGAGAGAGAGAGAGAGAGAGAGAGAGAGAGAGAGAGAGAGAGAGAGAGAGTTTAATGTTGCAGCAGAAACCTGACAGCGAACCCATGCAATGTTTAGACAAGCATCTACCACTGTTTGCCTCTCCAAAAATTCAATTTTACCAGTGGCATAATGACAAAATATTCTACTTTGGGAATACCTGTATTTCCCAAGCCACCCAATGTATATGAGTGTCAAATGTGGGGAGACATGAGAAAGATTATTATAAGATAATTGCAACTTTATTTCATGTTATTCTTGTCATTGTCCAGAACTGGATGGATGACGATGACAGTTCCACAGGTTCATCATACTGTAAAAACAAGGATTTGCATGATATGTATAATAGTTTATAATTTACATAGAGAAAGACAAAACTTCGTAGGTGAGCACATCTCAAACGGTTGCCATGCCTACATATATACAAGTGACATCAGTATCTCTAGAACTATAATCCATATCATACTTTAAAGAGACAGAAGGGCTAACTTCCATTCATATTGGTCTGAACCAATCACAGCAAACTTAACCTTCCACTGGGGGAAAGATGTGCATGCTTTGGATGTCAAACATCTAAAAGCCAGAAGACTTCACTATACTACAGGTGAGTCTCATCATCATCTAAAAGCCAGAAGACTTCACTATACTACAAGTGAGTCTCATCATCTCCCAATGTGATCACCTTTAAAAAAAAAAAAGCATAAGTGCTTACTTCCATTCCCTGGTCATTGACCCACCCCCAGCAAATTTTACTTTTTTGCAGTAGGATGGATTAACTGGGTATGCAAACCCCATTGAGGACTTCAAAGTCAGCTACAAGTAAGTCTAATCACCTTCCAAACCACATGACCCTCATTGAATCAGTAGATATCTGCCAAATGTGCCATGTGTCTAATTTTGATGAGATTTGCCCGAGAACTTTAATTCTCATTGGGTCTTTCACGACAGCTATACCAGTACAGATTGATAGTTCATTGTGGTATTCACAGGCAACAATAGTTTTTACAAGGAACTGCCTCACCTGAACCGGACGCGCCTTAGCTCCTTGGTGCCACCTGGCAAAGCTCGGATTGTAATGTAGACACCCGGCTCATCTTGTTCAACCCACTCTGTTTCCTGATCACTGGCATTGCTGATAGAAACTGACAGCTCCCCGGAACGATCAGCTTCCCTTGATGCATCACTGATAGAAGCATCCATTGAGGATGTCTCCGTCTTCGCACCACTGATGCTTGACAGCTTTGGGGTCGAGTTGAGCCCACCTGAGTCATAGTAGTGTCGGGGTAGGCCATGGATTGAGTGATGTTCGAGCGAATCTGAGGATGAGTAGCCCATTCCCAATGGCCTGTGAAAATTGCGAGGGAGGCGCTCTTTGCTCAATGGTGGCGTAACTGGGCTGTTCTCAGCAGATTCCATCTTTGAGCTCTAATGAAGAAAAAAAGGGTTTCAATCAACAGATACAGAGGGATGGACATGAGTTCATTCAACTCGATGAAATTTTGATCACTTTACAATAACAAATAAAGCCAAAAGCCACCTACTACTCAGATTTTGATTGAGAAGGCACACCCAGATTGTGCAATTGTTGTTTCAAACCCACTAGATAATTTTCCCATACATGTATAGAAACATCAGGTTTGGTAGGTGCAGTACTGCTAACTTGCTAAAGTAAAGAAGTTTGTTCCAATTGGTTGAGTTGTGGGATTGGAATTCATGCCAGACAGGTGAATCCTGTGGGTAAGTACAAAGATTTCTCCAATTGGGGCTCCATAGACTTGACTAATTTGGGATCCAGCAAGTTACTGACCATTTCACTACGTCAAGAAAAACCCAGGCAGTTTTTTTTTTATTTATAAAATGATATAATACCAAATAAAGTTGCTAATTTCTTTGCAGTAGGGGTAATTTAATCACATTAGAGCTCTCACAATCTTGCTTAAGTAGAGAAAAGGCAGATATATATATATAGAGAGAGAGAGTACCTCATCTTCAGACCTTGGTGGAGTTGGAAGTGGGACAGCTTGACGATTGAATCTTTGCACATTGTACAGCTCCATTACCCTGTCATAGTTCTCTGCCCACCATCTTTGAGCTTGCCATTTGTTAAACATATCACGGCTAGCAAAGCCAAAGAAAGTAGAGTTTCAGCATCCTTCAGCTTACACTTAAATCTTCACAAATGTCTAAAGTGTCAGTGGAAAATCTTACTTTCTAGAAATCTGTAAAAATAAATTTCCCAAAAAACTTTTAAGGGGGGGAGAGTGGAAGAGGAATAAACTGCCCAAATTTTGCACCTCAAAGGACCCTAATAGCTAGAGCAATGGACTTCTCTCTTAAAATTAACTCAAGTAGTTACAATCAGAAAAAAGAAACTACCTAGGACTTTTAGTGGGACCCATGTGCTTGTGACTTGTAGAACATCTACACTCGCCCATATGTGCCTTTAATGGTTGTGATAGAGAGTAGTAAGGATCCCACAGTCCCCTTGCCAAAAGAGTCCGACCTTGAGAAGGGGTTACACAATCCATGATACATGTCCTATTTTGAGGCATCCCCTCAATCAAATTGGACCACCCAAGGTTGATGGCCCAGCCAGCTGAATCTGAGTTCAACATGTCCAGCCAGATATAAACCAGGTCAGCAACGCATAGTGAAAAACTGCGCTGGTCAGCCAGGCCCAACTGACGCTTGGGGTTGTTCTGCACACACTTGAGGAAGGGACAGGCCCTGTTGGGCTCACTCGAAGCATGTAAAGGTCTCTAAAAACCCTATGCCAGTATTTTTAGAAGCAGCAAGGCTTATGCCTCGAGGCTCACCTCAGGGTGGGGCCTGCCAAAAATGCCTCACACTGTCACACCTCAAGCTTGACACATGGCTTGAATTTGGGGCATACGTCTCATATAATGCAGCATAGTTGAGGCACACACCCCAGATGCGGCATCACGCTCCATTTCAGAGAGCAAAAGTCCATTAAAATACATCTTGTTTTTGAGAAAGTGAGGGACAGATTCTAATTTAAAAACTTCAAAAAAAGATTTAAAGACTGTTTTAACTAGACTTTATATCCTAGTCATAAAAGGCTTGAAAACAGCCAACGAGCTACTGTTTTCTATCTTGTTAATATAATTATTTATTAAAAATGCATGCTCATGAGCCTTACTCTCCACGCTTTGAGGCATATGCCCCACAATTTGGGCAATTCAAACACCTCATCTTATGCCTCAACATTTTAAAAAATTGCCCTATATTTGGGGACCAGGACTTCAAACATATATTAGTAAATATAAAAGCCTTCAATTAGTTTAAACTCACTTTTTTTTTTCTTACTAAGGAATTGATATGGGTGTTTAAAGAGTAGTAGCTTGTTTAAATTAGGAGCTTCATTAAATTAGAAAAGAAAATTGAAAATCTATAGGCATTGGTGGGAGGTCACACACTCGGTCCAACCAGAGTTAGATTCACCAGATCCGACAAATGGATTTCATACATGTTTTTCATGGAGAATCTTCTCCTACAAGCAGACTAAATATGCAGTCCAACTCTTTGGCGCCCACTTGGGCCTATCTTTGATCAAAGTATCCCATTTACATCCTCATCTTCCCATGATCTAGCATCATACCCATCTGTTAGGTCCCTGGTACAACCCTCGTGTGCACCCGTGGTGGAGTGATGCTTGAATGCCTTCCTAACACAATCAATAGACTATAAAACCATTGTTGTGCCGTTTCCCATCACCAATTGGTTTTGGGATAAGTGGTAACTCAATGGGGTATGAGATCCTACAAGTGGTATCAGAGCCTGGTAAGGTTAGGGGTTCGAGTCTCCTCTCGGGTGGTACCAATGAAGGGGGATTGTTAGGTCCCTAGTACTACCCTCTTGTGCAGATCATCTTTATGCTCGCCAATCCTTTACTCACCTTTAATAGACCATCAAAATTTAATAGTGTTAACTCAAGGGCTAGGATAATCTGATAGAACAAAACTTTTGCATGATTCTTATCCACAAAGAGACATTTCCATCCATCCTATCCAAAATTATAAGAATACATCCAAGTGGGCCCCATGAGCTGTGAATATGCAATCTACTCATAGGTTATTGTCTCCTTTGGTGGTGGCTTAAATAGATTGTTTGGATCCATGTTATGAGGGCCTCATTCTATGAAAAGATTGGGTTTTAATAAGAATATGTAATTAATATTTAATTTAACCACTTTTTTTTTTCAAAAAAAGAAAGAAAGAAAGAAAGAAAAGATGTCGAAACCAAATGGTTATTGTTGCAGGGAATCATAAACTTATGTAGGTAAAGATAGGTCAGGGACAGCTTGCATGGTTTGGATCTACAAAAAGTGGACTGCGCATGTATTAATCTTATTCAACATCACAACATGTCCTCAACAATTTATATTTGTTCCTCTTCAAATTATAAACATGACCTTTTGTCTACCACCCCTACAAAAATAGCTATAACCACTTCCTGAACTAATGCATGAACATAATTATAAAGAAATTATGTTAGTAAAATAAACAAACACCAGTAGTGCATTAGTGATCATTTACAGGGGTGTCAAGTATTGATAAAACTCTGATAAAGTTCATTTTTCTGGTACCGCATTCCCCCACACAAGTGGCCAAAATGACCTCATACACTAGGAAAAAGAAGAAAGATCACTACAAAGATTGATATTACAACCACCAAAGGACCTAAGTTTAACATAAATCTACCGGGTCAGTGATCAAAAAGAGGAAACAATGAGAAATATATCCTGAGCCGAGGACACCAACTTCTATATCGAGTTGGAACCAAGTCGGTCGCTCTGGTACAACAGGACTATGATGCACCCATTCAAAGGGAGTCTCACGGTGGATGGAAAGGCAAACTTGGGCACATCTTAAATTAAAAAAAAACACAGATTCAAATTGAGAGAGAGAAAAAGATTACCTGAACCTAATCCTCTTGAGGTCATTTCCACCCTGCGGCAGTGAAACAAACGTTATCAAAACTCCTGGCTCCACCTGTGCAACCCACTCCTTGGGCACATCTTCTTCCATAAAAACAACTGTAGTCTTAGCCGATCCCGTCTCTGTCCGGCCACTCATCGACGCCGGCGTCGTATCCCCACTCGAAATCCCCTTAATAATCTCCTTCCCAAACAACCGCGGCGTCGAGCTCGAGCTCCCCGTCCGCCGGTACGAGCAACGGAACCTCTCCGTCGCGGAAGCTGCGTCGGAATCTGCATAATTCCCCTGCTGCCCTCCCGATCCCGAACAAGGCTTGCATTGCCGGTACGCTCCCGATGCCTTCAACGCCATGTCCTTGATCTGCACAGAAAGATTCAAAACATCTCCGTCTGAGTCTCAGATGAATGGAAAAAGTTCCTATTCCAACTGGACCGAGTTCAAACCCGACCCGATTTCCTGTCCAATCGCAAACAGTCAGATGCAACTCTCGCATCGCTTTTTTTTTTTTTTTTTTTTTGTCTGTGTGATCTGCCGTTTTTGCAGAGAAGAAGAACAAGAATCCCTAACCCTAGCTAGCTGATCTTTTTTCTCTACTTGTTTGTTACATGTTTTTGTTACCTGAGCGGTGAGCGCTTTGATAGCTTGCTTTGTGCTGGGAGTAGCGTTTGATTCTTCATCTTCCGGATCGTGAAGAGAACTGCCGCCACCGATCTGCTTAGAACAAGCGATGCAGGTCAGCATCTCCGCCACTTGCTGCTGCAAAAGGCAGAGCAGATACAGAGGAAAAAGGGAACAAATCTCAGCTCAGAATCCGGTTTCTCTGCTTGTTTCTTCACATCTGCATAAAAAACATCCAAGATCTACGGCTTCCTTCGCTACCAGCAACTCCAAGTACGACAGAGAGCTTATGCATCTGCTGCTGATGCTTTTCAAGCTCGGATCATAGCAAAAATCGCTGCTCCTGCTCAGATCTACAATGGCGTGAAAAAGAAATCCCAGCGACCGAAGATCACAGAAGCTTCAAATCCAAGGAAGAGGAGAAGAAGAGACGATTTCACAGAGAAGAAGCTGCGAGAGAGGACATGGAGAGAGTTTCTACTTCTAAGAAGAGATGAAGACGGACATTGGAGAGGGGAGAGAGAGCTTTATGTGGAATGAGAGCGTTAATGGCGGGATTTCTAGGGTTTGGAGCTCTGCGGGAGAGCTTCGAAGCAATCGATAGAGAAGCAGGAGGAGCCTCTCTCTCTCGCGACACCGCATGTTTTTTGTTTTTCTGCTGCGAGTGTCAAGTACTGCAGTTTCCGGCACCTTTCTACCGGTTTACCGGGTCTGTGACCGGCTGGGAATCGTACGGCCGGTTCTTATCCGTGGCTTCTACAATGCGCGGCTCGAGAGAATCTAGGGATTTGTCCGGTCTAATGTAGGGCCCGATTTCTAGGGCCCATGTCAATGCATCGAGTCCAGAAACCGGATCCACCGAAGACGCAACCTAAGTCTGTTGGCCTCCACATAAAAATAATTGAGACTGTTCAAGATTAATCTCATTTCTTTAAGGATGTATCGAAATATTTCAATTCAACATGAGTAGAATAAAGCATTGCCACATATTTGCTTTTCAATCATTTGCTCAATTGGACGGTGCCATCAACTCCCACGTCTATTAGATTAAAATTTTATATTACATCTATACACCCATCCCAATGGAATGAGATGAGATTCATCGTGAATGTTGTAGAGATTATTTCATATGGGCAATCACGATTACGATACAGTTCCATGCATGTGATACACAATTCCCCTGTAATAGCTAAGGGTGGGATCTAGACTGTCTTGGGACTTCTCATTGAAAGAAGAAGGTGTGAGCTTTGTGGGAAGCCTATGAAAAAACGGCCTCCCTCCATCAGACCTCCATCAGAAGAGATCATGTGGTCGAATATTGTTGTTGATGTCTCGGCCGTGGATTTTCGTTTTCTTAAAATGGGATTTGGGGAGTGGTCGCTAGAGGCTGCTGGGTTTTGCGGGCTTTGATTGAGAGAGTAAAGACGAGGTTTTGGTCAAGGAATGGCGAGTGAGAAGACAGTGGATCGCTTTTTGGTCTTGGGAATGTTATGGTGGTCCGACGGAATACTTGATTACATGGTCTCTCTCTAAGCTTTACTATAATTGAAGAAAAATTGAAGAAGGAAAGAAAGAGATTTTAAATAGCACTTAAGTTCTGGCCTTGGTTATATGCTTGGACTTTCATGTGTTGTCTTAAAACCTCCCATTTTTCTGCATCCAGGATCCATATTTAGGCTTCTTTATTTAAAGCTACCACTTGAGCCGTATATTAAATTTGGAAAGGTAGTCCAACTGTTAGAACATCTCCAACGGACTTCATTCCGTCATGTCTTTTCAAAAAATAAAGGCTTATGTGGAAAAAAGGCATATATAAATTTGATATCTCATTTGGACAATTCCAAAAGAGATGTCAAATTATTATTTTATTCTTTTATTTTTTTAATCCTCATTTGCTTTATTACATATATCTTACTTATATTTAATGAGATTTAGTACGATTTAAATGTTATTAAAGTAATAAATTATTAAAAAATTAAAAAAAAAACACAAATTGTACTTGAAACCACAAAATAAAAAATAAAAAATGCACAATAATTGTGGTAAGACATCCACAGAATTTGTTGACAGAAGCTTAAATATTTTGTCATCGTAGTGACAACATTTTGTCTATTCGATTACTGAAAAATTACTTATTATTGTGAAGTATTCTCCCACTCGTTTCCAAAAAGCCCCAAGTTTCTGCTTGTTTCCATGCACAACATCCGATTAGTGTTCAACTACGAACCGATGAAAAGACGATTTTCTTCTATATTGAAGCCGGCACCTCGACCAACACCCTTTTTCTTTGGGGCATCATCAGTAGAGAGTTCGGAAGCCTCACCGAAATATTGTGAATATTGGATAGAAAAATTAGGAAATTGAGAGAATTGAGAATCCATAGTGTGAATGAGGAAAAAAAAAGGACTTCAAACACTCCTTATTTATAGATATCCCAACTCCAAGGATTTCTCAAATTAATATAATAAAAAATTTCAAACGGTAAAAAAAAAATTCCAACGATTGAAAAATGGCAGGTCACTGTTGGAATTTTTCCCATGTCAGATGACCGTTGGAAACTTCAAACACTCATTATTTAATTCAAACACTCATACCAGCTGCAATGCCAAAATCCAGCAAGGATATGGTTCCTCTCTTGGAGCATGTGCAGGACGTTTTTCTAGGCCGTTGGAGGCTTATGTGGCAATATAACATAGCTGTTGGAGATGCTCTTATACACTCTTATTATTTGTCATGCTATTTTTGAAGCAACTAATTTATACAATGAAATCAACAGCAGTGCAAAGTACAACGTGTTCCTGACCTTTGGATAGTATGCAGTAAACTGTGTTAGTACAACTAATTAAGGGCACTTTCTTTTTTATGTAATTGAATCCATGTGAATTTATGGTAAAATAGGTTTAAGGGTTTAAGTTTTGACAAATGAACTATAATTTTTCTGGGATTTTGAATTTGAATTTGAATTAGTAGGGTGATAACTTTATTCAATATTTTGATTACTATCTTCCTTTCATTCGTTTTCTGTTAATAAAAAATTAATTGATGATCATTTATAGATCTTTAGCTTTTATTTCTTCACATGTAAGCACTTTTAGGCATGAAAATTTTAAATTTTCTAAGAATTCAATTCCATGTAACAAAGCGGCCATAAAAGAAGTTCTTCTCTTAAACTAACCATATATTAATTATATAAAGTGAGTTGTGGCTTCAACTGATGATATTAGTATTTTATGATTTTGACCTGTATCTTAGATCATTGTCTCGTTTTTTATCATAACCTCTCGTTTGTTAGATATAACATGTATATTTATAACCTCTCATTTGTTAGAGTGCAATGAGTCAAAGTGTTACTCCGATTAGAGTTGGTCCTACTATTTAATTGATCATGTTGATTTGGAGTAAAATGTGATTTCAAATTAAAAGAGAGCAAGTATAACTGTGATTTCAAATTTTTTTTTTGGGAGTGGAGTGGAGTGGGGTGGGGTGGGGTGTTTATGCCGAAGATCATATTTAAGAATTTGAATTTGAGACCAAACCATCAAATTCAACCACAATTATTATTGTTGTTCTCTTCTCCATGGAAAGTGACCAAGCACCAATCATGATGCATGTGGATTGCTTTCTACTTTTTGTAGGCCGCATGGCTCATTTCCAAAGGATGAGAAGAATTTATGTCCTTTTCAGAATCCATGCAGAGGCGAGTGTGTACAACAAGGCTGCAGTGGCTGTCAATGTCCACCTGGTTACTGTAGCCAACCCGAATTTGCAAAGATTTGTCTTATGGGTCCATGTTGGATAAGGATAGAATGACTGTCACGAGCATCTCCAATAAAGATGTGAAATTGGAGATGCCGTTTTTTATCTTTTATTTTTTGGCTAATGTGATGAATTGACTCTTTGGAAATTTATATCTCTATTGAAGGTAATTCCACTTCATAGGTTAATATAACATTTTATTAATTTTTTTAGATTTTATCTTTTTTAATATATTAAATAGATTGAAGCAAATTCATTTTCAATGGAGAATTTTAGAATAAAATAAACATAAATATAATTTGATATCGCACGCTTTTAGGTGTCAAATTTGGCATTTCGCTCGCATATGTCAAATGCCATGTTATTTTTAGAATGGCTATTGGAGTGAAGATCCTTACCAAAAATCCCATGTGACATATCCACATTGGAGTTAGCATATCTATTGGAGATGCTCTCAGGTTCTACCCATTTATTTTATATATATGTATACTTACACGTGTATACTAATGAGCATCCATGTAACTATTTTTTAGGTGTGTCAAGAACGGCCAGTGGTAAAAAGCAAATATTCTTATTGTTTTTTTTTTCCTTTTAATATTTTTTCCGGTCCAAGACTTATGAACATGAGGATAGTGGTCGCATTCTATCTGAAAGTTTAATTCAATATATATAGACAGAAATGGAGAAACAAAATTTATGTTGTTGACTCCAACATTATTGGAATAAGCCTTTGATGATGATAGACGTTTTTTTAATAAAGAAAAGAATCTTCTATTATGAACATGACTAAACATGGAAGGTTCAAAGTAGCAATGGTGAGCAGCCGGAGTCTCTTGTTATCTTTCATTACTTTGTACAATATTCTACATTTGAAACTATACACTTCTTTCAACTTATTTCACCTCGATTTTATGCCCCGAGAATATGATTAGAAAATATTAAAAAAGGAGTGACTCGAAAGGGTCGAGAAATTAAAAAAATGCACATCGAGGAAAGACCTACACCTTCACAAAAAAGGAAAAGAAATATATATGCTATAAACTTCTAATTGTTTAAATTTTTAGTGATTGGTGGCATCTCCCTCTCCACATAGACAAAGAGAGGGATCCAACATGACAGAGTAAGTGTTGAGTATTTGCCATATACTCTAGAAAAAGGAGGCATGATTGAGTCAGGTGGAAGATCAAAACTTACTTTAAATTTAAAAATAACAACTCAAATTAATCTCTCTCAACACAAATATCCATCACACAGATATGGAGTTTTTCTTTGGATATCATAAAAAAAAAAGTCACAGAAATAAATAGTCTTTTAAATAAATAAAAGGAATTACTGTTTCATAATATCACTAATTTTCAAGAATTTCTGATATTTTGTGGTGATGCTGCTAATCGAGTGATCTCTTGTAGGAGTAGGAGGAGCCTCCAGTACTGTGGTAGTTACATGATGGAAAGTGTAAGAAAAGGAAAGGAATGCTTAAGATGATGATAGGATGCCTTACTTTATGGCGACAATCTTCATTTTCTATCATTAAGGAGCTAGCTGGTTGTGTCTTAATATTTAAGTATGCTATGGTCTAGATATGTCCTTGGTGGAATTGGATAACTATATCTTATTTGTATTAACAATGCAGATGAAATCTGAACTTTTCATTTTGTAGTGTCCCACACCATGTGGAAGCATTGTCCAGCAGAGTGTTATTTTCTCTAATTCATGTTTTGTGTGTCTCTTCATCTTAATTTGTTATTTTCGATTTTTTTCATCTCAAGTCTTTATTTGTCTTTCACTAGCCGTAGTTGTATGCATTTTATTAAGTTATTACAATGAGAAGTGTTATATAATACAATGATAAATACGACCAGTGGGAACGTTTTTTTACTGATTAATTAGATAGATTGTGCTTCTCCATGAAATCAAGGTCTCCTAAGAGAGTCGTGAACCCAAGATTTTTGTTTGATTTTAAACCCGAAATCTTCAAGTGGGTCTTGGGAGTGGACCCAAGATTTTTCATTTGGGTTGGGTTTGGAAGTGGACTCAAAATTCTTCAAATGGGTTTTGGTAGTGGACCCAGGTTGATAGGGGTGACAATCCCCAAATCAATGTACGTACATAGGTCTATCCTTGCGTAAGAGGATACATCCATTGCTTGACTTGTATGCAACCTAAACGAAATGAAAGGTTATAAGACAGCTACGATTTTTAAAGTTGTTATTTTCTCATTAAAAAGCCCAGCGACAAGTCTCTTTGCTTTCAAATTATCTAATCTCCACTAAAAGCTAGATATAACTGTCCTTAATCTTTGATTTTTATAATTTAAAAGAAACTAGTAGGGGCCTTAGCGTAAAAGAATAGAATCGTGGTGTATTTAAAATGTGGGAAAGAAACATTGTCAATCCAATTGGATGAAACAAATGGAACCCACAATGAGATTAGAGGGTCCTTGACAAACTCCCCCAGTGAGGAGGCCCTGCCTACCTTAACGATAATTCTTATATATTTGATGATCCTAATAGGTTTTTATGTTAGACCTCTGACATAATATGGGTAACCGAAAAGTAAACTTAAATAGCAAATTCATTTTTTTACGACAACTTCAACCTGTCCACCTTTCTCTAACAAAAAAAACTTTTCTTTTCTCACCTTTTATTTGTAATTTCTTATGAGAAAAGCTGACATATTTGTTATAAGGGTCTTAGGCCTTGGAGTTGTACAATCAGTTTTTCTTTTGTTTTTTGGCGTGGGGGGGAGCTTGGTTTGGGTTTAAAAGAAGGAGTGGTAGAACCAGTTGTAATTGTAATTTATAACAAACATACAATGGGCCCATTTGAACAAGATTGTGCCTGTAAAAGTGGTGGCATGCATCATCTGTGGTGGCAATGAGCAATCGAGTAGCGAGAACATGCACTGTCGTGAGGAGACTCGAGTAATGACATTATATTGTCCCCCAAATATGGTGGCACGAGGGCACGTTTGTGACCTAGGGCTGAACCACTGTTTAGAAAGTTGGAAAAAGCCCGATTCAACCAGTTGATCGAGTGGACTCAACTCGGTCAGCAACCTGATATTGTAACTGGAAGTGGCAAAATGTCAGCTGGGGTGGGGTTGGGTCTGGTGTTGACCCTTGAAGGTGACAAATATTATATGAGTAAACTAATGCAATTTGTTCATCAGTAAAGTTGGGAATGTTAACATGAACCTTAAAATCTTTGTTGGATTCTCTTCTGTCTGGGGCCAATCAAAGACATGTCAGGTTGGATGTAGTTCATGTTGAATGGACAGGTAAATAGCATGCTCAACTCGAACCTGACCCAAGTATTCATTGAATTGGGAATGTCAACCTGAGGAATTACTTGTTTGGTCAGTAATTGCCACTCCTAATTGCAGCCAAAGCATCAGGTCTTGGGACTTACATGGGCCAAAGCCCATTCCAACTAATTGCTGAGCTTCATCAATCTGAGTGCTTAATTAGTCCAACACATGCACCAATAGTAGCCAACAAAAAGCAGCCTGGCTACATAGTACATATTAGATGAAAAGCTTGCCTGGCCCAATTGCAGCAAAGATTTCTCCCATAGTACATATGATACTCTTAATCACTGTTTTGCAAGGGCTGTCAATGGGCCTGATGTAATTTGATTTAGGTCCATGATTGAACCGATTGGGCCTGGCCTGACAAGTAATAAGTAGGGCCGAGTAAAAAGTCTGTTTTCTTCAACCTTGGTCCAGAGGCCCAGCAACAAGGCTGGTGTTCTTATTGTTATCACTTATCCATGAATTCATATCAGAATTCTACAGATGTTCCACATGCCACAAGGTCTCATCTGCAACTAATTGGCTGCCAAGGATTTGGCAGATCGGACTGGGCTCAGGCAGATGTTAGAACTTAGAAGTGTATGAGAGCAGGTAGGAACCTTGTGCTGATTGCTAATATTAGAAGGGAAGAAGCCAATAGTACCTTTCAGTCTTTCACAGTTTCAAATTCGGACCTTAGACACTGCTGCGACCACACCCATGTCAAAGAAATGCTGGCAACTCCCATTCATCAGATGGATGAGATCCAGGCGCACATCATGGCATGGCCCAGTGTAAAGGCTTCTCATCACATGCCTAGATGGGCTGTGGGCCTGACCCCCCTTAGTCCTTGGGCCTCCACAGCATTCTAGCCACAAAGAGGCCACCTTCCAACCACTGCTCGCTCCTTGATGACAATGTCAGCTGTTTTAGATGAAATGTTATCCACCGAAAAATGAAGTCAATATTTTGAAAAGATAGCAGTATTTACTATCATGATGTTATTCAAAAGATCGTCAAAATTGAAAATATATATCACAAAGAGAGTTGTGAACTTGTGATAATATTGAATAAAAGGTCAGGAAAATAGGAAAATCTATAAAGAAGATTTTTATCAGCATCTCATCTTTATTTGTATTACATTAACTTAGTTTTTTTTTTTAATTAATTTATTTTTTGCAACATTTTCCTCCTATCATCTAGGGATAACCCTCAAATTTGAGGATAGCTTAACATTTTCCCAAGACAATAATTTTAAGAGCAACATTTGTGACAATGCTCAGTTGATGGCCCCATTTATATATGGGGTCTCTGAACTTGAATTATTGACATTTTTGGTACCAGCAGAGGTGGTTAGGCCCTGCAGAGATTGGACTGACGGGGGAGTGAACCCGCAGCACGAGACAAGACCACCTGCACACATCGGGGAGGGGACTGCTTGTGCAGGCCGGGGAGAAGACCCAAAGATCAAACTCTAGACAGGTGGGTGAGAACAGGACAACCAACAACGGCTATTCCTCTATTCAATTATCGTCACTTTCATTATTAATGTTGTTGTTTGGGTCATGTGAGTCCTTCATCATACTCTTTAGGTGCATTGAGCTTTAGGCCTTGTCCCAGGTCCGAACTATATGTTGGGTCTAAATTTGGACCTTGGACCTAGACATGATGCTTTTCAGATCGGATTGGGCGGGGTCTTTGTGAGGCCTCACCCAATTAAAGCCATCGTAGTCCGTAACCATATTTGGCTTGGTTCAGTACTATCTATCTATGGTATATACCAAAACCAGTTCGCTCTGCTGACTTGTGGAACTGATCATGCCAAGGCCTGAGCCATTTCTTTTAAAGACAAACCCATCTGGCGAGCCAGAACCCCACCCCACCCTGTAAATCTCCAGTTGCGAAGGTTCTCAGCAGAACTGCCCCCAGGATGCAACGGCCTTCTCGCACAGGCTCTGGTCGCAACGCAGGCCTGATTATTGCAGCGTTCAATATATGGGTCCCTCGCGGACGCACGCCCGGTTAAACGTTTTCCGGACCCAGCACCCCGGGTTGGGCCTGGCTCACTTGCGCGCTTAGGGCCCATGGCAAAAGCCTTCAAAGATTCTTAAAGTATAAAGGAATGAAAACACATATAAACCCACCTCAAAAGTTGAACTTGAGCAATGTGGGATGTGTTGATTCCAAAAGTCTACACAACCCATAAAGTAAACAAGGACAAAACAACTTTACAAAAACCACCTTTAGGATTTTTTTAAACACAAAACCCAACACACCCACCCAACCCATTGGAAGTCCTCCTTAGTCCTTTCTATAGATGGATCATCTGAAAGAAGAAGAGAAACAAAAACATTACTCCCTATTATTTTCGGGACCTTCCATAATCCCAATGCCACGAATGCACATTGAGTGTTATAAAGTACTACATGATCAAGCCAACCTGAATTGAGGGAATTCACTATTCAAGCTGTGTTCAGGTTTCAAGTTTGAAGGTGCATTTTGGGTTAGGTTTGGTTGAGCCAATACTTGGCCTAATCCTCTTGAGTTGTGCCTATAACTGTAATGCTATATGATATATTATTCTACATTCTTTTTGTCCATGGACTACATACCTATAATTCATTCTAACAGTCTCCCCTTTCTGTTGTTTTTCTCTAATGGACTGGTTCTCGCATGGGCCCGTTTGGTCTCATATGAGCACATGTCTCACCTAAAGCCTGACCCAAGACGGTCCATTTAGTGGAACGGTCCTCCAGCTTGAAAACCAGGCTTGCCTAGCTATCAAGCATTCATGGCCAACTCCCTTCTCAACCCAATGGATCTGGCCCACTGCAAATGTTGGATTTGAGCCAAAATCAAACTTCTTCATGACATGTGATGAGTTTGCAATATGAACTAGTTTCCCTTGTTGAAGCTTGAATAGCCACAAGCTAAAGGTGTTCTTTTAATTGTTTCAGCCTAATAAAGGAGAAGTTCATTTTAGTTGCCACTCAAAAAAGTTACTTGTTGAGTTTCTGTATATGGTGCCATGGTTTGTGGAGTTTTAACCATCGATCACAATGGTATCACAGTGGTACCCAATGGTCGATGACATTCTAATGAAAAAAAGTTATTGGGTTTATGACATAGTTTAGGTTAACCAGATTAGTTTATTGGATCAAGAGTATTTTGTAATTATACTGCACTTTTTTGTAACTTTAAAAGATGGAAGTTATATATTCGGTTGTAACTTATAAAATCCAAACTCTATAGTGAGTTTGAGAGTTCTCTGAACTGTATACTGTCCAAATCACATAATTCATTGTGACCTCCTATTTGCAGGTTTTTACTTTGCACGCGCACCACAAAAGGCAGTTCTTTATATTTTTTTCTTATGAGTCTTTGGGCCTTTTGTTCATCAGTAGCTCATATAGGGGTCTAACAACCTCAAAGGATTGAGTCAATGAACAGCATCCATGCCTAGTATTCACTGACTGAAAGACTGACGACTGACTGACATGATTGATAGGTGCATGGGAATCTAAAAATCTCAACTCTCAGTGAACCCCACAAAGCCTAGGCCTAGTTATGGACAAGGAGTACCAGTATCCCACTTTGAATAAAACCAATGGCAGCTAATAAAGAAAGGAGAGAGAGTAAGAGAGAGAGGAGATGATGAGGATCATGTGTCTGTGACTGACCCATTTGAAAGCGACCCAACCAGTGCACGTGATAACTTAGCCCACTTGAGAGACCTCATCTGATCCCCAAAAAAGCAAAAGCAAAAGAAAGAAAGGAAAAGTCAGTTACACACACACCACCTTCTCCCACCTCCTCTCTAGCTCCTCGGGATCGCCAAAAGATCTTTCCACAACTACTTGCTCTTCTTCTTCTCTCGATCGATCGAGACAGGTACAAAGAGAGGGAGAGAGGCCTCCTCCTTTGCTTTCTTTTATCAAATAAGAATAAGGCTGTCCTGTCCTATCTTCTCCTCTCAACGTCGCTTGTGCTTCTGCTACAAGCCAAAACCAAACTCTTAAAAAAGGTTTTTCATCTACTTTAACTTGGATTTGTCTTCTTAGATGAAACTCCAAAACCCCAGTTAAAACAAATAAAGACAAAGCCTCCAGAACACTTCCTTTCTTTTACTTTATTCTCCTGTTCTCTTATAAATTTCATTTGGGAGGGTGAAGGACAACCATGATAATCCAGTGCTTTCTAACTGTAATGACCCCTTTATCAGTAAGGACCTTTTCCATTTTCACACTGGCCGGTATCATCATTATTTATTATTGAATTTAATAACAAACACCTGTACTATATAAAGTTGTAAACAAAAAAATTAGTCTCCAAAAATGAGGACAAGGCACGCGATATCTATAAGATTATTACTGGGTCAACCTATTATCTGGTCTCAACATCCAAATCATTTACGCACCACTTTTTTTATTGTCATGGATCCATGTGGGCTTAATAGAATACATGATTTTCTAGTTGGTGTTTAAAAAGAAAAAAAACTTAGGTCAATTATGTACAGGTGAACGTAATCAAAGGCAGGAGGATCCCATCTCTTCAAAAAGATGATAACTCTAGAATTCCGAGGCAAAAGGAACGTGAGAATCTCATAAATTCTGAATAAAAAAATATGCTTTTTATTTAAATTTGTATAAATGTCACCAATATATTATAGAAAAAGACTCCTAGCCCAAGTTAGCTCTAGTGATTATTTATTTTATTATTTATTTCACTATCGGAGCGTTTTCAACTCTTTGGGTTCGACTAATCTTTTTGTGCTCCAAAGAAAATCAGATAAATATCCATGTGGCCTCAAGGTAGTCATACTAGTGGATTCAACTTTTAATTTTTGAAGGGGGAACTGGAGATCAATACTAAGACCTCTAACTCTCATAGAGGGAGGAATTATGGTCTTAGCCCAACTTAGCTCTAACTTATTAAAATAACAAAATTAAGATATGAACTTTTAAGTTTAAATGTTTTTTAAAGTTTTTAGAAAGGAATTAACATAACAAGTTGAGCATGGGTTTCAACTTCGACAAAATTTTAAGATTCAAATCCATCAATTAAGAAAGTATTGGCAAACGACCCACTTAAATTGGGATTAATGGAATGCCCCCATGAGTTGCTCACTTGATATAGCTTGTAAAATTAGGGTAAAGTGGTATGGATGGGGAAAAACAAAGAAGAAAGAAAACGACCCACTGCAGGAGTACGTTGCTACAGTGCTCCACTGTTTGGAGTATTTGAAAAAGATTAACGGCAGCAATGAGGACGTCAACCGATGGAGACTTCACCAACTGGCGTGGCAATCCAGGAACCGTAGGATGAGTAAATGCTGACATGGCTGCCGGGGAACGGGTAGGCAAGCATCCAGCCCTGTTAGATTTTGTCGGCTGGAGGATATTATTACAGGGTAGGCCGCACGTGTCCCTGACATGTATGTTACAGACAGAGGGGTAGAGTGCCACGTGTTTTTGTAGCTCTACTAGGCTAGCGACCCTACTTTGCAACTGAGCCGTACAATTTTCATTGGCTGTCAATGATCATCGGTCAAGGGGCCCACATGATGAAAAACTGGGGCCTACTCACTTGTCAGAGTTTGTAAACTGTTTCTTGTGGTCTCAACTTCGGGGTTTTAAATTACCATCGATTGTGTTCAGTCTAAATCGTGGGACCCACCTTCTTATAAATTTGAACCGTACATTTCTTTTGCCGAGCCACAGTCCTCAGTTGATTGATCACTTGGGTGGTGCTCTTGTGATTCATTTCTTTTTTATACTTTATGGTTATTACGTTTTGTAACTAAATTATTGGGGAATGGATTTTTGATTTCTTTTATATTGTGTGATTAATTTATATTTGATAATTGTAAATTATTGAGGATTTAGACGAATATAAATTCTTATTTTTTAGGACTTTCAGATCCGACTACCCCCATAATATTTGAAAATCCTCACTTAAGTGGATTTGTACATACAATTCTATTTTTCTCGATACACATTAATATCAATGTGAAATCTTCAACTATACAAATCTCCAGCGAAAAATGCTTGATCCAGTAGTAGAAAAAGTCATCAGATCTATGAATTTCTCGTAGGTTATCAAACATGTTCTAATTGTTTTTATTTAAAGTCACATTGTAGATTAAATGGTTAATACTAACCATGGGATGTGAGAGAGTCAACGACAATAAAAAAAAAAGTTGTTTGACAAAATACCCAATTTCCCATGGCCAATGTATCCAGCACATGAAAGGTGCATTGGTGCTATTCTCAGTATCAACTATTACAAAATTGTTTTGTATGGTGGGCCACCAAAATGGCTAATGAACTTTCAATTACTAAAGGCTCAGGGATTTGTGGGGCCCACCTTACCAACTTTGATCACACGCCCTATCCAAAACATGAGATGTATTGGGAGAAAATCAGAAATAGATATACACCCAAATGTCACCCTTACTGTGGGAGGGGCCATAAGATGTTGCTTCTCGAATGCTTAAAATAATCACTTGTGTCAAATGCTTTCGGCCACAGACCGATACGAGTAACAACAATTGAGTATGCGGCTAGGAATGACTAATTCATACTTTTGCCTCTCCTTGTGTTATCTTTTTACATTTAAAAAAAAAAAAGTAGTTTCTTCCCCCCCATTTTTTTTTTTTTTTTTTTTTTTATCTCTTGTTTTTCTTACGCAATCTCCATTCTCGATCTCTTTTCCTTCACCCGGCATTCAAGTCAAACAATGCTTTCATTTTTATTGAAATTTGAATGAGATAAGATTGTTTGGGTATATCATAATCTTCAGAAATTTTATTCTTCATTTGAGAGTGCAAACCTTTCAACTGAAAAAATAATGACAAAAGGAGAAAATGGAGACGACCTTTCATGGCAAGAAGCAGTTTAGTACTCCTTTTTAGACTGTCACAGAACTTCAGCTTCAGTGCCTGGCCTATCTAATGTAAAGAGGAAGAGGACCTTGATAATTATTCATCTAAAAAAACAAGGACAAAGCTATAGTGCTTGATTATTGACTGGTTGAGTTAGTAAATATCTATTTCACATCATGCAACGGGAGGGGTGACCAAGAAGAACCCTGGCAAATTCTATAAATAAGCTTATATATCACACTATTAAGTCCATCAGTCAAGTCCCACCTTTAAAATTTAAAGCGTTTGAGATCATTCTCCCACCTTATTTTATTATAAAAAAAGACAAATTTCACGCTGATTTACGTTGTGCCTACCATCATCATCAGATTGAGATCACTTTCAAAGCAATAGATTAAAATTAAAATAAGAAATTGAGTCAAATCACATGGTTTTTAAATCATCATATTGATGAACTCTGATGGAAGTAAATTTTGGTTGACCAATAAAAAATGGTTGCTGCAACAATGGTTTTGCATCAAATTGAATTCCAATTGCAGATCTCACTTTTGGATTTATAGCATTTAGCTGAAAGAATTGTTTGTCCCACACTTTCAGTATATGGAGTGGATGGCCCACATACATGCCACCTGTCTTCCCTGCGAGTTTAGAAAAAAAAAATTCCCTCATCATGCGAACAATAACAAAGCCATGACCGACAACTGATAGTGATTAGACTTTGAATGGGGGCAACTTTCAATCCCCATCATGGTCATGCCTGTTTCAACCGTCCGTTTGTAGGCCTTTCATGTAGCATGCAAGATAGATTCCGAGGACTCTTCTTCTTTCTAATTTAATAATGCATGGCCGCTGGCCACTGGCCACTCGAATGAAAGGTCCAAATCGCGACCCGTGCCCCATGTGTGATGGTGAAGCTACCTGGGAACACCAGTAAATGAATGAGGATGACAGGCCATAGACTTAACTTGATTTCACACGTCAGCCACACGTGTGGATAAGAAGGAGCCAGCCCATGTGCCACCTATGATGGGGCACATGTGGGCCTTGTCCACTTCTCTCAGGGGCGACCGAGAAGGGCATGTTATCTTGGCTGGGCGAATCAGGTATTGAGTTCCAGCAATGGCTGTATGGTTGCTGGGCAACATGCTTGACTCTGATTGAAGACATGCAAACAATGTCAGCCTCTTGTTCTGTTACAAGTGTGTGTTCTAAATGCAGATAGGATTGGAGATTAGAAGGGATTTTTTTAACTCTTGTCTTACATCATATGAGCATCACCTTGGGTGGCCTCTGAATTTAAAAGATCCTGCTGGATTTGGATGTTATTTGTTGGAGATCTTCTTGCATGTAGTTTTTAAAATGGTGTCTGGATATTTAGTTAGAAGAAAATGTTTGTGAAATTATTTATTTTTAATGAAAATTTTGGACTAATGATCTCCTCTTGAATTTTGCGCAATTATTTTCTTGTTTGGCAACCTACTTCATTTTGTACTTTTTAGCTATCCCACAAAAGTGAGAATATGTTGTATAAAAAAGGCTTTAAAACTACTTTGCTTATTCCGTGGTGCATCGGATTCTTAGCTCATTACAAGAAAAGTATTTTTAACTGATGGGAAAAAATGTTTTTAGTGACGGTTTTTCCTTTCGTAGTTAAAAATCACCTAATTAAGTTTCATTTTTAGTGTCGAAAAACTTGTTCCACGACTAAAAGATGCAGAAAACCTTAGACAGTAGGAGGGGGTGAGGGCAAAAATGCACTTTTAGCGACAAAAAAAAATAAAATTAAAACTATTGCTAAAGGCCTTCTTACTACCACTTTTTTTTTTTTTTTTTTTTCTGTGGTGGTTATGGCTTAGAGCATGTTTCTTTACTATAAAGAATTTTCATGTCTTGAGAATCTTAAATTCTCCAAAAGTTGTCCCAGGGTGGATTTTCAAAATCCCCCTTTAGGTGGAGCATTTAAAATTCCAACGAAAAGCAAAGATATTGGGATTTGAAGAATTCCAAAAGATGATTTGAGATGATGTGTGTGCCTGAAATTTAGATTTTTTGTGAGTGAAAAGAAAAACAAGGCATTTTATAGGCCAAAGGACAAGCTATCATGTTATGTCAAAAAAACCTATAATATACCAAATTCTTGTGAAAAAAACAAATGGAATTTGTTTGATTAAGCTAGTGATCACCGAAAAACCTGAATACTAAAATCCTTGTTTGTTTTTTGGTGGATATATGTTTGTATATGTACCCGAGGAGGAAAAGGGTTGCTATTTATATAATGATTCTCCAATGGACGAATGAGGCCATTCTGGTGAAATGGATCCCAGTTCCAATGCATGCTCATGAGGTAAGTTCGTGGCCGTACGTAATTACAATTTTTACGTTGACGTCCTCAACGTTTCAGTGAGGAGGCCAAGTCGTATCTCGGGCATGGTCACCTGGTGGCCCACACACACCAACAATGGCTTGAGTTGTATAGCACAAATACCAACAGTGGCTTAAGTTATACAGCATTAGTGGGTTAAACCAAGTGAATGACAAAAATTGTTTTAATGAAAGCAAAATCGTAACATGCTTTAAAGCAATTATACTTTACTTTCATTATGATTTTTTACATGATCAAGAGTTTTCAGGACCAATATTTTTCTACCCGAACTTGACTTTTGACATTTTACAATGAATGAACAAACTTCGAAGTGATTTATTTGCAAGCTACTTACAACTAAGCTAGTTATGGAGTGGCTTACTGAACTTTTACATTGATAAGAGGTTGAGAGAGAGAGAGAGAGAGAGGCTGCTTTGTTTATTGCGAGTGGAGGATGGGCCACTTGAACAGGCGTGTGAAAATTGGAAGTGTGATGTGGTGCCCACTGCGAAAAGATTGACGAGAATAATTAGACCGTGCTCCATGCGCACACTTCCCATCTTTCGGGTGAGATTGCAAACCAAGCAACCTCTATCACTTGAAGCTATTCATATAATATGCACTTTGGAGGAGGTGATATCTCTCTCTAGGTGTATTCTTTGATAGCCCTTTCTCAAACGAGTAGAAAGATGATGATCGTGGTGTGTGTGAAATACTCCATGCTCGAGTCCGTGTCTAATAGGCACTGTATGGTGAAAACTCTGCCATTTGTTGTCTCGAATTTGAGAATAGAGAAGGGTTGCGTTGGATAAGTTGATAATTAATGTAAATTTTTTGTCACAACTCCATTATGTATTATATTATTGTAGCTTAGAACTGTATAGTTGGAATAAAGCGTTGATGATAATGGTGATGGTGCTTTTCTTGGAGAGAGTAAATACGATTAGGTAACAAAAACTTTCAACATTCTTTAAAATAACCACATTCACCAACTGTGAACAAGGCGCTGTTTGGGTCAATTACAACAGTCATTAATCCCTTGCTTTAGGATTATTGTATATATACCTGATTATGAAACTAGTATAACTTGAGTGCAACATATCACATGGGTCATTTAAGTGTTAAAATAGAGTGAGGATGGCCTAAACAGACCCTTAAAATGGACACTCTCCCCCACCAATTAAGCAAACTATACTGGATCTTAGCCAAATTAAAGGCCAAGAAAGGTATAGTTAAACAATTATTCTGAGCGGTTTAATTTTACTAGTGGATAATCATGTGAGACCTTCGGATGGATAGCTCCAGGATTTTTTACTGGAAAATTTAAGCCTTTCTAAGCCTTCATTTTAGTGTAGGACCATTTGATCATTGTGATGATTTGGTCTAATCCTTTATATTAATGCTCATGGTTTTGATTGTTGGGACTTTGGGTCAAGCATCCAGGCATTCCAAATTAGTATCATAGCTGATTAGAATCTAATTGGGATTTATCACTTAAAACTATTTTAAGTAGGAGTTGTTTTATGGTTGTTTTGTTGCTTTATGAGAAATAAGTACTAAAGTACATAAGTCTTTTTATTGTTGTTACAGAAATGTTATCTCTTCTCTAGTGTAAAGTAGTGCGTATAGATGTCTACTCCAGTTCTTTTTTCTTTTTCCTCCTTGCGTTGTGTTCTCCTCTCTGTCTCTCATGATAAGTAATACTTTTTCCCCTTTATCTTGCTCTAATACTTTGTGAGTTTCATACTCATTGTCATCTTGTGTTGTGAATATCTGATCTGTGAGCATTTGGTTAATTAAGTCCTACGACTAAAGCTATTAGAGATCAACATCAAAGATAAGAGAGGTTCAATCGTTATCATCAAAACCTTGTCCTAAGGATTGGTTGCACTTCTATTTCGCCATTTTGTCTGATCTTGCTTCAAATGCTTGAATAGGTTGTAATTTGATCTTCATACCTACTTTTCCTACTTTCATCTGTACTTTTCAACATATATATATATATATATATACATTTTCGGATGTATCTACAGCATGGAAGTTTTTTCATGGACTTATTGGCTAGTGTTGGTCATTCTCCAAATCATCACAAATGAGTTCTTTTTCCTTTTTTTTTCCAATTTATCATCTATTGTGCTATCATCTTAAATGAGTCTCTCTTCCTTTATCACCCAAGAAAGTCAAAATAAGCTAGATTTTCAATAGTCTTGTAAAGGGGATGAGTCCATAGTTGTTAATATTGTTTCGGATCTCATTTCGCTCTGACCTGCAAAATGAAAAGTTTCGGCCGATTCGGAATTTCAGTGAAATTTTTCGGAATTACATTTTAGGAAAAATATAAAATAATATATATATACATATATAAGTAAAAAAATAGAAAAATTAATAAATATAGATTTAATCGATTATAGTAATTTTTTTTGGAATTACATTTTGTGAAAATATAAGAAATATAAAATATATATGTGTAAAAAAAGTTAAAAAAATAATTTTGTAAAATTCCATTTCAGCTGAAAAGTCACATTTCGGCCGAAATTTCGAATTTAGGCCGAAATCAACCGAAATCTTGAATTTCGGCCGAAATTGACCGAAAGTCAAACCAAAATGTGAAGTTTCGGCTACTTGACCGAATCGAAAAATTTCGGCCATTTCAGACGAAACGAAACGAAACGAAATTAATAATTATGGATAAATCGCCAGGGCTCCTGTTGAGACGACATTTCGTGTTGAATGCAAAGCAGTGATTGTTTCATTCTTTTTTATTTTATATTTTATCAGTGGTACTCAATTAAAAGAAACATGGGTTAGAACCCTTCATGATCATTCAATCAGTATACTTTCTCTACAAGCTAAGGCCTACCAATCCGCCATGAATACAGTCGACGACCTCTTTTCTTTTATGTCGTCATAATAATAACTCCATGCTACCTTTTCTTTGACCTCATGGTCTCAAATACAATAAACTAATCCTAGTTAGTGTAGCTAAAGACTCATCCAATTTTCTTTGATTTGAGTGACTTTTGATGATTTTTATCTATTGTTTTATCTTCTTCTTTCGTATGATTGAATGATATATAGTTGCCTCCACCATGTGAGAGGATTGTTTGTATGAACCGGCACCATTCAACCATGGGACCCACGGTAAGCTCAAATTGGAAACATATGGTAGAATTGGAACACAGCTTACAATTGATAAAACCTGTATATGCTGAAATATGGCCCATGTATGAAGAGAAGTACGATCCATGGCTATAAACGTACTTACACACTAGGTGGGAAACAGGGACGGCCGTGATGGTTTGGGTGATGGAGAGATCAAAGTGTGGCCCATCTTTTATGGGACCCAACAAATGGGCCCCCTGATCCCATTCGAAGTAGTAATCATAAACAAGACGCCATGTCCTTCCACCATGGGCAAGTACCCACTCATAAAAAAGCAAAAGCTTTTCGATTTACCACCGTCCTTACCTTTCCCTTCTACAATCAGATATATCTGCTTTGCTTTTCTCTATCTCTCTCTCTCTCTCTCCATTTCTTCCGTATTCGAAAAATAGAAGGTGTTTGGATGTACATACACTATAAACATTTTACATGAAATGCATCCAAATTTCAGACGAAAACATGAAAGAGGAATCGTCCACAAGACACTAATCAAAGAACCCAGAAACGAAAATTAACCAAGAAGTCGATTTATTATCCGATTTAAGTTCAAACCCAGTAATCAAAAACACTAATCTATTAACAATACCCAAGTAAAAAGATCCTTCTTTTATCATCTTTTAGCGAATCAAACCGCTAGCAATGGCGCGATTGGTGTCGAGACGAGTGGTCTCATACACGGGAAGCTCTTCTCGATATCGATCGATGCCGATCACCGCCAGATTATCGAGCTCGAACAGATCAGAGCTAGAACAGCTCATCCCGTCATCGAAATCGTCTTCTTCTTCCTCATCGTAGATGACGTTTTCATGTACATCTCTCATAACTTCTCCAATAATTTTGCTCTTTTTCTGATACCCTTTGAGGAGATCTTTGGCGGCTTCTTCAACTTGCCTGTTCTTCTCCATGAGATGGCGTTTGAGCTCCTCCCCGAAAATCAACGGTGGACATTCGCTGCTCTTCTTGATGCCGACGGTGAGATGACCCACCTCACGTTCTCGATCGTAGATGTGTTTTTGACCGCATGGGCGGCTGTCTTCGTCGACGATGACGCTTACAGGGTAGAATCTGACGGATTTGATGGAGTTCCCCCTAGAAGATGGGGTTTTGCTGAGGCAAGATCGCGAATAGGAAGAAGCAGAAGAGCAAGTGGACGAAGATGAACGGTCGGATTTGGATTTCCTCTCCAAGGACGAGAGCTTCGTCGTCTTCTTCGCATTTCCGGCGGCCGTGAAGAGGGAGTTGAGGAACCCGGCGATGCGGCCGCCGGGAGAAATGGGCTGCTTCGGTTTCTTCAAATCAACGCCTCCCCCGTGAGATTTTGCAGAAGAAGACGGAGTGGGTTTGGTTTTGTTGAAGCTCTCTTGCTTTGGCTTCTGCTGTTTGGGAGCTTGAATTTCTGGCAATTGGGTTTTTCTCTGCAGCCCGGTACGAACCGGTTTCGGCCTCACGAAGACGGGTTCCGACTCGGACGAATCGGAAGAGCTAGAACCGGAATGCAAGAGAGTCGGCTTTAGATTTCTGTGAGATTTCTCGAATCCATGTTCGAAATAAGTTGCTGGGGTCCTCCCAATATCGGATTTTTCGGTCGTCTTCTTCCTCTCTACCACCCATTTCTCACTTTGCATTCTGCTGCTAAAGCTCTGTTTTTTCCTCATGGTTTCCGAGTAGAAAACCATCTCTTCTGCTGCAGCAGCTGCCGCTTCTATGTTTCCGTTGTCTATGGACCGGTAGATTGCGTCGAGGACGTTGGCAGAGAAAGATGGGTTTTGGTATTTCTTCTCATATCCATCCATTGTTGTGGGAGATTTATAGGGTAGATTAAGAGAGAGAGAGAGAGAGAGAGAGAGATGGGTTTTCTGTAGTATGCGTGTATTTTTAAGAGTTGTGTCTGCTGAGGGAGAGTCAAAAGCTGTAAGGAATCAGTAAGTAGGATATGGTGTGATGAGAAGAGGAGGAAAGAGCTGACATTTCTCTTTGTAATGGATTTGATTTGGAGATGAAATGGAATGGACAGAGAGATGTAGGAGACATGAGGAGACAGAGAGCGGGCTCTTGATGCAAATGGAGCTGTTCTTGTCGGGTTTTTGAAGTTATAGCTCTTACAAATTGCAAATTGCAGAGAGAGAGAGAGAGAGAGAGAGAGAGATTTCTACCTTGCTTTGCTTTGCTGCTGTAATGAAAGCCAAAGGACACGCTCGGCTTCCTTCTCCTTTTGATGTCCTCTCTCTCTCTCTCACGCGCCTGCATGCGTCTTAGATGGCACTTTGATGACGTGGCGTAAATTACGTTTAATTACCTTGAATCCCATCTAATTTACTTTACTAGTGATTCTACTTATTAAAACCCCCCTCCCCAAACCAATTCTAGAGGCAGGAAAAACAACACTCCCCTCTGATCAAATCTGGTCTACCCACTTTTGGAGAGACACTTACATCTTAGTGGCAAGTTCAGATCCCTTGTTTTGTAGAAACAGCGAAATATTGTTTGGTTCAATCAGAATTAGCGAGCGGTGTAAAATTTCTTCTTTGATTTTGCAAAATCTCAATTATTTTCTTGGTATGAAAATATCCAGGATGAGATGTATAAAATCTCTAATTCTGATAAGAGGAAACAGTCTCTCCCTGTTTCTACTAAACAGGGCATCAATATAGAAGTTGCTCTGGTAACCAATCATAGCTAAACCTTTCATTGACTTTCTACACTATGAGCCATTCATCTTAGATGGACCCCACCACAATATTATTTGTAAAGGTGTTTGGAAGTTGGTGTCATGATTCATATCTATGGAATGGGTGGGCCCCACCTAAGAAAAATTGTGGGGGGCTATCTGATGCACCAATCCAGCCACCCTCACTGATGTGGTCCCTCAATGATCTACTGCCATTGATCTGGGGGACCCACTTTGGGGTTGTTGGGACCTGTTGGTCTGTATTGGATGTGATTTGATTCGGGTATGTAGATATCATAGAAGCTGACAAATCAGTTGGTCGTCTCACTGTTGTTTGCACTGGTTGAAACAAGTAGACCCACCACCAAACCAAAATGATGTGAACTAATCTTGTAAGGATAGGACCAATTGAGATTGAGTTAGGCAGGGGAACCGGTTAATAAATTGGTGTGACAGGAATTCCCAACTACAATGAGATAAATGGATTGGAAGTTAAAAAAGAGAACATTGGTTGAATGTGGGATACTTTCACCTTGATCTATATGATCCAAATCAATTAAAGGAGTTGCTATCTTGGGATTGATCTGTCTGTGTTAGAGATCCAACAAATGGACACTTTCTTTTTCAATCTTTCATGCGGTTTGATGGCCTGATCAGACAGGGATTATCAGTAAATCACAATAATTCAATGGATTTATCTAAATGGGAATAATTTAATGATATTTTCTGAATCTTCAAGAGATTTGAGAAATAGTTGGTTATCCACTTTAGGTGCCCAACAAATGCAGGTTCATGCTAATGGAGTCAGTATGCTAAATAAGATGGACATAATGCTTCCACAAAAAATGTAACTCCCCGTATCTAGCCACACATGTCGCACATCCCTCCTTAATGAGTTTTTAAACATGCATTCATTTGCATTAACCATCATTTAATACAGTGAAATTACAACAACTGTCTCTAAATGGATGCCTTGTGGAACTACCAAGAGCAGCCTAATCTCTATTTTTTACCCAAAAAAAAAAAGAAAACTTGGGCGTACTATCTGATCGATCATACTTTTTTCAAACGATTCACATGAATTGACCCTCAACCTAATTTGAAACTCATATTACATATATATAACCACTCAATTTAATCATGTGAGAAATTCTAAAACATTTACTTTGTTTAAGGGCTTTAAAATTGTCTAAAGACCCTTAAACTTAGGGTGGTGAAAACCATCATCTGCTATCATGTTTTGTTTTTCCAAATGGACACCTGTATAACGCAAAATCTTTTGATTTTTTGTTTTTGGAAAAGAGAAAAGGAAAGATGACCTGATTTTTTGCAGACCTATTTTTTCATTGTTTGGTGAGAATAATTTTCGAATGAAGAGAAATGACATTATCAACTGGATTTTTTTGCAAATCTATAGAAAAGCCTTTCCGATGATAATATAAGACAGTTTAAAAGTGGCAGTCCATGAACTTATATTTTCACGTATGTTAGACGAACGTACAGTAAATTTTTTCATCTCCCATGAAGTGCATCCATTTTTGTGTACAAATCAGACGAGCTGATAATGATATGCTTAGTTTTTCTACCACAAAGTGGCCCCTACTTGATGGAGGGTCCTGATTCATCAATTACACCCACATGCACATGATATTTTAGTTGAGTGGAAGTGGGAAGTGGGAAGTGGTGTGGACGCCAGCGCACGAGGATTCTTAGTGGCCTTTGCTAAGGAAAGGAAGGAAAGGAGATGGCAACGGGCAACCATCATTTGCAAGCAAGAGACATGATCCTCCTAGAAAAAGACTAAAGAGGAGGAACAATATCTGCTTAGATCCTCTTCATTGGCTCTACCAATCCCAACCGTCCAACAAACCACTGCATTCAATCTGGACCTTTGAACCTCAAGGCCCCACCTTGAATTGCCCATGATCCACTCCAGTCCATGGTCCATAGAAAAAGTCTGTAATATTATTTAACCCTTTGGTTAAGTTGAAAAGAATACCAGAAATTATCTTTGGCTCATGAAAAGAATAGAGAGAATCAGAAAAAAAAAAAAAAAACATGGGGGGAAGCTGCTTTAAGCAGAATTGGAATCAATATAAAGCAATTTACAAACAAAATATATACAGTATCCCATTGGCAAAGTAATGTTATTTCCAAGGGAAGAATTCCATCATCTAAAAAGCATAAAACAGATACATGTGTAAAAAAAAGACAGTAAAGTAGCTGTGGCCGTAGAGGCCTATAGGGTCTATACTTGATTCTATGGACATTTGCTGTTTTCTCATACACAATTATTGAGTATGAGTATGAGATTACAACTGTTTGATCTTCCAGAAAAAGAATGGATGGATTAGCATCCATAGAAGTGAATCACATGAGATATCAAATTGGGTCAGAAAAGGCAGGAAATCAAACAATATGCAGTCTAATACAAGTGTAAAGAGAAAGTCTGTAGAGGTGTAAAGAAAGAAAGAAGTGAAATGGGCGTGAGTGAGATTGAAATTGAATTAAAGAGCCTTGGAAAAAGAAGGCGCGTGACATGCTCCTACTTAAAACAGCCATCTTTGTTCATGTTCTTTAGATGAACATTAATTTAAGTTTAGGTAAAAGCCTACTCGAACCATCCTCTCTCGCCACCTAAAGACAGACATACTTACTAAGCTATTAATCAATGGGGTCCACTGGCAATTCTAGTTTCTTAACCCAACGGACCGTCAGTTTAAATTAAATGCTATCCCAAATCACAAGTGGTCTTAATTTCATCAAGACAAATTTTATCTGCTTTTGCAACAAAAAAGTCCCACTGCTTGCCTTTCAAAATGTGATGTACAACACACCTGGTAGAATTTGTGACTTTCATTTATGCGAAAGAGGTCTATGAAATTTAGCCATCTACGTACGAGAAATCATGTCTATTTCAAGGACAACCATTTTCTTTATGGCCTTATAGTTAAAATAGTTGAAAGCATTCAATCAGCTTATGATTCACAAAGTCCTCTTATATCTTGTGGGCCAGTGATGCACCCCCACAAACTCTACTACCAAGTTTCTTTATAGTAGAATGTATCTGGGTTGCATCGCATGTCATGTGTAAGAACATGCTTCTTTGATGGTTGGGCCTAGGCATCATGAAATTCGTTCTTAAGCGTAGAAAGACAATCTGGTTAGATAGATATAAGAGAAAGGGATAGGTTAGTGGGTCAAATGTCACTCACTTGGATGGGGATACACTTATCCTTTGAAGATCTATTCGAATCTTAGCTTTCTTCTAAAAAAATTAAGTGGGAACGGAAAAAGGGCCCCCCTTTCCCAAATGGGCTTGACCAATGGAGTGCACCAAGTCCTATATTCCGACACCCCCCCTCTCCCTCTCTCCACTATGCGTTTAGGAGTTAGGACCAAATATAAACAGTACCAAGCGTTGGCAGCCGAAGAAAATAATATTTGTTCACACTTGTAAAGCCGCACTGTTATAGTTCCAGTTAATGAACTTAAAAAAGGATTTGGTTTGGACTCATATGCATATTGCAAGTAGACTTAGACCAGCCCAATTACTAAAAGCGGATTTCAATTAGGGTTGCAAATTTATTCGGTCATCCAGTATCCAAATTCTTCAATTCAGAAAGAGTGGTCAGGACCACGATTCCTCTCTCTTCCGGAACTAGAAGTTTTGGTATTGACCCCCGGTCCCCCCCTCTTCAGGAACCGAAGGCTGAGTCTACTTGTGCTACCACCTAGGGGCCACAGGGATTTTACCCGGCTTCTCTCTGGGCCCGGAAGGAATAGTCTAGCCCAAAGGGTTGGGAACCCTCTATTAGCAAAAAAAAAAAAATATTCTTCAATTCAGAAAATAAAGGACATGGAATCAATTTTTTGGATCCAGGAAAATTCAGATTCAGTCTGAATCCATATGGCATTCAGATCTTGAACGGGATCCTCACATATGTTCTGGCCTGAGAATCTGAATGTAAGACGATTACATTCACATATAAAAAGCATATTTAGGTTTTAAGGATATGAATCCATACCACATTGGGCTCCTTGCATATGTTCTGGCCTGGGAATCTTAAAAGTATATTTAGGTTTTAAGGGTCTGACTAGTTTGTATTATATTCACAGTTGATAGTCTACTTAGCTCTAATTATATAATATTTATTAGTCGCGCTTGTATACTTTAAAAAATGAACTTCTTTTTTATCCAATTATACTAACGCACTTTACATCTTATTTCGGATCCCAATCCAAAATTGGATTATTTTTTTAAATTGATGGTGGATCCAAATACAACACATAGGTTCCAAGTTTGATCCCAATCCGGATTTGGAACCGGATGTATAAAGATGAATCCATGCCCAGATCCACACGGGTTTGCCTTGAATTTGACCTGTCTCCATTCTTAACTTTCGTCCGGATCACATCTAGTCTCGAAAATCAACCATGAACCGAATGGGCTATTTAGGATTCAATTGGAGAACCCCATACTGACTAGTTAGGGGTCCAAGTTTACTAAATTAATGTGGTTATTTACTGTATCTCTAAACATGTCCAATGGGGTTCAAGCAAAAAAAAAAAAAACATGTCCAATGTGGAATTTGGCATAAAAGAAGTCAAATTATCAGAAAGGAAGTTTTTTAAACAAGAAATTGATTATCAAAAGAGCTGTTTACCATGGAAATCTAACATTTTCTTACATGAAAAATGCATAATGATGAAAAGGGTTTTTTCAAGAAACCAAAATACAAACATTGGATTTCATATTTTGAGAAATCTCTAACTGTGATATCAAATATTTATGGTGCGTTTGGTCACAGCAACTTCTTAGCGATTGGTACAGCGATAGGTCAAACGTAAATACAAGACAATAACAAGCTACAGCGACAGCTTCTAGAGCCTCAAATTGCTGATTTTCCATAATCTCAGTCCCCCCAACTTCAGCAACAGCAACAACTTTTAAGCATCAGCAACAGCAACAGCTTCTACATAACCTCTGTTGCTATCATTAGTTGCTATGACCAAACGCAGCCAGCTCTCAAGTAAGAAACTAATAGGCCTGGACTCAATTTGTTCCGGTCCATGAAGTAGACTAGAACCGGGACTCAAAGTAAAAACTGGGGCCAAATCTTGAAATCATACCAAAATTGCCAATTTGGGTGCTTTTGGTATTTGGGGTATTTGGGACCCATTTCATTTTCATCCCCATTGAATGCCATAAGATTCACCAGAACCAGGTTTTGTGTTTTGTTGTAAATGAATGATATGGAATCTCAAAACAGTGTGTTCAGTGTAGGAAGGCAACTTCAGGGATAGCCTGTCAATCAAAACTTGAAGTGAACACCACCAAGTGACATTGATGAAAGCAAAGACAAGGAATTCAACACAAAAACCTTATCACAATTTGCCAAACTTGCAAATCTTGTATAATTTGCACCTTATTGAAAAAGTGCGCTGCCCCTTTCAATCACGTACTCCATTGAAGAACGACTCAGGAAGGCTATGATAGGACAGTGGACTTCATTTGCAGCCTTTTTGCCAAAAAAAAAAAAAAAAAAAAAAAAAAAAAAAAAAAAAGGAAACATCAGTTGGAATTTGGATCAACATATCTAAACAAGAAAACGGATCCCCTGTTTGGTCCAAATAGGACAATCAGGGGATGCCACATGAGTTTAGATGTCACATCTCATCTCTTTAAAAGAATCACTTATTTTTAAAAGAAATCCTCTTTGCATGTGGTACTCCCTGAGTGGTCCAAACAGGTTTTCTTGTTTGGACCAAACAGGGATCTGGCACAAAAAAATCACTTAACCACATCAATATACGAAACCTTTCATAGGACCGTATAAAATTTTAGTGATGTCAAATCTATCTAGGTCAAGCTATTGATTGGGTCTGTAGTCTCTAATCTCTAGTCTCTACCCCATGGTAGGGATATCAGCATGAGCGCCAGACAATCTTGTCCTGGGGTTTGACCCATTTATTGGCTGAACTTGAAACTGAACTCCAAACCCAAACCACTAGGCATGTCTACTCTTCATAGGCTCAGATCAAACGGGCTAGCCATACAGAATTTTAAACTCGGTTTGGAGTCAAAAGTAACTCCAGATGGTTGACACGTCCACTGTGCTGAGGGTGCACCCTTTGAGATACCGACCTTACATACATCCTCATGGTCCCAACTTCAGCGAGCGAATTGCCTCTCCTCAGCTTCTTTTCATCACCCGAAGACATGGAATTGATTTAAAAAATATGTTCATTTCTTATGATTTTGCCCCTCCTTGTTTAATTTTTTTTTTCATCTTTTAAAAAAGGATAGAATTTAAAAAGCCTCCATTTTAATTTTGTCATTTGCTAGCTTTTAAAAGACAAGTAAATCATTCTACAAAATTTAAGGAGATTTTTAAGGTTTTAGTTAAAGTAATCCTTCTTCCCCTCCCACATTTTCTCCAAATTAATGTAAGTCTTTGTAAGAGACATTTACTCTCTTTAGAAGTCTACAAGTAGTTGGATTTGAGTACCTAGCTATCCCTTGGATTCAAATACGAGTTGGTTCCACCGTAGTTGTGCAAATATTTAAAATAATGCGTACTCAATCTAATCGTTGGACCATCTACTACTGGATTAAAATTTGAAAAAAGTCCAATTAAAAAGAGGTTGTTTATTCTAAACATCATGGATGTTACATAATGAATCTTCACTTTTTTATGGCATTAGTTATCAATGGTGTGCTCTTCCAGGAGTGTTATGGTCTATCAAACAATCACAAGTAACCAGCTAATGAAATAAAATGATTTTTTTACTGTCGAAGTTTGCCACAAGCGTTGTGGCCAATTAAATGATTACAAGTAATCAATCAACAAGTTTTTATTGATTAAGTATGGGTGGATTGGTTTACATGTGATCAATCCAATATAGGCTCTACTTTGATCAAAGTGAAATACAATTCTCGGTCCTAAAGCAAATAGAAAGTGGTTATTTTGAGTATTTGGATTCATTACAGTGGGCCCTATTATTTTTGTATTTTAATTACCCTCAAAATTTTGAGAAATTAAGTCTTTAAAACTATTGAATTATTTTCAAATTGAGGATTTTTTAATCTAAATATTAGTGAAAAACTATGTAAAGAAAAAATAGATTTATTTTAAAATTATAAGTGGAAAAAATACCAAATATTAAAATTATTATTGATCCCCTCTAGAAAAAAAGCCCACGCTCCACAAATTTTTTTAGCTCCGCCACTACCCATCTTGTAGCCTTACAACGGGAAGCCCACTATTATGATTTAAAGATTACTTGTTCTAGTGGTGACATCGTTAAAAATAATCAATGACTATTTATAGGAATACAATAATTTAAAACCGGAAAAGTGATCCAATTCGAGCTAAGAAATTTAATCACTTTCCTCTTAAGATATCAAATCACATAATAATAAAATAACTAAATATAATAAAAATCCAAACTTATGGCTATGTTTTATTAAAAGGTACCTTTCATGGCTTGGGGAGAGGTAAAAATCTAAGCCCCTTGTGAGACCTAATTAGATGCATTTTATGTTAGATGTAAGTGGTCCACATGAGCACACTTCTAATAATTATAGGGACCCACTTTAAGTAAATTGATTTTTGATAAGCCTTTTCCTTTAGTTTTGATTTGGATAAATTTCACTTGATTCACTTTTAGAATGTCCATCCATTGAATAGATTTGACTTGGACTCACTTTTAGAAAGCACAATCCATTAACTCTTGTTTGATTGATCAATGACGGAAATTAGGAAAATAACAGCTAATAAGATTTATTTGATTGGGAAAAATCTCTCTAGGGTTATGTATAAAAGTGATTTCTTGGCTCTCTTTTTACTCACATCAAATAGCATAGTACCATTAATTCTCACATAGATTAGAGTGAGTGAAAAGGAAGATAGAGAATACCCTATTTGATAAAGGCGCCATTGATCACAAGGCGAGACAATTTAAAGATTAAAGTCGAGCCGTACATCACAAAGATCATGGCGCAATGTATGCTTATAATATATATTGAATTATCCATTGTTTAATGCATAAGTCTAGATTTGTAGGTTTGATTTATGTTGCAAACCATATCGAATTTAATATTTTAATGATTCGAGGAAAGTGTGATGGAAAGATCTCATCATGGATATGATCAATATCACCTAATTCATGTGTGGGTGCCGAATTCCGAATAGTAGGAAGAACAACCCACTTCATATGTCAAATCCCAGCTTGATTGATGACAAAGAAAATTAATTTGTTTCCTCAAATCTGATTCATATTTGGCGATTGGCAGTGATCGGCATGGATGTTTGTTTACCTGTCCTAACCTTTCCCTAATCTCACCTCTCAATATGCAATGAATCTAACATATGCAATGCATATAAGGCTAACAGTTAGATAGGGCAGGATCAATCCAATCGAATAAATGCAGCAAGATGGGTTTCGCTTATATCTTGACAAATTGTCTCTCACTCAATCATCAAATATTGAATTTATTAGTGATAGGTGCCATATGGAAAATGGATTAAACTTTGTACATCACCCTTTGTACTAAACGTTGATGCAATATGATATCCCACAATGGTAGGGCTTATCTGAAAACTGGCATCAGAAAATACAGATCTACTCTTGATCACAGACACCATCACCGTTGATTTTGCAAGGGACTTCGATGTCATTGCTAATTCAGAGATAACTGAGTCAACCGTGTGCTTGATTTCTATGGATTTCATTAGGCATCTCTGTGGAAGGCTGCATTCCGCAGATATATGTTAGTGTTACTGGGGTGCCGCAGAAAAGCGGTTTTAATGCTCCATATTCCTTCATCCACACTATAGGAAATAGTTTCTGCAGATTTGAAATGCACATTGTCGAATCAAGAAAAAGTTTTTGTGAGCTGAAGTTCTAATAATTACAAAAGTCACGGATCAAGTATTATCTTTCAGCAGAATTGCGTTTGTTTAGGTGATCAAACTCTGATGAGAATTTGGATTGACGACATATGACTCTGTGTGGATTATTTATAAGGCAGGACAACTGGACAGGCCTGCAAATAATTGGGCTTGGTCAAATAGATGAGCCTTAAACGCCCCAATTCAGTCAGAGTTGGGTGGGATTGCCTGGTCCATTCTATGGCTCTCGTGAATATCTTGACAAAAATTATCAAATTAATAATGACAGGATGGATAGGATCCAAAGATAGTGTATGGTCCAGATCAATCATTATGTGTACTTAACATATATAGATCCTAACGAATGCATGGTGTGGTCCGTCCTATGACTAATACTTTTTTGTCTGTTTCCTATTCAAAGATAAAGGCAAGCTAACAGTGCACTAAAATGCTTCTCTTCCAAGGGGCCCCTTCTTCCTCAACATATTACAATGTCTGCCATTTTAAACATGCGTAGGCCAATTGAGGCCGGACTGTGTCTAAATTAAGGCCCAATTGCTAAAATCAAGGCTTCAGTTAAGCTTGTTTATTTATTTAAGTACTTGTGCATATTGAAGTAGTAACATACCCGAGTCTAGGCCTGATTATTGATCATTGTTATGTGCCAGAATTGGACTGAAAGGAATTTAAGCCCCCCTTGGATGGACTTAAATAAAAGGCCCAATGGATAAACGGGCATGTCTCTTTAAGGACTAGCATCAAAACAGGCCTTAATCAAGTAATATTTTCTGAGGCAATGGTCAATAACAAAGTAAGGTTTCTTAAAACAAGGATGCATATCTGGGAAAGTTCCTCAAACCAACCGCCAAAACCTGTCTGCATCCTTGGCAACAAATAGAAACCACCTTTAAAAGCCT
Organism: Cinnamomum chago; assembly: GCA_038049695.1. Taxonomy (NCBI): domain Eukaryota; kingdom Viridiplantae; phylum Streptophyta; class Magnoliopsida; order Laurales; family Lauraceae; genus Cinnamomum; species Cinnamomum chago. Next base: position 129,340,795 of record CP142451.1, read on the forward strand.
TACATCTCTTCCTTCATGCTTCCCTCTTGCTACTTGATTTACTACCATTACTCATCTGCTTCACAAAAATTCTTGAAAGCCACTGCTTATGGAAAACAGATTAAGCAAAAGGTGTCCATTTTAGCCCCCAGCTATCTCCTCCTCCAGTGAAAAAACTGCCTGCAAGAAACACAACTTCCCCAGTGCCACTCGGGTGCTGCAGCTGCCTCTACAACCACATGGGTCTCTCCCAATCAACCCGATCGCAAGAGCCACCCAAAACAGACCTCCAGCAGCAGGTACATTTTCGCAGAGTTATGCTTTCCAGGTTGAATGAGAAGTATGGTGTTTTGGGTTTCTGTAAGCCTTTTCGGTTATGTGGCTTATGTCCCTAGTTTCAATTATGGTGAGCATCATGCCATCATCCTCACTCCTAAGAAAATGAAAGCTTAGAATGTCATAACTCAACCACTAGATTCAGGTAGCAAAAACTGACCAACAGTCCACATTCAAATCTCAAATTCAGTGGTTCTGTCCAGCCTGATTTTTTTCAGGTGGCCTTACCTGCATGAAGAAATAGGGATTTACACTGAAGTTCAAACTCAAGCTCAGCTAGATTTATTTATTTATTTTAATAAGTACATGAAGTGGGACAGAAATGTGATCAGTACATGAATGCATGTGTAAACTTGATTCACACAATAATTAATGTTACTTGACTTGAAAATTGTGATCAACTCAATGAAGATTGCTCGCCTAGAAAGGGAACTCAAACGTCAGACAGATCTCCAGGCCATCTACAGAGCTAAGCTTGAGAGGATGCAGGAGTACCACAGGGCCTGCTTACAAATAGCACAGAAAAACGGGTTCTTGGACATTATAACTAAATCTCATGAACTGTCTCCAACACTCTTTGATGATTTCATGCTGAAGACAAGCCCCAGGCAACAACCTGCCACCACCTGCAATCCCAATTTAGCAGATATTGCAGATCAAGCTAAGCTAAATGGATGGTATATTGAACCAAACGAGGTGTGTAATCTTGTCATCTTCCATTCTACAAATATGAAGTATACATACATATATATATATATATATATATATATATACAGTGCACATGTTCATATACATGCACAATACACATACGCTATGATGCCAGATACAACATGGATATGGCAAGGACATGGATTTTACACATAAAAAGAGAAGCATAGGATACAATGCGACATGATATGTTGCCCATTTTGAAGTAACCATGCGTCATAGCACATACAGCTTGTTGATCCTTAAATATACAGACACGATATAAGCAATCTATCATTAGCAACAGTAATAAACCTACTTAATATATGTATACACAATATATGCATAAGCACAAACATGCAATTTCCATCATTTAGTGTGCAGGTTATGAATCACACATCGGTCTTCTCCAACAGCATTCAAGATGCCATCAGAAAACAGCACCATTCTTTTATTATTATCATTATTATTATTATCATTATTTGTTTTTGTTGTTATTGTTGTTCACCATGACTCAAACTCATGTACCCTCACACGCATCCATGTCCCTAACCAACGGTGGCTAGGGTTTCAAAGCTCAAAAGGAAGTAAATATCCTTTTGGGTTTTACACTTTTACTAGCTGAGAACTTCTTTCCACAATACATATGATAATAGGAGAAAACCATGATTGACTTTCAAAACAGATAGAGCTTTATGAACAAGTAGGCCAAGGATCTACTGCCGATATATACAGAGGAATCTGGAGGGGCTTCAGTGTTGCAGTGAAGTGCATCTGTCCTGACTTCTTCCATTCAAATGAAAACAGCTCCACCTGGTTTGCCCAAGAACTGGAGACCTTATCACGCCAACGCCACCCTTTCGTATTGCGGCTAATGGGTGCATGTTTCGACTTGCCAGATAAAGGGTGGGTGGTTACAGAGTTCTTGAGTGGAAGAACATTGAAGGAGTGGTTGCATGGGCTTAGTGAGAGGCAACAAGAGAGGTTGATTCCTCTTCCTCCAATAGAAGAACGGCTACAGAAGGGACTGGAAATAGCTCTGGCAATGCAATACCTTCATGAACAAAGGCCTAAGGTCATTCATAGAGACTTAAAGCCAAGTAATATATTTCTTGATGATGCCATGCATGTTCGGGTGGCAGATTTTGGGCATGCTCGGTTATTGAATGATGAAGAGCAGGCCCTTACAGGAGAAACAGGTCAGATTCTATGATGCCCAAACTCCCTTCTAGTGCCAATACATATGAACAAACTATCAAACTGCCGAAACCAAAGCTGACTCAATTTTGAGCCTGAGATATTCCATGTCTAGAACTCAGGTTTGCTTTAAAAAAGAAAAAAAGAGTTGGGTCATACCTAAATGTCAGGCAGGACTTATAATGAGTGTGCTGGGCTGACCCCAACCTAGCCTAACCTGACCCGTTGTCAATCCTAGGCTCGAGTGGAAAGCAAAACTAAGACAAAATTTGCTACATCAATGTAGAGTAGAATTTTGGTGGCAGATATCACTCGCCAGAATTTTACTTCTTACCCAATATGGTATGATGATGATGATCATCATCATCATCAAAGCCTCGTCCCAACTATGTTGGGGTCAACTTCATTAATTTTTTTTCGCCATTCTGACCTATCTTGAGCGTCCTCAGATAGGTTGCACTTCCTCAAATTTATTCCTACCACTTCCATCCATGTCCTCTTCGGCCTACCCATTATTCTTGGTAGGCCATTGCCTTCCATACAATAACTTTTCCACAACAGTGCCATTGTTGGCTTGCATTGGACACATCCAAACCATCTCAAATGAATCTTTCTTAATACATCACCATGCTACCCCTAAAATGCTTCCAAAAGCGATAATTTTTATTCTATCTTTCCTAGTTTTACCACACATCTATCTCAATATTCTCATCTCCGCTGCACTCATTTTATGCATGTGTTGCTTCATCATTGGCCAACATTCTGCTCCATAAGTCATAGCCGTTCTAGTTGTTGCCCTATGAAATTCTCCATTCAATCTTGTTAGCATGCGCCAATCACAAGGCACTCTACAAGAAAGTCTCCACTTCAACCGTCCCACTTTTATCGTATGTTTGACATCTTCTTCAATCTCTCCATCCTTACTAATTATTGCAACAACATATCGGAATGAATCTATTTGTAGTATCTGTTGAGATTCAATTCTCATAGGAGTTTCACCCACTATGGTATCCACAAACACAAATTTAGAACACAAATCAATGGAACCATTTAGGTTAATAGAACTACTTCATTTAATGGATCAATAACCAATAGATGTTTTCTTTCTTAGGTACATACGTATATATGGCGCCTGAGGTGATCCGTTGCGAACCATACAATGAGAAGTGTGATGTCTACAGCTTTGGCATCATACTCAATGAGCTGATCACTGGTCAATATCCATACATTGATTCCAACTATAGCCCCATGAAGGTATGATCTGCTTCACTAATACATACGGTTGTTGGTTCTAACTGAGTACAGCGATTCCTTAAATATTGTTCATTGGAGGATCCAAAGTCAAAACCCTCCAAAATTACTATTTTTATTCTTTTGCCTTCAAACATGAGTACTGAGTACCCCCATCACCTAAACTAGCTCAACAATCAAATAAGTTGGGATTCAATACTTATGTTACAAGAATTCTTTGAAATGAGCCACATGCCTGCATTGTACACGACATTTTGTTGGATTATTCATAGATTCTTCTAGTGCAAATTCAAATATTATTATATGTTTTTTTTTTTTTGGAGTCTAAGTAATATAACTGTTACTTGATTGGTCACAGTAAGAATTGCATACTATCTTCACTGATGTTATTGGTTCAGATGATTTTTCAATTGAAAACAAGCATTATTTGAAATGATTTAAATATTATACAGAATCCACGAATCTCATCTCTGCGATTTACCGAATTGGAAACCTCATACTGGTATCAGATTCCAACATGTATCCATACTCACAAAGCTTAAGCCTACCCTCCCCTTTATCTGCTAGCACCACTAGTTCAGAGACACTTCATTAGCTCCTCTGTCAACTCCTCAAGCCATAGTGTATTTTCCCAGCCACCTATAATACCTCCACATGCCTTCAAATTCAATTAGATCGATATTATAATACTTGGCTTCACTAAATAGATTATATAATGCAACTCATGGATGGAATATATTATCATACTTTTCAAGTTTACCTTGGTATTGAAATCTAGATCTGCTAGTTATTTAGAAGTTGGAGTAAATTACACCAATTGTGCTTCGAGTCCAACTCTTGAATGTTACAGAGTCGGTTATGACCAAAATCATAGTTCTTGAGTAGCAACAAATCTCCACCATTTCTGGATTCTAGGAATTTAAGGCTTAAAGGATGGGCAGCATCTTATCATTATCATAACCAGTAACCTCACCGTTGCAATATAGGATAGAAAGAGATTGCCATGTTCCTATCAGCATCCAATAAGGTCAATAACCTTTTTTCCATACCAAACAACAGAGAGCATGTACAAAACCTACAACTCATACTAGCCCATCCCCAACCATTAGAATGATGGCAATGCAATTGTTCTATCATAAGAGTAGACGGAAAGGTAGTGAACAATGCAATCTATCTTGTCAATCATCTTGACTGATACAGAGATGGGACACCATATTTTCTTTTCATCAAGTTAATATGGTATGGCATTTGAGTCCATGAACTTATATATATCACACACACGCCACACACACACACACACACATATATATACACACTTTCCACATGAAACCTGAAACTCAATTCCTAGAGCATCATAATGTGGTATAAAATTCAAGTTATTCAAGCAAATCCAATATAATATACTTGTTCATAACCACTCAATTTTTCTTTATTTTAATTTTAATTTTAATTTTTTTTTATCTCTAGCAGATTGCACTAGAAGTTGGGGAAGGAAGACTAAGGCCTACACTTCCTGAGGCTGGCAGTCAATTTGAAGAGATCATCGACATCATACGTCATTCATGGGATGAAAATCCTCTAAATAGACCCTCTTTTGCTATTATCACCAGTTCTCTAAGAAAACTTCGAGATAAATTAGTTGAAGATGTTGAGCCCTTTTAATGCATAAAGCCCACACAATCCATGTGGCAATTTCCTTATATTATCAAATGAGAGCATTGCGCCAAAAATAGCGTCTTCCTACTACACTTTAGAACTGTCTACCTACTACACTCTAGAACTAAGTTTCCTGATGAGACATTTTCAAGAGGAAGAACTTCCAGATTAGAACTTAGAAGTTCATACATGTTATTGAACTCCATAGATTTACATACAATGACCAAGCACCTAAAAGGTTTAAATTTCCAGTAAATCATGAATATGATGGGAACTGGTGCAACTGCATGAGTTTACTGATGAAGGTTGCCCACATACTGGATTTTTAATTTCTCAATGTTGGGAGTTTCAGAGTTCCACTCCATCAACATCAATCAGCCGATATAAATCTCAACGCCTTTGTTTCTCCAGGGGAAGGTTCTCTCTGCATAACTCAAATTATTGAGAGAGAGAGAGAGAGAGAGAGAGAGAGAGAGAGGGGTGTAATGTAACTATGAATCCTTTAAATCCCAACAACAAAACACAGTAGCAAGTGAACCAAGCCAAGTAAGGGCAGTCTCATCCAGTCTATTTTTTTTTGGCAGAATTTATGTTGTGTATAACTCAATGGGTATAGTCTTGTGTTTCCAGAACAATAACTAAACAGATTATGCTAGCCTCTTTGCCTAGGGACCGAAGCATAAACCAGCCTAGCCACCATTAAAAAGATAAAAATAAAAATAAAATAAAGGGAAAAAAACCTGCCTGGGCCAGTGTATTTAAAACAAGGTTGGGCCTACTACTTGGCTAGGAAAACAGACCGAGTTACAATCTGGCCCAGGAAAGATTGGCCTTCCCAACCCAGTATAAACTGTGATAGGACTTATCACCTTCGGATTTGAATCAGCGAATAATCGATCTCGGCAAAAATTGTTGCCTCCTCATGCCCTGTGGATGAAATTATTTCACCAAACTGCATAGTACAAACAATACAAGTATGATTCTCTCAGACCACATATGCATGAGCTATTGTTTCAAACTAAGATCCCTGTCTATTATGGGACTTTCATGCTATCTCTTACAGGTCCAACAAGAGTAGAATGACCCCAAGTAATGTAGCTAGCATTTGTGTCTCAAGCTGGTGAGCAAGTGGCCACAAACAACTATAACCAGAATAAATCACCCTCTTAGTGACACAAATTTCATCTCAGATGTTAAATAACAAAAGAAAAAAGACAGCAAAGAGTACCTGATTATCAACTGCCCTGTCAGTTTACAGGTAACAGAATAAAAGGAATCAGTATCATCCACATGAAACTTAAAATTATTCAAATAGGATGCATATTTTGCATGTTGTTCCTAAAGTTAGCAGCAATTCCAATTTCATGTGGCACCATAAGAACTGACCATTCACTTGGTTGAATAGGCCAATGTCCAAAAATTCACTGATTGTTTATCAGGTGAGTCCAAGTGGGTGTATTGGAAGCTACACATGTTCTGATGCATCCGCATTAATGTATTCCATCACGAAGCATGATTTAATCACGCCACCTGCAACAAAATAAGTAATAAATATAAAGAATTCACTTAATATTATTTTACCTTGCCCTCTGCATAAGTTCCCAAAGCAATTGACCTGTACTCATGTTGAATGCCCCAGGATAGCATAATAAATGAGCACCTGGTGTCCAAGAAAGCGATCATATAAATTTCGGAGTCATTATTTGTCACTGGGAAGGAAAAGAAATCAGCAAATTTTTTTTCGCAAGTATTGGATTAAGGAGAATATGTTTGCCACTCCAAAGCTCCCATTAGTTCTATTAGCAGCTTAAATGCTTCAATTCACTTTCCAAAAATAATGAACAATTGAAATTTGATCAGATTTACTAAATATTGTACAAATGTGATTATGTAAGTGGAAATAGAAAGCGCATATGATTGCCATCTATTAGTACACAGGTACAGATTGTACTATGGAGTTGTGAACAAACTATACAGAAGATATATTGACAAAAGGTAGTAGTTAACTTAACTAATGAGATAAAATTGATGGAGAAGAATCAAACCTCTTGCTGGATACAACATAGCAAATTCTGGGAAGCGAATATAGTGACAAATACCAATTCCAATTTGCCCTACATCTGCATTGAATTTCCTCGAGTTCATGATAACTTCAGATACTAGAAAGAAAAATAAATTCTTAAAGTGTCACATGTTAAAAAATATATATTTGGTAGATAAAAAGCAAGTTCTAATCTGACAAATCAAGGTCATTTGAAAATGTGAGATGAGAATTATGCTAGTGAGCAAATTGACAAGTAATTTAACATCTATCTTTGCATCAACAGGTTGATGTATAAAACGGTCTAGAGTAGTTCAGTACAGAAGATCATGAGGTTATTAGCCATCAATCACCAAGGTTGAAGGTTCAAACCCTTTGGGTGTTGTGTATTCCTGATACTAATCAGTAAGAAAGGTGTTTTAAGTGGAACCATCAGGAAGTTATTGCTGGAGATGGGATGTACATTCATGAAAGAAAAGAAGATGTGCTGCACATGCAGTGATTGGAGTGATCCAAACCATTGATCTGATTGGCCCTATTCTAGATGTGTATGGCCCCAACTTCTCTAGATTGATATATACTGCAGCCAAAAAATATTTGACCCTATATTAGAAAACTGGTGTACTTTATTCTTCACCATCTGTATCTAACCAAATAGAAGTATGTGGTACTCTATTACAGGTATATAACTTAGGGAAGATCCAATCCTTAACTGCTCATGAGAGTCAGTACATGGAAAATTTACCACAATAACTATTCACAACAATATGGAAAATTTACCAGTTAAGTGTTCGCACAAATGAAACTAGCTACCTGTATCAACAATAGTAGCTTCATCTCCTGCAGTGAGGGTGCCCGATTCCTTGAAGGTAATATCCCCAGGGATGTCAACATCAAATAAATGTAGCTGCACATTATCACATGTAGGCATTCAGAAGTTCATAGAAAGCATTTCCTTGTAAGAGCATGACCTACAATGAGGACCGGTTCATGTATCTGACATATGCCCCAGACAATCCACACATGGCATGAACCTGATTTTGGCTCATGTCATATTGGCAAAATGTACATTTCAGTATTACATTTTTAGTGCTAGGTCAAAGAATTTGATTGCCAGAGATTATATTGGATTTTTTGCAATTTTAACTCATTCATATAAGAGTTAAAACCAATTGGGATTTTAGATGATATAGTAAGGGTGCATATGAAATTGCAAGAGATTGGCGAGACAGTATGCTTTTCCACCCAAGATCATGAACAATGTGTGGTTCAGGTATTCAGCTCCTACTTCAAGGATATTGTATATCAATTTTGAATGGAAAAGGGATAAAGTCTGCATTCTGCAATGCAAACTTAAAGCATGAAATGGATTCCTTCTTCCATGTCGCCTCAAAATGCTTGGTGAGATGGTTGTTGATTCATTTTACAAATATTCAATATGTCCGATTTTGGGCTTCGCAAAGACACCCAAAAACATTATTTGGATTTCATGCTTGTGAAATGAACATAACAGCACGGATAGGATCATCCCATAAAATGAAATACAGAAATCAACATCTAACAAATTCCTTACTTCCTATGCTTAGCCTTAAGCTTGCCATCCATGCCAAACACTTCAGATAGCATTGACAATGATGGAGACACATCTTCACTTTCAATTTCTTCAGCATATTTTGAAAGATTTTCATTTGAATCAGGACAATTCCATATTTCCTATGCATCAATTTGAAAGTGAACTTGTTTTTAAAAAAAAATCAAAATCATATCAACAACAGTGACAATGCTGGACATTTCAAAATTCTTAACTTTTAAGTACATGAAAACTGGAATATTAGAGGTAAAAAAAAAAAAATAGCCTGAAAAATTTTAAGCTTCTGAAGAAGAAGAAAAAAGCAGCAGCAGATATTGCTTTGGATACTAAGCTTACAGGTAAAACGACTAGCTTAGAGCCATTTTGAGCAGCATGTTCAATTGCTTCGCGTGCATGAGCGATGTTTCTCTCCTTGTCTGAAGTGACAGATAACTGGCAGAGAGCAATCTTAAACTGAAACGGTACAGAAAAATTAGAAAGGAATGTGTCTCACTGAGCTGAGAAGCATGTGCAATATGCCTCAAAAAAAAAAAAAAAAAAAAAAAAAAAAAAAGTGTAATAGCATCAGGACTAAAAGAGTCTGTTTGCATGTGCAATAGAATTAAATTGCAAACAAACAACTTGGGCATATTTAGTGGCTGACCATGATGATATGTTTCCATCTGGGGCATATTTAGTTTGCACATTCAAGCCCATGGAACACTGCCCTTGCCCATAATCTGATGGCCACATCATCATCAACAGACAATGAATATCTGTCCCTCCTTTTTATCAAATCAAGATGAGTTTTGGGTTGAATATAAGTGGGGTTTCTCTTGTGGGTTGTGAGGATGCCCCCAACAGTAATAAATGGCAGAATAGCCATAAGAGAACGTTACCTTACCTTGGACATTTTTAGCAGGACTCACGACAGAGAAGCCTCCCAAATCCCAATTCTTGCAGGCTGGTACTAGTCTCTTTTCCAAAACCCTGGCTAGAGCCATTAAAATGAGAAAGAAAGGGACTTTGAGCCATCAAAATGATATAGATATAGCAGCTTCAAACCAATTTCTGTTCCAGTGAAATATATATGGCTATCTTATCTTTTTCCCATTGTTTTCTTTTCTGGCCATTTTCTCCTGTAATGACTTGAAACGAGCAGATTTGTTCTGTTCCTCTGAGAAAACATAGGGAAACTTGGGTCTGAATTCTATTACCGTGCTCCTTTTATTTTCCAATTTGTGTGTCATAACTCATATGCAATAAATATTTTGTTACTGGGTGGGTTTTGAATAGTTTACGGCCTTTTTGTTTGGATTAAAACACATGGGAATTATGAATACATAGGGTGGTGTGGTTCAAAAAGAAGATTAAAAGTGAAATTTCAAAAATGAGCATCAAAATAACATCTTCTTTTGATTCTATTCCTGAAGGAGAATATTATTTGATCTTCATTTTTAAAAATTCATCTTTAATTTTTATTTTTTACTATTATATGTATTCAATTCCTATGTATTTTAATACAAACAAATAGGGGCTAATGAGTCATATGATTCGCTAGGGACTTGAGTGAAATGTTATAATGCTTCAAAAAGATGCTACTTCCACGATTGAATTCCAGGGGTGCGGAGTCCATGTTTCATGACAGAAAAACCGATGATGATGTGAATTTTAGGTCGGATGGATGACTTTATGATTCCCCACAAACATTTTGTCTCCCATAAACATTGTTTTGATTTTAAGAACTGAAGAACAGCTCTACAATAGCAACCCAACCTGGCCTGTGGGGGTCGCTGCAGCCGAACTTATGAGCATTGTGATGGTCAAATATGAATGTTTCAACATTGATAATATTTGGTGTAAACCGTTGAATGAAGAGCATAAACTGAACGTTTAGACCAAATTGTAGTAGTCATTTTATGTTGGCGGAACCTCCTGGGACTGTTGTGATCATCAAATTAAGTCTTCTTTTTAAGTGACTTTCTCTATCTTAATGTGTTGTTCATGCATCTTTTAATATGAGGTTAGGACTTAGGAGTAGAGGGCTTTCTTCAGGCATGTGTTGGAGAGGAGAATTAGAGACACTTGCTTTATTCTTCTTATTTTGTGAGTTCTACGTACACCTTTCTCTGGGCATTTGTTTGAAAATTATAGATAGAATAGCCATATGCTCCTTATCTTGTGAGTTTTACATGCTTCTTTTTCTCATGTATTGTGAGTTTAGTTGATTCACTATTATTTGTGATGATGTGCTGCAGTCACTGTTTTTTTTTTTTTTTTGCTTGGTTAACCTACTTGCTCCGAGTGATACTCTCAACAGGCATGTGTGTAATACCAAGGTACCAACACCACTCAACTATGTGTGTGTTGGCAGTCACTGTTTCTTTTCTATTAGCACAAAATAGTGTTAACATTCATCTTTTTCTCTTTAATCTCCCATCAATGATCAAATCCCCTTCCATGTGCATTTCTAAAAATTCGATACAAACCATGAACCCTATCCCATTGTGGTTGCTATTTAAACTACACGCATCATATGAATGCCAGTCGCTACCAGAAGAATTACTACTACAAACCAACATCATGGGATATACAAAGAGTAATTAATTACTAAGTATCATTATAATTACAAGTCCAGTGCTCTCTCTTTCTTCAGGTCCGCTTGACAGGATCGAAGTTAGCTACACCAACAACGGCGCCAACAATGAACCCGAGCACGACACCACCAGAAACGATGCTGAGCAAGAAGTTCTTGAGAGAAGCTGATACCCCCGGCTGGGCTGCCTCCGCCACATCTGGGAGCACAATGGCCGCTGTCACTGCTGCAGCTGTTAAACCCGTCACCGCCTTCTCTTTAAGAGATGCTTGGACTTGGATGGTCCGGCCATTGTATTTCAGGGATGATGCCTTGTTACAGGGTGACGGCCTCATGGGATTGAAGAAGGCAGCATCAGAGGAGCTCAGCTGCCGCTTGTCGCCCGCACAAGTTAATGGCATTGCCACCAAGACTGCTGATGATGCCACCATTTCTTATTTCCTTTCCAGCTTAATTGTTTAGAAGAACTGGGGCTGAGGGTCAACAGAAAGAAGAGAAGCTTATTATAATTGCTTGTTAGATAGATAGCAAGGATGAGACTGCTCTTACGTACATGAGAGGTGGAGAATGGGGTGGGTTTTTTTTTTTTTTTTTCCTGTTTGTGAGAGTGAGATGATTTTCTTTCTTAGTACGTGGCAGCCACTCAACCTCTCCATCTAGGGTTAGGTCATCCCATATCTCTGAAAAATGTGGACTGTGGGAGCCACTCCATAATGAGTCTGATCCTCTTCTAAACAGATGACTAAGGCATGTGATTCGGGTGATATAGACTGTTTATCTGATGCTCTTGCAGTAGATTTAACACCCATTAAAACCAGAAAAGATGAACTTGCTCAAGGTTTTAAAAATAAATTTTAACCCCAACTCTTGATCTGCAGCTGCAGAAAACTTTGAAGGCTGCTGATCCACATGAGAAGAAATCGACAATAATGAATCCATCTTCAATCCCACAGACCTCGCAGGCCCTCAATCCAGACCGACCTATCTGACTTGGGGTTGGTCTGTGTGTCTGACCACTCCAATGCACTTTTATGAAAAAGGCAAATTGTGGACTGATTAATTAAAGGTGGAGAGATGCAAGAGAGTATAAGATATACACATGAAATGATTGCCCAACCTTTGCCCTAGTAAATGAAATCCTAAAACATTGATCATCCATTTATCGTCAGCTCTAGATGCTCACCCTTACCATTCACCCATGCAGTGCACCTAGGATGAAAGCCTCTTATCAGTGACAATAACAAATTGGACAAACGGTCCCTATGAAACGGCATTAGCAGCTTTTTTAGTGCAGCCACAATACTGTTGGTAAATTACAATTTTGTTCGATCAGGATTGAGAACAGAAGGCCTTGGAAAATTTTCAATGACACTTACAAAGACAAAAGAACCTCTGTATAATTCTATAATTCCACAAATCAAATGGACTACAATCGACCACTTTCTCCATCAAAAGCTCAGCATAATAACCCAAGAGACCATCTTTTTTTTCCCTTCTTAAATCAATGGTGGGACAATTTTATCCCTTGCAATGAGAAACAAAAAACTGGTAATGTGGACAGTAGGATGTATCAAAAGTCTGAATGATATATACAAACCAAGCTTGAGTGGGTTACTGGTGTTCGGCAGAGAGGGCATTCGGGTTTTTCATTGCACCACTCCATGATGCAGTTCCTGCAAACAAAGCACGCAGAAGGATTAAGGGAAAATCTGAATGCACAAAAGTAAACCGTAGCAAATCCATTGTTGAAAATGGTTGAAATCATCAGAAAACCACACACACACTGTGAGGCCCCACCCCTTGTGGACCCTCACTTTTGAATTGAATTTTATTTAATAGCCAATGATAGCTAATCATACTATTTATTAGGGATTAGCAAGGGTAGATAGGTATTTTTCCTAATTAGGCCCTTGTTGTAATTTATAGAATTTATAGGGTGTCTTCTATAATTTTTGAGTTAGTTAATTGGTTAGAGGCCCTAGCTAGTAATTAATATTTACTATAGGGGTTATTCCACTTGAGAAACTTCTAGATTCTCACCTAAAGACCAAACTACCCATGACTCTAATCCTAATCCCATGTTAACTAAATGGGTATTCTTGTACCTAGCCCAAACCCCAACCTATATAAACTACATTCATCCCATTCCAGACTCTAGCTACAATTCTATCTCTCATTTCCCTCCAATTCTCTCATCTCCTCTCTCTCTAAAACCCTAGATCTAGAACCCAAACAAGAAGAAGGAGATTATCTACTACAAGCTACAACCACCATCTATCTTAAGGAGCTCTTTCATCTTGCTAATCTCTTCTCTTCCTTCCAATCAAGGTATTCTTCTCCATCTAGTTCTATTTCCTTAGATTTCTTCTTTTCTCTCTCTAGATCTCTTTCCTTATAGCAATTCTCTTGTGAATGTGGGTGTAGGAGTTAGAGATCTCTCTAGATCTGGGTTTTGAGGCTGGTTTGTGTGTTTGGAGACTATAGGAGCTTTGGATTTCATTTTATAGCTTGGATCTCTCTTTTCTCTCTCTACATTCTTACAATTTGATCAAGGCAAGTGCAATATACCTATTTAGCATAGATTACATGTTTTCTCTTCTTTTGATTCTGTAATTTCAATTTAATTGTTGTAGTTATGTTAGATATACCATTTGAGCTTAGTTTCATGGATTTATGGCCATTGATGGATGAATTCTCTCATTTGGAAGATCAATGGTCCGTTTGATGATGGATGGTTTTGTATTGAAGTGTTTTTCCTGTTTTATGATGATCTTGTGATGTTTGGATGAGATTAGATGAGTTTTGATGGAAATTGGATTGAAAGAGAAGAAATCCAGATTCTTGAAAATTTTGCAGGCTACGTGTACTCGGTCGACCGAAGACACTGCAGTTGGCAAAAAATCAAGTCCTAGTTATTTTTCTGCAGGCTTCTCAATCCTATGTACTCGGTCGGCCGAGGACACAGGTTTTGCAGGAAATAACTGAGAGTTGAATTTCTACCTCAAGCCCAGGATTCAGTGTGTGCGATCGACCTGACCCTGTTCCAGGTCGACCGGGCACAAAGGAACTCAAGGTTTGGACTGAGAGCTGGGACATATTTTCCAGGTTTTCCTTTGTATGCGGTCGACCGCCCAGGCCAGGAGATCGACTGGACACACATGGAATTCCTGAGATCAGGACATTGCCTGTCAGGTGCTTGACCCTACTTTTCCAGAGTACTCGGTCGACCGACCAGGCCAAGAGGTCAACCGAGCACACTGCGCAGAGGTCGACCTGGGAGTCAACATCTTAACAGACCAGTGTACTCGGTCGACCGAGCCCTGTGTCGGGTCGACCGAGGACACTGCATTCAGTGATTTTCCAGTTTTCACGTTTTGAGGTTATGATCGTTTGTGGGGCCCATTGACCATTCAAATGGACTTCTATTGATGTGCCAAACCCGAGTCAATGATGTGGCTCAACCTTAACTCGTGGGGACCACTAAGTAAGGTCTTGGTTGTATATTCTACGATGATTCGATCCTGAAACGTTGTTAACGACACCCGTAACTTCTGGAGCACCAAACACAGTATCCATTGGCATCTGAGACTCCATTTAGAGATCAAATTACCTGAGACGAACCTTGACCCGAATGTGGACCACTACCTAGGTTGGATTATTGATATTTCCCTGTTGATTCTTGTACTTGGAGTTCTTACTTCACTTATCATATTCCTATCACTCTTATGTCCTTACTATAGCTTATATCTGTTAATTAAATGGAAAATGGGTGACCTGAACCTAGGACTACTTAGAGCTGACCTGGTGGTGTGATTGGGAGAACACTGACCCGTGTCTATGGCTAGGCGGGCCCTTATTATGGCCTAAGTATGGATGTGTATACCCTTAGATTGGAGAGGTGAATTATATTGGACTTATAACTCATTTTGGAGGAGAATGAATTGTTTATCACTGGAAATGGACTTGTTACCTCGTTTGGACTGTTTTAAACCAGGCCATGTACCTGATGGGCCTTGGTATGGATCTAACGAGTAGACTTGGGCTTGGATTGTGATCCATGGACTGAATTGACACTTGGACCTCTTAGAGACATTGTTAGGACCTTGTTCACGCAAGGCAAAGCCTAGACAAACACAGACCTTTAATGTTTCCTCGTGTCGGCATAAACATTCACTCAGTTGTTCTAAGTCAGCCTTTGGACTGATCATCACTGGTAGGAGCTATTTATGAGTATTGAGTGAGCTATCATGATGAGCTATGTTTTTAGACGGACGATGTGATGCCGAGTCCAGTCTCCCCGAGTGATGAGTGTGGTGAGACTGTTGAGTGTGATTTGCGGGGCTAGTCATTCCCCAGCATTGGTGAGATTCCCTGCCGCGACTGTATCCAGTATGGGAGGGCCGCAGCATAATATCCCGTGGTATCCAGCTCATGTGAATGTGCCATATTGTGTTAGACTAGATATTATGTTTATCATGATTCTAAATGCTTATCTTGCTTAACTGCCTAAATCATGTATTTTGATATTCTCTTTAACTGTGTAACTGTCTTTACTCTTTTTGATACATATATCATATGTTACTTGTATACTGTGACTTGCCAGATCTTTAGATCTGACCCATTTTTGTGCTTAGGTTTCGACCCCGATCCCAAGGACAGCGCGCTTGCGCTAGTTGAGGCACCCATAGTAGGGGACTACGGATGAGGACCGGTAGACCATGAGATCGAGCTAGAAGTTGGAGAGCCGGCACCTGGGGTGTGAGAGTTCTTTATTTTGGGATTTTGAGTGATTCTTGTAGTGAGCAGGGTAATTGTTAGAAATTGTAATAATCCTTTATAACTTTGACACTTTAGGCTAGATTTCAGCCCTGCTATATTTGTTACAGAATTATGATACCTTATTATTGCTTTCGCTATATTCACATGCTTCCGCATTATTAACTGTTGATCTTATACCGTTTAAAAAATTTTAAATTGGACCTCACTGCGAACCTATGATCTTGGAGGTTCTCGGATTTTCCGGGAAGTAGCGTGCCAACTTCGGATATCTTGACGGTTTTCTCGGTATTCGGAATTAGGGCGTTACACACACACACATATATATATATATATTATTGAAAATTAATCAGGTCATTCATAAATGGTGCATTTTGGATGTACCCCATTCAGCAAGAGGTTGTGTATTATGTTTAGTGCTTTACAGTGAATGCAGAAATAAAACCACATCAAGTGGATACATTAATATTTTTCTGTATTTTAAAGCCCCCAACCATCACCGGCAGCAATCATCAAGACTGACAGAAAAGGAGGAGAAGCAAGATCCTACCAAATACCATTTGTGATTTCCACAAGCAGAAAAGAAAAAAAAAATATCCATTTTTCTATAGTATTCAAACTACTTGTGGTTGAGGGTAAATACAGACACACCAGAAACTAACCAAAATTTAATCTGAAAGTAGGAAAGGTAGTTGGCAGAAGAAAACAATCCATTACTTTATAACACATAGGGCCCTTTTGTTTGATTGAAATGAATTCCTAGGAATTCTAAGAAATGTATTTCTGAAAGTAGCTAATTTTTTTTATTTTTTATTTTTGGTCTGGTAAATACTTGCATGGACACGCACAACCCTACCCTGGTAAAATACTCACACGACCACACACAACCCTACCCAAGTCCCTTCGCAATCAGGGCTACAACTAGGGATCAATCCTTCGTTGTTTTTATGGAAAAAAAATAGTGTTGGCTAAAACTGAAGAAATAAATGTTAATTTCCATAAATGGTATAAAAAAAATCTCCTTTGATGGAAAATGAATTAAGAGAAGACGGAAAATAAATACCCTACCATCCAAGTAAAATTTTCTATATCCGCTTCATTCATTTTCCACTACAGGAAAGGTTATTTGATAGCCATTATGGACACCCTTTATTTCTTCAACATTGGTCACTTTTAGAAAGCTTTCATGAAGACATCCCAAAATATAGTTCCTGTTTCAGTTTCACCCAAACTTTATGGGAAATGTACAAAACATTGGCTTCACTTGAATCTTCCCATCCATGCGATTCAGGGAAAATTATAATCAATCACCACCAAAAATAATATTGGAATAATAAGAACAAAAAGGCAAATGGAAGTTCATGTCACGATGATGGAAGAGAGTAATATTTATGGAAAACTTGGATCCCTCTAAAGGACGATCCTCCCTCCCTTCTATAATCTCATTTAGCCTTAATCAAGGCAATTCAAATCTTGATACAATCTATTTGTTATGGAATGAAAACTGTTATAGTGATTTGAGTATATCCTAAACGTGTCCCATATGATGGGTTAATTTGTTACAATGAATGGGCCTGGGCCTTGTGGGCTTTGTATCACTTGTGTTAACACCCCCCCTCAAATTGATGGTGGTCAAACAACAACAATTTGCGAATCAAGAACTCATGGCATGGCCGAGGCAGTCCTTTGGTGAAGATATCCGCAAGTTGGAGTTCACTCGAAACATATGGAAGGCTAATGACCTTGCGATCATATTCATCTCGAATAAAATGACAATCCACTTCAATATGTTTTGTCCTTTCATGAAAGACTAGATTCTCAGTGATACGAATGGAACTAGTATTGTCCGCATGAAGTGGGGTAGCAGAGGTATGAGGAAACCACAAATTTGCAAGTAAGCCACGAAGCCAAAGGATCTCGGAACAGGCAGAGGACATAGCACGATATTCAGATTCAGTGGAAGATCTGGAGACCCTTTCCTGCTTTTTGCATTTCCAAGAGATAAGCGATTCACCCAAATACGTACACCAGCCTATAGTGGATCGACGAATATCCGGGCATCCGACCCAGTCGGCATCAGAATAAGCATTTAGGGTGAGTGGTGTGCCAACTGGAAAAACCAAGCCTTGTGTCGGAGAACCAAGAATGTACCGAATAATCCGTTTGACAGCAACCAGATGGTGATGCCGCGGTGCTTGTATGAATTGACTAACAACATTCACAGCATATGAGATATCGGGCCGAGTGATGGTTAAGTAGACTAGACTCCAGACTAATCGTCTGTAGGAGGTGGGGTCGGAAAGGAGGTCCCCATCATCTTTCCGGAGTTTCATATTGACTTCTAATGGAGTGTCCACAGGGGTTGCATCCTTTTGGCCGGCAAGATCAATAAGATCAGTAGCATACTTATGCTGATGTAAAAAACAGTCTAGGAACCTTCCTAGACTGTTGTACCTCAAGACCCAAGAAATATGTTAAATGACCCAGGTCTTTCATATGGAATGCATTTTGAAGTGAGGATTGAAGACTATGGATCATTTTACTGTGAGTGCCTGTGATGATGATATCATCCACATATACTAGAAGGATGGTGGTAGCTTGATCGGTGTTATTCAGGAACAGTGAAGGATCATAGGGACTTTGAGCAAATCCAAGATGAAGCAGAGTAGACCGAAATTTTTCAAACCAAGCTTTGGGTGCTTGTTTGAGTCCATACAGCGAGCGACGGAGCCGTGCCACCTCGTGTTTAGAAGTAGTATCATATCCTTGAGGAAGACGCATGTAGACTTCCTCTTTAAGATCTCCGTGGAGGAATGCATTCTTCACATCCATCTGATAAAGAGGCCATGAGCGTGATGTTGCAATAATAAGAATAGTATGCACTCTTGTCATCTTGGCCACCGGAGCAAATGTCTCATCATAGTCAATACCATACTCCTAACGGTTGCCAAGTGCCACTAACTAAGCCTTATAACGTGCCAGAGTACCATCAGAATGTAGCTTGATAGAGTAAACCCATTTATAGCCAATGGGTTTGATGGACGAAGGACAGGGAACCACATCCCATGTGTGATTCACTTTGAGTGCGTCAAGTCCTTCCAGCATGGCCTGCCGCCAACACTCATGTTGCACTGCTTGAGAAAAATGATTAGGAATGTGAACAGAAGACAAAGTAGCGAGTATGGATGTATGAGTAAAACCAAACCGATCAGGGGGGCGGGAAATCCTAGAGGATCGATGAACAGGAACTGACTGGGAGATGGCTGGAGCAGGAGCTGGGTCAAGTGCCGAGGAAACTAACAAATCAGGAGGCTCAGGTGCAATCGTATTTCCCCGCCGACGCCTTTCATATACAAGTAAAGGCTTGATAGAGTCCGAAGAAGGAACGGGATTCTCACAAAAGTCAGGAACAAGGGAAAACACAATAGGATTATCATGATCTAAATGATGTTGGAAAAAATACTGATTTTCAAAAAACACAACATTACGAGAGGTCTTGATACGTTTCACCTTAGGATCATAACAAAAAAATCCTTTCTGGTCAGTCTCATAGCCTAGAAAAACACACTTAGATGATTGAGCAGATAGTTTTGTTCGTTCAACGGGGGGAAGAAGAACAAAACATACACACCCAAAATTATGGAGATGAGAATAAGTAGGATGCTTGTGAAATAAACGAAAATAAGGTGTTTCATTCGCTATACGAGGGGATGGTAGTCGATTAATAACATGAACTACTGTGGACAGAGCTTCAAGCCAAAATTTTGGTGGAACAGAGGATTCTAAGAGAAGTGACCTAACAATGTCCAAAAGATGCCGGTTTTTCCTCTCAGACACACCATTTTGTTGTGGTGTATAAGGACATGATTTTTGAGAAATGGTCCCTTTGTTTTACAAAAAATTCTGAAACTCATTAGAAACATATTCACCACCGGAATCTGTGCAAAGTGTTTTAATGGATGTGGAGAAGTGATTTTCCACATAAGCTAAGAAAATTTTAAAAGTAACAAACACCTCAGATTTTGAATGTAAGAAATAAATCCATGTAAAGCGATTGTAATCATCAATAAATGTAACAAAATACTTAAACTGAGAATGGGATAAGCCAAGTGCTATACCCCATACATCACCGTGAACAAGATCAAAGCATTTCAATGATAATGAGGTACCTATAGGAAAAGGAAGAGTCTTACTCTTGCTCATTTTACAACTAGAACAATCAAAAGAAGCATCTTTAAGAGAGATTTTATTATCATGAAGCAAACCAGATTGAAACAAAGACAACAAAGTACGAGAATTAGGATGGCCTAATCTATTGTGCCATAATTGGCTCGTGTAAACTAGAAGCAGAAAACAAAGCAGATGCAACCAAATTCCTATCTTGTGTAGAAAGTTGTAGCAGAAAAAGACAGCCACACTTGGGTCCCTTTGCTATCACCTCCCCCGATGCTTGATCCTGTATCACACAGCCAGAACGCGAAAACGAGACAGAGCAATGGTTATCAACTAGTTGTCCAACATATAATAAATTTGTAGATAACTGAGGAGAAAGAAAGACATGACTCAAAGGTAAGGGATGTGAGATCTCACCGATGGCAGTAATGGGTATACTGCCACCATCTGCGGTATTGATTCGGAGATTTCCATCATAAGGCTTTACTTGAGATAAATTATCAGAAGAGTGGGTCATATGATTAGAAGCCCCCGAATCCATATACCAGGTAGAGTTTGAATGTTTGGGTTTACCTGAGAGACCAAGAGCAGAAAAGGCATTTACTATCATCTGTTGAACCATTTCAGGGGTAAGAGATGATGAAGAAGGAGGCTGAGCAGGCATGACTGTATTGGCAGCAGGACTAACTGTAGAAGAGGACGCATCCAAGGTTGCCAGATTAGCCTTCTGTGAGGAAAACTGAGCACGGCGCTGACATTTCGGAAGAACATGGCCTTCGCGTTTGCAGTAAGAGCAGAATTTCTGATTGCATTGAGTGGCGACATGTCCATACTTCTGACAAGAATAGCACTGTACTTTGGTCATGTCTCTGTTTTGCTGTTTGGGATGAGCAAGATAGGCAGCAGTCAGTGGTCGTGGAGAAATTGCTTGCTGAAGAGTAGCTTGGGTCGTAAGACGTTGTTTCTCGCAAAGAAGCTCTCCTAAGCATGAATCAATAGATGGGGGAGGCACCCTGCTTATCAGATTTGAACGAACTTGTTCAAATTCAGACCTCAATTTCATCAAGAATTGATCCCACTGACTAGTGGAATGAATGCCTTGAACCACCGCAATCGAGGCATCAGGCAGACTTGAGTAAATGATCTCAATATAGTCCATCCATAATCGAATAAAATGAGTAAAATTCTTGGGTGGACATTGTCCCTTGATTAAACTGAGATAGCTCATGTTCTAAGTGGAAATGTTTGGCGGAGTTATCTTGTTGATACACCTGTCTGAGATAGTCCCACATTCCTTTTGCTGTTTTATAGGGCCGAAGATTCAGAATGTATTCTGGGTTCACTGACCCCAGAAGCCAAGTCATGATTTGGGCATCCCTGGTTTCCCACTTAGATACAGCTTTGACATCCTCTAAAGGTTTAGGATCAGTCCCGTCAACATGGCCCCATAACTCTTTTCCCTTAAGGTATATTTGAAATTGGAATGCCCATGATGACTAATTAGTTCCATTGAATTTAATCTGGTAAGTTTCACTTTTGTCCATGATTATAATGCAAAATTACTAGATCAGCAGGCCCATCGAGATGTCATATTACCCCAGTAGTAATTCCAAACACAATCAGCAGAATCCAGAAAATTTTAAAACAAGCCCAACAGTGCAGCAGAGACACAAGCAGAAATTTCAACAGTGCAGCAGTAATATCCAACACAAACTTCTAACAGTGCAGTAGTAACAACCCAACAGTGCAGCAGTAATGTCCAAAACTCCAGACAGTGCAGAAACTGTCTGTAAATAGTTTCACAAAAAAATATAGGGCCAGGCGACCTGGATTTGGACCTCTAAATCCCTGCGTGTGGCCCACAGCTGGATCTGATTGAGAATCAGATCAACAAGGTTCAAGGAGACTCAAAATATCTTTCCAGCAAGACATGATTCATCAAGATCCATTCACAATCCAAGATTTTGTACGGCTGTGATCAAAACTATCTTAGAAAACTGGAAAATCACAAATCGGGGCAAATGACCTACCTCTGATCTTGGAAAAATGTTGAAAAAATCTTCAAAATTACTAGGAGAGAGAGTCGACCACTGCTGTGGGGAATTTGTGATATGCCATGATGATCGCAGGTGGGCCACTGGTGATCATATCGTCACAGACGTCTGTTTCCTCCATCTGGTTGCTAAAAGAAACGCAAATCCCTGATCTGGTTGATTGCAAGATTACAGATCCTTGATCTGTTAGCTTTTCCCAAGAGTTGTCTCAGAACAACTAGTCTTCAATAATTTCCCACGATCAGTACAGGCTCTAATACCATGTCACGATGATGGAAGAGAGTAATATTTGTGGAAAACTTGGATCCCTCTAATGGACGATCCTCCCTCCCTTTTATAATCTCATTTAGCCTTAATCAAGGCAATTCAAATCTTGATACAATCTATTTGTTATGGAATGAAAACTGTTACAGTGATTTGAGTATAGCCTAAACGTATCCCATATGATGGGTTAATTTGTTACAATGAATGGGCCTGGGCCTAGTGGGCTTTGTATCACTTGTGTTAACAGTTCATAATATCAAGACAGCAAAAAATATAATGGAAGATAATGAAAATGAAACTGAAGATTATAAAATCAGGACATTCAGGAGAAGAAAAGGAAGTACCAACAGAAGACGTGACCACAGGGTGTTGCTGTTGGGTGTTCGCGACTACTGAGGCAGAGAGTGCATTTGCTGATACTGACAGGTTGGGACTGAAACAAACAATACAAGACAGTTGCAGAATTACATTATGTTCCAATGGTGTTTTACTTGCATGGGCTTCCTTTTTAGCAATTTTTCTATGCCAAAAGATGCATCTGGTAGACACTCACAAGCCTGTGCATCATTTAAATGATTTGAATCAAATAGAAAGTTTCAACTGAAAACTTGGGAAGAGTTAAAAACCTCTGAACCAGTAACAACAGAAGTCCAATTGCCCTTGCCCTTGTGAAGATTTGAATCCGTGATCAGATTACCGTCTTCATTCAAGATTGGCAAACCTCGTCCTGGAGACGGGAGTTGTGAGATCAAAGCAGTAACAAAGATTCAGATTTTAACTATACAGAATTATGAATGAAAGAATTGAAGAATTATTAATTTTTATGATGTTTAAATAGATATGACCAATTCAAGGGTAATCCTGCACCTTGTTGAAGGGACTAGCAGTAGTATGGCACTGGCAAGAGTAGCAGGAGAAAAAATTGTGACGATGTTTAAAAAGAAGAGACCGGAGTCCGAGGCTAACAGTGGTGGCATTGGAATAAAGATCTGTTCCATTTCAATAGGATGGACTGAAACTTTTTTATTCCATTTGACATTGTTTGTAAAGGGAAAATGCAATTGAAATAGGTGTTCTAGCAAGTCCGAAAGAATGGCAGAAGCTATAAATCCTCAAATATAATCCTTCCATGAAATTTCATTAAGGAACTTTATAAAATGATCTTTAGTATCGACCACTCCCATGAGATGTGAGACTCCAAATATGACTACATTCACAGTGAGTTGACTCTTAAATCTGTAGGACTTTTTTCTGGAATTATTTCTTTTGTAATGATGTATTCTTACCTACTTTATCATACCCTATAATTTAAGATAGTTTAGGTCATAGAAAATTCTATATTCCTATTTCACCCTACTCTATATTTCAGAATTTTTAGGTGTTCCCAACATAAAATTAAGACAACCAAACTAAGAGAACCATTTGATTAGTTTGCATCAAGGTGTTAATTCTTATCTTTTGGTATCCATGCTTCTCATGATCGAGTTATCTTTTGGCATCTATGCTTCTCACGATCGAGTTATTTTTTGGCATCCATGCTTCTCATGATCGAGACCTTTTTTTTTGTTTCGCCCTGCTGTTAGATCATCCAGTGTATATTTTCACATGATCTACCTAAATTCTCTAAAGAATTTTCAATTATCTCTTTTTAAATTATTTTAGCTTTAATACGATTTTCCAAATAATAATATCCTGAGAAAAATCTAGAAGTTAAAAATCTCCCAATTGTCATTTGGAAGTTCCGATTTATAAGCCGACCACTGTCAAAAAAATTTAGCGTGTATTGGCCAGCACCATTACCACTTACTATTTTTATTGTTACTGTTTCTCACAGATATATTATCCACCAATCATCTGTCACAATGACTTGCATAAAAAAAATTGTATGTGTGTGTGAATTCAAGCTGTTTCTCACAGATATATCATCCACCAACCAGCTGTCACAATGATATTAGGTCAAAAATTGCAAGTGCACTTTTAACTATGAGTGTGCTGAAACCCTAAGTTCCATAGAGAAAGAAGACCAAATCGGGTCTATAAATCTGAATTTTCGATTTAAGATATCATGCTAGCAAGTACAAGACGTGAAATAAGAGAAATAAGAAGGCAATCAAATAATTCTCTTCGTGCTCGTATATAACCTCCTGATGCCTGGTGGGCCCCTAGTGATGTCTGATGGACAGAACTTGCAATGGAAGATAAATTGCTCCGGCGTAGTCCTTCAGCACCTAAGATACATAGCTGAATTAAAAGGAAGACGCCCAGGATTTGGTATCTGTGCCAGGAACCAATCACAGACAATTCAAAAAATCGGGTATGTTAATAAGAAGAGCATGGCTCCTTAGGTATGGAAAGCAGTTAAATTCTGAGCTTCAACAAACAGTACCCCTAAAATAGAAATGTCTAGACCAATGGAAATCAGTAAGAAGTTAAGCGTCCCACAAACAGTATCCTCCTCGAACAGTAACATTGAAAAATAAATAAGGGCTACATGATAGACAAATTGACCATCATCCAGATTTGAACAGGACATTAGACGAATCCACTTCTTTGGCAATATTTTTTACAGCTTCTGTGTGAACTGGCAAACATGGCGACGTGTTAATATTTTAGAAACATATCAATCAAGGCTTCTTTCCAAAAGAAAAATAAAAAACATATTTTGTAAGAAAACATTTATTATGGAAGGCATTGAAGCTGTTTAGCACATGACAAATAGTATCAAACACAAGCCTAGCAATACTCTATATTCATCGATGGTAGAACATCTGCTGGACATCAGCTTGAGTCAGCTGGCCTGAGCCAAGCCCGCATGGAAATGATGAAGCCTGAACCCAGCCCATGTTAGACTTATAGAACAAAAAAAAAATGAATTTCTTACCATGTCCTAGGCTAGCTCAACTGGTTTGGTCATCTAACCTTCCGTGAGCGTCATGGGTTTGAGTCCCCCAATTGCTACTCCTTCCCTTATAATTAGTGTATATTTGGGCCGGGCAAGGATTTCGGGTCTCAACCACCGAGTCCAAATAAAAAAACTTGAGCCCTTACAAAAAATACTCTTCTTTTTAAAAGAAAAAATAAATAAAAAGCTACTCTCTCACCTTTTGATTTGACTAAACCTTTACTTTTGTTCTTTCTTGTATTAACCATTAACTTCACTTCACTAGTAAAGTAAATTCACCAAAAAAGCTCTTTGTAGTGTTTTTGTTATTATTGCATTTAAACGTTAATCATATATGCCCATCCATCATTGTGTGGACCTAAGCCCCTACCCGTGACCATACCAAGATGTAAAAGAGGAAAAAGAAAAGGAAAAAAGGTCGGTTTGCAAGTTTACAGCCATATGTATTTGCGGTTTATCTCAAAATGCAAGTTTTTATCCTCTCTAAGCGGAGGAAAAGTTGCAAATCCGAATTTAGGGAAACCCTGCTATGATAAAATTCAAAATATACACTACATACCTCGGCCTTTGGTTCAATGGCTTTCCAATAAATACATAACGAATGCCTGCAGCACGCTTTGATATATGATAATATAGACCTGTATAAAACAGACAATGTAGAAGTTATGTACTGAGTAAGAATCAACTAATGTAATGATGGGTCCATCTGCCTAGTGCAGTTAGTACTGGATGTATGTCTCCCAAGGAAAGGCAAGGGTAGATAGGTTTGAGCCCTGGTAGAAACAGGGATGTATCAGGAAGTAGCACTTTTGAGAAAGAAAAAAATAGGTTAAGAGCTGATTAGGAGTATAGTGGGAGACAAACTACAGAACACTTGGACATCTTTTCTTCTTAAAAACTGCTTCACAACCAAGGCAAGTAGGGTGATATCTTTTAAAGTGGTGGCTAATAGTTGGATCAGTAACAAAATGAGACAACTGCTAATTCACAAGGAGAAAGAGGAGAGGAAAAAGAGGAGAGAGGATGGGTGATCATTAGGTCGTTGTGAAAATAGAAAGGGGTGTCAGGCTGTCAGCTAAGATGGGTGTTCTGGAGAATCTATCATATAAACGTATGCAAAAGAAAAAGTGTGGACTCACCTTCAAAGTAAAAGAACATGAGGTTAGCACGAAGAACCAACTGTAGAATCTCACGAGCATATGGAAGCACCTGAATAGCACAGTAGCATGGAGAAGTTACACATGAAAACTAAGCATTGCTATTTAGTTAAATACTCCAATATCACCTAAGAACGAGGGACCTGTTCGGATGTAACTGGCATTGGGACAGGTTTTGGTGATTCAAAGTGGAATGGCTGCCTATCACATTACCATTTGGTGAAGCAGAAAGGGAGGAAAAAAAAAAAAAGGTGCATCACACAGGGTTCACCTATCTAGCCTCTACTCCAAATTGATAGTCAATTTGTTTCACAAATGACTGAAATGCATTGGAGACTCAATTTGGAGGAAGCATCTAATCAAATCAGTTCCCAAGTTACACCAAACAAACCCTGAACTTGTAATACAGGGACCAAAATTTGATCTCATATAAAAATCAAAGCTGAGTTTATCTAACAAAATTCACAGATCAGTTATTCCTTAAACCCAAAGGTTGCATGCCATTATAGGAAGGGCCAAGTACGAAAGAATGCTGCTGCAAATGACAGGAATCAGTTGGGATGGAACAGGCTGGCCTGCTAACTTTTTTGGCCACAGGACATGGCTTCGTCTGGACCTATTTTTAGGCCCACAGGTGGCCCGGGATAGAATTTTAGGGCTTCTTTTCTTGATTGGTAAAGAATACAACCCCAAATCTAGGTATGGCAACTTCTGTTGAGGCCCTACCATAGCCCCATACAGGCCTGTTTATGACTGCTATCGGAAAGTCACAAACCTGGATTTCAGGATGGATTAACAGATGGGTCAACCATGGCCACTTAACACCAGCCCAATGCCACCCCAGGAAATCGGCTGGATATTCAGAGAATAGTATGCATACCAAAGGCCATTTCTGGACTGCCGACAACCATAATCTGTGGAATTTCTCCTTCAACCTAGACAAAGCTGACATAGACAATCCTGTTGAAGATGTAGATGAAGTTTCACTTCTAGAGGATTGAATTTGATTCCTTCCAGGATCACTGCTGCCGTGGAATTCTTCAGGCTGTGAATCAGCCAAGATGACCCCACGGGCAGCCATCCTAGAGCTGCAAAGAGACAATCTTCAATATTAACCATGTGGGATATAACGCTGAAATATGAGGAAAAAAACAACACAAAAATAGAAACAACCAGATGATTTATGAAGAGAAAAATGTTGTTCAGGTGCCTCTCCACCATGAGAGAGAGAGAGAGAGAGAGAGAGAGAGAGTCAACCTAATTCTCTCTGCAAGATAAGGAACTGCAGTCTGGTAAACAATAAAAAGAGCACGTCTTGCTGGTGTTGGAGGAAGTCCATAAGGACTCGCAACCTGAAAATAACCAACTGCAAATATAAGAATATAAATACTTAACCCTCATCAAAGCCTCGTCGCAACTATGTTGAGGTCAGCTACCTGTTTAACCCTTCCAATCTATCTTGAGCCAAATCCTCAGATAGGTTGCACTTCTTCATATGTAACCTTACTACTTCCATCCATGTCCTCTTTGACTTACCCATTTTCCTTGAGAGGCCATCAACTTACATAGAGAAATTTTTCCTCGGCGGCGCCATTGTTGGCCTATGATTTGGCCTTAGGATAGACTGGAACAAAGCAAAATTCATGTAGCCGACCTTAACATAGTTGGGAGTTGGGACAAGGCCTTGATGATGATAATCTAAAGGCTCATAGAATATGGGAAAACTAGATGAAATGCAACAGCGAGAGAAAGGGCCAAAGAGAGTATACCTAGAAAAATTAAATGTCTAGAATTTAGTGTAGAGCTAACATGGAGTATACACTTATCAACACCCCAATATGGACCAGTAAGAATTAAGGGCTACATACCTGAGTAATGTCACAATATTCTTCACCCAGTGTCTGCTGTCCTGAACCTGTTGTCAATATATAATAAAGCATCTGGCCCAGTAGTTTTGTCTGCATAACAATAGTAGATGAAAATACATTAAAAGCAAATCAGCCTATTGAATATGAAGATGGGGTCATGGGAGTAGAACATAATCTAAAATAGCATATATTACCTAGAGAAGGCAATGTTAACTTCATTATGATGTTTCCTTTTATTAAAAAAGAAAATAGAGAAAAGATCATTTAATATAAAATGATGACCGGAATGGTGAAACAGAATATGTAGCCGACTCAAACATAGTTGGGACAAGGCCTTGCTGATGATGATCATCATATAATATAAAAGCCCCAAGAATAATTTGTCCTCTAATGCAGTTGCAGTGAGACCCTGTTTGGAAGCTGATCGGGATGCGGTTTAAGGGGATCATGTTAACCATAGGAATGAGCAAATGAAGATTGATGAGTCACATATTCCTCAAGTTGGGGAGGTTCTGCCAAGATTTAGTAGTTCGACTATCCAGGTAGTGCACTGATTCACTACTGTAAGTCAACAAGAAGATGTTGAAGGAGACATCAATGCTTAATTGGTTATCAACCAGAAGTTTTAGGATCCAAGACATTTCTCCAGAAAACATCTGAACAAAAGATGTATGAAATTGTTGAAATTACGGTATACTCTATGGGCAGCAAGGAGAAAGTTATTCAAGAAATGGTTAGGAGGTCACTGAAGGTGATGATGAATAAGAAGGTGCTTGAAGATGATAGCTGGCAAGTTTTAAAGATAATTTATCTTTGGATGGAAGATGGGAGGATTAAGTTTGTAATAAGGATAATGTGTCCAAATGATCTGATGATAATGACAGTTTAGTACAATAATATTCATTGACAATGGGAATCACAATGATTAGATGGAAAAGCAAATGGTGAGGGTTGGAAAAGCGGTATGGAGTTATTTTACCTAGGATAACAAAAGTCGAGATTCGAGGATTGTTAAAAAGAAATAAATGCGTAAGGGGTCAGTTAACTACAATAGGCTGATGTTTGGGAGTGTGGACATAGTTTTTGCATGTTTGGTTTTCATTTGGTTATTGAATAAGGGATATTTCTTGGCATTTAATTAGAGGTAATTTGAAACTTTTTCCCGGTGCAGTTAGTTCTCCACACCATTAAAAAAGGTGAAAGGCCCAAGAAAAATGAAACATGAAATGAATATGTCGACCTCTCCCTGGTGAAACACTAATACAAAATGGAAGAAGCCATAAGCCATTGAATGCTACAACAGTAATTGTGGCTAACCTCACTCTGATAAGCAACAGCATATCTTGTACCTGCATAAGAAGAAGACGATAAGGAAACAGCATAGATAGATAGATATATATATATATAGAGAGAGAGAGAGAGACAAAACCAAAGTCAAGCATCTCAGGCCGGATCAAGAAAATTCAGTAGAAGGGGAAAAAAATAAAGAACACAGGTGCTTCGCATCTCGATATCCTTATGATTGCGTTAGAAGCAGTGCCCTTCCAGAGTCTCATCAGTTCCTGGCTTATAATTAAATTTGTCTCTTTTTATTTTCCACATGAGAATTAACAAAACTCTAAAATGAAACCAACTAAACACAAAGATATTTAAATAGATATTTTCCTATATCAAAATATTCTCTCATCCTCTCATCTGAAATGACAAGCGAACATCACCAATCCTCAGGCAATAACATCATATAGCACTGCATTTCATACTCCAGAGCCCAATTTTATCATTTATGTCGACCTCAAGCATCTTCTCCAGCAGAGCAATGTCTGGGAGGACCAATCCTCGCACAAGTAAATAGTTCTAATCTTTCAGAATTCCTCATTTCACAGGTTGATTACACAGTTCAAAACTCTAAAATTCAAATCAGTTTAGAATTTGGGTTGGGAACAAAGATCGATCAAAATTAAAACAGAGCAAAAACAAATAACATCTAAAACGGTCAACAATTCAAGCAGATAGAGGAATGCGATACACTGAAGCTGGAATGTCCTGAAATCGAGAGAGAAAAAAAGTAACCAACTGTTTGGTTGTGTGTTTGGGGGCAGCTCAGAAATCATAAAATGGAATAGGATGTGAACTTGCTTATTCTGAAAAAAACCCATCTACCCATGTCGAATTAGCGAATTAGGGTTTCATCCAAAATCATAATTAGAACCTAATTGGAAGAAGAAACTGACCGAAGAGATGCCGGAAGGCGTCGCGGCAGGCGTCGTAGACGTAGGAAGCATATTGGTCGTCCTTCTCGGCCGCTCTCATGATCTCCGGCTGCGCCGCCAGAGGGAAGCGTTTTGGAGTGGAGCCATCGCCTCTGTGCCTGAATTCGCCGGAGACTTCGCTTTCCACTCTCATCCCTGCGCTTTCCAACCTCTGTGGAATATGGTTTTACTTGGAAATCGAACTCAAGAGTATAAAGCTGGGATTTTTAGGGTTCCTCTGAGGTTCATGTATCCGTTCCGTTTCAGAAAACGTTCGAAAGGCTTAGGATTAGGTACGGGCAGCAGCTGGTGAAATGCAAAGTTCGATGAAAAGAAGAAGACCAGCTATATATATATATAGATACTTATTTGTCGTCGTGAGTGATGAGTATCGAGCAGCTGGTGAGCAGGAGAAGTCTGAGGAAAGCTCTGTTCTTGGTGCAGACGCAGACAACAAATTGATAGATCCCAAAAGGGATTGGAAGAAGAAATGATTAATTGTTGAAAATATTTCATGCCCACATGAGTCCCTTGTGATGATCATAAGAGGACATGAGGCCTTTTAGCTTGGTAGGATTTGAATTACTATGATTATGGTTACAATTTTTTATTTTTTTTTTGTCTTCTCTTTTTATTTAATTTCAATTTAATGAAAGTTATTTAATAGTCAATTTATCTCTACCTTTAATTTTTGGTTTTTAACCATTTGTGGAAATACATAGTCTTACAATTTATGGGGAGTTCAATTACATAAAATAAACAAGTCCTAAAAAATGTATTTTTTGGGTATGCCCATCTCAGTTTGCTTTTGGGTTGGGTTTGGATATATAATTTGGGCCCCTTTTATATTTAGGGCAGGCTTGAATTAAGTGATGGAAGCCCGAAGCCCGAAGCCCAAAGCCCAAAACCCAGTTTAATTTGAATAAGTTGTGTTCTATAATTTAGTGATAAATTGTATAAATAATTGCTTAAAAGCCCAATTAGGCCCTGCCTGACCCGATTGACTAAATGGGTGGGCTTGGACCTGAAGTTCATTACCCACTGAGGCTTAGGTCCGAAATAGGCATGTGTTTCTAAAGTTGGGCCAGGCCTAGACATTCCTCAACCTAGCCCGATCCAGCTAAGGAACACCCTTAATGTAGGGGTGCTCATGGGCCAGGCCAGCCTAAGCCCGATTTAGGCCTAGCCCGCATTGGGCTACTCTTGGATATATAATTAAGGCCCCTTTAATAATTGAACAAGCTTTGATTAAGTGATAGAAAGCCCAAAGCTCAGCTAGGCCCGGCCTGTGTAACAAATGCGTGTAATTTAATTTAATTACTGCTCAAATGCCTACAAAATTGATAAGAGCCCAGTTCAACCTGGTCTGATTGATTAAATGGGTGTGCTCGGGCCTAACTTTTAGGGCCTGGTTTCGGCTTGGGCCGGGTAGAGCAAATGTCTCTAAAGTCGGCTGGGCTTGCAGGTGCTTTAGCCTGGCCCATGAATACCCCTACCCTAATGTATTTGGAATTTGTCTACTCAAGCAAGAGCGCCCTTTTTCACATATCTATATTTTTCCACTCCAATGAACATGCAAACTCAAGAAATTTAAGAGCCCTTTTTTCTTTTACTGAGTATATAAGAACTAGCACAATAGCCCATGCTGAACAGAGGTAGGTCCAAACATTACAAACTAAATATTTATATATAAAAAGAGTAAACAATTTTGCAAAGGATATCAAATTGACATAAAAAAAATAAAAGAATTAGAAGTAATGCGAACATCCAAATAATCATCACCTACTAATCTTATTTCTAAATTTACCAGAGCTAAGCGGTATAAAATAGAAATGGATGATTGGGGTAGAAAGAAAATAAAAGAGGTGGGGGTATAAAGAGAGTTTTTGAGAAAAAAAAGGTAAAACCTAAAAAGTAGAGAGTGAACGCCGGCGGTTTTAAAAGATAAAGAATAGATAGTTGTATAACACAAGCAAATGGGAGAGAATGTGGAGTATTTGAAAAAAAGAAAGAGGATAATTTCCGGTTAAAATTGTAACTGACATTTAAAATTAAAGTCAAAACCCTTCTTTTAAAGCTTTAATATATTATAACAACAAGATTTCCATTTCTAGATGCGGTTAAAATTGAAGAAAAGTTATGATAAATGAAATAAAAGATGAGGATAAATGAATACTCAACCATCACCCTTAATAATCCAAATCCTAGAAAAGTAACGTCTGCTTCTAAATCTCCTTGTATCTTTCACCAATCATATCTTTAGTAGTCCGTGTTTTACTATGAGTTTCTCCTATAAGCTCTATGGGGGTTGACAAAAACAAAACTTGCAATATGACTTACACGATAATAAAAGTAGCACTTCGCCAACCCAAGTTGAATCACATAAAGCTATTGTGATGATGATGAAAATCTGGGTCCTTGGGTAGTCCCATCATCAGGGCTAGTGTTGCTGGCCTGGCATTCTTCATTGAAATCTTCTTTATTTCCAACCAACCCATATTTCGCACCTGTGACTGATAATTCCTTAGCCCGGCCATCGATGTTCAATTTCTCAATGGCGATATCCAACACTGAATTGGTTCTATATGTCTGTTGTCCCCCTCACTCACCCCAGATGGCATAATAAGTACACTAGGGATTTTCAGCACGAA
Source organism: Cinnamomum chago (assembly GCA_038049695.1). NCBI lineage: Eukaryota > Viridiplantae > Streptophyta > Magnoliopsida > Laurales > Lauraceae > Cinnamomum > Cinnamomum chago. The sequence continues at coordinate 129,374,202 of CP142451.1, forward strand.
GGAGCAGGCGAAGTGGGAAGGGTGGAAGAAGGTCATTCTAGTTCTAGTTTGTTTGTCTTGGGTGCATTTAGGGAAGGCCATGGAAGAGGCAATGAGTGGTTACACCACAAAGGTAAAGCAAATGCAGGAAACATCAACTCAAGCACAGCTGTTATCTGAGTCCCAAGGTGCTTGAGCTGCCCTATAAGATATTGTATTGAAATTCAAATGAAAAAAAATAAATTCATAGCACCTTAATCCGGCCAATGGGAATCATCATCATCTCATGAAAAGCCAATTGAACCTTTGGACCACAAATGAAGAACAGTGCAAAGGCAAATTCAACAAAGCAAAAGGAACAAATTAGCAATTCATAAGAAATGTCACACACAGAAGTTGGGTGTTTAAAACATTCAAAAAAAAAAAAAAAAGAAGTTGGGTGTTTAACAAACTAACAATATCCTTTAGTTTACTAATTTATTTATTTCTGAGACTGTCATGGTCCAATGCCCTTATCTACTCTTCTTGTATGTCAAAACCATCACAAACTTATGATCCTTGGAGTTTCTGTTCTTTGGGTTAAGTTGCAAAGCAGCTCGCCCCTCTGTTTTGACTACAAACTGGATCCAAATATCCACCAGGCTATTCAGTAGTGCGCTGGGGGCCAATGTCTGACCGCCGCACATTATTTCAACCTGCAAGAGAGATATGCTTCTTAGATATCTCATAGTCATGGTTGTGGTAGTAAAAAAGATTCAATGCACAAAATATTCAATTGACATTGGATGGATGATGCGATCTCAAGTTGGTGATGAGTGGACAGTCCTTGTCCTTGCCCAACTGTATAGTGTTCCACTTTTTAAAGAACGATGAGAAAAGAAGGCCAACAGATCACATCCGAGCACCATGATAAGGTTCGCATGATTGACAGCTTTGATTCCTGTTATACTCCATCCCGAGTTAATTAAGATTAATTCTAATTAATCAAAATTAACGTGATTTAAGTAAGATTAATTAATTTAAAGGTGATTAACGACTAATATGGATCAAATTAGTCTCAAATAGATAAATTAAGCATAATGAACAAGTTTGGAAGAGATTGACTCAATTGAGTTGATTTTAGACTCAAATTGGTGATATCGAGGGCTTTTCCATAAATATGGGTTTATGTGTATTTCATCGAATGTGGTGAAATTTGATACCAACATGTGTATTTCAACGAGTACAACAATTTTCGTTATACACACATTTTCATTTGACTTGAAATGAGTCAAATGGGTTTTCATTTGACTCAAAATGGAATTAAGCATGTTGGAGAGGGTTAAAATGTAATAAGGTCTATTATAAGGTTCAAAGGAACCCAAGGATTTCATTCACTCGATGGTTCCAGGGAACTCAAGAACATAGACATAGGTTTCTTCTTCCTTTTTCATTTCTTCTCCATCAATTGCAATTTTTGGAGTTTTTCAAGTGAATTTCAAAGCGGGATTCATCTTCATCATCTTCTCCAAAGAATTCTTTTGGTTTTGAGAACTAAAGTTTGAGAAGAATCTTGGTTTCTCTTGGGTCAAGCTACCAAGTAAGTATTCAATTGTTTTTATAGAACTTTTGAGTTCTATTAAGTAATTTGAAATGATTTGTATTACAAATATTTATAAGGAATTCGTTTTGGTTGTTTTCATGGAGTTAGAGTTTCAATTGAGTGGTTTTATACCAAGCCAAGCATAAGAAGGAAGGAGTTTTAGTATCACCTTTACTATAAGGTAAGTATAAACAAATATTTATGTGTATATGCTAATGAATGTGGTTTTTCTTGAGTTTTGTTGTAGCTTTGGTTTTAGCCCTATTCTTAGGGTTTGATTGATAGTATGGATTGATTAGATGAATTAATGTTTGGAGAATGGTTTATATGAATGAATGATGAATGAGGAGGGGACAGGAGGTTCCAATTTATGTGCATATTTTGAAAGAAATGAAGAAATAGATCGGTTTCAGAATTCTGCAACTGAGTTCGTTGCACGATCGGACCTTCAGTGGAAATTGGTTCTTTTTTAATCAAGTCTTGGTTTTAGGATCATAAATGGTCTATAAAAATTAATTTAAAGACTAATTATAGTACGATTAATGAATAATGAATTTATTACTATTTTCATGAAATATTATCTTTGGATTTTGATCCAAAATGAAGTATATGTTAACCAAGGCTAATAATTGTAATTCAATGATAATATTAGCTTCCAAAGCTAATTGATAATACATAGATAAATTGTATGGAATCAGTATAATTTCAGAATTTATTTCTGAGTTTTTAAGATAAAGTCTATTGATCATATCAAGGCTAGCAATATTGTTTTACCACCACAGGTGTTAATTAAAGAGACTATAATGTACAAAATTCGCATAAAACTGTGATGTCATCGAGAATAACAAGTACATTAAACAACTGAGGATTACATCTTAATGGTTGGTATTAGATAATGGGAATTGGTACATTGAATTGTGTCCAAGTTGGATTGTAAATCAAAATTGAATTGAATTCGTTAATTGTAATTAAATGGAATTAAAATGTTAATTGTATTATTACTTTTGAGTCTGGCACTATACAGTGATTTCTGTAAGCTCATTAGAGCTGTTTCTGCTGCAGTAGATTATTTGGGGGTGTTCCGGAGTTTTGTGGTGATATCAGTTGTCCCTGACCCGAGCTCTGATAAGTTCCACAATATATGAATCATTTCGTATGGAGATGAAATCCTTTCTTTTTATGGAAGATGGAATATGAATTGAAATGTGAAATGCTATTGTAGTTTGCCAAATAAAAGGACTCTTATTGATTATGAATTGAATTTGTACTGATATAACAATGAGTTAGATGAATTAAATATTTATTTAGCATATATAATCATGTGATTATTTATACATTGCTGAATTGTCAAATTCATAGTGTTATTGATGGCATTATAGGCACATCTGCCTATGCCGGTCCTTCTAAGACCACAGCGCCAGCAGAGACGTCCGATTCGGTTCCTCCAGGAGGACTAGTTGAGTGGAAGTGAAATAATATCATATGATTATGATATTGAAACGAAATTGAAAAGGAAAACTTTTGTTATGGTAATTGGTGGGAAACGTTTCACACTTTAAATCCCTGCATTGTATTTAAATATGCAAGTGATTGGTTTTATAAATTTTGTTTATTTTGTAAATGAGATTTTTCGGAGCAATGTATATTTGTGGATATTTCCGCATAATGTGTATTTGATATCCCTTGTGAATTTTATGTGATTGAAGTTCACGGGAGTCAGTATGCGACGTGACTCGGAGTTTACTCGAATTAATCGTAATCTCGGGCTCAGGTCGTGTCAATTCCACACACATGGGAAAACTAACTGATCTGGCCAGTGGTCACTTATGAATGGGCATATCCACCTTATATGCATATGTACTTAACAAAGGTCTCTATGATTAAAACATCTGTGCTTGGGTTTAGGAATCAATATCATATATTGTAACCTGTTGAAGAGATGGACAATAATTAAAAAAAAATAGAATACACTACCTCAGATTCATCTGTCATGTTAAGCTTCTTTGCCAGGTATTTTTTGATAGTGGATATTGGTACATTTCCATCCCTGCGTAGAATGTAGGAATTAAATCCTAATGCCATTTCAAATGGGAAGAACAAAAACTAGAATATAATTTCTAACAACTTAATGTGTTAGCATCTTTTTTTTTTTTTTTTTTTTTATCAAAAATCAAAGATCATGAAGCACAGTAGTACACTTTCATGTTAAAAAGGTAACTTCTGCCTCTTGTTTATTCCATGAACATATTTGCTTGGCTATTGTGTTTCATTTTGGGAAGATAGATTTGTGGCTTATTCGCCATTTGGTAAAAAAAAATTGGAAACCATACATTCACTAAAAATATCTCACAAGGTACAACATACCATGGGAATGACCCATGCAATAAGCTGCCCAAGCTACCTTTTTTTAATTGAATAATGAGCTTCCCAGCATGTTAGCAACAAATAGAACAGAAAGATCTAATTTTATCTTAGTTACTTTAGTAAGATCTAATTACACTACACCAAAAATCGGAAATTGGAACGGAAAAGCGTTCCTAATCCTCCCGTTCCTAATCCGTTAAACCGTTCCAATTTCCGTTCCAATTTGGATTAGGAACGGTTGGTACCAAATTGGAACGGAAATTGGAACGGTTTAACGAATTAGGAACGGGAGGATTAGGAACGCTTTTCCGTTCCAATTTTCGATTTTTGGTGTAGTGTTATATATATTAGTAATTTAAGCTTGTACTTCAAAACTGGTAAAGATGAAAGGTAAAAGCAACTTTTAAGTGGGTTTCTTATCTGACAGTGTATGTAAGAAGTTCAATTGTAGGCAATGGCTATGTGTTTTTTTTTTTTTCTTTCTTTTTTTTTTTTTTTTTTTTTAGAATAGGCCCAAGCTGGCCCATGTGAAGGCCATAAGCATGCCATGCAATAAGATTTTCTATCTTATTTTTTTATAGGATAATAATTTGCTAATTTTACCTACAAGTAAGATAGGATAATAGGATTTTATCTTATGAAAGGAAGTTTCTATTTTAAGATTTAATCAGGCAAAGGGTTAAGAACTAGTTTAGTATCTTAAGTTTCTTGATGGGTTAGTGAAGCCTGATTTCGACATAAATTAATTTATAGGGGATAATCTGTAATTTGTCGATTTAATCTAGGCTCTCTATTATAATGTCAGATTTGACGGTTGCGAGTATCTGGAGGTTTAGGGTTTAGGGTTTCATGTGTTTATACTGGATTGTGAGAGCATTGTACTCTTAGAGATTAAGATAGTTTGAGAGATTGAGAGGGAAACTTGAGCAAAAGAGTGAGGGAGAGTCTTGTACTCTTGTAACACAAGAAGAGGGTTGTTCTTCTTGTGGGTGATCTGGTGTAGTTGTGACTTCCAACTGTGTGTCAAGTTGTGGATTGTTTGGTGTGTGCTCACGTAGATCTTGCGTGTGTTCAATCCCTAACATTTCTATCTTAAGGATTTTATCTTATGCTCTTAAGTTTCTAGAGTACTTATGATCAATTGCATGAAACGACTCTTGTTATGGAACTAAAATTTGTATGTCCTGTTCTCTATCATGAACTTGTCTTGCTTCTTGTAAACTCAAGGCTTGCAGAGGTCTGCAAGGACCATAACTCTTGCGTTGGTGTTTCCAAGTTATGCATAATTCAGTATCGATGATAAACTTTCACCTCAATCAAAGTTATTAACTCTTAGGGCCTATTTGTTCGCATCAGAATACATTGGAATTGAATTCATGGAATTTTTGGCACAAGTGGTTAAAAATGAAAGCCGAAGTTGAGTTTTTTAAAAATAAACATCAAATAAAATTTTCTTTCATGAAAATAGAATCAAAGAAATATGGGAAATGAATAACTAAGGTTCTTGCTGGTTATTGATTTCCCATCTTCTCCTTTGATTCTACTTCCATTAAGGGAAAGTTATTTAATGCTCATTTTTGGAAATTAATCTATGGTGTTCATTTTAATTAACTACTTATGATATAAATACTATGTATTCAACTCCTATGTATTTAAATGCAAACAAACAGGTACTTACTTCACAAATCATGCAATAGTTTGAAACCAAATATAAGTAGAGAATCTAAATGCCCAGGTCAACTTTCTATATCTCAAACAGTGAACTTCACAAATATATGCACAAGTCTATATGGTCAAACTTACTTCATTCTGATGTAACTGGTTGATATCTGTGGCAAAGCATCTTCACCCCTGCAAGAGAGAACAAACAAATGCAATAAGATATAGATGCCAAAAATAAAGAGTGAGAATTTTAGTAGAAGCTACATAGCTATTTGCCCTTACTGATCTGGACTAGCACGCAGGGAAAACCAAATGGGTTGGACTCTGGTATAAACTTCATCCGGGCGCTTGTTCTCAGATGTTGTTGCTGCACTTCGTTTTTTTGATTCAAGGATGTTTACTGGTCCGGTCTCAGATGCTGTTGCTGGGCTTTGCTTTTCCGAGTCAGGAATGCTTGCTGGTACATTTAAATCGAGAATCACTGCCTTGCCTTTGTTCTGTTCAGTGGTGATTGATTCATGAGTAGATTTACGGGCTCTTGTTGTGATTTCTTGTATTGTCTTTGCATTTGTATCGTTAACGTTTTCAGTTTCTAATGCAGCGAAGCGCAATGAATGCACATTTGAATCCTTTTTTCTGTCAGCAGCTTCTGTGCGAAAATCTTGCTTCCCCCAAGTCAGACTCTTGTCTGCTTTCTGATAGGAAGCCTCTGCATGATTAAGAGGAACTGCTGTTTTGCTGGAAGTCTGATTTCGTGCTGCACCTGAAATCCTCTGAGAAATGTAGGAAAAATCAGATTTGATCTGTACAATGACCCTATGCCATTACAAATGATGCACAAAAATTTGTCCAAAATTATAAACAGAATAACTGTACGTGCATGAAATGATCCACTGTGTACAAGTGTTCGATGATCAAAAGAATGAATTTGATGGAACTCTTATTGGAAGGGAGGATGCTCCCAAAACTTTTCTGATTTAAAACCCAAGTTGTTCAATCATTGGCTGGTTGAGACAAAACTTGAGAGGAATGGTCTGGAAAAAAGGACAACTGCCATGGGAAAAAAAGGCAAAAGATAGGACTAGGATATTGTAATTAGCCTAGGCTAATTACATACCTGGAGTTCTGGGACTATACAGGATATGCCAATCAAAATGATTTTGGGTGTGAAAGCTATTCACAGAGGGTCCCATCCCACTGCTTGGAATGAGTGGATCATGAGGATGCTGTAGTGTACATCCTGATGCATTAACCACCAGGATCCTCTCAACGCCTACAGAAAACAAAGATACATCAGATATACTTGTACCTTTCCCTTTCTCTTAGAAGCCCTGGAATGCTTCTTTGAGCGCCTCGGTGAGTGAGTCCAGTCCGGATCATCATCTTCTTCGTCTACATCTCTGCTCACTTTAGATTTGCTAATAACATCTCCCGACTTGCCTGCTTTCTTCGGCACATCTTCGGCATTATCCAAAGACAGTTCTTTCAATCCAGTATCTGCATCAATAATAAGTGATGACAATGATTTCTTCTTTCTTCTGGTGGAGGTTGTCTGAGTGGCTAAAGTCTCTGGAGCTTCCGGACTCTTATCAGTTGGAAATATGTTCATTCTAAGTGCTTGCAAATTATTATCAGGTCTGCAAATAAGTCCCGTTAACCACTGATAAGAGAACTGTGCTTGATTTCAAAAAATTATGGAAGCACTTAAACAAAATACAAAACTATAAATTGGTTGCTGTACTCATTTTTAATCAAGCTTCCATCACCAAAAAAAATCCATGTTGGGTCGACATGACAATAAATGGGTCAGTCACAAGATAAGAATGATCCATATGAAGGAAAAAGATAATTTGATGAAATTTTGATGGTGTAAACAGATGTGTGATAAAGTTAAAAGAAAAACAATGCATGTGACCTACCGTGAGAGGGAAAAGAAAAACTACAGAAATGATCAGCATTCCATAGGATGGAATAAAAAAACAAAATGGGAAAAGAACAAATTCAATTTCATACTTGAAAATTATTCTAAGGGTAAGTACAACTTATAACCAATGTTCAGAGATGGATGGATGTTTCAGACTGTCATCAACCTTGCTGCTTGCAGTGGCATCAGTTGTGTTGGAATACACTAGTGCAGATTATGCACGAATATAAATGCTAACTTACTTTGATATGCTCTAGAAGCAACATTGACTGAAAAAACTCAATAAGCATCAGAGGATGCATGGATATAAAGTCAGGTGCCTTGTATACTAAAACGCCAAATAGCTAAACTTCAATAAATAAGATCAGGATAGATTGGCATAAAGGCTCGATAGTTTCATGCTCTAATATTAATTAATCAGAATTCCTCTTGCAATGGAGTATAAGATTTCAACCAAACACATGGACAGGAACAACAAAACTTGCAAAACTTCTAGAATAAGACACCTTTATGCATTAGTTCATACTGTAAGAGATTTACGAGAAACGAATCCATGAACAATGAAATGCCACAGAATCCATGAGTAGTGGTTCTACTGAATTTATGCAGTCATTCACGGGAATACGAGGAAGCAAGTGATGTGAGAAATTAATCCAAGGGGCTAGAAATTAAAAGTGATTACCTTAGTTTCTCATGCGGTGAGATGCCTAAATACACATTACAAATTGGACAGCAACATGTTCCATCATGTTCAAATCTTTGATAAATGCACTCCTTGCAAACTGCACACAGAAATCACAATATTGTGAAGAATTGGTATTCAAATGGATGACTTGTGAAAGTAGAGCCTCTTTACAGAGAATGCATGTACTAAATGTAGATCTTACGAACATAATCTATGCCAACACAAGGGGGTTGGGTTGAAGTTGAAGTAGAATTTATTAAGTCTATGGACCACCACAAACTCCACATTGGTATGATATCGTCCACTTTGGGCCTAAGCCCTCATGGATTTGCTTTTGGACTCTACCCAAAAGGCCTCATACCAATGGAGTACTTAGTCCTACTTATATGCCCTTGATCTTTTCCATTTCTAGCCGATGTGGGACTTTGGTTGCACATCCCCAACAATCCCCCCCTCAAACAAAGGACCATATCTCTTTGGATATTTTTTACTGGGCCTCCCCTCAAACGATCATTCATCCGTCCGCTCCATCGAGGAAAGCCAACTCGAGAGCATCACCACAGATCCACCAATCGTGAGTACCACGCTTTCCTTGCGCATCACATAGGCCCACCACCTTTGTTCGACAAGACGAGGATTCTCCTGGCTAAGTCTGGCCTGGGCTCTGATACCACTTATTAAGTCTATGGACCACCACAAACTCCACATTGGTATGATATTGTCCACTTTGGGCCTAAGCCCTCATGGATTTGCTTTTGGACTCTACCCAAAAGGCCTCATACCAATGGAGTACTTAGTCCTACTTATATGCCATTGATCTTTTCCATTTCTAGCCGATGTGGGACTTTGGTTGCACATCCCCAATAGAATTGTCCATGAAGACATGGAGAAAACATTGCTTCCATAAAACCTTGTTCTAGAAAACGTTCTACAGGAAGAAGCCTAACTGAATCAAGTGAAAGCTGAAGACAGAGGAGTGCCCTGGTGTATCCAAGCTGCAATTGGTTTGAATAATTTGGCACAATAGTTCGATATCTACTCTGCTATGCATTTGGGACTAGGAAATTAAATTGGAACTTAGAACCCAAAATGGAAGAAGATTCTTCTTTTTTTTTCTTCAAATCATTATGAAGCATCAACGCTGCTTTCTGCCTAAAAAATCTGAAAAAAGTAGAAATCCACTTGACTTGATTTTCAATCACAATGCCATCATTATCAATTCTTGCCGACTATATTCAAAGCAATTGTGATTAAGGGTACACTGAAACACATCCTAGGAAAAATGATACCCCATTTTCTTGACAACAAGAAAGTTGGAATAATGCAATGTTCCATCGTGCAGGTTTCAGAATTCCAAGAGAAAAAAAGTGGGGCTTGAAATTATTGTTTATAGCTTGATAGTCCATGGTTCCACACTGCATATTTTAAAAATTACAAGCCTAGAAACACACTTAGATCGAGCTTTTTGCAAAAAAAAGAAAAGAAAAAAAAGAAGGCAATACAGTGTAATAGGCACCCCAATTGTTTGACAAATGAAATGGCAATCTTGAAGGAACATTAAGTAAGAAGTTCACATTTTCACAAGAGCAACATATAAGTACTATTATTTATTTAAACAATGTAGCAACATATTACTGTTTAGTGAAAGTATCAGAACAGCACAAGCTGTTAGCTGAGCTCATAAGGACATCGATTTCCTCCAAGAGGAGGCAGGGTAGCTCGGAGCTCAGTCAGAAAGGGGAGGTATTGCCAGTAGCGCATTAATAAAAATAGATTAGTAAAATAATAAAAAAAAGAGAGGAAGAAGAAGGTATCATAACAAGGAATTATTTTCATGTAAATGTTTAAGTTCTGTCATAACCCAAAGTTTAGGGGAAAAAAAAGAGATGGGACCCTTACATGTATGGAGGCACACACTTATTGTTGTTGCCTCTCTAAGAAGATTTGAACAGAGAGGGCAGGTCAAGCAGTCCACGAGCACACCCTTCTTAGCATTCACATATTCATTCTCCATTGAAGGTTCTCCGATATCCATCCTGCGTAGGAAAAGGACGCTTTATGTGTATGTGTCATGCAAGAAGTACATACTGGAGATTAAGGGACTTATACAACATGATAAATAAAAATCCATTAGAACAAAAAACCTCAGAGTGTACATCCTTACAGTATTTCCTGGTTCAAGCATAAGAAAGTCTATGTTATGTGAAATATGCACCTGGGCTATATTAATTAGAGAGAAAATGACTACATTATGTGTCTATTAGATGCACCCCAAGTCACAAGTGGTTTAAATATTTGATAGGATGGATAGTGGTACATCCCAAAATGTATTCAAAACAACATGGAATTGGATGTTGCATTATGTACAATAGTAATTCTGGTGGGAAGTGATAAAAAGGAGGTTATATCATCTGTAAAGTGATCTCCAGTTGTCATCTAGTAACAAATCACCAGCAGAATGAATAGCCATCCATCCAACCAAAGTAAGCAAATAGATTGTTGTTAGGCGGACCTTATGACAAAGGTACAGTTAAATTCTAATTGCAACTGGCAAGAACAAGTACATGAATAGACAAAGCATACAAAAATTACACATGAGAAACAAGAAAACAATATATTGGATGAACGAGCAGAACTTGTTATTCGACTACAAATGTTTTGTGACGTCCAAAAGTACACATAACCTTGGTACACTTGGATTAACATCTAGATTTGGATATTTACTGGTTGTTTACGACTCATACTGAAAACTTAAGGAGGCCAGCTGACCCATAAACTTAATCTGCAGAAGTTTAGACGTACTCTAGATTAGTCCAAGTGCCAGGAAGAAGTATTAACAAACTATCTGATCCTACTTGTACATCAAACGAGTACGTTGATGATTAGGGAGTCAACCACACTGCAATCAATGTGATATGAATTAATCACCATCTAAGCCTGTTTTTATTTAAATTTTGATCATAAAGTCCCATAACAATTTGCAAGGAAATTCTGACAGATGCTGGATATTTCCCTATAACAACTACACAAATTCCATCTCATCAAAACCTCATCTTCTACTACTAAAATGTGAAAAACTTGAAGCATCCTTTGTGCTTGGAATCGAGATTATTAGAAACACATCTTGAGGACTACTTTGACTTTCACAAAAAGCCAAATCTTACAAAACATTCTATCATATGTATAGACTAATCTTTCAGCACGAATCAACTTAACAACTGTTGATGTGTCAGTCCCACAATCAAAAGTTGCCAGTTAAACTGCCGTTGAAAGTCACACTAACTCGAGCAGGATGCAGACTTAGGTCAAGGTTGAGGTAGCCCTTGTAATGAAACACTTCGAAACTTCATGGGAACCGGAAACTCGTCCATCCAGTGTGAGTCAACAGCACCTGATTCCATTGCGAGTGGACTCAATAAACACCAACTATAATTAGAGATTGTCGTAAGACTGTAAAGTGAACACACACCTGAATCCATCGGAACAGTCTCCCACAGGATCACTCATATGAACCTCAATTTACAAAGCATTGAGAAATCAATATCTAGCTAATTGAAGGTTTACGATAAGACATGTAATCCCGGAGAGAGCTAGGTGCCCTTAGGCTGGTGATCACCAACAACTCTGATATGTCCAGACTTGCTGCTCATGATGTCTTCTTGCATGGTATTAGACAATGCATGAGATCTTAAATGCGAACACTCAGTTTTAAAGGAAATATTTACAACGTGAGAGAATGCGAAAACACCAATAGAGGAGGAGAGAAAGATCATACCTTAGCTTTGTGAGATGAAAATTGCGAGGCGAGGGAGAGAGAGAGGGAGGGAGAGAGAGGACGAGACGGCTACTCGACAAAGTAGCATCCCGTTTTTCCAAATTCTTATTTTATTTGCTCTTGACGGACACGGAAGGAGTGAGTCGTGAGTAGTGAGTGTGTGAACTCGGGCCTTACTGCCGTGTGTACGGTGATTATGGCTTGGATCATCATCCTACCACTTCATCATTGGCCTATAAATTTTCACCTTTCAAAACGAATGCACAAGTGATCTAAGGGTCCAACTCATTTAAATGGGCATTAAACCCCGGTTTGATTCCACATTGGTTTGGACCCGGGGACCTGAGACATGATATATTACCTTAATTTTGAAAAATCTTTCATAAAAATCATGTTTTTTTAATATCATTCTCTACTTAAACCTGGATATGGATCAAGACCCGTCGCACATATGGTTCTGGCTCCGGTTTCAGAGTCAAGAAATCGGTTCCGAAACGGTTCCGGGTCCAGATTCTGTTCCACCTTCTCTTTAATGATTCCGAATTCGGGTCCACCATGGATCCGGACCAGAACCGACCCGTTTACAACCCTACTTTTAAAGCACCAAAATAGGCCCCGCTGGGCTTTGGAAAACCCTATTAAAGCACCAAAATGACCTCCCCAGGTTTTTAGATTTTTTTTCTAAGTGAACACCCCGCCCCCCCTCTCGAAAACCTATAAAGGGCATCAATGGCCTGTCATTCCAACACAATCACTTCATCCGATATTAACACCACAAAAAATCATTTTGACTACGGAAGAATAGAGAAGTAAGAAGTTAAAAACTCCAGGTCCACAAGACTCATCTAGTTTCTCTGGGTTGACTCCATAAGCCAATATACATTGTCCATGAGCCAATATACTTTGTCCATATCCTTATACACACTCCTTAATTACCGGAATAAAAATCTTTTTCATAAGATCTGGATACTTTTTGTGTAGTAGTTTCTTCCTGTGTTTGACACTATTTTTTGATGCATGCAACACCATTTAAAGTGAAAATCAACAAGTGCCCATACAAGGAATATACATTTATTTTGAGAATCCAGCTCATCTACCTTTCAAAATAAACTCCCTCTTAGGGCATATAGGGGTATCTTTATTCTATCTTTGAATTTACTATTTAGATAAAAACAATATGATTAACACAAATCTTTTATATTCATCATCACTATTTTTTTTTAATAAAATAGTCAATGCAATATATATATATATTCATCATCACTATTTTTTATTATAAAATAATCAATGCAAGATGAAATTGGCCTTTAAAATGGAAATAAATGTGGGATTTTAAATAGATGGTCTCCAGCTGTGCAGTGCACAGCGATCAACATCAGCATCCACAGCGACATTAACATCTGCTGCACACATGAAGATGCTCTCCCTCACCACTCTCTCCTTTCTCCAACACTCAACCTCTCTCAATCCCATCCTCTCCCTTCCTAATAGCAGCAGCAGAAGCAGAAGCAGAAGCAGAAGAAGAATCTCTACTTGTTCTACTGCTACTACTGCTATCAAAATGTCGACCCAAGAAACAGTCGAGCACGTGGTCCTCTTCAAAGTCAAACCCGACACCTCCTCCTCCAAAATCGACTCCATGATCTCCAACATCAGATCCCTCGTAACCCTACCGCCTGTTCTCCATCTCACCGCGGGGCCCATCCATCTCAACCGATCCTCATCGTTCAATTTCACTCACCTCCTCCACAGCCGCTACAGTACCAAAGAAGACCTCGCCGCCTACTCCTCCCATCCGTCCCACCTCCACGCCGTCAAGACCTCTGTCCTCCCCATCTGCGAAGACATCATGGCCGTCGACTGGATCGCCGACCTCCACGGCCCGATCGTGCCCCTACCCAACGGCGCCATGAGGCTGACGCTGCTGAAGGTGAAAGAATCGGAGGAGGAAAAAGAGAAAGGCGAGATCTTGAGCGTTGTTGGAGGGATTGAGAAGGAGTTTGCGGAGATTGAGCAGCTGAGCTTTGGGGAGAATTTCTCTCCGGCGAGGGCAAAGGGGTTTTCGATTGCATCGATTGCGATTTTTGCAGGGTTGAAGGAGATGGACGGTTTGGATGAAAAGGGGGAGATGGTGGAGATGCAAAAGGCCAAGGTTAGGGATCTTTTGGAGGATGTTATTGTCGTGGATTATGTGATTCCACCGCCTCCATCTGCAAATCTCTGATTAGATAGAGATAGAGAAACAGAGAGGAACTCCGGAAAGACAAGGTTATGTTTTACTCTTTTCCTTTCTGGAATTTGCAGAAGCTTTGTCTAGATTCTGATACTGTATGTGTGTGTGATTGAATTGTTATCAATAAAGTAGTTGTTTTAGTTGGATGAGCAAAATTTATTATTTGGTTATTGATATGTTTCCCAAATTGAATTAAAATGGGCTAAACAGGAAGTTTGTTGTTTGGTTAGTGCCAATCCACTGGTAGCTCAGTGGTGAGACACTATCCTTCCATAGAAACAAACAGGGGTCAATCCCTGGCTGCAATGCTGATGATGATGGTCTATTGGTCTTGGATGTGTGTGTGTGTTTTAGTATTTACCAGAGCAAAAAAAAAAAAAAAAATGCTCTTTCTTTTTTTTTTTGTTTTTGTTTTGTTTTGTGTAATGAGTTGCTGGATTTTATGCCCTTTTGGATTGTGAATCGTCTACATGCTTGGGATATTAACTAAGGGTTATTCTGACCCTTTGATCTACATCAACTTTCATTATGTGTCATAGAGTGATTACAAATTCCTTATTCTACTGTGAGGGGAATCTACATTCTACACACAGGAGAATATTCAGAGTAATATCAAGGTAGGAGGAGGGGAAGAGGAAGCTCTTTCTAATGGGTAGATTTGAACATTGTTTTTGTGGATATTTTCCAATTGGTGCAACGCCATAGGCATAAGGCACTATATTCTCAATGCAGGGGTTTTTTTTAGTGACCTTTTCATCTTACATGATGATGGTACGGAGTTGCTTAGCTTTTCTAATTAGAGAAATGGAGGAAGGTCAAAGATCAATCAAATATTTGAATGGACATGGTTTCAGGGGAAGGAGCTTGGTGGTCAAAAATCAAAATGCCTGCCTATGGCTGGAAGAGGAAAGGAAGAGGGAAGGTGTGAAGAAAAGGCTGATGGGAATGACAGTGGAAGGGACAACAACATGGATGCTCTGGCGGGCATGACAACAAGGGCTAACAGAATGGTGAGAAGGATAACAAGAAGGGTTAGCCATGCAGCTATAATGTGCAATGCATCTTCATCAGAAATTGATGTCACACTATCAAACGAAGGTGATAGAAGCGTAGTTATGGTGGGAGAGGATGAAGAAATGTTTGGTGGTTGTTTAACAGGAAGGAAGCTGTTCAGTTCATTGGATTTCTGATGGTGCTGATGAGACGCTTTGATGTCCCTCTTCATTTGTGGGAAAACAACACCTTTCATTAGGTGGTTGGTTTGATTGGAGAAGTGGTCATTACCAGGGGAATTCAGAAAATTTTCATTTGGGGTGGGGTGTGGTACTTCTTCAATACTCAAGAATACTCAGCGAAGGAGTTGTTGAACTATCAAAGGTAAGGCTAGATTTACAGAACAGATAGGGCTAAAAGGGCTAAAACTAGGACGAGTCAGAATAGGTAGGGTTTCGCATGATGCATTGTCAAGGTTTTCTATGTGCTGTAGGAATCAAAAGACTCCACTGAGGCAAACCTGTTGGTGATCATCTATGAATAATGAATTACTATTTTTGTCAAGGAGATTTATGTGAGGTCTCTTTACGGAAGGGCATTTCATCAAATGCAGTGGGTTGGGCATCATAGTGCCTAGAGTTTGTGTGTAGCTGACATAGCATGGGTAAGGGAAGAGTAGCCATCGGACTACTCTCCAAGCCAAAGCTTAGGGACGGATCCATGGGATCCAAACGTCTTGGTCTCACACAAACAAAGCACCGAGAGAAAAAACTATTGGAGAAATTTTATTAATCAATCAACTTATCTCCCAAGAGAGAATCACAATGTATTTATTGGCTAGGATCTTCACCTTCTATAGTCCTGTGGAGAAGGTCAAATCCCATTATATCTCTACTTTCTAATTAATTCTAATGAACTAAATCTTTTGAGATAAGTATAAAATAAAACAGAAGGCAACATCAGACTTGACGATCTGGAGGGAAAAATTAGAAATCTTCTTTAAATAAGCTTCAGTGGGTTGGGCCTTCTGTTGTAATTTTTGGGCCTGTGGGCTGGTAGACCTCGGGTTAGGCCTGCATCGGTACTGAGATTAGTTTATCAAGTGACATAGTGAATCAACAAATTCCATCCCATTGATGCAGGCAAAAGGTTTGGCTAATTTAAGTCTTGGATACTACAGCTAAGAGAGGGTAATAGACGGGTTGTTAGGAACTTCATTTTTGCCAAAGATGGATGTTCTTTTAATAAAGGGTTTGTAGTATTTTTTGTGTTCTCCAGAAGTTTTTTCTTTATAGTATACTGTATATTGTACAGATTCTTTGTAATTGTCTCACATTAATGGAGTTTTGTTACTGTTCTTCAAGAGTCTTGTTTTTTCTGTTCCAAAAGCCTCCTATGTAGACCATTGAGAAAACAAATGAATACATACAATTCAAGTAGAAGCAATTGGTGATGACCCCTCTCTCTCCTCTCCTCGCTGATCATTAGCTTCTTTTATCTATGGGTTTTTGGTCTCATCTCAAGGGAAAAGAATATCTATAGTTTTGGGCTCATAGGGAATAAACTCATCGATTTCTGATCCTAAAATCTGTAAGGTCTTATTCATGAGTCTTTTGCTCAAGGTTGTTCAAATTAACTTGTTGGTCCCATGTAACAAGTTGGCCTTGGGACACATCTTATAAACCCTTCATGACATCTATTTCCAGCTTAAAAGTATAAAACCTTTCACAAAGACCTCCGAAATTTGAAATCCAAGTCTGCTAAGATCTGCCATTCTGCCTATTGTCTCAAACATCTGGTAAATGTAGTTTGGTCGCCAATGACTACATTTTTATTATTCACATTTCTAAGACACGAAAATTCTAAACAAGCTACATCAAGCTCAGAAGTCCATTACCAGCAGTCAGCTCAAATAGTATAATTTGGATGCCTGGCTTCCCTGGAATTCTTAACGATAAGTGCAGTAGCTAATACCAAAAATCTCAGCAAATTGGTACCGTGGATGCCTTGCTTCGCTACAATCCTTCACTACTTGAAGGGAGACTGGCATGCGCACATGGCATACAGGTATAAGAGTATCCTAGGAGCAGTGGTTGAGAGAAGTAAAGTTACAGGTCTTCGGCTGTAGCTCAATTAGTTAGGGAAATGGGTATGTGTATAAGAGAGAGTGAGTTCAAGTACCCCAATATAGCAGAAAAAGAAAAGAAAAGAAAAGAGAGTTGCTGACTTTTCAAAACTACTAGGGAAAATAATAGATGATTGATGCAAAGCCTATAGAATTGATGGTTTCATCATATAACTTAAAACTCCCTCTTGATTCTCACCTGTGTGTTGGTAACCTATCCAAGGTTAGAAGTATACAATAGACAATGGTTGTTTCTCATTTTTCTGTAACACCACTGGAAGATTGTACTCTGTACGTGCCTATGCTAGATGTGTAGGACTTGGTAGGTTGTTGAGCCATTAGATTAATCAGGTCCAAAACAGAAGAGAACTATTACAAAGGGACGTATTTCAAGGATATATGGTGCTGACTCTGCTAAGCTAATGTAGAAGACAACCCATAATGTCCACTAGGCCGATGCCCGTATTTTCGATAGGAAGATGGCCCACTGGTCTGTCTAAGCTTTAGCTAAAAGAGTTTCCCCAACAACCACACGCACACCTCAAATAAATTTCAAAAAAAAAAACCAAAAAAATAAAATAAAAATCCCAACTATAAATTCAAAACAAAATCTCTCTCTCTCTCTCTCTCTCTCTCTCCCCTGATCTTTTTGTAAACCAGATAGACCAAATGGAGATATTGGAGAAAAAGAAGTTTAATTAAAGCATACATGTTACACTCTACAAAGAGGGTATTGAAGGCCTACCACGTAATTCTATGTGATGAAAAGATAGAAAATCATAACATAAAATTAACCTTATCGATAAAATCGAGTGACTCAAATCTAATTTTTGGGAGATCACCTTTCAAAAATTACATGATACTTCAACTCATTTCTACTTTAGTGGATGTGAGATTCGCTTTCATTGGAGCAACATTCTTTGTTAGATTGAGAAAAACATGATCAAAGTAATAATAAATAATTATTTCCGATAAATGACAATTTATCACACAATAAGGCACATTATTTTAGAAATCTAAACCTTCCATTCAATTTGCAGTCAATTTATCCATCACCTATGGAATTTTGCTCGATTGGGATGTTCACTGTTGGATTGGAAAATTAAGATTTGTTTCTTTCTTTTATTCTTTTGTCAAAGAAAAATAAAAACAAACAGATACAGGAAATTCCACACTTTTAAATTGACAATAAGATTGAATTGCTCTTTTCAAATGCCTCTTGTCAAAATGGCCAATAGTGAAATTCTGAGCATCTATCAAACCATAGAGGACAACCTGAATGAATGATTTGGATGTGCATAAGGTAGTCCTCCATTGTGCAAAAGATTTGAATGCTTCAAAAACATTCATGCATTTCAGGATTCAAGATTTTTTTTTTCCCTACAACTTAGCCTAGTCAGTGGTGATGATTGATCTGAAACTTGTACCCACATAGGTAAACTTGATAGGAATTTAATCTTCTTGCTACGGTTATGTTGTTGTTGTTGTTGGGTACCCGGCCTAAAGGGCGGAACCCTTTTCGAAGATAGTCTATTCATTGCGGGAAGAAATAGCCTTCTAACTGTGGGAAGGATGGCTGGCTAACCGGAGGAAGGAAGCCAGGGATCGATCCCTAAAAAGTAGGGTGAGAAACAGGGTACCAACCAACTGGGCTAGGCTTGGTTCTCAGGGTTATGCTAACCAGAAGAAGGAAGCCTTGGATCGATCCCTAAAAAGTAGTTTGAGAAACAGGGTACCAATCAACTGGGATAGGCTTGGTTCTTAGGGTTATGCTAACCAGAGGAAGGAAGCCAGGGATCGATCCCTAAAAAGTAGGGTGCGAAACGGGGTACCAATCAACTGGGACAGGCCTGGTTCTTAGGGTTATGTTAATTCACCTTATCAATATTTTCCAAGTTTAAACCTCACCGATTCAACATTCCATTTAAACAAGTGTTTGAATCAAATCAAGCCAAGTTTCTAAGAGGAAATATTTGAAGCTTCTAGTTTTGTATTTCCAATGATTAAGCATTAAAAAGGCCATATCAATCTATGCTGGAAACTGCAAACATAAAGCTCACTGGACAAAATACAACTTGAGAAGATAGAGGTACCTGAAGAGATGATTTGCTCCCTTGAGATAAGAAAAGAGAGAGATAGATGAGAAAACCCAAGAGAAGGAAGAAGGAGCTGAAACTCATATCACATGGTTTGCCCCTTAGCCATTCCACCAAACCAGTGTAGCTCAAATAGGATGTGTGAAGGTTGGAAAGAAGAATGCTGTTGAGAGAGATGATGTTTTAGGTCTAACACACTTATATACTAAATGTATATCAACGGCTATATTGCGTTTTCGGAGAAATGATCTTATGCTGATGACGGCTGTCACCTTTTGTCATGTGTTGAACCACGTGAGGGCCACCTTTGCTTGATTAAACCATACATATCACTCTTTCTTCAATGAAAATAATGTATCCGTCCAAGTTTCAATTCAATAGTAGTGTTCTACACCGTTGGATTGTATCAATAGTTTAACTTAATAGTTAATCTTAATTTTTATGTTTGATGAATCGAACGGTGTATATTACTTTGAAAAGAGTAAGAATTGGGCTATTATATAAACATTGAACGGCTTGGTAGTGATGGATTGGATCAAATAGAGATTCACCCCACATGGATCAACAAAAGAAATGGAAAGGCCCTTGCGGTCATTTGCGTGTGATCTTTTCTCTCCTTCATGAACTTAGCTATACTTGGAACCCAAACAGCTAATATTTCATTATTATCGTAGATATTATTCAGCATCATTTAGGCTAAGAATAGAATAGCTACACAATAGTCCGGATTTTCTGCTGCGACCACTTCAACCTAAAATGAGAAACATGGCATGTAGGTGGATGCCATTGGTCATGTCGGAAAGGATTCATTTTAGGTAACGCATCCACAAAAAATCAACTCCATAAGTCATTTCTATCTTTTGAATGAAGGCATTTAAATAGACAATGGGACTTTTCTTTCACATATTTGTACTGGGGTGTTTTTCAATGTTGTGAGTTTTTGTATTTATACTAGTGTGAGAATTTTCATATAAAATGTCATTAATGTTTAATAGTGGTTTGCTTTCATTTTTCTCCATTGTTTGTTTTATGACTTAATTTTTGGATATCATTCTAATGTGGTACATTTGCCATCAAAATTCTCATTTTTTGAGATTTATATTTACTTTCACTTTCTTGACTTTTATTTTAGTTTTTGATAATTAGTTTCTGACCTTGTACTAATCTAATACATTGCCTTTTTTTTAAAAATTTTTTTGTATGTTTTTCCTTTATTTTTCTATTTCTTGAATTTTGAATATTTCTACTCTCTTCTTTAGATTTTTACAATATCACTATTACTAACTAGTTCAAAATCTATATAATTACACAACAAACTAACTAATTACAAAATAATATAATTAAAAATTAAATCTCTATACATGTAGGATAGTTGAAATGAATTGCGCCTATAGCATGAGCTTCATTGAGTCTTGTTGGCCTACATCACCATGGCCTAATTAGGTTAAAAGACATTGATGAGACCCTTGTGATGAGACACTTCTCATGCTCATTACTGTGTTATGGATGATGTGAGGGAAAATGCAGTTCAAAATGAATGCAGGTACTTTACTTTTATGCATCAGCTCGTAATGTTTCCCCGCATCAATGTCAGAACTTACAGGAGGCAATTTTGACCAGACTTGGAAAAATAAAGTTCCCTTTTGTGGGTTTTGAATTTGGATTTGCTTGATTCAATTAAAATTCAATGCAGTGGTCTTATAATTGCCTAGTTTGCTCAGGAAGTGTTTTAATTTCCAATAGGAATAATTATCAATAATTTTATCTTTCACAACATTTTTGTGATGATATCCTTAGAAAGACTTCCAAATTTGAAAATATCATCACATATTCTAAAAACAATAAGTTGTGGGAACCATGTTTACAAAAATGCTCAATAGGTGGCTCCCGCTCACCGGGATGCATGCCAATTCAGGGTGAAGCTCTTCCAGTAGATTAATGGCAGGTCAAACACCACTCCAAATTTAATGATACTATTGATTTTAAGGCCTTAAATTTTAATGGTTTTGTTGCTGCATGTGAATCAAATCTATCTGTAGATGGTTGAATCAATATCAAGTCAATATTCACAGTGGTGGGTGTTTGTGCGAGGGGCTGTATCAATCATAAGCATCTTTTATTGTTTGTCTTTTGGGGGTTGTATTGATAATAGGTGACTAATTCACATCTTCACTTCTCTACAGAGCATAAATCTGGGTAGTGTCAATGATTTTTGGCTCTGATTTCTTCTGGTCCTATTCTAACTCTGATATATGCCTTCACTTTTCGTTCAAATACCAATTGAAGGAGCTCCACAATTCCTAGATTTCTTCAGGTTACTTGCAGCTTGCATGAGTTTTTTTATGTAGGTCTGCCCAGTCATTACCATTTTGGGCCAGAATTAGCCCATAATCTGGGCTAGGATGGGTCCACTGTCCAGTTTTTGGGCTACTGTTTCCTCGACTGAATGTGATTTTCACTGGAAGGCTGTCTGCTTGGATGTGAATACCTACGAGGATATCAGACAGTTCTGTGCCTATTTGATTATAATAACAAAATTCGGCCCTACATGATCCAGTGTTATGGGCCTGTTTTTGGATCTATGACTGATCTTTAAAGTCCAGAATAGTTTCTGTCTTAGGTGTATGCATGAACTGATTTCTAAGTTCACATTTTAACTAGGTATGGTTAAAATCTGGACCGGCTTCTGGAAATAAAAAAGAAGATACTTCAAGGCCCAGATGGTAGTTAAAATTTTTATAGGATTTCAATGGCTTAATCATCATATGATTTATAGGGTAAGCTTGCTTATTGAGTCCTACTTTGTGTAACCAAAGGGTCATTTAAGGTCTATATGAGCCTGAACTCTGACTTGGGTTTGGTCCATTTGTATGGATATCAGGTTTTGACCCAAATTACATTGAATGATGTATATAACCTGATATGTTGCGTAGGGTCCATAAATAGCTCTTCATCATTAAATTGGTATACCTTAGTTTTTTTTATTAGAGGATTTTACCGGAAAAAACACTTTATGTGGTTATAGGACCGATCCAGACTAATTACCGAACTATGCACCAAATAGTGCATTTCACCCCAAAACCCATTTTTAACGAGGGTTGATTTATGTGTTGGGGGTCGACGTCGACCCTGATCAGGCATGTTTCCTCATCTTCTTCCTTCTTCCTGTCTTCCCCAGACCCAGTCTAGTGATGAAGAAATTTACATGAACATGTCAAATTCCACGCACACATCCATACGAATTTACTGTACATTGTTGGATCGACTGCACATCCGTACTGAATCGACTGTACACCATTAAACTTGTTGGTCCAGGATGAAAATGATAGGATGATTGGATGGGGGTTTTTTTTTTGTTGAGAGGTGCCTAGGTAGATCTTCAAAACCCCCGGTCCCAGCCCCAGGTGGCCCCACACTCATGAGCGGATGGGTAGTTATCGTATGTCATCAACTGGAGAGATCGAAAAGAAACAAGAAGAAACTGGAAAGGGATAGTTATTCATTCATGGGTTGATCATCTAGTGTTTTTTTATCAGCACGCTTACTAAACCATACAATAAACTCATGCACCATTGGATTCATATACAATAATAAAGTTATTACTAATCAAATCACAATCGAGAACATTAGATTTCAAGTTATAATTAACCTTCCCCATCATATCAGTTTGGCTATAACCAAGGTCTCTTGATGTCCCAAGTCTTAAAGTGCAGATTGTAACCCTTGAAGCCTTCCTTGGTGATCACCCACCGGCACTCGGGATCGCACCTGGAGCTCACTGTGCAGTAGAAAAGCGTCGTCCCTGTAAAATTTATATGAAAACGAAACCCATATTCACCTCCATCTTTCACTGTGTTCAGACCCAGCTCATCGTTTCCTGATTTGCAGTGAACATTGATGCTATTCCCGCCGCATAAATACTTGTATGAACTTTATATGTAGTAACAGTCTTGCATAAAGCCAGTAGTGCAAGAGCCATGGGCAGAGATATAGCTGGTGCTTTTCATCTTCTGATACATGTTGTTTACTCTTGTCCTGTGGAGGCAAAAAGATTGTTCATGTGAATCTTTATATAATAATACCTGAATGCGTAATAACATTATTTATAAGAAACTGTTAACTATATATCTTTTAATCCATCTTCCTCAACTCCTCTAATTACCAGCAGGAAACAAATGCCTCAATGTCATCTTCTCTTTAACAATTCACAGATCAAACTTTGGATTTTGGTAGTTCCCTTATCTTCTCTTTTCCCTGCAAAATAATTTTGTTTATTTATTATATAATTATGTTGTCACGAGGCATCATGGTTCGACCCCAATTGAACCAGCGGCTGAATTAGGTTTGACCAATGGTTCAATGTCCTATTGATCAGTTCTTAAAAACATTTGGTACCTGATTCAGAGTGGTATCACATGATACAGATTATCTACATCGCACATAAGAGGTTGATTTGCACCCTACACAGGCCTATGGCTTGATACAGGTCAATATGTATTATTATTTAAATTTGTTTCAGCTCAAAGAGAAAATCACATGAATCGATATGACATGTACCATTACATTAATCCCCCCTAGTAGCACAGGTCCCTAGTAGAACAGGTTTAAACCCTCAACTTTCGAGAGCAAACCACCTCGGGGTTCATTTACAATCCTAATTAGAATCCATATTTCTTTCTTTGAATTGATCGATACTCCCTCCAATTGAACATTAATTCTGAAATTTACATCATGAACTGTTTGAACAAGGAGGTAAGAAAGTCAAAGATAAAAAGACGTGCAGCTCGAAATCAATTAGGGCCCTGGCCCCTACCTACCAACCTAATTAGTTACTAATATGGCCTGGCCTGGCTCAGTCGTTCGTCGTAGATGCAATAGTAGGGATGGACTCGACTCGAGCTGGCTTAAACCCTAGAGTCTTATAAATTTAGGGGTGTAAAGTGGGCCATGCCGTGTCCAAGTTAGTTGGGGGTTGACCCAGCACAACTTAGGTCGTATCGTGCTGAGCTGTGTCGTCCACAAGCAAATGTTTTGAATATTTTATATAAGTTAAAAGAGATTTTATAGACTTTAGGAGTTCTCAACTTGAAATAAGATTGAAACTATTAAAATAAATGCATAAATATCTATGGTTAATTTATAAATAAGAAACAAATCTTTAATTATTTTATTTATATAAAAGAATCAAACTTTTTATCTGTAAGGGCGTGTCGGGCCGTGACTCGGGCCAGGCACCCTGGCCCAGCACGGAACGACCAAGGGCCAAGGACCCTGGCTGTGCCATGCCGGCCTTGGGCCCATCCTTTTGGTCGTGCCGGGCCGGACTGCCCAATCAATGCGGTTTATGGGCCGTACCAGGGCCTGGGTTTTTTTCGTACCGGGCCGCTCAGTTTACACCCCTCTGGACCGGAAGGAAGTAGCGTTTCGCGTGCGCGGATGGAGAAGAAGAAGAAGAAGAAGAAGAAGAAGAAGAGATCGTATTCGATCGAGCGAGGCATGTTGGCAGCTCGAAGCTGCAAGTGGAGACACAGCCTCTTTATCTTTCCGAGCAGCAGCTTCATCTCCTTGGCTTTCATGGCGGCTTCCTCTCCCAAAAAGTGTAAGGTTTCTGTTTTCTTCTCCTCTGAATCTGAATCTGAATCTGATGCTGCTGCTGCTCCTCCTCCTCACAATAGGAGGGTAGAAACTCACAATGGCAGCTTCCACTGCGACGAAGCCCTCGGATGCTTCATGATCAGACTCACCGATAAATTCCGCGGAGCTGAAATCGTCCGTACCAGGGATTCTCAGGTACCATAATACATCCCCTCCTTTTTCTCATGTTTTTTATTTTTTCTCTGTCAGAGACAGATTAGATAGAGTGTATGTTTTGTTGATGATTGCTATAATTTATGTTTGTTCCTTCTGTCTGTTCAATTGTTGAATTTCGACATCCGAAGTTCAAAGAAGAAAAACAACATTTTTGTTAGATACTTAGATTGATTGATGTCTAATTTGGTAATGGTTGCCAATCAAATGCATGAAACGAATAAGAAGAAGAAGAAGAAGAAGAAGAAGAAGATGAGAATGTCGGATTGAGATTGACATCTGCTAAATGTTATGGAGGAGATGACTTGATTGCTGGCCAAGCAAGGGGTGGATTTAGATTTTAGCGCCCTCCTCAAGGAGTCAGAAGAGAGTTATTTAATTGGTTTAACCCAAAAATGTAACAGGTACTGGATACACTTGATGCTGTACTTGATGTTGGGGGTGTGTATGATCCCACCTGGGCCACCCATGATCGTTATGACCATCATCAAAAGGGGTTTTAGTGAGATCTTTGGTCATGGATTTACTACCAAACTCAGTAGTGCCGGCCTTGTCTACAAGGTAATCTTGCTTGTATCTCAAGACTTTTTAACAGGGCAAAACACCATTGACATGACATCATACCATTCTATTATACATGCAGGCTGCAGCCAATACTAGTTCAACAATTTTATTTGGGGTTTAGGAACTTGATTGGAAATTTTTGTAAAATTTATGGTCATTACCTGAGGATTGAGTGTGTGTTTCTTGTCATCGAGTAAGCATTGTGGCATGGAGATTATTGCAAAAGAGCTTCAACTTGATGTGGGACACCCAGATGTACACAGATTATTTATTTCTGTGTACAAGAGCTTTATGGAGGTAATTTCTTTTAGTTTTTACACATTCTACAAGTTCAAGTTCTTACTGTCAGAATAATGATCTATCTTGTGTGTCCCCACTCCCCAGTCCCCACCAACAATGTCAAATCCTTCAGTGAGCATGTTCTTCTCTTAATTATGATTCAAAGGCACATCTCAATATATATATATATATATATATATATATATATATATATATTCAAAAGCAGAGAACCTTGGTCTGGTTGATCCTTTCTAATAAACTTTTATCTATAACTTTTGAATTTCTCTTCCCAGTCTGTATGCATCTTTTTATGCATATCAGTACTCAATACATGTATATTTGGTATACACACAATGGATTCTGAAGAATTTTTAACAATGCCCCTCCAACTTCCAAATATACAGGCCGAATATGTAATGGGATTAGCTTCACCAAGTTCAACACCGTCTGATAAAACATCAGATCTCTATGTGGAGCACCCAAAACCGGTGTCCCACTATCACCCCATAACATGCCTATAACAAGAGGATGACAATGAGCAGCAGACAGTCTCCAACCTTCAAAGAGAAGTTACTAATAATTAAATTGAAATTACCATCCAAAAAAATAAATAAACAAAAGTGAAATTCATGAGTTAAAGCAACGGCTCACTTTAATTGAACAAGAGTTATTCGATCAGAAAAAAAAGATGAGCATCCTGATGATGAAGAAGAAGATGATTATACCAAACTCATACATTATTTACTACATATAAATTTCAGAAATGGTTTAGTACTATAACAATTCTAACAAAAAAACTTTACTTCAGAACTGCTAGGATAAATAGGTAGTGGTGCAGATCTCAACTGTATCTGTGAAGGATTAATCCCTACACAATACTTAGAAAAAAAACAAATTCCTCAAGAAATACTGCTGATGGTTTCTTTAAATTCACTCAACATCCAAAGATGGAAAAAATAGATGAAATAATCAATCCTATAAGCTATAAAGAAAGCATATTAAAATTTTAAAAGATGAAAAAAGTAGCCTAAACATTGATAAAGAAATTTACAAGGATCATACTTCAAAAAAAAAAATATATATATATATATATAAAAATTTCAAAACAAATGAATAAAATCTTGTTCATCCAAACTAGGGGGAGAGGTTTCAAAAGTTTAAATGGCATTTTGTTCCTTTACCATTTTGCAAACAGGCCCTCTGTTTCTTTCACAAAAGGAGAGAATTTAAAAAGGTTTGAGGAGACTTTTATCTTTTACTCATCTACAAAAGGGTAAGTAAGTCATTCTCCAAATTTTTAGGAGAGGTTACAACTTGCAATCAATCAACTAAATCATCCATTCCCTCTTTCCCTCCCAGCCTTTCTCTACAACTAGATTTGGGCATCTTGGCTTCTTCTTTGGATTGATTCTCAACTTTTATCCATTGCTGGATTGAATCTCAAAGAACTCTTCAGTTGAATGACCACTAAACTTTATGGCTATTAATGAAGGGCTTGGTTGATCTCAAAGAAAAATATGGGCCATTAAAAATAAAGGCCGTATTCCTAGTTGAGCTGGCCCCAAATTTTACTCAAATAGTTGGTCCCACTGTATTGTGTATACTATTAAAAATATCATATGCTCAATCTTATGGTGGGACCAACTCCTATTGGTGTAAAATTTGGGGAACCCACTTAAGAGGAGGACACTTATTCTGAGTAGCATGAATATTATACCTTGATTGTTCACCTTTTGTTGACATTGGTGAATGTCTATTAATGGTGTGTTCTCAATCATCTATGCTTCTGCAGGCATCATGGCCCATCAATAGGTTACAAGTAATCAGTCAATGGACTTTCAACCATCCATGTCTATCACAAGATTTTGGCAATCTTGTTTGGGCAGCAATGTCTGAGAATTCTCCTACTATATGTGCATACCACTTTTGTGCATAGTAGTAAGTCGATCTGCAAAATTCCAAATCTAGTAGACTAAGAGGACCTATATATCTGAATTGTGCGAGTAAAGCTCTTTAACTAAGAGGACCTATATATCTGAATTGTGAGAGTAAAGCTCTTTATGTGGTTTCTTACTTTTCGAATAAATTGGATGGTAGTGATAGTTTGATATATAACATGGAACTCAAGAAATATCATGAACACAAACATGGTTTCTGTAACATAATCACCACTGCATCTTCAACTTTGGATCCAACTTGCTCTGTTGATGTCTTTCATATCACACATGAGCACCTACATTCTTATAGATTGTAAGTAATTTTGTTTTATCATATCCAAGGAGAGGCCATATAGCCGGAGGCACCTGTTAAAAGGTGTGAAAGCATGAAGATTGCCAGGAGTAAGAGAGGGAGAGGGAGACTCAAGAGAAGTTGGAAAGAAACTATTAAACATGACTTTACCTACATGGATCTAACGAAGGACATGACCATAAACAGATTTGATTGGCGTCGTCAAATCCATATAGCCGACCCCACCTAGTGGGAAAAAACTTGGTTTGGTTTGGTTTGATTTATATCCAAGGAGAGGCCATAAGGTAGCTGAATTATATGCTCACTTTTATTTTTTTTAAGGGTTGTATCAGTGCTGGGTTGTTTCCTGCTCATTAATGCTTTTGTTTACTATTTGGAGAAAAAATAACAATAGTAAAAAGGTTTAGGCTTACTCTATTAGAAAAGAAAAAGGGAAGAACAACAACTTATCCAACTATTTGTAGTCTTTGACTGACAATTTGAGTAATCAAGTGGGTTGAGATGCATGTTTGACCGTACTTCTTTAGTATTAGTTATTTTCCAAGTTTGTTATTTGGATTCTATTTTTGTTGTTTTGAGTGTGGGCATGTAATGAGTCATTTAATATTTACAACACTGTTTATAACAGGCAAGTGATGCTATTGACAATGGAATTAATCAGTACGACACAGATCAGCCTCCAAAATATGTGAATAATACAAATTTGTCTTCAAGAATTGGACGATGTAATTTGGATTGGATGGATCCTGACCAATCATCTAAGAAGGAAAATGAGGCCTTTCTACATGCAATGATGCTTGCTGGTAGTGAGTTTTTGGAGGTTAGACATTATTTGAGAGAGGGATATGATCTCAGTTTCCTTGCTGATGTTTTCTTTAGATAATTGCTGTGGGTGGAAAGTTTCCTATTTAAACCTTAAATATTGTTGAAAATGGAATTGAGGAGATTTTTTTTTCCTTGTTCATAGAATGTCAGATTTCATGCCAAATCATGGTTACCAGCACAATCCATTGTTATAGAGTCTCTAAAAGCAAGAGGAGATGTTGATCACAGTGGAGAAATCATGACCTTGCATAAGTTTTGCCCTGTAAGTGATGGCTTTTATTTTTATTCATTAGTAGAAAGTTTTTCTTCAAGGAAGGCGAAAGAGAGATATTCAGGCTTGCCAAAGCCAGAGATAGGCGGACCAAGGACTTAAATCAAGTTAAATGCATTAAGGATGATGATGAAAAGGTATTAGTAAAGGATGAGGAGATAAAAGAGCGTTGGAAGAGCTACTTCTACAAGTTATTTAACGATAGCAGTAGTAGTGGCATACAATTGGGGCAACTTACCATTTCTAGGGAAGAATCGAATCATTTGTTTTATAGGAAAATCAGTAGAGAAGAAGTTAAAGAAGTATTGAAAAAGATGAAGAAAGGAAAAGCGGTTGGACCAGATGGTATCCCTATTGAGGTTTAGAGGTGCTTGGGGGAGGATGGCATAAGTTGGTTGACAAAGCTTTTTAATGTAGTGCTAAAGAGCAAGAAGATGCCTGATGCATGGAGGAAAAATATTCTTATACCTATATACAAGAACAAAGGAGATATTCAGAACTGTGCGAACTACCGCGGGATTAAATTGATGAGCCATACAATGAAATTATGGGAGAGAGTTATTGAGAGAAGACTAAGAAGAACAACAAACACTTTAGATAATCAATTTGGTTTCATGCCTGAGAGATCAACTATGGAAGCTATCTTTCTCCTGAGAAGGTTAATAGAACAGTATAGAGAAGGTCAGAGAGATTTACATATGGTGTTCATTGACTTAGAGAAGGCCTATGACCGAGTTCCTATGGAGATTCTATGGAGAGTACTGGAAAAGAAAAGAGTGCGTGTCGCATATATTGAAGCGATAAAGGATATGTATAATAGAGCCGTGATATCTATAAGAACGACTGGCGGAGAGACTAAAGAGTTTCCTATCACGATTGGTTTACACCAAGGCTCAGCATTAAGCCGTACTTGTTTGCCCTAGTTATGGATGAGATTACAAGACATATTCAGGATGAGGTTCCGTGGTGTATGCTATTTGCAGATGACATTGTTTTAGTGGATGAGACGAGAGAAGTAGTGAATGTTAAGCTAGAATTGTGAAAGAAAACGTTAGAGGCAAAAGGGTTTAGGCTAAGTCGATCAAGACAGAATATATGGAATGCAAGTTTAGTCAAAGTAGGACACCTGGTAACTTAGAAGTAAGTTTGAGCACACAAAAGATTATAGAGAAAGAAAACTTTAGGTACCTTGAATCTATGGTGCAACAGGATGGAGAGATTGATACTGATGTAAGTCACAGGATTCAGACCGAGTGGACCAAATGGAGGAGTGCTTCGGGGGTCTTCTGTGATCGGAAAGTCCCCTTCAAGGTTAAAGGAAAGTATTATAAGGTGGCGGTACGTTCAGCGTTGTTATATGGATCAGAGTGTTGGGCAGTAAAGCATAATCATGTCAAGAAGATGGAAGTTTCGGAGATGAGAATGCTAAGATGGATATATGGGATCACAAGGAGAGATAGGATTAGGAATGAGGAGATTAGGGGCAAAGTAGGAATAGCACCGATTAAAGATAAAATGAGAGAAAATCGACTGAGATGGTTCGGCCATGTTAGAAGGCGCCCAACGGAGGCACCTGTTAAAATGTGTGAAAGCATAGAGATTGCCCGGAGTAGGAGAGGGAGAGGGAGACCCAAGAGAAATTGAAAAGAAACTATTAAACATGACTTTGCCTACATGGATCTAACGGTGGACATAGCCCTAAACAGATTTGATTGGCATCGTCAAATCCATATAGCCGACCCCACCTAGTGGGAAAAGGCTTGGTTTGGTTTGGTTTGGTTTGGTTTAGTAGAAAGCTTTTCTTCCTTCTTGTAGTCATCATCATCTCAACTTTATACTGTCAATATAGGGTTGACATAATGAGTATTTGCTGATGAAATCAATCGCAAGCTATGTCCAAAATTCTTATCCTGTTAGCTTTGGGGCATAAGAGTGAGCGTGCTCTCTCTCTCTCTCTCTCTCCTTTGAAGTTGAAACTTGTTAGTGGAAGCTTTTCCACCGGGCCACGTACCCTTTCTTTGCGATAATCATGCATCATGCATCATCGTCGTCGTCGTCACCATCATCATCATCATCATCATCTCTCCCTCTGTGCGTGCGCGCATCATCATCATCTCTCTTTGTGCGCGCGCGTGCAATGACAACTATAATACTGTTGTTTTCTTCCCTTTTCTTTCGTTATATCATATATGGGTAGAATAAATCCTTCTTTCCTAGTAGTAGCGTGTGCTATTAATTGCACATGTCATGTTGCTGACAGTGATAATTCATCCATTTCAAAACAACAGTTGTTCAATGTTGAAAGATTCTTATAAATCTGTTATTTCATGCAGTGGAAGCTTCATTTGTTTGAGCTTGAAGAGGAAATGAAGATCGATCCTCCCATCAAATATGTACTTTATCAGGTAACTGTCCTGCATCCTCCACATCATATTTGCTTTTGGGATGAGGGTTTTTTGAGTAGTGGAATTTGTCTTCTTAGACTTTACTATATTTTTCTCTCATTTGGGGAGTAACAAGTTCAACCAATGAAAGAGAAATTATATTAAAACCTGGCAAGGAAATTTATCCTGTGCAGAAAACATCCTCCCAAGTACAAGTAATTTTAGATACCTTCCTCGCCAGATCTGTCAATGTTTTGGCATACTTCAATTTCATTCTATTTATGACACAGAAGAAAATCCAATTAATGCCAATAAAAGAATCCAATAAATCAAATCCTGTTCAAGGGAATTGGTCATGAAATATTTGTTTTTTGTGAAATATTCTCCTATGGACGTCCGTTTGGAACAACCCGTGGGAAATTGAATTCCGCCCATGTGGGGAACTTCCCCTTGTATCAAGGATGGAGATTGAATTTCATGCAAGTTGTTTCCTGTGGACATCTACAAGAGAAAATTGCCCTTTGTTTCTCATATGGGGAAATGGTCTGTAATCTGCCTTTGATGCTTCTATTACATGAGGGAGCCATCTTTGTCTGCATCACCATGATTAAATTTGTTTCTTTTCATGATAGAGAAGAAAATCCAAGTAATGCCCATTAAAGAATCCAATTAATCAAAATCCTGTTTGAGCGTAATGATCATATCCAGAGTATTTGTTTCTCTTATGGGGAAAATGGTCTATAGTCTGCCTTCCATATCTGATGCGTCTATTACATGAGGGAGCCATCTTTGTATGCATCACCATCATTAAAGGGAGTGTTCAGTAGTGTTCATCCTCCATGTTTAATGACATGCACGAAAGGATTCTAGCAAAACATTTTCAGCTCAAGGGGGAAAAGGTAAATGAAAGAGACATCTGATATCTCATTATTACTTTGCAAGGGACAATATACTGAAATGTTTCAGTTCTGATTCATGTGCCCTGCTGGTGTACCATGGGATATTAGACCCTCTGGGATAATCCTGATATTAGAGCAACTGGTTAGCCATTTGTGGCTCAACTTGGCACAACACTTAATGACTTGTGCCTGAGATGACTCTGGAGTATGGTGTGGACCTGAGTTTTAGGCCCAGAACTAAAACCAGCAATAGTCACATTCACTTTGTGGAATCCTTGATCGGATTATTAGGAATTAGGATAGTCTGATGAAAGCAATTTTTGGTTGAGTGTATCGGTCAATCAAAAGTGTTGCTCATGGAATACATTATTTGGAGAATCATGCACATGCTATGTATGCAGTACACTACAGAGGCATGAAAATAGTTTGTGCAATTGCAACTTCGTTACTCCATTGAATATTGTGTATGCCTTTGTTTTTTAAAAATTCCATTGCATGATTTTACCATTACTATCATGAATGCATTGTCAGTTTTAACAACTATGTTTAATTCCAGCCTTAATATTGTAGGACGACAGCAGCAAACATTGGCGAGTGCAGGCAGTAGCTTTATCCCCAGATAGCTTTGAAAGCCGAAGACCTTTCCCATCCCAATGGAGGGGTTTGAGGGGACGAAGAGCTTTCAAAGGAATCTGGTATACCCAGCTGTGTTTTTGTTCATATGAGCGGTTTTATTGGTGGAAATCAAAGTTATGATGGAGCATTGGCCATGGCCAGAGCTGCATTAAAGCTCTGACAAAACCAGCCATTCAACTGATTAAAGATTTTGGTTGAGTCTTTAACTGGCCCAAATCGAGTAAATTATTTTTGTTTTCATTGGCTTAACAAATTACAGATTACAGATGCAAATTCATTGAGTTTGGATAGATTGCCGTTAACTGAAAACAGGTTTTTGCTTTATTCCCAGGGGACATATCCATTTGCTAGAGTGGTGCTTGTTTATTAAGTGCACCACATCAACGATGGTTTAGGAATAGTTTAGATCCTTGATATACATCAATTGTATGGTTTCCGTGGTGAGTTGTAGTTACCTTTTCATTTTTTTTTTTTTTTCAAATGCCAGTACCGTCTTTCCAGCAGGTAAATCTCCACTAATGGTCGTGGTTTACAAGGCATCAGTTAAATATGCTGTTACATTTTAAATTACTACCATTTCAAATCACCATCATGTTTCTTTTTCTTTTGTTCCACATATTAGTAGAGTGACAATAACAATACAAAGGAATACCCACTGCAGGTAATCAATCCATCAGTTCCAATTGAGTCCCAATTTGTCCTGGATTTTGAGGGAAATTTTGGAAAAAGCAAACGGGTGGCAACATTTTCTTACTGTTGGTTGAATAAATAGAAGCAACTGCTAGTGATGTTATTTTTCAGATTTTTCACAGAGCGAGATTTTAGAGAAACTGTTAGGACTGCTAGCAGATGTCAGATGGGATGAGACTCGGATAGTGACCTGACATGATCTCACTCAGGTTTTATCTCTCCTGTTTTTTGCCCTTTTTTGGGGGCCAAAGAGACTCACCTTTTAGATTATCTTGAGGCACAGGTTCGTCATTCTCTCTTTTCAAAGGCACACGTGTAAGTGTAACCCCCGATTCTTTCTGCATAATATATATAATAGAAACGTCAAAAAAAGGAAGATCTGTCCCACCGTTTCCTATTTTCACATTCGGAGTGGTCTTTCTCGAGGGTCCGTTTGGGTTAATTTTCCCTCCTCTTGTTTGGGAAGTAAAAAAGTAAAGAGAAAAAAAGTGAAAAAAGTATAATTTTGTTTGTTTGTGAGGTACAGAGATAAAGACTATTTTACCCTTATTTTGGAAAAAAATTCAAATAGAGTCAAGGGTAATTTAGTCATTTCATCACTCCTTCATCACTTTCTCTTCATTTTCCCCCTGTTTTGGGGGGGGGGGGAAATTTTTGAGGGAAAAATGGTACTTTTTTCCTCCATTTCCCCTCCCTCATTTTCACTCCCCCCTTTCCAAACACCTCCCAAAATCACTTTCCCCCTATTTTTTTCCTCCCCCCATTCCCCCTCCTTCCCAAACAGACCCTTAAAAAGTTTGGTAAAAGTAACAGTCGGCAATTCCAAATTCACCATGGAGTACATATAATTTAACTATGGAGTACATATAATTTAACACTGCCAAATTTACAAATGGACCCTCAAAGAATTCTTATTTTAACAAAGTGGGCCACCGAGACTAGCTTTGCTACTGGATGTGCCCTTCTCACTTATCATTCATGGTTCCCTTGGATGGCCACTGGACACAATCCATGCCCCTCTTTTCCCTTTCTTCCTTCAAATGCTGACCATCAATGTATCCATTGATATTGCTATAGAGGCCTCCCAAATAGTAAAACTCTGTCATTTTGGTTTTTCGGTCCTCCATTGAAAAATATTTATATATATATATATTATAGGGCATCCAACCTCTTTCAAAAAGGACTATTCCCTCGGTGGGTTTAAAACCACAACCTCCGATTTCTAAGTCGTGATCCTAACCAACTAAGCTACCCCTGGATTTACTTTGAAAAATAATTTTAAAAAAGAGGTTCTTGAGCGAGAGTATTGAAAAAAAAATATATATGAATTTTTATTAAAATATAAAAATATATGATAATACTTTTTTCATCTGGATGGTAACAATTGAGTCGGGCCTAGTAGCCTAAGTGTGGCTGCACTGTGTTTTTAATTACCACTGAAAAAGTACATGCATCAAAATCATGATATGAATGCGGTCTATTTGCTATGTTTGTTTTAAAATTTGTAATTGATTTTATTTATGTACAGTTGACAATTTAATGATGGGCAAATATATATGGAGACTCCTGCTGTTTAGCTAGAGAGATAGATGTGTAACAGAATTTACTCTCTTTTTTTCTTTTTTTTTTTAATTAAGTTTAGCACAGACACATTTTGCTAGCATGTATGCAAATCTGTGGGTAGGAGGGCTTGTGAGGCAAGTCCATGAGTGGCTGAGGTCTCATGCATTAGGAAAGCATGGCGGGTCCCACTCTGATAGAAATAGAAATAGGAATTACCCATGTGTGAACAATCTAATGGTTTGCCCACTTAAAGTTTCTTTGAAAACTTTCATACAACGAATATTATAGGTCCTAGGCATGATGGTCAGCCCGGATCTTGGAAATGGTAGGCCCCACCAAGTATTGTAGATGGGGCGTGGCCGGGTGCGAATCAGAATATGGACATTGAGAGAGCCATTGTGGAAAAAAAAAAAATTTCTTAGGAGGCTATTGCCGAAAACAACTTTAAATTTTAATTAAATTAAAGGGTCTTTTGGCAATTTAGGGGGAGTCATCGCCCCTGCAAGCCCCATCTAGTTCCGCCCATGGGCGTGGCACCATACTACAGTGCAACCCCGCTGCCGCGACCTTCGCTCATACCATTTCATACTACCTATGATAATTTTTCTTAGGGGATGTTTGTTTTTTTTCATTTACATATGTAATTGAATCATATGGGTAATGGATACACAAAAATCATGTTTGTTTGGTGTGATTTTGATTCACATGTATAAAATAGTTGTGTAAATGGTGTGAAAGATGACCCTTTTTGTGCATTGCATTTGCACACCTCAAGAGGTGTGAAACACTTTCACACTGCACTGTTACCATGCGGAGTGCTACAGTGCCTCACTGAGCAGTCCGCCTTTTTTTTATTTTTTATTTTTTTGGGCCCCACTTGTAACATCCAGACCATTCATTCTCTTAAGAAGCTCAAACACGGCCATGTGTCCAATTTTCAACCGTTGATGATGCATGGAGGTTGAGATATGATCAACATAATCACAGCCGTTGGATTAATCTATTGTTACTAACATATAGCAGTCCGCCTTTTATGATTTTTTTATTTTGTTGGGACCCACCTGTAAAATCAGGACCGTTCATATTCTTCAGAAGCTCAACCACGGCCATGTGTCCAATTTTCAACCATTGATGATGCATGGAGGTTGAGATATCATCAAACAATATACAACCAATTGTTACTAACATACCCAGTCCGCCTTTTATGATTTTTTTAATGTTCTGGGCCCCACCTGTAAAATCAGGACCGTTCATATTCTTCAAAAACTCAAATACGGTCATGTGTCCAATTTTCAACCATTGATGTTATTTGGATGTTGAGATACAACTTATTCATGGATTCACATGTGAAATGTTATACTAGTAACAAACAGTGGAATCTGATCCATATGTGAGTCATTTACATATGCAAATGCAAATGACTCACATGTGGGTCATTTACATATGTGAATCACTTTCACACGAAACAAACGACCCCTTATAAAATCGAGACGTACAGTTTTTCAATGTTTGCTGTCTGCAGTTGTACAGGTGATTATGCACCACAGACATACATAGAATTTCCTATTTCGGGCTGGCTGTCCCTTTCCATTTATTAAATGAGAGGGGCCAACCAACAGTTTTCCATTTCCAGACATCCACCTTTTCTTTTGGGGGTAAAGGATGTATTTATTGAAAGGTTAGAAAAGAGACAACATAAAAAAAAAAGGGATAAGGATCCCCCCCCCACG
The DNA here is from genome assembly GCA_038049695.1 of Cinnamomum chago. Taxonomy (NCBI): domain Eukaryota; kingdom Viridiplantae; phylum Streptophyta; class Magnoliopsida; order Laurales; family Lauraceae; genus Cinnamomum; species Cinnamomum chago. The sequence continues at coordinate 129,411,519 of CP142451.1, forward strand.
TGGAGGCTCCTGTTTTTTGGACCAAATAAGTAGATAACGACCACTCCTCAAGTGGGCTGAGGAAGGCTCCGAGGGATATGCCAAAGTCCCTCGGTAACCGCCTACAATATGAAAAACTATGATGAGCATAAACAAGTAACCAAACAGCACTCTGCCTAGATGGCCCATACATCCACGTTACGAACGTGTCTGATCTGAAAGAATATTCAAGATATTGGCGCCGACATGGTTGAACAGCATCGGGCTATTGTTGAGTCTACGCCAAGCCCAAATTACAGAGTGGTTGAACAACTTGGCGAGGCCATACTTGGCACTGGCTTCAAGCTTGTCTCGTCATCACAAGTCCAGCTCCAGTATTTGCAGGTTTAGTTTGGCACACATTGAAGTTGTGCAATGGGTAAATCAGTTGGTCTAAGACCACGGACTGCATTCGGAGGTTGTAGGTTCGAAACTGCATTACTATACCAGGGCTACTGGAGAATTTATCAGACTTCCCTCTAGGCCCGAAGGGATTAGTCATACCCAAACTCACTATATTTATGTATCATATATTTGGTCGGTTGTTGTAGGTTCGAAATTGCACTATTACACTAGGATTACTGGAGAATTTACTTGGCTTCCATCTGGACCTGAAGGGATTAGTCCTATCCAAACTCATTGTATTTCTGTATCATGTGTTTAGTACAGTTACAATTGCATTATTATGTATTGTATATTTCACAGAATACACTTGCACAAGTTATATCGTGCATATATTAATTGCATTAGTTTTTTATATAATAATATAACATGCATATATTATATCTGATTGGGTGTTGGTTGGTTGGCATAAGGTGCGAGTTTCCTCCCTGTATCTTGTGTTTGACACCCTCCAGGGATTAGTATTGTTGAGCTTTGACACTACTTATTGACATCCCTAATGACAAGAGTGAGGGTTGATCTCAAGCTCAGCCACCAGACTTGGATTTTCATCAGGCCATGACAAGCAGTTTTTCGTCAAATACAAAACTTAGGTTTAGGGGTGACCGTGGTTGTCTATAGATTGAAACTCTACCAGTATCGGAGTCCTTCGTTTTTCCAATGGGTTAGGAGATCCAACCCCCGGCCCGGACTTGACTCGGATATACTACACCCAACTTGGGTTAACACATTTAACCCAATCCAGCCATACCAAACTTGTACAAGTTTGTACCAAGTCCTATTCACTTCATGTACTATTATATTTAAGTTTAGTTCTTGACCAAAAAACACATTCCATGGTACAAATATATGAAGGCACGGTACCGTTAAAATCAGTTCTGATATGTAGGTAAACTTTAACCCAACCAATTTAAATGGGTTATGCGGATCAACCTGAAGGTCACCCTTATCTTCCTTCCATAATTTTTTTTCCAACTCTAACGGCCCCACCAATGCATGCGCCTGCCTGCCTCCCAGCCAAAACCAGCAGCGTCGTGCATGAATGTACCATATAAGCGCGTGCGTGTGAAGAGGTAATCAACTAACATCTTCCACATGTTGTTAGGCTCCGTCCCGAGTTAATCTCGATTAACTCTAATTAATTGAACTTAAGATTAATTAAGCCGGTTTAATGATTCGATGAACTCGAATTAGCCTAAATGAGTAAGTTAGGCTTAATGAAATAGTAACTATGAGTAGGAAAGGATTGAGATGGAATTGAGGCTTAAACAAGCCAAACCAAAGGATTTTGTATAAATACGGAATTGTACGTATTTGATCGAATACGGAAAGTCTTGGTATCAGCAGGTGTATCTCGACAAGTACGATAACTTTTATAAAAGACTTGAATTGATTCGGCGAGAAATGAATCAAATGGGACTTCATTTGACTTGAAATAGAATTAATGGGAATTATTGGACTTAATTGCAAATTCCTATCTTATATAACCTAAATGAATTCATTTGATTCATTCATCATCTACAGAAACCCTAGGTAACCTCCACTTCCATCGTTTCTTCTTCTGTTTCCATTTTTCTCTTCATCAAGAGTGAAGGTGAATTGATGCAAGTGAAAAGGATTCATCTCCTACATCTTCTACATCCTCTTCTTTAAGTTTTATTGGAATTCAAGCTTGAAAGAGGTGAAATCCAACTCAATACAAGCTAAGAAAAGGGTTTTCTCTATCAAAGCTTCAAGCAAAGGCAAGTTATACATGTGTTTATGGGTATTGAGGTGTTTCTATTGATTTTGATGGAAAGAAGTAATGGAGATATATGTTAGAGTGATTTGTGTAGTTTGATACCTTGATTAGGTTATGAATTAATGTGATAGATTAATCTAATTATGGTTAGATTAAGTGGATTAGTAGTATTGAATTTCCTTTGTATATTTATGCCATAATTGTCAAGCAGGTTCGTCAAACATCAGGAATAAACAGGGCTAAAAAGCCCTCCCACTGCACTGCAGAACAGAACCTCGGTTCTGTTTCTACAGTGTCGCCGGTCGACCGGCCAGCAGGGCCCGGTCGACTGGGAACACTGGGTCAGGCCCGGAATGGCCTGACCAAATTACTGTTCCTCTATTTATTGTTTATAACCCAGGTTGACCCGGACCACTGGGAATGCTTTGGAAACACGTTTAATGTCCGAATTTCCGGAATTAAGAGTTGAAGCTTAGAGTTGACCAAATTAGTCATAGTAAGGAAAAATTAGGCCAATCGCTCGGACCTAGTGAGTTTTAGATTCTACGAGAACTAACATGAGTCTTGAGGAAAGTATGACGAGTATTAGTGTTAAACCTCCATAAGTGTTAATTAGGGTTATCCTAATGCATAAACATATACGTAATGTCATCTATAGTAATCTTTGCATTAATAACCAAAGTTACACTTATGGTTGGTTAGGAGATTACGTAATACTTAGAATGAGATTACATTGAATCGTAAACGAGACTGGCACTACCTAGTGGTTTCCGAACTCATTATGGAATTGAATTGAATGAAATGAGAAATGAATGAAATGACTATTCCTACTGCAGTAGATGAGAATGGGAGCGTCCGGAGCTCCGTGGGACACCAGTGATCTCTGATCAAGACACTGGGAGATCTCACCACACGGGACCGAAAGGTCATTGACTGAACAGTCATACACTGAAAAGCCATTAATAAAGGTTGAACCTAATGAATAAATGAATATGAATTCCTTCCTTTTGGAAGATTAAATGAATAGAATGGAGTTGAAACCAAAACTAGTGTAGTTGCCATATTATTGTTATTGTTATTGTTATTTATAGTTATTATGGATTGTTTAGCATTGTTAAACAATGAATTGTTAGGAAATTGTGAATATGTTATAAATATATGTATACCTTGTTGAACCGTCGTGTTCACGGTATTACTGATGATATTACAGGCTCAGTTACCCGTGCCGGTCCCTCCGAGACCGTCCCGCCAGCGCAGGAGGCCCATTCGCTACCTCCAGGAGGTCTAGCTGAATGGACGTAATCAGAGAGCGGGTTCATTGAAGTCTTTTGGAAACTTTTTAGAAGTTGTTTATATATTCATTTTGGTATTGTAGGTGCTGTATATGATGTCCCCTGCATTATATTTAAATATGCAGTGGTTGATAAATGAAACGATGTAAATGGACTGTACAGTTTTAAAGTAAAGTGTTTAATTCATTGTGTTAAACATTTGTCAATGTATTTTATTTGTATATTCCGCACAACTGTACATTGATAGATATTATGCAAGATCCCTTGTAGATTCGTTTTAACTTCGGTTATTTCGGATCTACGGGAGTAAGTATGAACATCGCGACCCGGGGTTAACCCTAATGACTCTGATCTCAGGTCCGGGTCGTGACATATGTTTCCCACACACACCCAATCAATATATGTCACACGAGTTTGGCACTCATCATCTAAGCCTCACAGTTTTAGGGGACGTACGTTGAGAGATAAATCGATCCATGGGTCGGAGACCGTGCTGCTCAAAAGAAGAAGTGAACAAAGGAGCATGGTCAGCCACTGAAGACAAAATCCTCTATGACTACATTACCACTCACGGAGAAGGCAAATGGAGAGAGATTGCACAGAGATCAGGTGAAGAAGAAATATCCACTTATGTGTTTTTTTTCCCTCCCCATGATCTCTCTCACTGTATTGGGTTGTTTGTTTCTACTTCCATCATAAATCCCCATGGTTTGCAGGTTTGAAGCGCTGCGGCAAGAGTTGTCGTCTTCGCTGGTTAAATTATCTCCGACCCGGAATAAAGAGGGGTAACATCACCCATGACGAGGAAGATCTCATCATAAGACTCCATGGACTCCTTGGAAATAGGTGGATTTTTCTTTCCTTGACAGGCTGTCACATCCCGGTCCTGAAATCACCCTGGCCTAGGGTAATCCCCGAGGTGTGTCACACGTACTCCCGTATATTGTACCTGTCTCGAGTCAAATACAACATACGAAGGAGAGAAAAATCGACTAATCCACATGTGAGAACACATAACATTTCATATAGCGGAAGTCGTAATGTATTTATATAAGGTATCAAATTCCATCAAGGTAAATTAAACATTTAAGTTTGACACAAAAGAAGTAAACAAGTTTATACATTAATTACAAAAGAGGGATCAATAAAAGAATCCCTAAACAACTGTTGAAAGAACCTATACATGCACTACCAAAAGTATATTCAAAAGGATTTCAGGTGACCATATGAAAATGATAGTCACACGAACTATGGTATTTACTAGTGTAGTTCGCACTCCACGGAGGTCAAATCTAAGCTGGCCCTGGTTCTGGCCACTCTTCTAGTCCTGCTGGTACCTCCTGGGTACCCTCCTCTCTCTCCTGGGCCTCTTCAGGGCCGGGAGCTGTATCTGCGTCTGTGACACCAAATGTAGTATCTCAATACGACGATTTTAGCAAGTATAAGCACAATAGAAATTACATATTGTTGCAACTTTGAATTTAATACGAGCAATTTAATGGATGGCAATAATAGTATCCACTATGCAAATTGTGCTGGAATAAAGCATGCTGATGAATCAATAAATAAGAAACCATACAAATGTGGCTACTACTTAAAGCTCATCCTCTCAAAGAGAGCTAAATCTTGTTGGGATGTCACCAGTGGCCCGGCCAAAGGCTAACTGGCTACCCGGTTCTGGAGTTCCGGTACTCCAGGCGACATACTGCAGTAGTCTTTCAAATACGAACCCAAGTGCTGGCCCCGTCGGGCGTCACAGGGTCGAAGCTAGGTAGTGCCGACTCAATCGAAATCAAACAAATCGAATAATAAGTGGACTCGAGTGAGTTTGTATTTCACATCATTTCTAAACGAATCAATTCAATACATATCTCATCATATCATATACTCACTCAATCCACCTTTCTCATGATTTCTGAACAAATATACCACATATAGTAAATAGTGGAGGAAATAAAGGAAATAAAGCTATTGAATCTCAAAGGATCTGAGAAATGAAATAAACTTATTTACTTATAATGATTGAACTGTCAAATGAAAATATATTCCAATATGAAATGCAATAAGTCAAGGAGTCAATGAATCTTACTAACCATTTCTAACTATTTCTGTTAGTCTCTCACCATCCAATACAAGGTAAGTTTAGCAACCCAATGTATTACTACATTACTAGGTGTCACCATTTATGAGAAATACATTAAGTTCCTAAACTAACCCTCAGGGCATAATGTTAGACTCATAAACATCCATTAGGCCAATTAATAAGGTTAACGGTTCCATTTTAAGGCCATAAAGTCTCTCAAGTTCTTAATTTCCTAAGGGAATAAGGGTAGGCACCTTAAGTATCCATTTGGAACCTTTAAGGTGGTTTAAAGTAAGTTAGGGATGACAATTCACTCAAAGATTGAGGTCAAAAGGCAGTCTAGTGCATGGCAGTGGGTTCGCTCGAGCGGACCCAAGTTCGCTCGAGCGGACCCCTTTCCAGAACCTTGAAGGTTCGAACGCACTTAAATGTTCGCTTGAACGGTTGGTTCGCTCGCGCGATGTGTCCAGTTCGCTCGAGCGAACTGTCCAGAACTCTTGTTCCGGATTTCCTTTTCCTTCCATTTCTCATTTCCTTTTCTTCTTACATATTTCCTCCCACTACTAAACCTGCATAAGAATGGAGCCTTCATGCTCCCATTCATCATATAATCACAATTAATCCATCCATTCATTTCCATAAACTTGAAATCATTTAAAACATCCATTTATTAAGAATTAGGAACATTGAATGAATATCTCATGGAGTCAATAAAATTAACAAGAATGTAACTCTTATTATGCATATACTTGCCTCACTTCCAAGCTTTTCAAACTCTTTTATACTCTTGGTGTTCCAACCCTAAAAATCCCCAAATGTTCACACCCTAACACAATATACATGGAAAACACATGAATATGGATACATGCCTAACATAAAGGCCTTTTTACTCTAATACAACTCACAAATCCAAACAAAAAGAGTTTGGAGCCTACCTCTTGTAATAATTCCGAATTTGAAGATTGGAGAAGAAATGGTTCCTTAAATAAGAGGTGAAGAAGAAGGAGATGAAGAGGAAGATGATCTCCTCACTTGCTTTACTTGCTCACTTGCACAATTGCTAGAATGCTTGGAGAAGAGGAAGAGACTTGAAAGGAAGAAGGGAAAGAGGCTTTCTCTCCACTACCAACATGAGAAATGAATGGAAATGAAATTGGTTTAAGTGATAAGGATGGGCAAATTGCAGAAAAGCCCATTAGTTGTGTACAATTCCAATTTGAGTCAAATGATGGTCCATTTCCTCAACGAGTGGTCAAATGAAGTAAGGTTAAATACGAAAATCGACGTGCTCAACGAGATACACGCGATGACGCCTAAATGACGTAAAAACGATGAAAAACGAGAAAATCTATAATTAAGGAAAAGTCCTTGACTCAATCCAATTGAGTCAATTCAGCTCTACTCAATTAATCGAAACTCAAGACTCGAGTTGACTCGGTCTAAGAGACTAAATTAATGATTTATAACTAAACACGATTAATTAAACTAAATCCCCATTAATTAGCATTAATGAAGATTTAATTGGGTTGGGGTGTAACACAGGCCCCCTCAGCTTTTATTTTTTTCAATCGTTCGGTCCTAGTGCTTTGATGGACACGCAACACAACCACGATGCACACATAAATCCAATCAAATAATCACATAGAAGAACACATAACAAATTTATGTGATTATGCAATGTGCTTGCGTCTATATATCCATGGAAAAGTAAAACTTGAATCTACTATTTTCTTCATATTAGAGGTAAGGTTGGTGAGTGGTGTATGGCGTGAGTTTGCTCCCTAGATGTGCTCAAATCCCGCCCTAAACTTACTTGGTGCATGTCCTAACGGATTTCATGCGTGCACCCATAGAAGTAGTCCTGTATGTCCCGTTATATAACATGGAGAAACCTTGTCATAAAATAATAATAATAATAATAAAAGTTACAACTGGGATTATAATTCACAAGCCCTAATACAAATTTGAGTCCTCTTTAGCCTTAATGAACCTATCCAACTAAACACGGTGAAAAGATTTAATGGGACTGCGATCTCTATATTGGTCTATTCAAACAATCAACCCAAAAGTGTGCAGAAATAAACAATATACAGCGGAAATAAAATAAACAAGTACACACCATAAAGACCTCAAATTTAAGGTGGAAAACCATAACCGGGTGAAAAACTACCGATCTGAATTGGATCAAATCAAACATTATGAATTTCGCAATTACAAGAAAATCAGATTTATTCCTCAGATATCCCCTACCAAAAGACTGATGTTATCTTGTGTCGTTTCACGTTTCAACGACTTCACACTATTGATTGCAACAGATTCAATCCAGCGCTTGACTTCTTAAGCCTTTTCGTAAGAAGATAATCTTCTACAAAGGATGCAGAAGAACTGGTTTTTAGAGAACTTGTCAGTACAACTCCTTAATAAATCTTTAGAGAAGAATTCTCTCCATACTAATATCTAATTCAGAACTTTGAGAGGTGAGGGTCTTGTCTTTGGAACAGCCATTGAGTCTTTTAAATAGCCCTTAGGTCGTGCTTAAGGTTGCCTAACTTGATTATGATTGAAACAAGCAGTTTGGGCACGACTAGAGAAGCAGTTTCTAATTTCGTATGACTCTCTGCGCATTGTTCGCTTGAGCGGACCCACCATCCGCTCGAGCGGATGAGGTTCTGTTTCAGTGCTGGCTATTCTGACTCTATTTGCTCGAGCGGACCCCATTTTGGTTAATCCGGAATTTCAGCTTTCTTTCTCCAACTTTCTTCTTCTAATTCTTTCAGACCTTCTTCTTTTGAGTCCTTCTAATCTTCTATCTTCAGAGTCCTTTTCTAAAAAAAATTACAACATAAAAGACCTAGAGTTTTGTCCAACCCATGAATTTAGCCAATACTAAAATTTTAACAATTTCCCCCTTTTGCAATTCATGGACAAAACTCCCTAATAAAATACAATTTGATCTACCCAAAATGAAACCCAAAACAACATAGAATTTATAAAAATAAAAGAAATGGTAATCAGCACAAAAATTTGCAATCAACAAAATGTAGATCTGCATTGTTTCTGACTCAGTTTGAACTTCTTGATCTCCCCCTTGATCTGATACCTTTCTCTCCCTTTTTGTCCATAAATTGACAAAGTTAAAGATAAGAATATGCAGTTTTTTGTCAATTAGGATCAATAGCTCCCCCTCGAAAGCAACTCTCCCTGAATGTATCTTTGTAGCAGCGTTGGGGGTGAGAGCTTAACCTCTGTGATCAGGGCTTGTTACATGCAGTCACCCACACTTGTGTAGTTTGATCTTTCAACAGAGTGTGGGTAACCTCCTTAGACAAATCAGATTTTCTAACCCAAATTTGATCCATCTTGGGTGGAGAAAAATTCTTCCGCCATCGCTTGGTCTTAGGTAGACTTTGCAGCTTCTTGCAATGAGGACGAATGTGTCCTTTTAATCCACAATGATGACAAGTGGATGTGCGTGCAGCGTGCGACATTCCTTTTCTTAAATTAAATTACTCGCCAAATTATTTGAAAGTGCAGTATATGGAATAGCATGTGCAACATTTGAAATAAAAATGGTTTTACCTTTAGTATTTGATGTGGATGCACCATGATCATAACTGAGACCGCTTCTATCAAAATGAGACTTTTGATTGCACAAGATGTGTGTAAGAGTCTTCAAACCAGTGTTCATCTTGTTTGGAGAAGCTTGCTTGAGTTTAAGCTCAGACAAAGTAATCTTCAGTTTTTCTTGTAGGTCTTGATTTTCAGTTTTCAATATTACTATCTCTTGCTTTAAATGCATGACTTCTTTTTCAGTCTTCTCAAGTTTTTTACCATCAGTAGTCAAATTTCCAACAAAACAGTTTTTTTGACTTTTCAAGAGATGAATCTCTTTAAGCGCTTGCTCTAATTTAGTCTTCAGTGCAGAATTTTCTTCTTGAACAACCTTGTACTTGACAGTGATCTTGTTACCAAACTTGGTCATCTTGACACAATCAACATAGGTAGCATGATACAACTCTTCCCAATCTTTCTCTTGGTTTGACGACTCATCTTCATTATCTTCATTAGTATCATTGTCAGACACAGACGCAGCCATGAAAGCCACAAACTTGCCATTCACATTGTCAGAAGGATCATCCTCATAATCTTTTGTTTTTACTTTTCTTCTTCAGAAGATTCGTCATCCCAAGTTATGTTGAGAGCCTTTTACTTTGTACCATTTTTCTTGTTGGCACATTCATTAGCATAGTGACTATAGCCTTAGCACTCAAAACACTTTATCCCATTTGCAGGATCCTTCTTCTTAGATTTAGAATTCTTTTTATTAGCTCGTTCTGTCTTCATGTATTTTCTGTAACATTTTATAAATTCAGCCATATCATCTTCAGCATCAGATTCAGAATCAGACTCAATTTTCTTTGCAGGCTTCTTTCTTGATTTTGAGATGACTTTCAAAGCAATGTCCTTCTCTTTTGATTTTCCTTTATTTAAACGGTTTCCTTCAAAAGTCTGAAGATTTCCAGCCAATTCATTAACATTGAGGGTATCAAGATTCTTATTTTCTTCAATAGCATCAACTTTAGAATCGAACCTTGAAAGTAAAGACCTTGGAATTTTCTTGACAATCTTGTGTTCTAATATTTCTTCCCCAAAAATGAAAGCAGAATTGACAATGTCATTCAGCTTTGCATTAAATTGATCAAAGTTCTCATCTTCTTCCATAACGATGGTTTCAAATTCTTTATTCAGCATTTACAATTTAGCTTGTTTCACAGTGTCTATACCCTCATAAACTGTCTGTAAGACTTCCTAAACTTCTTTTACAGTTTTACAGGTGGAAATCCTTCGAGACTCATCAACAGTCACTCCATTGTATATGCTATTCACAGCCTTATTATTACAATTGAATGCATGCTTCTCATCCTTAGTCCATTGGGCTTTAGGTTTAGGAACGGTTTTTCCATTGACCACAATTGTAGGTCTGGTGTAGCTCTACTCAACAATATCCCAAACATCATCATCAATGGAGTTAAGGAACCCAATCATCGTTTGCTTTCAATATGCTTAATTAGAACCATCAAACAAAGGAGGCTTGGAAGTTAATGTCCCTTCTCTATTGAGCACTATTCTAGAAATCTTGTAAGATCAAATACAACAAGACTGTGCAACCCGCTCTGATACCAATTGAAAAGATTTAATGGGTCCGCAATCTCTAGATTGGTCTACTCAAACAATCAACCCAAAAGTGTGTAGAAATAAATAATATAAATAATATGCAGCGGAAATAAAATAAAATAAACAAGCACACACCACAAGGACACCAAATTTAAGGTGGAAAACCCTAACCGGGTGAAAAACCACCGATCCTAATTAGATTAAATCAAACACTATGAATCTCATAATTACAAGAAACTCAGATCTATTCCCCAGATATCCCCTACCCAAAGACTGAAATTACCTTGTTTCGCTTCACGTTTCAACGACTTCACACCGTTGATTGCAACAGATTCGATTTAGCGCTTGACTCCTCAAGTTTTCTCGTAAGAAGATAATCTTCTACAAAGGATGCAGAAGAACTGGCTCTAGAGAACTTGTCAGCACAACTCCTTAATAAATCTCTAGAGAAGAATTCTCTCCATAATAATATCTAATTCAAAACTTTAAGAGGTGAGGGTCTTGCTTTTGGAACAGCCATTGAGTCCTCTTGAGTCTTTTAAATAGCCTTTAGGTCGTGTTTAAAGTTGCCTAACTTAATTAGAATTGAAACAAGCAGTTTGAGTACGATTAGAAATGCAATTTCTAATTTCATAGGACTCTCTGCGCCTTATATGCTCGAGCGGACCCACCATCCACTCGAGCGGATGAGGTTTTGTTTCAGCGCTGGCTATTCTAACTCTGGTCGCTCGAGTGGATGATCTGGTCGCTCGAGCGAACCCCATTCTGGTTGATCCGGAATTTCAGCTCTCTTTCTCCAACTTTCTTCTTCTAATTCTTTCAGACTTTCTTCTTCTAAGTCTTTCTAAACTTCTATCTTCAGAGTCTTCTTCTAAAAAAGAATTGCAACATAAAAAACCCTGAGTTTTGTCCAATTCATGAATTTAGCCAATACTAAAATTCTAACACCTGGAATGCAAGACATAACACAATAGTAATAAAAGATGATATCATATTGATTAGTCACCCCCACATTGATCTACAAAATCTCATTTTTTGGCAGGTGGTCTCTCATTGCAGGAAAGCTGCCAGGGCGAACAGACAATGAAATCAAGAACTATTGGAATAGTAATCTGAGCAAGAAAGTCCAACAATATCACAACAAATCTCAAGAGAATGAGCAGCCTGGAATTGCACCATCAGGTGAGAAGTCAGAGGCCCCCCCACCAATCCGAACCAAGGCCACTAGATGCACCAAGGTTGTTCTCCCTCCACAGCAACAAGGTCAGGTGGCAAAAGACTTGGATGGTGGGTCACTGTCAAAACTTCATGAAGACAGTAATTCTTCGGTTTGTTTCATGGATTTGGACATGGGAACACTTATGTCATTGGATATTCAAGACTCCAATACTGCAAATTTGGGTAGAAATGGAATTCTAGAGCATGAAGGTGGAGTGTATGATGCTGATGATAGCAGTGCATGGATAAGTCTCAACCTCCCATTTCTGTTGGAAGACAAAATGCTTGGAAATTGGTGGATAAGTGATGATCTTCAAGCCATTGGAGAGAGAGGTCAATGAGTTTGGTTCTTTTCCACTTAGTGATGGGTAAGATGTTATAAATGTTGACAGCACCTAAGTTTTCGTAATTTTTAAAATATTGATCAGGACAACATTGTATGAATGTTTGTTCCGTTTTATTTAATTAATTTTAGATTGTATGAATGTTTGTTCCGTTTTTTAATTATTGATCATGACAACATTGTATGCATGCGTGTCATGAGAAATTGTGTTAATACGAGAGAGTTTTCAACTCTTGGGGTTTTTCTTGGATCATCATTGTTGTCATTAAAGCCTTTTTAATTTCAGCCAAAAGAATTTCAAGAATCATTACATTCCCATAAAATCACCTAACATTCAATTGAGAAGTGATCTCAATTTATAGATAAAGAGCAACCCTAATCAACAATAATTCAAAATTTAAACTACCTACAATCTCTAACAACCAAACTAATATTTATCTAAAATACTAATTTCTAATACAAGCATGTTGAATTAGCTGCATGAACTATATTTCCCAATTCCCAGTTTAGACTATGTCAGTTTGTAACTAATGATCTCAAGCGCGAATAAAGGAGAAAAGTTGGGTCAGTCAAGCTAAATAGCCGATTGAAAAGGTTTTCCCTTTGGATACATGCGGCAGATTGAAAAGTGGGAAACTTGCAATGCACCATGATCATAATTGTTGGTTGTAGAAAAACTATTAACAAACGCTCAAGCTGGAACAAAATATGATCTATGGCATCTCCATGGGTACGATCTCACAATTGCCATGAAAAGCGTTGTCCACTCTCACAATTGTAAATGCCTGGTACTTTTATATATTAATGTACGTCTACAACATTCAATGACCACATTAATACCCCGGCCGTTTAAAGGTTTTAAAAAGAGGATATGTTCATGATGAGTATTGTAAAAACAACTATTTTTATGATTAGAAGGTATTTAGAGAGACGGCAGAGGATCCCCAGTTTGTTCCAAACAGGGAAACCTGTTTGGACCACCCAGGGGAAGCCACGTATGGGGAAGATGTCATATCAATGACATCTCCTTTCCTTCAATTTAAAAAAAAAAATTTGGTGTGACATGGCTCCCCTTGTTTGGACCAAACAGGGATCCTGATCCCTAGAGAGACTCAATGTAGTAGAGAATTAATTAAAAAGACGCATTAATCCTGTAGAAATATATATCATACGAATGAAAACTCTTTTCATATATTACACAATAATTTGAAGGAAAAAAAAAAATGTAACTTTTGGGAGAAAGAGATGCCCTGTTTATACGTAACTGATAGTAATTATGGCCGACGGGGCAAGGACATGTGGTATTTCAGCGAGGGCGGTACAATTTATGACAAAATATCGATGAGTGAACTCATGACTACTTATAACAGGCAAGTGCAGATGATAAGATAATGGACCCATGAGAGGTGAAATTCATTGTACGATCTGAATAACAGGTCCTGGGGACCTTGGAAATCTCTTTCAAAGAGATTCAATGCAGCTGAGCTGTCGAACTGTGTCTTGTTGTTAGGGTTGGTGAGAGATAGGTAGCTTTACCCGCCCTCGGGTAAAGGAAGTAGACGTCAGGAAATGTGAGAGGTCCCTTTGGGTGAGGAAAAGTTGTTGGCCAAGGATTCAACTGTGGGAAGTAAGCCCACGTTTGACATATCTATTTTATGCCTCTATTTTTCTAAATATTTAAATTGGACAGAGGTTTGAACAATTAAAGCGTTTGACACAAGATTTTAGACTCTGTCCGCTTTAGACATTTAGAGGCAAATCTTCTAAAATCCAAATGCTCCAAAAGTGGGCAAATGAGAAATAGAGTTTTTTTGTCTTCAAATATAGAGGCGGGATATTTAAAATAGATTCATGCGTTACCAAATGCGTTTTTTTTTTTATCCTTGCATCTCTTTTTTATGGCTATTTTTTTAATGGCTCTATTTTAGATGGATCTATAAATAAAAGAGTAGAGATGCCAAACAAGCCCTAAGTGAGAAAGGAATAAGAGGCCTAAATGCAATATATTATCGAAAGGGCCACCATTAAATGCTCTCTGGCCCTTGCTGTGGTACCATCCGCCACTGCCTTATCCTTTCTCCCTCATTATGCTTTTGTTTTTCTCTTGAATTACATCTCTATGGCCCAGTCCTAGGCCAATTTTGATAAATCTTTCTCATCCCTCACACTTCTGCTCAGCCGGAGTAGTGAAACTCCATAGTAAGCCCATTTATAAAAAAACTCTAAGTTGCACAAAATAATTGGCATCCCTATGCACATGCACATGGTGCCCTCAATTTTATACAATAAGAGTCGGTCCTAACACAACTTTTCTTATTCTAGCGGGTTTCCGAAACTGAGGATATAAAAATCCAATGGGGGTTGATCGGTTTAACCCCAAGGGGTCAGTTTTTCTCTTTTTCGGAGTTAAAAGTCTTGGTATCGACCCCGGTTCTCCCTTTTTCAGGAACCGAATGTTGAATTTATTTGTACTACCACTTGGAGGCCACAGGAGTTTTACTCGATTTTTTTCTGGGCCCGGAAGGATTAGTCCAACACAAATGGTTGGAAACCCTCCGTTAACGTAAAAAAAGAAAGAAAGAAAAAGAAATGGGTTGAACTTCCATGATTACTTACATGGAAAGCCAGTTTAAAAAATGTCGGTTTTCTCCATGTATGATGATGATTAGCTAAATAAACCTTATTTTTGTTTAATGGATGATTAGATCTAAATTCAATCTAGCATCTGAAAATGCCAATGGCCTCTGCAAACTCTGGCTTTAATTTGTCCAGTTTTATTGGTAGTTCCCCCTGTAAGAAGTATCATAACCGTAGCACGTGATCAAGTTGTTCCTCTGCAGAGAAAATTTTCTGCCATATCGGCGTGCTTCGTGGTCCCATATCTTTAGTCCGATTACAAGGTGTTATATGCTGTTTCTTGTTTTTTCATGTTTCCATTTTCGGAGATTAGAAAAGAACAGACTAGTCGTTTTACACTTTCACTTAATTGTCAGATTCATTGTCCGTTTGAGCTGAAAATCTTTTATATAATAAATGTACTGTACATTGCTCCAAAATAAATTTATGGCCTTCTGAAAAGAAAAAATAATAATTTTATCATATATATATAAGTGTATGTACTGCAATATGATATGAAGTAGCTGAATGGGGCCTCACTGATCACGGGACTGGAGGGACGGAAAGATCCATCTAGGCAGGCCCTAGCTATAAAAAAAAATTGGGTTAATCTCGTGACTCAAACCCCTTCATTCGTGCCACAATGGCATTATATTATAAAGAAAGAAGAAGAGTGAATTAGCGAAAGGTCTCTTATAGAGGTCTTGTAAGGCCTCCAGTTCATCAACTTTTCTTCTAAAGCTTGTAGTCCATGCAACTGAACATATTTCGGCGAGAGGTCCTTAGATACAATTTTCATAACTGATTTACCCTTAAAACCGTTTTAGGCATAAAATTTTGAAATTTCAAATTTTAAATCTTGTGTTATCCCTCTTCTTCTTCAACCCGAAGTTGATCTAAAGTTTTTCGTCGGACCAGACCTCTTCGTTTTTCCTCTGCAAACGCAAGTTGAAGAAGAAGACGGACGCACTAGTCTTGCGTGCATCGCCAACAAACGCTCAGAGAGAAAAATGAGTTAATTTTTTTATCTCCTCGGGCTATGTGCATCATTGGTGGGACGAACTGAGGACTGTCCAGCGCCATTGGAGAGGGCTCGTACGAAAAGATTAGAGAATAGGTCTCTTTTTTTTTTCTCATTACACATCGGGTTGTGTGCGTCATTGGAACCTTTTGGTGGAAACCAAGACCACCAAAACCTTTGGGTTCCGTGCATTGGAAAGGCAAGGGACCTTTTCTCTCCTCGAGACACATGGTAGAAAATCTGTTATTGAAAATCCATGTGGTCACACATTCCTGCAATGTCTCCAGTGCCTCTTTCCATATCAAATCAATACAAGAGAGATGATGCAATTTGTTGGCCAATGTGCACCGTCGAATGGGTAGGGTGCGGCAGCAGTGCAGTTTGCGAGTTCGCGGGTTGCTGCAAATAACCATGGGGTTGGTCATTCTACAAAGTAAAGTTCTTGCCTTGTTTTGGTTACAGAAACCAGAACGAAGAAGAAGGGGATCTGTGCCAGGTTCAGTTTTTGTTCAGGTTTTGCAAAAAATGGAACCATCGCAAGATAGAGGATTCTGGGATTTCCTTGCACTTGCCGAGGAAGATCCTTAGTTGCATAGATTGACTGCCGTCATCGGAGAAGGAGCTTCTCGCTGTCCTGCATAAAAGTTGTTGCACCATCGCCAAAGAAGGAAGGCGGCATGGCTGTTAAATAGTTTTTAGCAAATCTATCTTAGTTGTTATGAAATTTATGAGTTTTTGTGAAATTTATTTATTTTTTTCTCAAATTTATATGAGTTGTTGACAAATTTATATGAGTTTCTGTTAAATTTATCTAAGTTTTTTAATTTTTGTCAAATCTATTTGAGTTTTGCGCAAATTTATTTGAGTTCTGACACAAATTTATTTGTGTTCTGGATAAATCTATCTGAGTTTTTTTTTATATTTATTTGATTTCTGGAACAAATTTATCTGAGTCCTGAAAAAATCTATCTGAGTTTTTGGAAAATTTATTTGAATTTTTGAAAGATATAGCTGAGTTTTTGATAAATTTATCTCCATTTTAAAATTTTTAACTTAGTTGTTGAATGAATCTTTCTGTGTTTTTGGCAAATTTATTTGTATTTTTTTAGATCTATTTTTTTTAATTTTATTTGTGTCTTTTGAAATTTATTTTATATTTTTAGAAATAAATTTATTTGAGTTTTGAAAAAAATACTTGATTTTTTGATAAATTTTCTGAAATTTAGAAAATTGGTTTATCTTAGTTTTGGCAAATGTATTTGCGATTTTTTAAATTTATTTGTATTTTTTAATTTTATTTACATATTTTGAAATTTATTTGCTTCTTTTGAAATTTATTTACATTTTTTGAGATTTATTTGGATCTTTTGAAATTTATTTGGATCTTCTAAAATTATTTTAATCTTTTGAAATTATTTCTATTTTTTTAAATTTATTTGGATCTTTTGAAATTTATTTGCGTCTTTTTAAATTTCTCTGTGTTCTTTTGAAATTTATTGCTTTTTTTGAAATTATTTCATTTTTTAAATTTATTTTCATTCTTTCAAATTTATTTATTTATTTTTTAGATTTATTTGCGTCTTTTGAAATTTATTTACATTTTTTTAAATTTATTTGGATATTTTGAATATGTGTCAATTTCTCTGTGCTCTTTTGAAATTTATTGCGTTTTTTGAAATTATTGCGCTTTTAAAATTTATTTACATTTTTTCGAATTTATTTGCATTTTTTGAAAAAAAAAAAAATTTATTTGAAAATCTAATTAATAGAATTTCATTAATCCTGAACAATTAAATGGTAGTTGACCATTATTTTGTGACATATCTTACTAATCGTGAGATATGATTTTGAAGAAAGGGTAAATTTGACATTTTAAGTCTTCAAATTTGAAAAAATGACCTATCACATTATGAAAAAAGATTAATGATCTAAGGCAATAAAGTGAAATGTTTAGGACCGATCGTCGAATGCCCCCAAAAAGGAAAAAAGTACCCTCAATCCAACTGTCCAAGCCATTCAAATGGGCGTAAAATATTGCAGTATGACTTGTATGTACATGACTTTCCGTACTATATATTAGGCCAAAATCAAGGAACAATTTAAGGTTATTCTCGCAAAGAGACAAAAAACAGCAGTACAGTATGAAAGTGCATGCTAGATACCAATAGGAGTCCTACATGTGGGGATGGATAGGACTATTTAAAAATCTAATAAAATAAAATAAATACGAATCCCAAACAAATGCAAAGATCACTCAATTCAATAATCAAGATATAACTTAGTGTGCTAATGTGCAAAATTTGATTCGTGATGAAATTTTCAATATAAAGTCTAGCAAGTGATACGCATATATATGTTGTATGCCAATTCAGACAAGATACACCTATTAGTACACGCATCTCATGGCATATGCCAAAAAGAACAAATTAAAGTAAGATAGAGATGGAGGCATACAACAGTTTATACTAGTTCAGTCCTTAACCGACGTCACACCCAAGTGCACCACACATTAATGGTCTCTTGACTTCACTATGAGAGGTTTTCTATAGGCTGGACTCAAAAACTTCTTACACTTTAGATTTTTTCATACAGTGGTTTGATCACATAGATTTATTCCATCAAATTTTTTTTATATAGTAGTTCCATCACACAGGTTTAACCCATTTTACAATGATGTAAAATTAAAGTTAAAAATAAGAATGTTAGCCTTTTGTAGACGAATGTGTCTTGAATACTTTCCTTGATGCTCGGATCCAAAACTCCAAGCTTTAGCTTCCAAAGCTTGAACTCCTTAACACTTAAAGATGCTCCAAGGAGTTTTTATGTCTATGATTGCTAAGATATATACATGAGATTGAGCCAAATTATAGTACTGGACCTTTCTTAATTAGCTTTAAATGCTCAATAATATAGATATGAGAATTTTACAATGAGTGGAGACTGATCAAGGTCTAGGTAGACTTTGCTTGTGAGATGCAATCAAACTTCATGATGCTCGATCCTAGTTCACTAATCACTCAATGGAGCTGTCTCTACGAGTGTTGCTTTAGCCATAGTGAAGGTTTGTGGTCAAAGAATACTACTCTCAAAACTACCAAAGCTATTACCTTTAAAATGAGCTCAGGTATATATAAAGGGGCTCACAACAACTAATTTATGATTAGCAGTGAACTGATTACGGAGAGCCATGACTCACCCATGGCTAGCTTGACCAGAAGTCAATGTTCAAGTTAAATATGATGATATTCAGAATTCTACGTACCTCTATTAAGAGAAATGGATTTGGTGCCAAACTATTCATGTGTTTATGGGGCCCACCTTAATTCATACAATCTTGAGGAATAGGTATTTAAGCAGAGATGACAACTAGGTAAACTAAATTAATCTCAATCTATTAGGGGTGTTTGGGCTGAGGCTTTGACTACTCCTAACTCTTCCTACTTCGTTATGTTTACTTTAAAGATTTTTTTTTCTACTAAGAGGGGCCTCTCTAGCTTGAGTGCATGAGAGATAACCCTTTTATCACCACATGGAACCAACATAATAAATCCAACCCTCTCTTACTCATCAACCTCCAATGAATTGGCACACCTTAATTTGACACCAATATGAGTTACACACGCCATTAGATTTTATGAAAATGTAACTTAAGAAAAATTTAAACTTTAAGTGCTTAAACCGATGGCTTCGGTAATATGATTGGTATGATTTTTTTTTTTTCAAAAACCATACCCACAAGATAAGACTTTTCGATCACACTATCCCACATGAGTGACATTCATCCAAGTGAACCCCAACAAAGCTTAAGTTTTAACCTCTCACACAATGTTTTAAAGTAGATCATTTTAATATAGAAGACAAGCTTAAAATAGGTAGCTTATTTAATAGTGTTTCCACAAGTAATATTTATGGAATCTTTCTTTAATAGAACTTCTGACAAGAATTTGATGTGGTGGGAAATTCATGATATGATGTGATTGTTTATCCTGTGACAAGGGCGGACCCACGAGATTTAACTTGGGGGACTTAATATAAAAGAAATATTTTGGGCAAGGGAAAGTGTAAAAAATATATATATTAATTATTCGGATTTGAAGTGGATTCTTTGAAAATTTTCAGGTTGGGTGGGGGCGAAAGCCCCAGACTCTTGTACCTGGGTTTGCCACTGTCCTCTGAGATTTGAAAATGCTATATTTCTTTGGCAGAATTTCAAACTTCAGCCACATCAAAGGTCTCAAATGACCTTTGAAAATCTAGAAAATCCCAATCCTTTTTATGTTTTGGTAGAATTTCTGGCTGCTCAAGTATCAAGGAGAATTCTTTACATGAAAAAAATATAAAAGAAAATTAAGAAATTCCACTGTGTTCGAAAATTTGTAAATTCTCTAAATAAAAATCCCTTGAATTTCAGTAGAGGAAAAGGCCTTAACATATATAGAAGAAAAAAGGTTAAAATAAAACCTCACCTCCATTGTGACTTCATGATGTAGTCCCGATTTGAGGCATCGAACTGTCTAGGGCCCAACTAACCAAAACTAGAAAATATCCAGCCACCACATTGATATGCAGTGATAAAAATAGAAATCCAGGAATTTAATAGTGAAGGAACAAATGCTGAAAAAAAAAAATAGATGACCTGTATGAGCCTTCTTAATCACCATGCATCAACAAGACACAAGGTAGAGAAAAACAAAGCAAGCAGTGCTTTATTGAATAAATTTCTGAAAATTGTACAGTAGCATGAACAGTACTGACAACCCAAACATCCCTTATATAATGCTTAAAACCACAAAAAAAAAAAAAACCCTAGTAATCCTACTATAATTGGTTTTCAACAATAATTAGAAGTCCTAAGAAGAGTTTCCTACTGAAACATGCTAGAGATTAGAAAAGAAATCAAATAAAATAGCAACTTTCCATGCCCTAATTATAATGGATGCCTTGTAGTAGATCTGATGTGGGGCCCAAATGGGCCATCCTTTGATGGAAGCACTTGTACCATTTGAAAGAGCCCTCATGGTCGATCCCGTTGGTGGTTTCTGACCCACCAAAGTGCACGCGGGACACCTTTTATGTTATGAGTTTTTCTGTAAAATTGTAAAACAGTCCTTGTACTTCTCCACATTCCCACAATAGTCCATGTTGTATAATTTTAAACTAAAATCTGAACTATTTGGCCCCAAGTTTTCATTCAAAACTTGTTGAGACCCTTACGGGTCTTCGGATGCTTCCACTGTTGCAAATAGTATTTAGCCATAACAAAAATTAAATCATCATCAATTTCTGCATCATTCTCCCCCAGTTGAGAAGAACTCGTCCTCGAGTTTGCATCTTCGTGTTGCCATTCGTGTCGGTGTTTTTGCGCCTTGTGTCACTTTCGGGGAGGAGCTTGAAGTTCTGTGTGTCGCTTTAAATGGTCTTCATGATGTTGCACACTGATTACAACTGTTATGAGAATGGAGCTTTCAATCTGATTTGCAACTTCATAAACCTGCTGGGATGCTTCTTGTTGCTGCTCTATTGCTTCCCAAAATGGATCAACGTATTCAAATTTAAGAAGATCTTCAAGAGTCACAACCTGCAGTCTGCATTCTTGGTTGGGAACAATTCCTGGTGTGACATTTATCATTGGCAGAATGCACTTTGGATTTTGCACAAATTCTATCACAACTTGATTTTCAGCTACATCTACTTGGTCATCTTGGCCTTTATCAAAAATATGGTTTTCTAAATTCACTTCTTGAATATCATCTTCCACATATTCATCAAATATAGGATGTGAATTTAAATCATTTTCAATATTCTTAACATCAGTATGTTCCATAATTTCTTCTTTATGAATTTCCTCATCACATATATCACCCGAGAAATTACTTATGTCTCCTAACAAAGTAGGTTTCGTACTAATTTTCTCACAAGTAGGCCCAAGGACAATTTTCGCATTGTCTTTGTAGAAGGTGTATGTATTTTTATAACCATCATGAAGCGTCCTACAGTCATATTGCCATGGTCTACCCAATAATATGTGAGTGACATCCATAAGGGCTACATCACACCATACATCCTCATGGTATCTACCACCAATAGAAAAAGAAACTAATGCCTTACGAGTTACGAGTACCTCATTACCACGCTTGAACCATGAAAGCTTGTACGGTGCCGGATGCTTTTGTGTCGGGAGCTTGAGCTTGTCAATGACTTCCCGTGATACCACATTCTTGCAACTACCTCCATCCACGATCAAGTGGCATTTGCTGTCCTTAATAGTACATGTAGTGCGGAAGATGCTAGTGTGAAGTGTTACACCCCAACCCGAACTGATCTTGTCTAATGCTAATTAATTGTGTTTTAGGTAATTTAATTATACTTAGTGACTAATTAAGGTAGTTTAGGTAAATTATGATTTTTCCCAAATTTCATCTTATGTACATCATTTTAGCATCATCGCGTGCATCTTGTTGAGCACGTTGATTCTCGTATTAAGCTTTCTTTCATTTGATCAACCGGTGATGAAGTGGGCCATCATTTAACTTATTATGGAAATACATAACCACTGGACTTCCTTACAAATAAGACATCCTTATCCCTTTAAACCAACTCAACCCTCCATTGGTTCACTGTGGCTGGGAGAGCTTTCTCCCTCTGTTTTCTTTCCTTTCCATTCCTCTTTCTCTTTTCAAATCAATTGGTGCATGTGGTTGAAAGACAAGTATTGGGAGTCTTCTTCTTCTCCACCCTCTTCACCTTCAATTGTTGACAAGAACCCATCTCCATCATCCCCAACTCTTTCCAAATTCGGAATTATTGTCAAGGTAAGAATTAAACCCATCTTTCTTTGTGTTTTGAGTTGCATTAGAGTCAAAGGACCCTCTCATAAGCATGTATAGACTTTAATTGGTGTTGTATAGACTTTAATTGGTGTTTTGATGGGTATTGTGTCTAGGGTTCGAATCTTTTGGGGATTTTAGGGTTTTGAACACCAAGAGAGTAGAAGAGGTTTGGAAAGCTTAAAGTTGAGGCAAGTATATGCATAATATGGATTTACATTTTGTTAATTTCATTGATTCCATGTTACTCTTACTCAATACTCTTAGTTCTTACTAAATGAATGGTTTAATGGTTCAAATTTGATGAGATTGATTTGGAAAGGTTGAGTGTTGTAAATGGGAGCATGAATGCTCCATTTTTATGCAGGTCTTATGTTAGAAGTAGTGTGAGAAGGGAAGTAGAAGAAAGAACCCACAAAATTCCAAAAAATGGAATTCTGGAGTGGGCCCTCGAGCGCGCATAGGGGCGCTCGAGCGAATCCACTCACTGGAATTTCGGATTGGAAGCCTGAAACAGGCGCTCGAGCGCGTGAACCTACTGAACTTTTGGGCTTTTTGGGTCCAATTAAGCGGAGTATTAACTCCCTTAGCCTATTTTAACCCACCTTAATCCTTTATTCAGTGGATTTTGGTGCTCACCCTACTTCCATAGGAGTTTAGGAATTTTTGAGACCTTATGACCTTAAATGGAACCGTTAACCTTATTAATTGGTCTAATGGATATTGATTAGTCTAACACTATGCCACGAGGGTTAGTTTAGAAAATCAATGTACCTCTCATACATAGTGACATCAACAAAAATAGTAATACGTTGATTCTCCTAAACTTACCTTGTATTCGACGATGAAAGACTAAAATAACTAGTTTAGAATTGGTTAGTAAATTATCTTGATTCCTTAAATTATTGCATTTCATATTGACTTACATCTTCATTGATAGATCAATCCTTATAAATAAATAAGTTTATTTCATCAGCAATATCCTTTGAGGTTTAATTACTTTCATTTCTCCATCATTCTTCAAATATGGTATATCGATCCAATCTTTATTTATAATGTGGATTTAGTGAGTATATGAGTTGAAATGATTTGAGTTTAGACAGTTCGAGCTACAACTCACTGGAATCCACTTATTATTTGATTAGTTTGATTCGATTGAGTGGGCACTACCTAGCTTCGACCTTGTGACGCCCGACGGGGTCAGCACTTGGTTTATTTATTGTTGAGACTACTGCAATAAGTCACCTGGAGCATCGGAACTCCAGAACCGGGTAGCCAGTTAGCCTTTGGCCGGGCAGTTGGTGACATCCCAACTAGATTTGCTCTCTTTGAGAGGATGAGCTTAAAGTAGTAGCCAAATTAGTATGTTTTCTCATTAATTGATTCACCAGCATGATTAAGTCGAAGTTTGCACAATTGCGTAGTTGATACTTATCTTTGATCTCTACGAACTTACTTGTCTTAAATTCAAATTGAAACATTATGTGAAATCTTATTTTGCCTATACTTGCCAAATCGTTGTATTTGAGATACTATTCTTGGTGTCACAGGGATTCAAGACACCGAAGGAAGTTACTTTTAGCCATTCAAATTTGAGGTTAATCGGTAAGCTTAACGGTTAGTTATGACTGCCGGAGTACGAATCAGAAGGGTAATCTTGAGTTCGAGAATAGATAGTTCAATTGCACATAGTTTAAGGTAATGCATATGATTAGTTTATGTCGCATTGCATTAGGAATATATTCCCTTGAGATAAGCATCTAGTAGTTGTTCTTTGGAGTACTTGTGCACTATGCATTTAAGCTATTTAAATAATTAGTTTGTTAAAGAAAAATTGTAATATAATGGATTGGTTATTGGATTGATCATGGCTTTAAATTTTGATATTGTACATGCTTCCGCAGATAAATGTGCATTGACAGGTGTCAGTGAGTAATCCTCACACGTAAAATGTGGAATTTTCTCCTTCGTGAATTCGGATTTGGTCCGGAACAGATGCGAGTTCACGGGAGTACGTGTGTCACACCTTGGGAACCACCCTAAACAAGGGATTCTCGGGTCCGGGATGTGACATACGTAAGTATGGTATCAGAGCCATGAAAAGTCTTTTCTAAAAGACTTAGAAAACCTAGAGACGTGGTGAGGACTCGATAGGACGTTGATGATTTTATTTTGAAGATTGTTTCTGGATGTTTATCTAATTGTATATTTAGGAAAACCGAATTACAAAAGATGCCACCTCGACGAACCGCTCGAAGCAGTGTAAAATCGCACGAGCCAAAAGACAACTGAAGGTGAGCAGATGCCATTACAACAGAGACCGGTTCAACAGATGACAGACAGGTAGATGCCATGGCTCTAGAGGGGGCTAAATGACAAACGTAGTGGAAGGAGGTGAGATGATAATAGTAATTATGAGTATAATGTTTGCTTGGCTCAATGCTTCACACACTATCACTGAGTCACACTCTGTTGTCTTCCAAAGGTAGATCGTACAACCTCAGGTTGTCTTCCTAATGACATCATTGATAGGTTATTGGTATTTGAAAAGTTAAGCACAAGGAAGCTAGAAAAGATCTTAGTGGATGTGAGCTGATAAGACATTTCTTAGGTAGTCAACCATCGAGACAATATAGATTACCTCAAAAGATAGTGACCTATAGATATGTGATTTTAGTACAAGTGTCGAAGTACGGATCTTAGCAATAGTTGAATATCCCATTGGTTTAAGTCTTATGGTAGATGAGTTAGTTGTAACGATTACAAATTCCCTAGATTTATTCTGAAAGGTCAAGGTAACCTTAGTGACTAGGGGTATCTTAGTAACCTGTGCGATGTGTTGAACCTTTTCAATTAGTAAGAGCAAGAATTGTCAATTCTTAAAAAGATAGATTTTATCCCAGTTAATTGAGAGATAACTCTAGTATTGACCCCAGTAGTGATATAGGATTGGATCATAGTTAGTCCTAAGAGACTAGATGATGCACCCAAGAACAACGGACCCACTAATAGGCCCCGCCAAGAATGACTTATTTGCTTTAAAGAGGTTAGTCATTTTAGTAATTTGAGGTTGTATTGATTTGATTTACTTAGAGAATTGAGTGAGAGATTTGATGGAGTGATTTGAGGAATCACTAAACAATGACAATCCCTTTATTTATGCATTCCCTTTATTATAAATAGAAATGACTGGTTGATTGTAAGCTATGCTATATTGATACTAAACGTTGAGTAGTGTTCTTGTGAGTCTACCGTTAGGGTATTGTCCCTAAGTTATCTTAGGAGTTTTGAGCCTCGGGCTCAACCTCACCGTCAGAAGTGTAAATCTTCACCGTGACCCCGTGCAATGCCATCACTTGAATGAGGTCACCATTATTATAGTTAAGAAATAGAGATTTCCAATGAATGTGGTTAGCGTGAGTAGTGATGTTGTATGTTAGTGTTATTAGACTCTATATAGTTAATTTTAAGACCTTGGTTACTGAGACTTTTGACAAGAATATAGACAAGTATTCGCGTCCCAGGAACTTTGAATTATAAGCATAGGAAATAAGTTGTGGGAGTTGTGAGAATTCCATTGTTAGTTTAGAAGATAAACTACTTAGGTAGCTAGAAATCTATTCATGGCTGGTTAGATATCCTAGACTTTATCCTATGTGAGTATTTAAAATCACCACCTTCTAGACAGATAGACTTGGCCATAGAAATAATGCCAGAGATACCTTTAGTAATAGAACCACAAACTAAGAGACTTTGATCTATACTAAGGTTATGAATTGGGTCAGAAATAGTTAATGCCTAAAGATTGGATTAGGTTATGATGAATGTAACCAAGAGGGTAGTAAACCGTATTTTACCTAGTTAAAAAAAAAATCCGTGAGTAAAAGTGGACCATACGGTTTAGAATCTCTATGGTGAGTTTAACTTAAGGCTTAGTCATACCTTTAATGAACGTGAGATTGAAGATGAGATAAACAAATGAATTGTGAATAACTTCCTTAGCAAGTCTGAGTAGGGAATGTGCTTCGTTGAGTCTGCTTGAGATAAGTGACGTGTAGATTTGACAAGACTATAGTTGTGGTCGATCCAATAAAATTAGTGTAGCTACTGCCACCGCTTTAACTGTTTAGGGATAGTGTTAAGATCATAATAGATTCGATCCTAGAACACTGTTCTTATGCTGATCAATTCCGATAAGTTAGTCATTTAGTTTTTCCGACCATAAACATCTGACCATATCATCCTTCTTAATGGAATCTGGATTTGAGATAGACTAGTCGAACTGTAAACTAATGTCCTTAGCTAGTATATGTGATGCGAATATTAGTCGACGAATTCAATTATGTTAGAGATTGAAATCTAGTTCGTTAGAGACTGATATTGAGAACTATTGTACTGTGGAATGAGCCGTGGATGATTTTATAGAATTAGGATAGCCAGTTTCGAACCTGGACTCTTAGGATTGATGCAACTAGATTTGAGACTTTATCTACTCAGTGTGAGCATTGGGATTATAATAGATTGAATATTAGAAGTATAGATAGCTTGAATTTCCCTTCGATGTTAGTCGAAGTTAGTTGCCTAATGCTTTTGAATTGAAATTTGTAGGTTGTGACAACCTTTTGTTATTACTATGGAGCTCAAATATACGACAGACTAGTTGAAATATAATACAACCTCCTTAGTGAGCATGTGTAGCGGTTGGATTGTTAAGTAATTTAATTGTTAGACGTGAGAATCAGACTTACCTGAGATAGGTAATAATCAAGGTTACATTTGAGCTAACATTTGTGACTGATATCACAAAGCTTGAACAAAGATCGATGTAACAAAATCTAAGTCGGCCAATTGTGAACCTCGGCTATTTAGGATTACGAACCAAAGAGAGATAAATAGTTTAGATTCATAAGTGATATTAGAATTTTGATACCTATATTGTCCGACTAGATCGATTACTGTATGCTTAATTAGTTGTCATTCAGTGGACCCTAAGACCAGTTAGAGGACGATTGAAGTGACCTAGTATAAGTTCTCGGACAATAATGTTACCACGCAAGTATGGACATGCACTACAACAAATGGGATTTTCAGCGACGAAAATATTTGCGACGCAACCCAAAGTGTTGCAAAAAATAATTTTTTTGCAACAGAAATTTAGACCCGTCACAAAAAGTTAAGTATTTGCGACACAAGACTTTATGCGTTGCAAATAGATACTTTCAGCAATGAATACAGTGCGTTGCAAAAAAATACGTAAAAAAAACATTGGCGCCAAATGGCGGTAAAATTATTCGCCACGCTAGATATACATTTGCGACACAATCATCTGTCGTAAATAAGTGTCTTTATTAGCGACGCAATCCCCGCGTCGCAAATAACTTTTAGTTTGAGCTATGTCGTAAAAAGTTAAGGATTTTTGCAACAGTTTCTTTTTTGCGTCGCACATAATATCTTATTCGTGACACTAATGTCTTTTGGTCGCAAATAATTATTATTAGCGACCTCCATCATATGGTGTCACTAAAATTTTAAACTAAGAAAAAGAACTAATTTCTTCCCTCAGCCACCATTATAAAAAAAAAATTATACATTTATTTGGGACGCAATTTTAACGTCGCAAATAATAATTTTTTGTCACAGTATATCTACTGTGTCGCAGATAATAAGCTTTTTTGCGACATGTGTTTAAATGAGTCGAAGAAAATATTTTTATTAGGTACATTATATTTATTGCGTTACAAATTACAATTACCATTCCGTCGCCCGCGCGCTTTTTTTTTTTTCAGTCGATCCCCGCCTTCTCTTAACAGTAGTGTTTTATAAACTCTTCTTTCTATTCTTCCCTCCATCTCTACGCTTCACTCTCTATCTCTCTGCCCTAAATCCAAACAGCCACGATTCCGTCGACGATCCTCTACAAGACGATAGAGAAATCCGTCCCAATCTCCTTTCTTTTTGCCTCCCTCTCTACGCTACAATATCTGCCTATCTCTCTGCCATAAATCCAAACCAAAGCCAAGGTCCCGTCGACGATCCTCTACAAGACAATAGAGAAATCTGTCCCAATCTGGAGGTATATATATATACATTCCTTCTAAATCTCTATGTTTTTTTTTTTTATCTCCCATACATCCAAACGTGTCCTACCGTTCGATTTCATTGAACTATGTGCGCCTTTCTTCTTCAGGTCTTCATTACATTCGTTTCTGGTTTTGGGGCTGCTACTTGTGGAGGAGTCTTCATTCGATTTCTTCTTCAAAGTAGCGGTGATTGAAGAGGTTCGATCTCTTCCTCTTCTTTTTTTTTAATCTGTTGAGATTTCTTTCCATGTTTGTAATTTGAATTTTCTTTATTCTGAATTTGAACAATGGAGATCTTGATTTGAATTTTTTTTTTTACCTTTTGAACTTTGGATCGTTTACTCTAAATTTGGGCAATGGAGATCTTGATTTGTTTGTTTTTGCAGGGTTTAAGTGGGGTTTATGAATAGTTCTGGATCAGATGTGGTAGGTCTTTTTTTATTTATTTAATGATTTTTGGTTTTTTGTTGGGTATTAGGATTTTAGTTTTTTTTTTTTTTTTTTTTTTTTTTTTTGGCGTTTTTCAATATGAGTATTTGGCTATTTGGAGACTGCTTAGTATTAT
The DNA here is from genome assembly GCA_038049695.1 of Cinnamomum chago. Lineage (NCBI taxonomy): Eukaryota > Viridiplantae > Streptophyta > Magnoliopsida > Laurales > Lauraceae > Cinnamomum > Cinnamomum chago. The sequence continues at coordinate 129,440,900 of CP142451.1, forward strand.
TTTGTGCTTCATAGATATGTTGATTTTGATAGGATTGATAGTTATTGTGGGTTTAGGGGGGGTTTGTATACCGTTCTAGGAGTTATTGGATTGGGATTTAATATTTCTTCTCTTTATTGCTTGTAAGTGTTGGAAATATGGTTGTCATGATGGGTTTTTTTTTTTATTATTATTATTATTAAGGATTTCAATTGGAGTTGGGTTTTGGTTGTGTGTGTGTGTGTGTGTTTTCTCCCCCCTTTTCTATTAGTTGGATGTATGGAGATTTGGTTGGAGTGATGGTATCAGAGAGAGAGAGAGAGAGAGTGTTTTGTGGTGATCTGTGTCTGATTTTACAAATGATGCTGGTTCTTTATCTATTTTTAGGAAGTGAGGTTTATTTATAGTTGTTTTCTTTTCTATTGAATGATTGCAACTGTTTACTCTTGTGTTCTTATTTTGCTTTTACCAAGCATTGATTCTTTGTTGATCTTTCAAAAGGTAAAAAAAAAAAATTTGATTCTTTTTTTTTTTATTTCAGTAGGATTATTAGTCAGATGTTTGGGATGAGATGGATTTCACATTTTGTTTTTGCCTCTAATTTAGGGGAGATAAAATATACTTTATGATGTCCTCACATGAATTTGTTCCTGAAATTCATTCCTTTGGGACGGTGGTTCTACTTCATGATAACATGGTTTCATGTTGATTCAATCAGTGGACTTGGTTTCATATTGATTCAAGTAATGGATTTTGTATGGCTGTTCACATGTTCTCTCTTGCTTCGTTTTTGTGTTGGTATTTTTCTATGAGAAATTGCTGTAGAGAAACCGTGATAGCTTAAGTTTGAAAAGGACTACAATCATCTCTAGATTAATATCCTTTTGCATTTCTATGTGTAAGTATGGTTCTTCTGTTTCCTTCACTCTCTGTTATGCAGAAGCTATAGATTTGCTCCAGAAGCTGTCAATAGATTCTCAAACCAATACCCTTGAAGTTCCTGAGCCTACTAAAAAGGTAATTATGAACTCCTTTTCATGCCCGTGTGATAATTTCTATAAGCTTGTAACTTTCTTCCAAGTCCCTTGAAGTTTTTGTTCTAATTTTCTATTATCCATTTCTTTCCTAATAAATATGGGCCTGTGATTTCTGGTGATGTGGCAAATGTGCCGATTGCATCATGTGAAAGATCTACTCCTCTAACTTGGGGACTTGGAGGATGTGGACTCAATGGTCAATGAGACAGGTGTGATTAAAGAGGTAAAGAAGGCCCCTTAGCATTCTTCACTAGGCTTGAGCTAGTTGGAGAAAGAACTTAGTTTTGAGTTGGTTCAAAGTGAGCTTGACTTGTTAAGGGGCTTTGACTTGAGTTCTATATTTTGGCTTATTTCAATATGGACATGCTCTTTAAAACCTATATTTTTATGCCTTTTGTTAAAGTATGTTTTTCTTTTTTAGAAATTAGGGAGAGTTATATGTAAAAACAATGAGTTTTTATATAAGGAACTTAAATGTCTATCGAAACCTTTACAAATTGTTGGATTGAGTCAACAAAATCTGTTTTTAATAGATTATTAAACTTTTAAGATGTTAAATCAAGGGCTAGGATCATTGATGTAGCTGATTTTTGTATGACTCTTATTCGTAAAGAGATAACTCCGGCAATCCTTCTCTACTGATATAAGTACATCTGCTCATAGGCTAGGATCATTGATGAAGCTGACTGTTTGGACTTTTTTCTAGTCCTTCTTTTATCGGTTGGTTAGACTTCTTAAATTGGGGACTCATGCAGGTGAAAGCTCTGCCACCACAAAAATGGCTTAATTTATATAGAAAAGGTTATAAAGGTTTGGAAAAAAGTTGAGACATCTATTAGTGCAGGTTACAATTGAATGGAAAATGTTAGGTTTGCCTTCTTAGCTTGATATTAGTTCCATTGTGTATACCCAATGTAAGATATTCTTGCCTTTGAAGCTTTCACTTAGTTTTCAAGATTGTTTCAAGTTCCAGAACATCTGAAAATGTTAGTGTAGATATCAATACTAATTTTTGTTTTTAATCCATTTGTATTCTGCATTATAAGGCTAAGTTTGATTGAGTTTGATTGCTTTAGATTCAAGATTGATACGCTCATATTTATCATCTTTGTCATAGTTGATGCTGTTGATTTCATGCTTCGATTGACCTGTTCATCACAAATTTTCAAATGATTCCTCTTTTTTAAAATCACACCATGTATTTTGGTATGTTCTTCATTCCACATATGTAGCCTCATGTGTTTTTTGCAGTTGCTGTGTGGATTGCAACTGTAGTTTATTTGTCAATTTTCATGTATGCCTCAAAATGGGTTTGATTTCATGAATTTGATGGGTCATAATTGAATTTGATAAGAATGTTAAGGTACTGAATCTGAGCTTATTTACTGAAGTTAGGATATAAAACCAAATCTAATTATTTTATGAGTTCACATCTGTATTTCAAATGGATTTAGTTCTTTTTTAAATTAGCCTGATTTAGAGCTTACAAGTATTCATAAGAACATCACGTAATCAGTACATGGTTAGATATATGCAAGCTAATTGATTATTTGAAAGAATAAGAGAAAAAAAAAGCATACATTTACTTATAAATATGGATAAGTACTCATATTTTTTCTTCTTGTGGTAGGGAGTTAAATATGGATAAAAGTTGAATGCAGCTTCGGGGTAGACATTTACCTGCTTACATGAAAGGAATTAAAGACTTTATTGAGTATGCGCGTGATTATGCGGATAAAAGCAATAGGATAAAATGTCCATGTAACAAGTGCAACAATAGATATTTCAAACCCATTAATATGGTTAAATCACATTTGGAGGAAAATGGAATAGATAAGACTTATACCCGGTGGGTATTTCATGGCGAAGATTTTGAGGTGATGAGCTTTTTAGGGTTCTTTGTAGTCATATGACCTTTTGGTGGATTGGATGGTAGGGAAGAGAGAGGAGATGAAATTGGATTGACCTCCTCCCTCCTCCATACAGGTAAAGAAGAAGAATGTACAATGAGCATAAGAATTCAGGTTTGTCAGACTTTTTTCTGTTTTGTGATCCTTTATTGGAGATTCACTAGCTAATAAAAGAACACTGTAGATTTCTCATAAGTTTGAAGATGTTTGTGACCTCATTCCTTCAGTTTTTGAATAAATGAATGCTTAAACTTGACCCAAGGAGTCATCTAACTTCTCTTAAGGGAAAAGTTGAAGAGCTCATCCAATTTACATCTATCTCAGTTCTCAGTGATTCAGCCGGTTTTTTCATCCAATCAAATGTCCCTACAAAAGGTGGGAAAACAGAGACAGCCTCCCCACATAGGGATTTTGTTTGCGTTGATTTGGATTGAATTTTGGTTTTGATGTTGTAAGTGTTTGCAATTTGATAGTTGATACCAATTGAAATTTTTAATGCATTAGAGATGGATGCTGTTTGAGAGAGTACACATGACCGACTATAATCAGAATTTAGTTTCTGAATCCGAATAGATCTGATGGTTTTTCATATGTAGAATATAAAAGGTAGCTTTATCAATTGATTTTACCTGGTCAATGAAAATTTCATCTATGACTTCAGAATCATGGATCTTAAACTTATCCAGTAATGGATTTGAACCGTGGAGATGGGTTTTTGATGAGCTGAAGCTTGATGAAGCAAATGCATCTTGAATCTTTACCATTGATTATGGAGAGAAGAAAAAGGGATTTTTCTTCATCTTCTTCTTTACCTGTTTAAGATATATAAGGATTGTTTTGTGCAATGTTTAATAAGACATTTCAATTTGGATTTTTATCCATTTTGTACAGCCTCAGGTATACTTCTTTTGCGCTGTGGACAATATAACTGTGGCTGTTCTCCAATGGGCAGGGGACTGACCACTTAGACAATTTATAGAAAGGTGGAGTTACCTTTGATGATGTCCTTAGGGTATCCCACATCTCAACTATAATGGTGGTTGCTCTCCAAAGGGCAGGGGACTGACCACTTGCCCAATTTATAGAAAGATGGAATGACCTTTGGTTATAAGGGGTATGAGGTTCCTCTAGACTACACTCCTAAGAACCCCACTCAGAACCCCTTTAATTCAGAAGAACTTATGATCTTCATGCCAACTGAGACTGAGATGCAGTTTGATGGACACATGACATCAGGAACTCAACAATTCTATATGTATCACATTAGCTGGACATGTACTAATGACCATGCCTAGGACACTAGGATACTCCAACATTCACATGCAAGACTGGCCTTTTATGGGTGAACGTATGCGCACAGCTTTTTTTTCCTTTCTTGGTTCATGTTATGTTTTTTTATAATTTTTTTTCATGAAATTGTACTTGCAAGTGTTATCTTTGTCCAAATAGAATATGATCTATGAACTTGTATGTAATGCATGCACTCATGCATGTTGAAGCAAATTTTACCATCCTCAATGTATTGATGTAATACAACATATTCATATCCAGTTCCTACTCCAAAGGCAGAATTCCGATCCTGTAGCTGGATGCCTGGTTCAAAATTAATATGTGTTCTTTGTAGCAGTACCATGACATGACAATTAAATGTTTATTTTTTGTTCCAAAGGCAATCAAGATTTGCTTGGTATAATGGTGGCTTATTTTACCCTCCCTCCTCTTTCTATAGGCACAATGTTTACTTATGGTGTTACAAGTAGTGGAAAGACCCATACAATGCATGTAAGCCTCTCAACCATTTGCTGGAACAATGTTTTTGTTTCGGTAGATAACATGGACCTTACATACTAGATTTTACTGATCATATGCCTCACTATTAAAACTTAATGGACTCTTCATGCCTTAAAATGGTAGAATATTTTATATTACTTGCACACATGTTCTGAGTTAAAATTACTTCAAATAAGTCTTGGATGCATCTTTAGTGAGAGCTTAATTTTCCAACCTGGTGGGTTTACCACTGAATATAGCTTTACATGCTTCCTGATGCAAGACAGCTTCTTTACCAGTACTGTACTGGCACCATGAAACCGCTCTGCCTTTTCTCTGTACCATGCTTGCAATTGCCTAAGCCCATTGGATACTCTGTTTTAACTACTAAATCCATTTAACCAAAACATATAATCTTTGAGATCTTCAGTGGCCAGATATATATGGGGTCATCTCAAATCAAACCTCTTAGATGCCCCTCCCTTGTAGCCTTCTAGATTGCCACATCTCATCCATGTTCCATAGATTCTCTTCCATGCCATCAACCCAATTAATCTCTGACATTGTGGTTGGATTCAACGATTGGAAGTCATAGCTGTTATCAACACAGAAGCCCCTAAGAAAAGGGTCATAGTCAATGTTCCCAAAGGATTGAGGACTACTTGGAAGTCTTGAGATTTCAGTGAGTTGGGTGATGTTCATGGAATCTGAGGAGATGCTAGAGCTGCAATCCTCTGTGATGGACTTGTCTAAATAACCAAACTTGGTGAATGTGTTCTGTTCACTTGTGCTGAGGGGGTCACTGTTGAGCAGAATTTGAGTTGGGTTTTGAGAGGGGATAGGTGAAAATTAAGTTTAGAGGTAAACTAATTGGAGGGGAATTGCATCTTGAGGACCCAAACAGCAGCGACTAAGCTTGATGCTATTTTTCATTGGATGGGGGCCGAACTTGATGGGTCATACATTGTATGATGCTTTTTTTTTTATGAGTATTACAAGCTTACTGACGGGGTATGTTTATTTTGGAGATTGAAGTGGTTCATCCATGGTCACCATTATAGTTAGGCCATGCTGCAAAAATCATACTCCACTGGGGCAATCTCAATATCAATGGGGTTTGGACAATGTTTTGTTTGGGAATAGTCTATACAGATAGGCAGTATGATGCAATCCATATCTTGTTTTTTCTAGCTCTTTTGGTCTTTATTCTATTATTTTCCCTTTTGATATGATATGGGTGTTGCAGTTTGTGTCCTGTATTCACCCTTTTTCTCAATGAAATTATTATTAAGAAAAAAAAGGAAAAAGAAGAAGAGTCTATGGCTGGGCTGTGGGAATTTGCTGGGTAAGGATGAGAATTTTTTTATGGTTAGAGATTTTTGAGGCATGATTCAATCATGATTTTTCCACAATAGAAACTGTTGGATTAGGAGAGGCAGACTTATACTAATATAGTTGCTGGAAAGGCTGCTATTTCAGTATTGTATATTTCCTTAATAATTCACCAACATTAAAGGAGAAACTCTTCATTTTAACTGGTTTGTCCATCCAAAATTAAAAAATGACAAGGAAATTGGTTTGCCCATCCAAAATTTAAAAAAAAGGAAAAAGTGCTTCATGAGAAACTCATATATTGTGGCAAATTCAACAGTTGCTACCGAGTGTGGGGCAACTTTTTTTTTTTTTTTTTTGGGTTGTTATCCTCTAGTTGAGTCGACTGTGTTTGATATCTTGCCCTTGTTGTTTTGCTAATATCTTGCCCTTGTTGTTTTGCCTCACAAGTTTCCTTTTGAACTGTTTGATTTACAAATGTCCTGTGCAGAGATGAACTATACTACTGTACTATCACAAATTAGGTTACCATGGAACCTTCTTTTATTCATCCAGTTTCTCTCTGTTGTCTAGAACTCTGGTTTCTAATAGTGTTTTAGTACATTTTACCATTCAGTTTTTTTCTTTAGGTTAAGCTGAGTGTTGCTGGGAAAGAAATCATCAAGGAAGAAGAATTTAAACTCTCTCTCTCTCTCTCTCTCTCTCTCTCACACACACACACACACACACACACGAATGCCCCTGATCAAAAAATTTGTCTGGTTACTCTGCTTTGATCGTTGGGCGGATCTATATAATGGATAGTTAAAAGATCACTTATTTTACCACTGTTAGCATACGAGTCCCCACCTGATGATTGAAACTGGGTTATTTTGAGCATGGTCGGTGCTGTCTGATGAATGTCAACTATCTGGCATGGTAGGAATGAGAATTCTAGTGCACTGTCGGAACTTTTTAACTCTTCTGAAGTCTTTTGGTGCATTTGTCCATCAAGTCTAGAGTTTGCTTTAACTGGATTTCAAACCTGATCATCAAACAGGGTACTGGATTCTCTCCACCTTCAGAGATACAACCTTTTGTGTAATCTCTTCAGTTGTGTTTTTATGTTTTTTTTTTTTCATTGTCGTCCTCTGTTTACCCCTTTGGGATGAAAAAGCATGTATTGGAAGTTGGGAATGGGAATTGGGGATGTGGCCGGCCTGTGCATGGTAAAATGTAAATAGCATACATGTGGCATATGAAAATGGATTGAATCCAAGCAACTCAGGTGTTGTGAGATTGAAATGTTACTCTAGCAGGTTTTTACTTCTCTATGAGAACATGTTCAGATTTTACCACCTCTCGGCTCTGTGTTATTGGAATTTTTTTTAAATTTACATACCTTTTTTAGCAAAAAAAAAAGGGAAAATCTACCTTTTCTTTTGCTCCAAGTCGTGATGATGATATCAGTCATGATAACTGAGAAAAACAAAAGCCTTATAACCATGATAATATAATGGCGCTGATAATCTCTGAATCATTTTGTCCAGTTAACCTGTTACTATTGATGCGCTGACTCTGTCTTTGCTTTGTATGAGCAGTAGGACTTGGAGCTTTATCAGCAACGTGTGCGATTTTTTAGGGCCTGGTGTCAGTAAGTTCTCTTTCAATCCTAAATTCCAGTCAGACATAAAACTTGTTGTGTCAAATGTTTATCTTTTTCTTCTTGTTTTATCAAATGACACAAACCTGCATTCAGATTTCAGATTTATCAACGAGTTTTAATGACTGTGACTTATTATGTTTATCTTTTTCCTGGGTTCTATAAAAACACAGTTACTTCCAATGATTTGAAACTAAAATTATATTGTTAAATAAGGAGGCAATGAGCTTCTTCTCCTCCTCTTGCTGCTGCTCTCTTCTCTCTTTTGCTCTGTTTTTTACTTACTTTTCCTGTTTTTGCAAAAGAGAAAAACCATTCATATTCATGTGCTTATCTCTGAGAAAGTGGTGATTTGGTTGTATTTCTATGATTGCAAGTAGAAGAGAAATGTTCTTATGATGCCTGAAAGATACAGTAGCCTAATCCAAGATGATTCCTGTGTAGAATCCCCTTGTGCTTATTACTTTATAATGACTCAGGCTATACTGTACAAGATGTACTCAGGAATCCCCTTGTGCTTTCTTGTTTATCAAATTTTCATCAGAGCAATTTTATCCAAATTTCTCCAACCTGCAGCCAAACAATGGATATATATCTTCCACCTCAACGAAAAAAAAAATTGTGAAGCAGAGAAACTGACTTCGTTGATAGGTATCATAAAGAACACTCTGAAACACTACCAATGAAATCAGAGCCTCCATTTCCCCCAAGAAGTTACAAGCCTTCACCCGAGATATGCCTGGTCCTACAGCAGGACTTGAGTTAAGACCTGCTCTCAGACCAATGAGTCTTCCATTATTACCCTTTTTATACACAGGTACACCCATACCTCGTGCACAACGAGGAAATAAAGGTTGCAGCTGATGTTACCTAATGGGGAAAAATCAATATGAATGAGTCGGGGTAAAGAAAAGATAAATGATCTCTCTCTTCATTTTTTTGGTACTCGTCTTCTATTCATAGGAGGTATGTAGATGTGAAATTTTATGACAACCAACAAAATTTATAGAAGGAATGTGGAAAATTTTCTCAATGATATCACATCACTTTGTGGGAGATCTTTATATAGTTCATGAGTCTATTTAGAGCCCTGCCACTATCAATGGCTTCTCTAGCTATGTCAAGTGCTGAAAGTACATCCTCTGCGCCGGCACATCCTAGTAAATGGTCTATCATTCCTGCATTCAATACAATCCGATCATATGCTGATCTTACTGATCTATCAGTCCGTGGAGTATCTTAATGTCTGCTGCCCATGTGCCTATATAATGACTTGTTTTGATTCTTTTTTTTCTCCGTCAAATATGCTGCTCTCTCTGATATATTTTAAGAAATTGGAAAATTTAAAAACAGAAAATTAACTTGATCCAAATGATGGATCCAACTGGTTGTAGTGTTCTTTACTTTTGAATTTGAAAATTAACTTGATCCAAATGATAGATCCAACTGGTTGCAAGATTTATTTGGCTTGATCAAAGGGTTTTGAAACCTAATAAGATAATGTTTATGTGATGAAGGGAAAGCTAGAAAAGAAGCTATAAACAAGGTTCCAAGTCTATTCTCCTTCCTATACAACTATCAACTTTGAATTAACGGCTGCAACGAGTTCAAGTAAGGACTTTTTTTGTGTATGTGTGTTTATATTATTGAATCGTAGGATTAGAACATAGAAAAGTCTCTCTACACTTATTACCCTTTTGAGTTAGAAGCGATTAAAATTTGTCACACCTATCCTACTGCTGCAGGACTTTTAATTGGTCATTGTTAGCATTAATATTATTATCATTGAAGATTTTGTTACCTTGATTTGCTATGAAGTTTCAGAAATGAAGTTCATGCATTTTTTTATTCAATTATATACTGTAAACACAATGTTTTGATTGGAAAATTTTAATCATCATATTCGGGCATGAAACTGAACCTAAACTGATTTGTCTTGCTTTGGAAGCTACAGACACGTTATAAATTTCAAGTCTTGAATTGAATCATTTTGTGACCTTTGGATAGTTGATGCATGAACATTGTCATTGTTTTTGGATTAGTGCAGGAATTTAATTAGGATGGACTTGGACAAGCTTTGGCCTACTGCCTCATGCAAAAAAAGGTCTATATAGAACTTTGGAGCCAAATAGAAAATAGGCACTGAACAAGTGGTGATCATGCGTAAGAAAAAAGATGATTTACTCTACCATCCAAAAAAGAAAAAGAAAAAAAAAACAAAACAGATAATATACTCAAGTTGACATGTGATAATACTCTATTCAAGGTTGTACTTTCTTTGAGATTTTCAGTGCTCTGAATTATTTGTTGCATTCATTGTAAAGATTTCAGCACTGTCTAGTTTATGGGATTTTCTTCATCGCATGTCAATATTGTTCATGTTTGTCATGTTAAATTATAAAAGAAAGAAACTCATAATCTTTCAAAAGTTGGGGCTGTTGCTATTTTTATTGGAAATATTTCTATATACTTTTGTTTCTAGTTATGAGAACAGGAAGGATGCAAACGAGTGCACAAGAACGGGATGCTTCAATATTTGATTCGACGATTGAGCCAGAGGCAAATAGCGTTGGTAAGATCAATACTATTAGTTATATATTTTATAAAATTATTAAATTTCATGTATTTTTTTATTAACTATTTTCTTTTTCCTTTTAGCTTCGACCTATCATGTCATCTCCACTAGAAGAGGACGTGGTAGGTCAAAAAATATCTCCCTTACCAGGCTTATTAAGGATACGGGTCAAAAGCTAAAGATTGAAATCCCTGAAGGGTTGTCTAGACCAGTTGGCAAGTATGCAAATCAATTTAAGACTGAAGTTGGCATAATTTGTCGAACGTATGCTCCTCTTGCATGTTCCACTTGGCCAACGGTTAAACAAGAACATAGGCAAATATTTTATGATCGCATTTTGGTAATTCAGTCCTCAAAATTTTATTTTTTGCCTTTATTTTGCATACTATGTTATTTGAAAGTTGGATACAAAATTAAGTAATCTCTTTCCTGTAAAATATATCTAACAAACTTATTATGAATGCATCTTATTTGTAGGACAAATTTGATATAGATCTTCATGATCCACGTTTGAAAAAAGCTGTTAACAGTTATTTAGCATCAACATTCAAAAACTATAGGAACAGAATGCACTCCCATTATAAGAGGGCTGGCAATCACGAGGTGGCATGCCAGAAACCTTATGAGGGTGTGTCACAAGAAGATTGGGAGCTGTGCTGCAATAGGTTTTGTTCAGAAGAGTTTCAGGTGAAATTTATTTTTAACTGTATTACCTACATAGAAATGATTTTTTTTAGAAAATCTCGACGGCATTTCTAATCATTAACTTGAATGCAGAAAGTTAGTAAAAAGAATTCTGAAAACCGACAGCTGCTTAAAGTGAACCATTGTGCGAGTTCAAAATCATTTGTCGAATATCTTCATGAGACGGTATTAGTAATTCTAATATTTTAATAAGTATTGATTTATTAGCTTTTTTTTTAAATTTAATATTGTGTTCAAATTATACAGCGTGATGCTCCAATTGGAAGGATAGAATTGTGGCACAAGACACATTATAGTCAAGAGAAGGGTTGGTCTACTCCCGAGTGCCAGCTGCTCTATGTAAGGACACTTTTTTTAAAGTTTCATCTAATTAATTATTTCTTTTGTTCTTCAGTTTTTCTATACATTTCTAAATATTTATGTGAATTTTTTTTCTATTTTAGGATAAAATGATTACACTCCAGTCGCAGCCCACAGAAGAGGATTCTCCCCCATTGACAGATGATGAGATATGCAAACGAGTGTTGGATACAAGGCTTGGATATGTCCGAGGTCTTGGGCATGGCGTCGTGGCCCCTCCATCCTCTTCAACGGGCCTTCAAAATAATCAGCGGGTGGAAGAGCTTACTAAGAAGGCCGCAACAGCTGAAAGACAAGCTCAAGAGTTGGTTGAGCAGTTACAGCGGATGGAAGCTCAGATGGAGGCTCAAAGGCAACAAATGGAGGCTCAGATGGAGGTTCAGATGGCGGGTCAAAAACAACAGATGGAGGCTCAGATGGAGGTTCAGATGGAGGGTCAAAAACAACAGATGGAGGCTCAGATAAATGAAATGAGGTCCTGGCAAAAGAATATGGAGGCTATGATGCAATCTATAATGGCGCAAAAGATGGGCACTCCTCCATGGTAAAATATTTATTCTTTGCTTTTATACATCATCAGGTGCATGTTCCGTTCAAATAGAAGGAAAATAAAAATGGATAAAATTTCATCTTAAATTATTAGATATCAGGTGCTTCATTTTCTTAGTTGCAGTTTCCATGTTGAATCCCTTCACAAATGTCACATACCCAAAAGGCATATATAGTGAAGAAATGTTTAAAATGAGAAATAAGTAGCCGTATCATCAAGTCAATTTGATTTCTTCCATGCCCCCATACACATCAAGGGCCATGATTTGAATGATATGGATTGATGTACATGTGGTGACTTTGTGTATAGGCTACAATCAACATGAATAGATAAGATTTCAACTTGATATCTCAAATTTTAGTTTTAACATCTATCTTGTTTTATAGATTTCAACATCTATCTTGTTTTATTTATTACAGATCGAAATGGGAGATGAGGAGAAAATTAGAACAAGCAACATTTTTTGGACCCGTTTGGATGGCGCAGATCAATTTGAGGATGCTATATTTTATCGTGGAAATTGTTCGTTTTCTCCGTGTGATACATGTCGAAGACTGCTTTTCAGTTATTGTTTCTATGTTTTTTTGAGACTAGCTATTATATAGATTTATGATTAACAGAATTTTATCAATTTCTTCAGCAATAATTTGTGATAAGGACAACTGTTTCATTGCATTCAAATTCAATGAATTAATTTAGTTTATGTTTTTACATCGGTGGAGTGTTATTTTCATACCTGAATTGCAACTTAGAGATATATGATTGTGAAGACCTAAGGATGACTTTGCATTAAAGATTTGTGAATGGATGACTTGTGAATGGATGATGAGATTATATTAGTATTGATTGGGTATAAAATCAGGAAAAATATATCTATTTTAAAAATATTAAAATATTTTTTGAGAAATTATTATTTGCGGCGCTTTTATTGCATTGCAAATAATCAAATGTAACAAGATAAATATTATTTACCACACCACATAAGCGTCGCAAAAAAAAAAATAGTTGCAACTTTATATGCGCGTCGCCTTTAATAATTTATTAACGACCTTTTAGAATCGTCGCAAATATAAATTATTGGTGACGCAATTTTACCGTTGCAAATAAATCATTATTTGCGACGTTTATAATACGTCGCAAATATAAATTATTGGTGACGCAATTTTACCGTTGCAAATAAATCATTATTTGCGACGTTTATAATACGACACAAATATAAATTATTGGTGACGCAATTTTACCGTTGCAAATAAATCATTATTTGCGACGTTTATAATACGTCGCAATTGATACGTAATTAGCAACGCTTTGAAACCATTGCAAATACTCTCTTATTGCCACGCTGCAGTCTTTAGCGTAGCTAATCTTTTTGCGACCCCATTATTTGCGACCCCTCTGCGACCCTTAGTTTTTTGCGTCGCAATTACTTATTGCGACGCTTTTTATATTATTTGCGACGCTTTTTTGGCATCGCAAAAAAGCAAAATTGTTGTAGTGATGATATCTCATGAGGTTTTGTAAGACAACTTTCATGTTATTCTCACCACCACACAGACCAAACTTCTTTGTTTAACAATTGGTGCAGACGTCAGTGTGTAGACATCAATCTTCATGGACCAATTTGGACGAGATCGATAAAAGAAATCAAAATCAACTTGCACCAAGGTATCGAAGACAACCAGAGTACGCAGGGGAGCTCCGCGGGCAAGTATCAATCGGATATCAGAATTCTGTAGTGAGAAAGTGAAAGCATCACAAAGTTCAGACCAAAAACAAGTGATATCTTGTTACGTTGGATGATGCCGGATTCATGATGAAGTCAATGACTTAACTACAGATCGAGAGTACGGCCAGATCACAAATAATTAGGATGTAATCCACGTGACCATACTAAAGTTTCAGTTTGAGATCCATCTCACGTCGTTTAGTACGATAAAAATTTAGACCAAAATTGACACAACATATGTTGAACTTTTACTCCGTATCATTGATGAGAAAGAACAAGTGCTGTGGACAAGGACCGTTCGTTGAGTAAACCTTCTTGGAATCATCATGAACCAGAAGAACCCGTGCATGAAAATCGAAGGACAAGTCGCAGCACAACCCCGAATTAATTCCGTCGGAAGATTCATTCGGAGGACCGAATGATTCCTAGAGGGGGAGAATGTTGCACCCCAACCCAAACTGATCTTGTCTAATGCTAATTAATTGTGTTTTAGTTAATTTAATTATACTTAGTGACTAATTAAGGTAGTTTAGGTAAATTATGATTTTTCCCAAATTTCATCTTATGTACATCATTTTAGCATCATCGCGTGCATCTCGTTGAGCACGTTGATTTTCTTATTAAGCTTTCTTTCATTTGATCAACCGGTGATGAAGTGGGCCATCATTTAACTTATTATGGAAATACATAAAACCACTGGACTTCCTTACAAATAAGACATCCTTATCCCTTTAAACCAACTCAACCCTCCATTGGTTCACTGTGGCTGGGAGAGCTTTCTCCCTCTGTTTTCTTTCCTTTCCATTCCTCTTTCTCTTTTCAAATCAATTGGTGCATGTGGTTGAAAGACAAGTATTGGGAGTCTTCTTCTTCTCCACCCTCTTCACCTTCAATTGTTGACAAGAACCCATCTCCATCATCCCCAACTCTTTCCAAATTCGGAATTATTGTCAAGGTAAGAATTAAACCCATCTTTCTTTGTGTTTTGAGTTGCATTAGAGTCAAAGGACCCTCTCATAAGCATGTATAGACTTTAATTGGTGTTTTGATGGGTATTGTGTCTAGGGTTTGAATCTTTTGGGGATTTTAGGGTTTTGAACACCAAGAGAGTAGAAGAGGTTTGGAAAGCTTAAAGTTGAGGCAAGTATATGCATAATATGGATTTACATTTTGTTAATTTCATTGATTCCATGTTACTCTTACTCAATACTCTTAGTTCTTACTAAATGAATGGTTTAATGGTTCAAATTTGATGAGATTGATTTGGAAAGGTTGAGTGTTGTAAATGGGAGCATGAAGGCTCCATTTTTATGCAGGTCTTATGTTAGAAGTAGTGTGAGAAGGGAAGTAGAAGAAAGAACCCACAAAATTCCAAAAAATGAGCGCGCATAGGGGCGCTCGAGCGGATCCACTCACTGGAATTTCGGATTGGAAGCCTGAAACAGGCGCTCGAGCGCGTGAACCTACTGAATTTTTGGGCTTTTTGGGTCCAATTAAGCGGAGTATTAACTCCCTTAGCCTATTTTAACCCACCCTAATCCTTTATTCAGTGGATCTTGGTGCTCACCCTACTTCCATAGGAGTTTAGGAATTTTTGAGACCTTATGACCTTAAATGGAACCGTTAACCTTATTACTTGGTCTAATGGATATTGATTAGTCTAACACTATGCCACGAGGGTTAGTTTAGAAACTCAATGTACCTCTCATACATAGTGACATCAACAAAAATAGTAATATGTTGATTCTCCTAAACTTACCTTGTATTCGACGGTGAAAGACTAAAATAACTAGTTTAGAATTGGTTAGTAAATTATCTTGATTCCTTAAATTATTGCATTTCATATTGACTTACATCTTCATTGATAGATCAATCCTTATAAATAAATAAGTTTATTTCATCAGCAATATCCTTTGAGGTTTAATTACTTTCATTTCTCCATCATTCTTCAAATATGGTATATCGATCCAATCTTTATTTACAATGTGGATTTAGTGAGTATATGAGTTGAAATGATTTGAGTTTAGACAGTTCGAGCTACAACTCACTGGAATCCACTTATTATTTGATTAGTTTGATTCGATTGAGTCGGCACTACCTAGCTTCGACCTTGTGACGCCCGACGGGGTCAGCACTTGGTTTATTTATTGTTGAGACTACTGCAGTAAGTCACCTGGAGCACCGGAACTCTAGAACCGGGTAGCCAGTTAGCCTTTGGCCGGGCAGTTGGTGACATCCCAACTAGATTTGCTCTCTTTGAGAGGATGAGCTTAAAGTAGTAGCCAAATTAGTATGTTTTCTCATTAATTGATTCACCAGCATGATTAATTCGAAGTTTGCACAATTGCGTAGTTGATACTTATCTTTGATCTCTACGAACTTACTTGTCTTAAATTCAAATTGAAACATTATGTGAAATCTTATTTTGCCTATACTTGCCAAATCGTTGTATTTGAGATACTATTCTTGGTGTCACAGGGATTCAAGACACCGAAGGAAGTTACTTTTAGCAATTCAAATTTGAGGTTAATCGGTAAGCTTAACGGTTAGTTATGAATGCCGGGGTACGAATCAGAAGGATAATCTTGAGTTCGAGAATAGATAGTTCAATTGCACATAGTTTAAGGTAATGCATATGATTAGTTTATGCCGCATTGTATTAGGAATATATTCCCTTGAGATAAGCATCTAGTAGTTGTTCTTTGGAGTACTTGTGCACTATGCATTTAAGCTATTTAAATCATTAGTTTGTTAAAGAAAAATTGTAATATAATGGATTGGTTATTGGACTGATCATGGCTTTAAATTTTGATATTGTACATGCTTCCGCAGATAAATGTGCATTGACAGGTGTCAGTGAGTAATCCTCACACGTAAAATGTGGAATTTTCTCCTTCGTGAATTCGGATTTGGTCCGGAACAGATGCGAGTTCACGGGAGTACGTGTGTTACACCTTGGGAACCACCCTAAACAAGGGATTCTCGGGTCCGGGATGTGACATGAAGCCAATCATCATTGGTAGGAATTTTTGGAGAAAACAGTGTTTTATGGATCATCAAAGATTGACCCCCATCACCATAGATAGTGTTGTTGTCGGACTCGGGTTTATCAAATTCTGGCCTATCATCATCCACTACATAGGATAGTGTGTTTGATTCTTCTTCACGTTTAACCACATGAATTTCTCTCTTCTGACATTCTGATGATATGTGATCATATTCATTGCACTTAAAGCAACGGACGGTCGCTTTGCCTTTGCCCTTATCATCCACATTAGTAACTCCTCGGCCCATCTGAGTTGGCCGATTTGAAGGACCACTTGTATTGTCTTCTTTATGTTGCTGTCCAAATTTCTTTGATGAACTCTCATCTTTAGAAGATTACGGAATTGTTGTCCTAAACCACAAAATCTCAATGGCATGTGATTCTTCAATAGCGGTTGCTCATTGAATGACTTTTGTCAAAGTGTAGCAAGGATGGTAAGCCATCACCTTTCATATGTATGGTTGTAATTCGCCCTTTTATCTCCCCACTAGCTGATCTATATCTTCCATAACATCATTACGGGCCACTAGTATTGAGATTCCTCCGTGTAGTCATCTACAGAGCGATTTCCTTATTGGAGATTCTATAGCCGCATAAAGAGTGTCTGCTTATATGTGGGAGGAAGAAAATACCCCTTCATATATTGTTTTCATCTTCTCCCATGAAGTGATAGGTGGTTTTTCCATGCGTTGACGGGACTTTTGAAGTTGTTCCCACCATGCATTGGCTTTTCCATGAAGTTTAATGGCCACCAACTTGACTTTCTTGTGATCGGCCAAGCCTTTGTATGCAAATACCTTTTCAATTGTGTTCAACCAATCATGGATCTCATCGCCTTTCATGGTGCCACTATACTCAGGAATTTCCAATTTACTATGTAGACCCCGATCAGTGTTTTCATGACGTTCCATATGTCTAGGGCCCAACTAACCAAAATCAAAGAATATCCAGCCACCACACTGATATGCAGTGATGAAAACAAAAATTCTGAAATTTAATGGAGAATGAATAAATGTTGAAAAACCAAAAAAAAAAAAAAAGACCTATATGAGTCTTCTCAATCACCATGCATCAACCAGACACAAGGGAGAGGTAAAAAAAAAAAAGCAAGCAGTGCTTTATTGAATAAGTTTTTGAAAACTGTACTGTAGCATGAACAGTACTAACAACCCAAATATCCCTTATATAATGCTTAAAACCTTAAAAAAAACCCTAGTAATCCTACTATAATTGGTTGCCAACAATAATTAGAAGTCTTAAGAAGAGTTTCCTACTGAAACATAGTAGAGATTAGAAAAGAAATCAAATAAACTAACAACTTTCCATGCCCAAATTATCATGGATGCCTTGTAGAGATCTGATGTGGGGCCCAAATGGGCCATCCATTGATGGAAGCACCTGCACCATTTGAAAGAACCCTCATGGTCGACCATGTTGGTGGTTTCCTTTCTTGGATTGGGTCCAGTTTAACCCACCAAACTGCAGCTTGAAAACAGTGCACGTGAGACATCTTTTATGTTCTGAGTTTTTCTGTAAAATTGTAAAACAGTCCCTATACTTTTTCACACTTTCAAAACAGTCCTGCTGTATAATTATATATATTAAAGCAAAGGGGGAGGTGGGCTGTGAGGGGTGTCACCTCAACACCCAATTGCAATCAATCCCCACCTTCTAAATTATGGGCCACACCATGGATGAGTAGCTACTATTCATTCACTGGTACTTTTGATTTTTACTAATCAGGTTTGATCCCCGACTGCATTCCTAGGATGAAGAGAAATGTGCAGGTGTATCCCCACTAGAACTTTATAGTGGACTCATTTATCTCAGTCCATTATATTTAACATTGGATACTATTTCATGTGTACTATTTCTCTGTGCTGAAGAAAAATAAAGATTGGTGGGGTTAACCACGGGGCGTTGTTGCTAGAACTAATAGTATAAAAGTTCTAGCTTCTGATCAGATCCGGATTTACTAGACCGTTGGATCGACTGTATACTAATTCGAATGGATTTTTTTAAAAAAAATTACAAAATTCCATTCTCATGAGGAAATAAAAATCTGTATAAATTAAAATCCTTTTGTTGTACAAACAAGTCATAATGGGTTAGTTTTGTTTTATTGGACTTTGGAAATATCAATGTGTAACAAAAACTTGAATGCATTTCTTATTACTAATAATATATATATATATATTAACAAAATCCAATTTTCTATATCTTCTTTAGTAATTATTATTGTTATTATTATTTTTATGTTGTTGAATTGAATTTTTTAACGTTATCTTTGTAATAATTTATTGTTGATGTTGACCACTTATATTTGTTATTGAAGATATGTTGACTGTTTTTATATAAGTATGTATAAATATATACTTAAATATTTATAATTAACTTTGATAACTCATAAATTTAAAATATAATATCTTACCTTATGGTCCGAGCTAAATACAGGACGTTGTTGCTCATTTTGAATTAAATTCTAGACGCCAAGTTTTCAATCAAAACTAATCAAGACCCTGCCGGCCATCTTGAGATGCTCCCAGTGTAGCAAATACTATTCAGCCGCATCAATTTCTACGTCACTTCACCTGTGTGGCCAGTGTAACTTTAGTTCACCTTTTTTTCTTGTCGCGCACGGACGACCTTTTTCTTGACTCTTTTGCCCTTTTGAGTACAGAGACCGTCCTGTCTGATCGTAACGAGCGGCCCAATTACTAATGAGACAAAACGTGTCCCTCTGAAAAATAATTGATGGGAACATTTTGAATCACCCTGGTGAAAATCTTTATTCGAGCAGTCCATTAATCTATCTATCTTTATAAAAGTGAGAAAGATGTTGTAATTTTTTCACTCCATACATGCCCAATAAAATGTAAGATGTGGGGCCCACCTTTATTATATAATAAATCTATATCTATATCTTTATAAAAGAGAGAAAGATATAGTCAAGTCATGAGGCCCACCCTTATTATATATATTTTAAAATATACTTTTTTTACTCCACACATGTCCAATGAAATGCAAGTTGTGGGGCCCACCCCTATTATATATCTGGAGAGAAGGATGTTGTAATTCTTTCACTCCACACATGCCCAATGAAATGTAAGATGTGGGGCCCACTCTTATTATATAATAAATCTATAACTATATCCTTATAAAAGAGAGAAAGATGTAGTCAAGTTGTGGGGCCCACCCTTATTATATATATTTTAAAATATACGTTTTTTTTTTCTATCTATCCTTATAAAAGAGAGAAAGATGTTGTAATTCTTTCACTCCACACATGTCCAATGAAATGTAAGATGTGGGGCCCACCCTTATTATATAATAAATCTATATCTATATCCTTATAAAAGAGAGAAATATGTAGTCAAGTTGTAGGGCCCACCCTTATTATATATATTTTAAAATATACTTTTTTTACTCCACACATGTCCAATGAAATGCAAGTTGTGGGGCCCACCCCTATTATATATATGGAGAGAAAGATGTTGTAATTCTTTCACTCCACACATGCCCAATGAAATGTAAGATGTGGGGCCCACCCTTATTATTTAATAAATCTATATCTATATCCTTATAAAAGAGAGAAAGATGTAGTCAAGTTGTGGGGCCCACCCTTATTATATATATTTTAAAATATACTTTTTTTACTCCATACATGCCCAATGAAATGCAAGTTGTGGGGCCCACCCCTATTATATATATTTAATATTATACTTTTTTTTTTATCTATCTACCCTTATAAAAGAGAGAAAGATGTTATACTTCATTCACTCCACACATGCCCAATGAAATGCAAGTTGTGGGGCCCACCCTTATTATATAATAAATCTATATACCTTTATAAAAGAGAGAAAGATGTGGTCAAGTTGTGTGGCCCACCCTTATTATATATATTTTAAAATATACTTTTTTTACTGCACACATGCCCAATGAAATGCAAGTTGTGGGGCCCACCCTTATTATATATATTTTATATTATACTTTTTTTACTCCACACATGCCCAATGAAATGCAAGTTGTGGGGCCCACCCTTATTATATTATATATATATCTATATATATATATATATACTATTATATAAAAGAGAGTAAAGTATAGCACATTTTCATTACACACCTGCCCAATAAAATGCAAGACGTAGGCCCCACTTAGTATTATATTATTATATTGTATATTTATACCCTATTATAAAAGAGAGTAAAATGTAGTATGGTTTCACTACACACCTGCCCAATAAAAAGAGAGTAAGATGTAGCAAGGGAAGAAATAGAATGAGATAAAAGAAAGAGAAAGAAAAGAGAAAAGAGAGAGTGAATCGGATGGATAAAGATGGGGGCATAATGAGAATTCCTTAATTTATCTATAAATAGACTTTCGGCCAGGCTTGAATTTTGAGGGGTTTTGAGGATCCGGATCAAGATGATCTAGAAGACTAAGGTTTAGGAATTAAAAATATCTACCCAACAGTATCATAATCTCAAAACTCTAAAATTACGAAAAGCCCCCTAAATTCTCTGGAAAATTGCTAACTACCCCCTCCAATTATACCCAAATGAGCCCGGATGTAGACCAAACTTGGCACACACAATCCTAATAATTTTTTAATCTCTTCTATTGAGTAGATGCTGATATTTTAAACGTAATAAAATCTCATTTTAATACATTCCAATAAATCGAGTAATTTTTTTTCGATTTTTTTTTTTAAGGTTGTAGAGAAAAGAAAAGGAAAATTTCAATAAGATTGGAATCTATCTCAAATCAATATCTCAAATGTTGTTTTTTTCGCTCTTCCGTTTTCAATTTTCTTTTAACATTCTTCTCATTCAGATGCTACAAGATTTTCAATATCTCAAATGTTGTTTTTTTCCCTCTTCTTTTTTCAATTTTCGTTTAACATTCTTCTTATTCAAATAATTCAAGATTTTCAATGCAGGGAATTTTGTGGGTATGAGGTTTTTCCTTTGTGAGTAATTGTGTAAGGAAGAACATGGCAGTTTAACAGATTCTTCATTGACTCTTAGCTTCTTTTGAAATGGAGAGAGTTTTCATACATGTAAGTGAGCATTGTCTACTGAAATTATTGTCTTTTGATTGTGTCTTCTTCTTCAATTTTCTTAATGTTGCAATAAAATCTTCATTATAAGAAAAATGAGTGCAACCAGAGTTAAGAAAATGATGATGAAGATGTGGTTTTTTCTTTCTCAAACCTGTTTGGGCCAAAGTTAGACCCATTGATTGCTTTCGTGTTCTGATAATTTTAATTATATGTTTGTTTTAATTCTTGAATCTTAACTGCAGGCTTCCAAATTGTGTGTGTTTCATATTTCCTTATGGTAGAACTTTGTATTTAGTTCTCACTCTATGTTTGGAATATGAATTTGTGCATAGCATTTAAAATGTAAAATTGATACCGTTTTGTTATGTGAGATAGGAAAATGGAAAACTCAAACAGAAAGTGTTCCGGTTGAGAAAAGCAAAGTAGACAATAACTAAAAGGATAATACTATGAGGCATTAAAAAGCTTTCCATTATCTATCTGAATCTATTTTATTTCTCCATAGAGTCGAAGGGGAAGGGCTT
The DNA here is from genome assembly GCA_038049695.1 of Cinnamomum chago. Lineage (NCBI taxonomy): Eukaryota > Viridiplantae > Streptophyta > Magnoliopsida > Laurales > Lauraceae > Cinnamomum > Cinnamomum chago. The sequence goes on from CP142451.1 coordinate 129,463,121, forward strand.
TTTTTTTTTAAGCAGTACATTTGCAAATATTCATTTGGCCAAAAACATAATCCATATTTGTATAAGAATCTGACATTTTATTTTGTTTATTTTTCCTATTTTAGTTTATGTTAGTTAAAGTCTTACGCTTAAGACCAAGGCCTCTTCAATCGTCACCCTCCAAAACCTTCAAGAGTGGGATAAGACCAATAAGCATTCATTCGTGGTTCTCATTGAACCATTTTGTTCACTAATTTTCAAATTTTTATTCAGTTTTTTTTTTGTAAAATTAATTGTGAGATGTGGTACTATTAAAGAATCATGTCAAAGAAAAAATATTTCAGATTTTATCATTCCATAAGTATTTTTAGTCTTTTTTGACACTATTTTGTCCACCCCGGTTAATAAACTAAGTCAAGGTGGGAAAAATAAAAGATTTTAACTATGCACTACTATTTTGTCCAATTTTTTCCACCCCGGTTAATAAACTAAGTCAAGGTGGGAAAAATAAAAGATTTTAACTATGCACTATTTACTCCATTATGTGGTTCATGGTGTATATACTACCTTTTAACTCTGAAAACTTAAATGCCATGTGTTTTTTCATTAATAAACCTTAAACTAAGACATGATGAAAACAAAAAAGAAAATGAATAGTGTATTTTATAATGGATCAAAAGAAAAGGAATCAAGTGTGTTTCACTTACTACTTTTTGTTGTTCAATACTTACAATTTTGTGGGCACTTTAAATACTTCGCCATCAGCTTAAAAATCAGTTTAAAAGTCGTGTCAAAAGGTATTAGTTAGCTTGCTACTTTTGTTATTGTTGCTGGTGGCTAATTGGTGGTTGTGTTATAATTTAAATACCAAATTGACTATACACGAGAGAATTAACATTCTCACATTCTTTCTCTCTGTTTTTTTTTTACCTGAAACAATGCTAATTCTGTAAATAGTTTCTATTTATTTATTTATTGATTTTTATTTTTTGGTAGAACTGAAAGATACTTGAGTGGTATTTGTATTTAAAATTTGAAATTTGAGGGTTAAGAACATCAGAGGGCTCGAGGAGGTTTCCAGAATATATGAAATTATTTTCTTTGTATGGATGTAACCCTTTGTTATTTTTTTTAAGTATTAACCCTTTAACCTTTTGTACACTAACCTTAAATATTTGTAATTTGATATTTCTTCAGTTGTATATTATTTATTATGGCCTTTAAAAAAGGTATAGGAACTTCCAAAACTTATAAGCACGTCCCATATATACAGGTACTTCGTTTGCATTATTGCTTTACGTTTAGTTTTTTTTTTCTTTTTCAGTTGTATATTATTTATTATAGCCTTTAAAAAAGGTATAGGAACTTCCAAAACTTATAAGCATATCCCATATATACAGGTACTTCGTTTGCATTATTGCTTTACGTTTAGTTCTTTTTCTTTTTCTTTTTTAGAAAAAAGTAGCAACTGAGAAAATATCATAAATAAGAAAGTGAAAGGTACAAACTTAAACTCATTTTATGTCCGTCCTATTTTTTTCTCTCTTTTAATGAAAGTTACCATTAAAAAAATTAAATATTCTTTTCCCTTTTGCTTCATGTGTTTGTATTTTATTTAGTTAGAATAATTGAGTTTTCAATCTGACATAATAGTTGTATTGATCTTGATTTATACCTCTATTGGAGGACTAATCACAAGTTGGATAATGTGATGACTACTACTGAATATTAGTTCTCTTCCAATATTAGTGATTGTTAAAGATAATTCCATAAATGCAATTTAGTGGTAGGTCATATAGATTGCTATCGTAAAATTGTTATTGTTCTGTACAATTTTTAGTTTCTTAATATACAACTTTTGTGAATTTTCTTATTATAAAAGGACATTTCAAGGGCATGAATATATCTATTTATTCTTGCTCTTACTCATGAGATTTAAATTGAAAAACTCTGATCATTTTCTAACACATTTATTTCTTTCATCATTGCAAGTTGTTGCTTCTTCTTCTTCTTCTTCTTTTCATATATTTCAATGAAGCGTCATGTCTTTACTTAAAGGGAAAACGAGGATATCATAGAAACTGCTTGTTATGCTAACGTTACTATTAACTTCAGAGTCAGTGAATGAAGTAATCGTTTTAAGTGTAAATAACTAAAATAAGTATTTGATGTTGAGCTGCAACAAATTCAGTTTGTCTTTGTTCATTTCGAATTTTTCCTACTTTGATCAACACTCTCATCCTCTATACAAAACAGAGCAGAAGAGTTGATCTAGAATACCTAGGTTACATTCTCATGTATTTCTTAAAATGAATGTCCAATTCTTTTGGCAGATTTGTATTTCTAGTTTTTTATTTTTTGGTATTTTTTTCCCCTATGGATATCTCTATTTGTGAGCTTCCATTTAACTGAACTTCTATGATTACTTTGTATTATCATTTTCTTAAAGGGTATAAAATATAATATTTTTTTATCAAGCAAAAGAAGATGCTAACTCTTAGAGATGTATTACTTATTTTTACCTGATAGTGGTCCGTCTTATAAAATAAAACATAGCACATGTTAAATACTAATATTGATGAACAGGTGCTTTGCAATTCTTACCCGTCAGAGTTTATATCGTAGTTTCACCATTGTTGATCCATGTCGCTTGAGGACAAGCTGTATTACTTCATTATTCTTGACGGTCGATGTGAGATGGTATTCTTCTTTGTAAAGTTAAGACTAAAACGACCATCTTAGTTTTGTTATTCTGATGTCCTTAGGTAAGTTATAATTAATTGTTTTTCTGAATATAATCTGATTTGGTAGTGAACATATAATGTTTATGGTAATTTGTTAGAACAGTAAGCTCATTTAGTTTTTAATTTTTAATTTTATTTTTTTATAAAACTACAGATTATCAATTTAACTATGCTTTCGACCAGACTCCAACTTTAGCAGGTCAAGTCTACCAGGAAATTGATAAATCGACCTGACAGGCTAAATAAAATAAATTTAAATTTCTTTGTACGCATTCATGATTAAATATCTAGAAATATGTGATTTATATCCTCAAAAAGTTATATAAATTTCATATCGATTGTCCTTTGAGATCTCATTTTGCTCACTATACCATTGTTTTCAAATGTATGGGAAAAACGTAGTGTCAGCTGCATTTGGGCATTGCACGGGCCTTGCAATTTACAATCACTTATTTTCTGTTGAAATTTTATTTTTAAATGTATTGAAGCTTCTACTAAATTTTTTTAAGAACTTTAATTTTTTTTTTTTAAATTCTTAGTAAAATTGTGTGTCCGGTGCACGTGCATTGCACGTGCAGGGCTCCACTAGTTGTGCTTAAAAGATAGAAGAAAAAATGGTCATTCAATCAAACTATGCTTGTACTCCGAGTGTTTGGATGGAAGAAGGAAGAGTAGAGTAACATAAAGATTTGATCCTACGGGTAGTGTTTGGTCTAAAAAAACATGATTATGTGACCCTAAAACCTTGGTTGCAATCAAATGTATAAAAGCGGCTGCACTAATTAAGTGTGAGCCCCATAGAGCTGGCCCGTGCAATCTAATCATATAGGAGAACATTCTCCTCTAGTCTCATGCTAGTCAAGTTTGGGTCTGGCTTACCTAAAGTCGATTGGATTAGACTTGCAATTAGCCAGTGTTATGCAAGACCTACCTGAATTGACAACCAGAGCAGTGTTTGTCTAGGGGTCACAATTATTTTACCCAATCCACCAATCCAACCATTGATTCAGGATTCCAATAAATGGCCTTTCTTTTTTAAGTTGGGCTCAGGTTGGCATATCTAACCCGATTAATCAATGGGCTAGGTTTAGTTAAGTCCATACTTACTATTGATCCTATATATAATCCTGACATGAACTCAACACATCTCAACTGATTGCATTATGACCCACCCGCCTAATATGATCTGACCTGTTAATTAAGGTTCAGGTTGACACCTTTTCCCTCCTAGTTTGGGTTCAGGTTGGCAATTTTATACCTGATTAGTGGACAGGGTTTAAATTTTTACCCAACCCAGACCCACCAACCTGAGCTGATCCAAAGCAACCGCTTCATAAATTCTAATCTTGCTTCTTCTTCTTTTTTTTTTTTATAGAATAAAAACGATATGTTCGATAATCATTTTAATTTTCCCAAAAGTTATCTGTTTTGACTTATATGTTCATGCCACTAGCATCACTTTGAAAAGAGGGGATTTTGAAACCAAGGATCGTCTTGATCTATGGTTTGTTAAAAATAAATAAAGGAGCCTGCACAAATATAAACTTTCATGAAAGATCATATGGATCCAAACTCAATTATATCACAGTAACAAATCATACACTTTCCATCCTTGCTTTCCCTTGTATCCAAACAAGTCATTAAAAGAGGTCTAACCCAAAAGAAAAAAGGCCAAAAAGCTGTGCTTGATCCAAAGATTATGCTTTACATGCCAGCTACACAGACCGTCCCATTTATCACAGTGGCACAGGTTTCGAACCATTTGACTATTGCATCATAAATTGATCAACCTTTTTTTTTTTTTATTATTATTAGAAAAGGTCCCACCTTCATAGTTAGGTGGAATTCTTAAATGTGTTGCATCTGGGCCTAACCAAACTCAAAATTATTAGATTTCCTTGCACCCCTGTTGTGATCTTCCAGTTAAAGCCATTTCCCATTTCAGTGAAGCATGCCTCAATCATGGAAAACACATTCCTGGAATACCATGTTGTGATGGTAATTATAATAGAGTCACTTTCCTCTTCCACATTCCTAATCCTCTCTTCTGGGGTAGTTTTTGGGTTGCTAAAAATATGGTTATGTGTAACCATAAAAAGATGGTTCAAATTAGGTCTCAAATTGAGTTAGATTAAGCTCTTAGCATGCCTCTTTAATAATCCAACTAGGAAGATCCGAGAAGTCGAGCCCTAAACCTACATCGTCTTGAATACAATTACTATCCTTCCAATCATCAAGCACAGCTTCACTGAATGAGAAGTGCTCATCAAAGCTTGACAAGAAGTTATGGCCTCCATCATCTCCATCATTATCTCTACTACTCTTCTCCTGGATTTCATCTCCAAACGCTGGCACATAATCAGTGTCTAGTATATCAGACACGAATGCTTCGCCCATGTCAAGGCCCATTAGAAAATTTAAGCAATCATCTCCCTGTGGATTAACCAGCGGTGGGACAATTTCGTTGTCTCCAGGCTCTGTATCTCTCTCTCTTAGTGGGTCACCTTGTTCTGGTGGAAGGAAGACCTTAGTGCATCTTACAGCCTTGGTTCGAATCACTTGGTGGGGCTCACATTCCATCAGTGGCGCTTCAGCTGATGTGTCCAACGAAGGCCTCCTTTCCTGAGATCTGGTTTTGATGTGTTCTTGGCTGCTTGTGTTGGGTGAGTGACCTTTCAGCATCCTCTTGCTCAGACATGTATTCCAATAGTTCTTTACTTCGTTGTCTGTTCGTCCGGGTAATCGTCCAGCTATTAGAGACCACCTGCAATAACATATCATCCCAATTACAAACCATTTCGTATCTCTTAATCCTGTTTTGATCTCAGAGGAAAAAAAATGCCATTTACGTATGCAACTCATAACAATAAAACAGAGAGAATTATAAATTCTCACGATAGATTTATAGCACTAACAGCTAAAATAGCATATAAAAAAAAATGCAGACCAGTTTTTCTTAACTAGATTTTCTAATCACTGGTTGATGGGTACCTCCAAAATGGACAAACAATTAATTGGTCCACTAAAAGTACTCCATATATTGTATTTTTTAAGCTCTTTTTTTGGTGGGTCACAATACGGAATTGGTGGAGTGGTATAAGAGTTGGGTTTACTGCCCACGTCTTGTGTTTGAAACTATCCCAGATTTACACACAAGATAGCTTACATTACTTAATAACTATCATCCGTGCATACATATACATATACATATACATATATCTTTTGAGAGTGAGATACCTGTTTCCTAAGAGCTTGTGGAGTCTGATGATGAGATCTTCTTCTTCAGGAGAAATATTGCCCCTCTTGATATCGGGTCGGAGATAATTCAACCATCGGAGCCTGCAACTCTTACCACATCGTCTCAATCCTGCAAAAACCCGTCAAGAGTTCTCTACATTATTAGTTTCATAAAATACTAAAATTTGGGTTAGTGTTGAAGATTGGGTAGAACCAAACACTACTCTTCACCTGCTTTCTTGGGAAGGTCTCTCCATTTTCCTTCTCCATGGGTCTTGATGTAATTAGTTAGAATTCTATCTTCTTGTGCCGACCATGCTCCTCTATTCACTCCCTCCTTTGAGCAACAAGGTTTCCTTCCCATCTCTTTTCCTTTCCTTTATTCTCTCTCTCTCTCTCTCTCTCTCTCTCTCTTGTGTAGATAGAGAGTCTAGTGATTTGCCTTCCTGAGAATCTGAATGACTCTCAAGAGAACTTCATTTTGTACATATATATCACGTATCCGCACATACACAGTGAAGCTTTTGTAAATCCGCTTACGCATATATTCATGAGCACAAAGCTATCTCAGTCACAAAGGAGGAACGTGCTATCGAGAATCTTGGATTCACAGGGGATACGTTCTTGCTGTGGGGCCCACCAATCACATCTTCCTCGACAGCAGGCAATTGTATGCACCGAACTTTTGGTGTATGCAAGTCAAAGTTTTGTTTGACCCGCCGGTGCAGCCTCCATGTATCTTCTTCTTCTGGTGGGTGCGTGTGTACTTTTCACGTTAAAGTGCAGTTGTAACAAGTGCGGATAAAAAGTTCCTACCTCAACGGATGGTCATGATCATTAGATGAGCATCCGTTGTGGGGCCCATAATATGACTTTTGACTGAGAGTCCACAGTGCCCACATGAATTTTGCTGGAGAATAGGGAAAGATAGGGGCTGTTAAAATATATATTCTTCTAGTAGGAGAAAGAGGTGTGTGACCAGGAGAGTCATGGTTCGTTAATTCTTGAACCATGGGACCCAAGGATGACGATTAGGGCTCCTGATTTGAGAGGTACCGAATGCCTAATGCGATAGAAATGGGTAATAATTGAAAGCCTAAAATTTTCTACCATGGCAAGTGTTTGGAGCATCTTTACTTCAGGGTTCTGCCAAACCCATTTATACAACGTTTTACCCAAAAAAAATAAAAAACAAAGTGAAGCCCACATTTTAGGGCAGAAATTTTTATAGTATGTGTACAACCATGTTTATGTAGAAAAAAGTGATCAGGAAAAGTTGATGGTTGTTTGACAACAAGAAATTTCCACATTTTTAGTGTTGCCATGTATTTTTTGTGAGGAATTAATAAATAAAAAAGAAATATTTTCTACAAGCTCATGATGGAGCTAGCCCAACCCATTTAATGTTCTGACCATTGAACTACCAATCCCTTTTATAATTTTCCTCCTATTTTACAAGATAAATTTGTTTCACCTTTTTAACATGTGTTTCGTCCCCCAGAAAAATTGTAACTCCAATTGGAAAAAAGAAAAGAAAAGAAAACTGTATAAGATTTTACTGAGGTTGCATTTAAGTTATCAGTAAGATCCCACCATCAATGAATGATCAGCGCAAGATCCGCTAGAGGAAAATCAACGGAGGAGATGAGAGGTTAAGCGGGTGGGAGAAGGCGACAAAGCACGTGCATGAGAAAGGGAACGTTTTAAATTCAGAACAATTATTTTATTGGGATTCTCTTGAACCGTTGAAGTCGCTGTCGTCCTTCTTTCCAATGAAAGAGGAGTTGGGGTTGATGGCATCACCTTATGATTTTCTCAGCTATCCTTCAAAGTTCAAACTTTCAAACCATACCGCCTCACCTCCCCAACTACCCTTTCCTGTCACTTAACAAACACACACTCTTTTTTACTTTAGCCACAAAAAGAAAAACACCAAACACACACTTGTACCTAACTTTTAACTGCTCTCTTCTTGGAGGTTTTTTTTAAAGACCGGGACCTCCTTAATTGAACATTGGTCCACACTCTGTGACCTCTTTGATCTACGGCCATACAAATTTTTTTTTTTTTTTTTTGATTGGGACTACATAAAAAATATTCTTGGAGGACCTCTTTAGTTGCACATTGGTCCACACTCTCTGACCTCTTTGATCTACTACGGCCATAGAATTTTTTTTTTTTTTTTTTTTTTTTTTGGGGGGGGGGGGGGGGGGGGGGGCAAATGTTAAAAAATACATGGAGGGGGCATATGTAAGAAAAAGTATAAAATTTTCAAATGATAGGGGGAATTTAGAATTTTTTTTTTTTTGGTGTGGGGTGGGGTGTGGGGGGCATATGTAAAGAATGTATAAAGACTTCCAAATGTGAAGAGGGGTTTTACATATTTTGAGGAGAGGGAGGACATACATGAAAAAAAAATGCTATTGAGTGAATTTTCAGATATATAGGTTATACTTGTTCAAATTTATTTACACACACTTATAATAGATACGATATAAAATAGTAGTTGGAGTCGAGTCTATTGTTGTCCTAGGAATTGAGTTTTAATTATAGGGTGTCTTTTTTTTTTTTTTAGTTATGAGACTTAGATCATGACCGATAACCTCCTATAATATAAACATTTGCACCAAACCAGAAAGACAGTATTTTTGTGTAAAGTCAGAATTAGGAGAGATAAGATGGATTCCAGTTACATCTTTTCCAAACTAAGAAAATAGAGTCTCTGTATTTTCCATTCAAAGGCAGTCATTCATCCAAGATGGAGTTTCCCTCATGAGTTATCCTCCGTCGATACATGTATTAGGAAGAATATCCTTGTCAAGATGTTTCGTGACGCTTCTGCTTCACTGATAGCTAGCTTGGATGGATGTATTCAGTTTCATTCTTCTCCATATATAGTTTAACTAACAAGTAACATCAATTCTAGTAAATGAAGACAAAACTCTGGAGTTCTCTTTCAATAATAGATCAAGGTGACGCTCGAATAATAGTCATGTAGGGCCGCGATTTTGCCTTTGAAGTACTGGAAATTCTATATTTAAATTGGTCTTTGTAAGCAAGTCATGCAAGGAGGCCATGGGTAAAAATAAACTGTCGTATTTTGGCTTGCAAACGACAGTTAATAGGAATACAAATCAACATCATCATTTGTTAAACAGAATTTGGGACGATCACAACGTTCCTCGTATCTGAAAATTTATTAAATAATGGCCTGCAAATTGAGACCTTATTTTGATCGATGTGGAGTCCTTTATAGAATACGCCCTTGTTACCAGTTGAATATGATGCATGGTTAATTATTCGGAAATTCGTCTACAAAGGAATCAATTCCAAGACACTTGTTATATATGGGGCAGTCCAGCTTGTGGGCACACTTGGTTGCCTACCAAATAATGAGGACGGCATTTATGGAAAGGTCTCATCATGGATGAGGGTTAACAAAAAGTTCAGCCTAATCAAATCATTTTGTGAGAGATACAAGGAATAAGAAGGGAGATAAAGAGGGAGAGATTTTATAAATATACGGAAAGAAAGAGGAAATGCTTGTAAAACGAGTTGTTGCCAAATCCACAGTGGCTGACTCTATCATGAGCGGACAGGGTCAGTGCAATAGCATGTCCCACGTGGCCCTGTTTTTGAGCCACCAAGGAAATCAACTGCTGATCATAGCATAATATCCGGTTTCTACCGTCCAAACCACTTCCCTCTGCTAATCCCAAGGCACCTAACCCAACTCAATTTCCACAACCTACTCCAAGACTCCTAAAATTCTCCAGACACATGCTTTTGTGCAAGTCTAAACTGCTTTGGGATCTTCGCTCTTTCTTTTGTTATTGTTCTTTCTCATCAGTACAATCATTTACTTACTGAGTTTTTGTTTAATTGAGATTCTGATAATGTTTTCAAATCCCTGTATTTCTTCATGCATGAAGAAGATAATTTCTTTGTTTATTTAAATATTTTCGCTAGCTTGGGTCACTGACTTGGGAACGTTAGCACTAGGGTTACAACTTTGATTTGTATTATTAAACTGAGTTGCCTCTATCACTGATCCATCATTGCTACCGGTGCTATTTTTAAGAAGAAAATGTAGAGAGCTGTGTGTTTCTCCACTCTGTGAATAGTGATGAGTGCTGGAAAACTCCTGGGGAGTTGTTTCCAGCCCCACCTAGTTGGCCCTTTTTTATGCATGACAACGATAGAAATGCATTGAATAGAAATATATGGATAAAACGCACGAAGACTTAAAATCCCAACTCCATTAAATTATGGTAGCACCTTAATTCGTGGCCCTAAAGTTTAATGGTTTTAGATATATCATTTTTCATAAAATTTCAATCCAATTGTGAACAAAAGTTTGAGTGTAGAATTTGAACTTGTGACAATTAATGGGTGTGTAGCATGTGTGAAGAGATTGCATTGGCTCAAGATGGGCTCCACGGCAAAAAAATAAAATAAAAATAGAAGAGTATAAAGGGGAGTTTTTAAAAATTCATATATATATATATATATGAGGAATATTCATATGCATCTATCCCTCACCATAGGGTGAGGGATGCTGGTGAGGGATGCTTCTATAATTGGAGGGTTTCAAGTACATCATATGTACTTGAAATTCCCCTTTTGTACTTGACCACCCATTTATGGAAGTATCACTCACCCTATGGTGAGGGATAGATGCATATGAACGTTCCCTATATATATATAACACTCAAATTAGTCACTTGTGTAAATTGAGTACGAATCCCAATTGTCTTATGAGTGGAACCACTGCATGCCAACCACACATTTCGTGTGAGTGGAAAGAGAGGAGCTCCACAGTGGATCCTAGCCATTTAAAGTGGACATCCTATACCACCGTGAGATTGAACTATATGATTAAGAATATGATTAATGTATAATCTTATTTACAAACTAACTAGGGTTAGCTCACAAGTTATCATGATTTTTTTTCACTAAATCTTTAGCTATTATGTTTTATTTTCAAGGTTAAGCTTTAAAAAACGAACTATAAAGGTTTTTGGTAAATACAGATTTGAGCTATAAAGGCAGTTTAATTACTTTTCTAGGGTGTGATAAAAAAGAAGTTGATTTCTGGTATTTGAGAGCTGTACGTCCAAGGTGGCGCAATGATATTGTACTTAAGAATGGTGGTTATAGGTGGTTTTAAACACGAAGAGAAAAACAAAAGTAGATCTCTTGAGAATATTAGAAATGATAGGTAGTTCTATGTAAATTTCTGTTTTATCTTAATCAAAACAGCACTTCAATTTGGGGAATGACATGTGCTTTGATACCAGTATATATACTAACTAAACAATTACCACCTTAACCCCAGTTGATAACTTACATATGCCTTCCATGTGGTTAAAGTAAATTAATAAAAGCATGGTTCACAGAAAATTATGATATAAAATAACCCCATACTGTGCGATGCTTTATACTTTCCAAAAGCTGGCTATCTTTTTGTCTTGTTTTTTTAATACCTGTACCCAGTACAAGGGAAAAAGCACCTGCACAAGTGGTTAAGTTGCCCATGCATGTGGAGAGGGATTACCCACACAAGCGAAGAGAGGACACCTGCACATGCAAGGAGGCAGCACCAGAAAATGTGATGAGAGATTTAGAGATCAATCCCTGGTCTTCGGGGTGATTGGTGGAGTTTCCAACCAATCGGGTAACTCCTCATTCTATATCATTGGACTTAACTATATTGTGGTAGATAAATGCTTCGAATATGAGAAAATTGAGTGTCTTTTATATTTTTTTTTACACATGATAAATTGACAATGAGGTTGAGCAAAGCCTCACAGCCCAGTGGCAAAGAGGCTTGTCTCCCCCTCTAACTGCCGAGGGATCGATCACTAGCACAAGTAGGTCTCAAATCTCCAACCAATAGACCATACTAGCTGAGTTTTTTTTTTTCTTTTTTTTTTCCAAAATCGCAATGAGATTGGGTGGAACTGGGGCTGCTGATATATGGTGTATGAGCGAATTGGGATACTATAAGTGGAACCCATTAATAAGCATGCCATCATCTAGATTCCAATATTAAGGGAAATGGGTCGTTTAAGTGCTAGTCAAGCTTGAGTCGACTCCTAATCGGCACCTACCGAGTCGATTCTCTCCCCGAGTCTCCTTCAACTAGGGTTGTAAACGGGTCGGTTCCGGTCCAGCTCCATGGTGGAACCGGATCTAGACCTGGAACCGTTTTGAAACCAGTTTCTTGGTAGAGAATGATATTTTATAAAAAAATGATTTTTAGGAGAGATTTTCGAAAATTTAAGTAATATGTTGGGTCTTGGGTCCGAACCAAAGTGGAACCGGACCCAAACTCATTTACTTATCGGGGCCTAAATAAGAACTCAAACCCTGTTTTTAATGGATCGGAACCTCCGGATAATTGGAGAATTGGTGACCCATTTACATCTATGCTTTCAACCGTGACAAAAGTGAAAAGCAAATCTTTTTCTGTTTCATTCAATATTTTTGTTGTGAGGAGATGGTGGAGGTTATTAGGTCTAAATGAAATACTTTTAGAAGATTCATTTCATATTTTCAAAAGATCAAAAGTATTAATGCAGGTACAATTGATGAAAAATCAAATGCGCCTACTCAATATTGCTTAAATTCATTCTAAATTACTAAAATATATGTGACTTAAATATTATACGACATTTTTTTTTTATTATCTTTTATGCCTTTTCATATTCTTCTCATAACATTTTAGGTCTTTGGAGGCCTCAGGATATAACTAAATTTGAGTAAGCCGAGTCGACTATGACCGAGTTGTCCCCGACCGCAAATGTGAGTTTGAAAACGTTTGTAAGGAATGTGTATTTAAGGTTTGGATAGCACATATCCATTTCCTTTTTTCTTTTGAGAATGAAAAATACAATTCAACACATTTGGATAGCACATCTCTGACGGTGTTCTTGGGCCGGCTCAAGCTGGGTTGGGGCCTATTAGGTCCGGGAAATAGTTGGGATGTAGGCCCATAGCCGGCCCCAGCCTGCTCTTTTAGTCATTCTGGGTGGGCCAGTCTGGGCTTCACTAAACTACGAGCACTAAGCTATATATAGGAACTAAGTTTTGCCCCAATCTTGTATGGGCTGGTCCGAGCATCAGGCTTCCTATCACTTAATCCATGAATGGCCCAAATATTAAACGGACCCAATCTATAGCTCTAGGGCTTGTTAGAGTACGAACACTGATGACCCAATTGGACTGGGCCTGGGGTTGGACAGCCCATGAACACCCCTATTTTAGCCCGCATGTAAAGTTCACAGCAGTTAAAAAAAAATACTTGACAATCATGTAGGGGACCTTGTGACACACCGTCAACTATTCAAGATTTGCATATGTTCATTAGGCCCTATTTCTTTAGTGGAATTTCTGTCAGGAACTCACCATGTCTAGAAATTCCTGGACATGATGTGACATGATGTCTCCTGGAATTTCTGAATTCCATATTTATTCACTAGCATTTCTGGATTCCTCCACATGAAAAGTCTCTTTTGACCTTTGGGAATCCAGGAATTCCACTCTCTTTGCATTTTGGTGGAATTCCTGGATGCTTAAGCCCAAATGAGCATCCAGAAATTTCACTATGTCTGGGAATTCCCGGACATGAATTCCACTCTCTTTGCATTTTGGTGGAATTCTTGGATCCAAGAATTCCACTATGTCTGGGAATTTCCAGACAGGAATTCCTAGATTTTCAGCAAAGAAACAAGCCCTTAGTAGACCATAACTTGGATTCGATTGCCATTTGGGGGCCATAGCTGATTTTTTATGGTTCAAGATCTTTGGTAGTCTGATAAAAAAAAAAAGCATTAATATATATAGGGCAGCCCTAGAAAACAGCCAAACATTTTTTAGAATAAAAATGCTCATCCTAATTCGACCCACTGAGATGCATGATGATCATAAAAGTCCATTGTCTGGAAAGATGTATATGATACCTACCTATGTGCAAAATTCTTGTTCAATAAGACCATCATAACTCGTTGATCAATGGTCCTAAGATTTAGTGGTTTTATAAGCATCATTTTCTTATGATTTCAATCTATTTGTGAGGAAAAGTTGGATGAGTGTCAAACTTCGACTTATGACTATTCATGGGGGTAGTGTATGTGAAATGACTGGATTGAATAAGGGTGGGCCCCATGACCAAAAAAAAAGAAGGGCAGAAATTTAAACTCAAGCTAAAGATGGATACACAATGAGCCTTGTGGACCTAAATTTAAACTCAATTGTAACAAGGGCCCACAATGAAGCCCATACCTAGAATGCTGTGTGTTGAGTCCATTAGGTAATCGGGTAAATGGGGTACCGATTGATATCCTCAGATATAATAGCAATATATGGGTTGTTCACCCGACAAGTTTACTTCTAGGTTGTTAACTGTTGGACCAGGACTATTTAAAATTCATATTTTTTAGAGCCCAAGCCCAGAGGATTCATTCGAATCTCGAATCTCTGATCATAAATATCATATACAGGTCTGACTTCAGATCGCAGAGGACCCAAACCCTTAATTGCCGACCCATTGAGCCCGCGATTTGGGATTTTAAAGTAGGGATTTTGTATCTGCTCCAAATCTTTTTGGCAATTTATAAATATCTCCCAAGTCTCGAATTTTAGAAAAAAGATCTATTTTATTTAACATTGATTGAAACATGCTTTTTTAGTGTTTTTTCTTACCAAATTTTGGTTTTCCCTTTAAACTATAAAGTAGGGTTATACAGCATGGCATATAGGGATGTCAAACGGGTCGGGCCAGCAAGGCCCATCTCATCTGGCGGGCCGTGCCTAGAGCGGGCTAGGCCGTGCCATGCTTGGCGTGCCTCTTTTAATTATTTTTTTTTATTAACTTCCGCTTTTCAATATTAAAATTAAAAACTAAAATAAGTACGGAGAATTGACAAAGATATTTTAACAGTTCGGTCAAACTGGATCCATAGAAAATAACTATTTGGATCTTAACTTCTTTAAGGTTTGTAAATAGGATTACGTTCAAAACCTTATAATCATTTTAGAGAATGAAAAACTTGTATCTTTACAAATTACAATGAAAGAAATGTAAAAAATTGAATATTGGGGGTAAAATTCAACATAAAACTAACCGTTGGGAGGGCAAGCGGGCCGACTGTTTGACATCCCAAACCAGCATGTAAATATTGTTACACTATATATAATAAATGTGAATATAATCCCTAGTCAAGCCTAAAGTCAAAGACACAAGGGAGTGAGATAGATCTGGCTATTGAAGAGGAAAAACCCCTCAAAAGGCCTATATTCTCGCGAAGTTCAAAAAACCAAGAGACATTACACATCAATACAGCAAGGTAAGTCATGAAAGTTGACAAATGAGCACACCAAAAAGGACATGGACATCACAAGAGCTCAAAAGGAGATATGAAAAGAAAAGGAAAAAAAAAAAGATTACCTAAGATCCGATTTAAAGAGGCTTTTACTCAGTAAATTGATAGATTACCTAACAGTTGTCTTGTTGCCTTTGTCTACTTTTTTACCAGCCTACTCCCCTAAACTAATTCATTAAGGTTGTCAAAATCTCATCTTTTGAAATATTCACCTCGGTTTAACCATTTTCTTGGGTAAACTACAAATAAGAACTTTGGGTGATGGTCCCATTCAACAAAAGAGGGTCCCCTCCCTCAGTGTCGTGGCCCAAATGTTGGAGAACGACCATCTACATATATTCTTCTTCAGTTCTTTGGTTAATATGTAACTATCTTTCATGGTTAGAGGCCACATTTGCTTTAATATCTCAATTTACTAACTAACAATGATCATCTCACCGAATCAAACTTTATGAAGCCGGCTTTTGAGTTTTCTTATAAAAGGGGCTCGGGGCTCGTTAGTCCAATCTCTTCACACGCCCCAAGCTCCTTTTTGAATTGGTAGCAATTCTATTATTTGCAAGGTTTCACCTCCGGACGGTATTATTCACCATTTGATTTTACGACAAAGGCCACTAAACTATGAAGACTTAAATCCAAGAGCACATATACTGACTGTTAATAAGTGAGGAATATGCAGATTTGAAGACTCTTCACAGCCCCTAGAGCAATGATTCCTCACTAAGAATCTATATAGCTGAGGATCTCAACTCAATATCAGTGCATATCAACCTGTATAGGAGAAAAAAAATTGAAGCTACTAAAATGAGGATTCTCAAAAAACCTTTTTTTGGGGGTGGTAGGAGTCAGACCTGAAAATCCTAAAAAAATGAGGGTTCCACTCGCCCAATTCTTTTATAGATTTAAAATTATCAAGCCTGGGTTTTTCATGATGGAATGTAAATTGCCACACATGACCTAATAAGATATAGGATCATTACATCAGCCTGACATTTCGTATGCTCCTCATCCACGACCAAAGGTTTTCATTAACGCCCCTCTCCTGTGATCATGCACAAGATGGATCCAACTGAAAATGGGTATTTTGTAAGGGTGAAGACCGGCCGGGCCTATGGAAACTTTAATTGGTTGCTTAATACTTGAATCAAATGTTCCTTTTTCATGCTTACGTTGAGGTGGGCGTGCATGATGTGGCGAAATATTGGAAAAACTTATATAATTTTTTTTATACAACTTGAGCTGCTTCGCTTCGATTTTGGTTTTGATTTTTCACCATCACCACATTTTATTTTTTTTTTACTGTTAGGATCCCATGGTTACGACCCCCATCTAATTTGATTCAATATTTTCCTTTTATCTCTGGCTTTTTTTTTTCAATAAAGATTCCATATTTGCTTTGAAGATTAAAAAAGTTGTCCAGATTTTCGTAACTAGATTACTCTGAGGTACGTTCTGATATGAATGTGACACCCCCTTTTATTTTGGTTTGAGCCAATACATGTTACCCACAATGCTGAACTAGACCGCAAAAAAACCAGAGCCATTTCCACCCCTGGTTCTTATCTGCAGCCCTTTTCAAGCTCTATAAATTAAAAGAGAAGAAGGAACACCATAGCAAGAATCTTGATGTGATAATTAGTTTGGGGATGTACTCATTTAACGTCCTGGATATCTTCTTAGAATCATGGAAGAGTATTTTTACTTTCTTACAGACATGGTACCAAACATAAGAGGATAGAAGGCAGTAGAGTCCAAGTTCTAAATGTCTGTTATTTTAGACTTCAACATTGCTCCTCAGTAAATTTAATTAAGGAAGACCCAACCTTTCTAACTCTGGAGCTACCCCATTTTGAATGAGGTTGCTCCCACTCCAATCACCAAGCACTGCTTCATTGAGTGCCAAGTGATGATCAAAGCTCGATGAGAAGCTGTTTCCATCGCAATCTCCACCATTTGCATGACTCTCCTCATGAACTTCATCACCAAGTAGTTGCATGTAGCTGGAATCTAGCACATCCGACACGAGAAGTCCCCCAAAATCAAAATCCATGAGGAAGCCCAAGTAATGGCCGTCTTGTGAAGCAAGCACCGATGGAATTTCAAGAAGTCCCACATCCGTATCTTTCTCCTTGATTGGTTCTCCTTGTTGTGGTGGAAGGAGGACCTTAGTGCATCTTGTGGCATTTGTTCGAATCACTTTGTGGGGTTCATGTAATGTCTCCGTTGAATGCTTCTTTTCTTCAGAGCCGCAGATATCTCCTTTTCTGCCAGTTTTAGATGATGATTGCGCTTTCATCCTCTTTCCCAAACACGTATTCCAGTAGTTCTTTATTTCATTGTCTGTTCGCCCAGGCAATCGCCCCGCTATCAGAGACCATCTGCTAGAAAGCACCACAATATCCAAATACTTATCATTTAGCATGCGTCTCATAATCTTAATCTTCATACAAGAACAAATACCATTTAAACATTTTACAAGAGTGTAATCCGAAACTTTCAAGAATTTTTTTTTTTGGCTGGGCCAGGGATTCGAACTCTGGCAGGCACAATACACACACGCATGTCCCTAATTAACCAGCTGAGGGAGGGACAATGTCTTCAAAATTTAACTAGCAGTAGTAATTAAAGTCAGTCTTGCATGAGCCTTTTGACAAGGTTGATGCACATATATAAATTTTGATTTGGTGCCTTAGAACTAGATACCCCTGCCTACTCGTCACTGAATCACATGAGACTTTGATGAACGACCTAACTCATTCAATTAATGAGTGCCATAGCGAAAGCACCTGATGATTTTCTCAATCCATCAGTGGTGGGGAAGTTAAAAGGGGGAAAAATGGCCCGTAAACCAAATCTATAATGTACATGCCATGTTCGCCTTTGCTGTTAACATGTATTTTTCAAGTAAGGCCCATTTAGGTGAATGATCACCAGTGAATCTGGCCCATCTGATTCTGATTTATGTACACGCACCTTATATATTTTTTAATTTCTTACAAATGGAATTGATTAAGCAAAAACAACCGAAAAGAAAGAGATTATGGCCTTACAAGAATCATGTCCGACATCCAAACAAATAGTGTTATCCTGAAAAGGAACACATCTATTATCCCTAGTCATCCTACACTGTCCTGCAAACTAGTTCTTCTGATAATGGACGTACTCCATGTATATTTAAGATCCTCCACATTAACAAAGAACATAACTTGTGAATTTTTCAGAGAGAGAGAGAGAGAGAGAGAGATATTACCTGTTTCCTAAGAGCTTGTGGAGTCTGATGATGAGATCTTCTTCTTCAGGAGAGATATTGCCCCTCTTGATATCGGGTCGGAGATAATTCAACCATCGGAGCCTGCAACTCTTACCACATCGTCTCAATCCTGTAAAAACCCATTGGAAATTTTCCATAGAATCAGCCCTAATAAAATAAAAGGAAAAAAGAAATAAAGGGTTGACGTTGGAATTGGGTAAAGCCAGACGACACTGACTCACCTGCTCTCCTAGGAAGTTCTCTCCATTTCCCTTCTCCATTGGTCTTAATATAATTACTGAGTACTTCATCTTCTTCTGCAGACCAAGCTCCTCTATTGACTCCCTCTTTAGAGCAACATGGGCTCCTACCCATCTCTCTCTCTCTCTCTCTCTCTGAGTCTCTACCTTGTCTTTGTATAGGCTTTGAGACAATAAGAAAATATGCAGTGGTGAGTACTCTCTCTTGCCCGGTGTGGTCCTGACTGGATATATGGAGAAAGATACAAGTCGAACAATGTGATTCGCATGCATAAATTAGGCTTTTGAAATCAGCGCCCGGGTCGTCGATGACCTTGGTGGGAAAGCTACCCCGCCCCCCAATAAGGCACATCCACGCGTCTTTCCACCATATGACATGCACAATGTCGCTTTCTTGAAGACATTTTCGGCAAAAATCACTAGAATCTTCACTGTGACAGCTCACAGCCTACAGAGAAAATCACAGGAATCTTCATTAGAAAATGATAGTAATTGGGTGCCCATGTCTACCACTGAAAATCCCATTTCTGTAAAATTTAAAGATTTTTTTTTCAAAAAGGCCTCTATAGTTTAAAAAAAAAAATCTCAAAAGGCCCCTATGCTTCATAGAAGGCATATATATTTATATTTTTAAAGTTAAAGTTGTTTTTTACCAAAAAAAAAAAAAAAGGTTAAGGTTGTTGCAAAGATAAATCGTAGAGGCTAATTATGAGAAAGAAAAAAACAAGCAAACTTATTCTAACTTACGGAGTCCTTTTTCATGTTTAATGAAAGCAACCCAAGAATGGGCCGAAAGTTATTTTTTGGGTATATAAATATACATATAAGGAGATGCTCCTACAAAAGCTGTGAGAGATGTTTTTACGGGAGCGCATTCCTATATATAAATATATATGTATAGGGGTATTCAAATGAGGGATTCACTCATGGTGAGGGATTTCCCTTTTCGAGAAGTTTCAAGTACAAAATGGTGTACTCTCCAAAAGTACAAAAGCCATTTTGTACTTAAACTTCCCAAAAAGGAGGAGGGTATCCCAGCTCTTTAGGCGGGTGTAGTAAGGCGGTTTCGAATCCTCAACCTCCGGGTGTAAACCGTGGTCTTAGGCCAACTGAGCAACCCCTCAGAGAGAGTATTATTATTATTATTATTTCTTTTGGAGACTTAAGCAACCTTATTGTTAAGGGAGGTGATCATAAGTCGTTGTAACTTAAAGACCAAAACTCTCAAAAAAAAGTTAATAACCGAAATTGTTGGTTTTTTCTTTATAAATACCTGAAATATAGGTATTTATATGTGAATTTCTTCTTATTAATTTCAACCATAACAGCGCTACCTTGTAAGCTGTTAATGCCTGATACAGATGCTGAATGAACAATCATCTTCTCCTATAGGATTGAGTTAATCACATGCAATTGCTTCCCATGTGGTTAAAGTAATTATTACAGAATTTACAGGAAGTTCGTGCACAAGTCGGTGCTTTTATGATTAAAAAAAAACGAAGGACTTTTTACTGTGTTGATGCTTTTAGACTTTTTGGGCTCTGGCAATCTTCAATCTTTTTTATTTTCTTTTTGTTTCACTTTAAGCATGACAAGGCTACGATTGGCCATGACTCTGTAGTGGTAAATAAATAAATAAATACTAGGAAACCTCTTCTTACTTTTGTCACTAGTTTTACATAATCAAGAGGGATAGGGATCCCCTATTTGGACCAAACAGGGTATCCGGTTCCAACCAAAGAGACAATGTTGTTGTAAACTTACACAAGCTACTATTCTTTTTCATTTTATGCATAAAATTGCAATGGTTAGAGTGGACTGTAGGGCGGTTAATAAATATTAGGAAAGCTTTGTGTACATTAATCTTTGATTTATATATAATCGGTTAAACAATGGGGCCATAATTTAATATGTTCAGGATCAGGGTATTTTGGCAATTGTACAAAGGCCTTTTTTTTTTTTTATAAAAAGCATAGATTATATATATAATGTAATATGTAACATTAAACTCTATGAGAGGGAGGGGAGATGTGAAAGGCAACTCTCTCTGTGGGTCAGCGATTGCCGAACCACGTGGAATTAAGTAAGAAAAGTCGAGTCTTTTCTCCATGGACGTAGACATTTTTGTCGAACCACATAAACCTTTATCTGTGATTATCTCTTTTCCTTTTGTGTCTTATTTGATCGTTGATCACACATTTCACACTTCTGTACAAATATGCGAAATACTTTAATTGTCAAATGTGGATTTTTTATAGCTTTGCATAAAGAATGAAAGTCTTCTTTTCTTAGAAATTTGATTTCCAAACATGGTCCCCACCAAATATATATATATATATATATATAGATTTCCAAACATGACCCTAGAATTCATATAGTTCTTTTCCAAACATGACAATTCATATAGTTTTTTTGGAATTAACATAAAAGAAGAAGAAGAAGAAAAACTTGAGAATATAAAAAGGAATCAAATCGTTGAAATGAGAACAACTTGGAGAAAATAAAAACTGAAACAGAGTAAATAAAGACTAACTTGGACATTATATTTAAAAGAATGGCGGCGCTACTACGGCACGTTGGTAAAAGAAATATACTTCTTGTTATTGTTTCTACAGTCGAGTAGATCGAATTCTGAACAATGTATGAAACCAGGAAGGGTATAATTTAAAGGAGGATTTATAATAATTGAATCTAAAGGAGGATTTATAATATAATATAATATAATACATTGAGCCGAGGGCCTCTCAGCCTCTCACGAGTTTAAAATGATTGGAGCTCTTATCCTTGTCCTATTAGGAGTGTGTGGTGGTCTGTGGTTTTTTGTCCTATAATGAATGGGTCACATGACAGAAGACATCCAGCAGTGTGGATACTGCCTGGGGTAGAATCAGCACCGTCCGTTGGTTTGGGTAAGCTGCACATGCATGTTGATATGGACGGTTGTTTTGTTAGAAAATTTGGGTTTTTAAACCCACTCTGGAATCAATCCAATAATATTGTAAACATTTAATCTAAATAAGTAGAGTAGTAAAACTGTACCTAATTGTGCCATCTTGAAACTCTAATCCAACAAAAGATTGGTCTTCAATGGAGAATCACAACTCTCTTGTGCTTTATCTTTTCTTCTCTAATAAGTGATGGTTGCAGAGAAACTATCATAGTCAAGAGAGTTATTCGAGTTGCCTTTTATAGGCCTTAAATCTCTCCTTCCATCAAGAAGAGAAAAAATACCCTTTAAACATTTCCAGATAACCAATGAAATATCCACTGATTGTTTTAGGGTCTAATTTCATTTCTTGTGGGTTAAAAACCCTCACTTCAGATGGACAACCCCAAACACGAAAATGATTTAAGCTGGTCTTCCTAGTAATCCTCGAGATCTATCTCGATAAATCTCGATTCCTATTACAAAGGTCGCTTCACCCATATCTTTTATATCAAAATTCTTCTTAAGATATTCCTTAGTTTCGTAAATCATTCCAAGATCATTACTAACCAATAAAATGTCATAAATATATAAGACTAAAATCATAAATCGGCTCCTATTAACCTTGAGATATGTACAATGATCAACGGTATTTTCAGTAAAACCAAAAGATGTAAAAATGCGATTGAACTTTAAATACCATTGCCTGGAAGTCTGTTTAAGACCATATATCGATTTCTTTAATTTACAAATTAGTTTATTTTCATTTTCTTTTACGAAACCTTCATATTGTTCTATATACACTTCTGCTTTTAAATCTTCAGTTAAGAACACTGTTTTGACGTCCATTTGATGTAGCTTTAAGTTGAAATGAGCTATAATTGCTACAACAATTCTAAATGAGTCATTTTTAGACATCGGAGAGTAGGTTTTATGATATTATATACATTCTCTCTAAGTAAAACCTTTGGCCACGAGTCGAGCTTTAAACTGTTCAACTTTCCCTTTGGAATCCATTTTGGTCTTAAATACCCATTTACAGCCAACGGCCTTAGAACCCTTGGGTAGTTCAACGATATCTCAAACTTCATTTGTGGCCATTGATTTTAACTCATCCTTCATGGCATCTAACCATTTATCGGAATTCTCCTTTTCAATGGTTTCATTAAACGTCGTACAATCTTCTTTAATGTCAATATCAGATTCCTCCAAATACACCACATAGTCATCCGGAATAGCTGGTTTTCTCATTTGAGTTGAACTTCTTAACATTTTCGGACCGGGATCATTGATGCTTTGTTGTGTATTTTGAAGTGGATCATTATTTTGTTCAGGGAATGCCTCATTGATGGGATTTTGAAAATTTCGTGGTTGTTGTTCCTCTTGATAATCATAAACTATGATATCAAGTGAAACAACAACTCTATTTTGTAGAATAGGCAACTCAAGTGGCTCCCTTATTTCATTGTAAGTCACAGTTCTATTATGATCACTCTCACTTTTCTCATGATCCTCTAAAAATCTGGCCTTTCCAGACTCAACAATCCTAATTGTATGGGTCGGACAGTAAAACCTATACCCTTTAGACCTTTCCAGATAACCAATGAAATATCCACTAATTGTTTTAGGGTATAATTTCCTTTCTTGTGGGTTAAAAATCCTCACTTCAGATGGACAACCCCAGACTCAAAAATGATTCAAGCTAGGCTTCCTACCTGTCCACAACTCGAAAAAAGTTTTGGGAACTACTTTTGTAGGAACATGATTCAATACATACATTGTCATCTTTAGTACCTCTCTCCATATTGAATCGGGTAAGTTGGTTTGACTAACCATACTCCTTACCATATCCATTAATGTTCTATTCCTTCTTTCGGCTACACCATTTTGTTGAAGTGTGCCCGGCATTGTATACTGTGCTACAATACCTTCCATTTTTAGGAATCTTGCAAACCGGCCTGGGTTACGACCCGATTCAGTATATCTACCATAGTACTCACAACCTCTATCGGATCTCATTACTTTAATTTTCATGTCTAATTTCTTTTTTACTTCTGCCTTAAAAATTTTAAAGACTTTTAAAGCATCAGATTTTTCTTTAATCAAATAGACATAACCATATCGTGAAAACTCATCTCTAAAAGTGATAAAGTATTCCTCTCCTGTAAAACATGGAATATTAATTTTACCACATATATCTGTACGACTAATTTCTAAGGGTGCAAAACTCCTTGTGACATTTTCTTGTTTGTATTGATTTGTTTTCCTTTTATACAGTCAATACAAACACCATAATCGGTGAAATCAAGATTGGGCAATAAACCATCAGTCTCCAATCTTTTTATTCTCTGTTCAGAGATATGTCCTAATCTTTTGTGCCTTAGCTTTGATGAGTTCTCATTTAGTGGCTCTCTTTTCATGCTTATGTGCAATCCACAATTAATGTAAGGTGTATGTAAAGTTTGATCACACATAGAATTTAGTTTTAATCTATACAAACCATCACACATATAATCATTCCCAATCAAAATATTATTGCTAAAAGTATGCATAATGCCATGTCCAAAGTTGAAATTAAATCTATTACAATGAAGTCTGAAAACTGAAATCAAATTTCTAAAAATATCAAGAACCAAGAAAGTATTAATAAAATCCAGAACATGACCAGTTTCAAGCACCAGCCTATAATTGCCTACAACTTCGACCCTTGATTCCTTTTTATTCCCCATCGTAATGGTTTTCTCGCTATCATTTGGAGTCTGCCTTGAAAGGAATCCATGCATACAACTAGATACATGATTAATTGTTCCAGAGTCGACCCACCAAGAATTTGAAAGGATATTAGCTAAGTTGGTTTCTTGACATACAAAATATAGATTTTTATATCTCTTTTCAAACCAACTTTTACGCTTTAGGCAATCCTTTTTAAAATGTACGTTCTTTCCACATAAAAAATATTTCTTCTATGCATTTTTCTCTTTCCTATTGGGTTTTACTTTATGAACATTGGCTTTCTTTTTGCCATTTCTTTTTGCCTTTTCCTTTTCTTTAAGCCTCCTTTCCTTCAGCTTTTGTGATCAACTCTTTCAATGACCACGGAGTTGAGCTTTGGTTGTAGGCTACTTTAAATGGGCCAGACTCGGGAGGAATATAATTGAAAATAAATTGCACCAAATATTTTTCAGACACGGTCATATCAACTTCCTTCAATTTAGAAGCGATATTTGTCATTGTAAATATGTGTTCTCTTACTCCCAACGTTCCATTATATTTTATGCTTGTAAGACGGCTAATCAAGGATGCACCTAGAGCTTTATCAGTTATTTGAAATTGACTTTTTATAGATTCTTATAGGTCCTTTGCATTTTCTTTTGTTTCGATGGAACCTCTAATGGACTTCGAAATTGAGTTTGTAATAATTTTTATCACAACCATATTAGCCTTAATCCATTTATTATAGTTAGGCCTATCATCAACTAAGCTCACATCCGTGGGTATTACTGACTTAGGCTCATCCAAAGCCATATCCAGGTCCAAGTAAGTAATAGCTAACAATAACATATCCAGCCATTCAATAAAATTTCATCCATCTAACATGGGTATATTCCCTAAAGTCGAAAGTGATGCCATGAAACTTGTAACTAAAGAAAAAATAAGGGGGATTCGGCGAGAGGTCCCTGAACATCTCACTTTATTGCCTTAGGTCCACAATCTTTTTTTATAGTGTGAAAGATCCTTTTTCCAAATTTGAAAACCTAAAGTGTCTAATTTACCCTTTCTTCAAATCATATCCCATGATTAGTGGGATAAGCCATTAATAATGGTCAACTACCATTAAATTAGTCACGATTAATAAAATTTCACTAATGAGATTTTCAAATAAAGTTCAAAAAACAGGAAACAAATTTCAAATAAATTTCAAACACGCAAATAAATTTCAAAAGATCCAAATAAATTTCAAAAGACGAAAATAAATTTAAAAAATGTAAATAAATTTCAAAAGACGAAAATAAATTTCAAAAGATGTAAATAAAATTAAAAAAAACAAAATTAAACTCTAAAAAAACAAAAACTAATTTCAAAAAATACAAATAAATTTGAAATAACACAAATAAATTTCAAAAAATGCTATAATATCAAAAGAACATAGAGAAATTTAAAAAGACGCAAATAAATTTCAAAAAATCTAAAATTTTTCAAAAGATGAAAATCAATTTAAAAAGAGGCAAATAATTTTCGAAAGATGAAAATCAATTTTAAAAGATCCAAATAAATTTCAAAAAAGTGTAAATAAATTTAGAAAAACGCAAATACATTTGCTACAAACTCTGATAAATTTGTCTAAACTCAGATAAATTTGTCCCATAACTCAGATAAATTAGCCAAAACTCAGATAGATTTGTCCAGAACGTAAAGAAATTTATTTCAGAACTCAGATAAATTTGCAAAAAACTCAGATAAATTTGTTTAGAATTCAGTTAAATTTGTCCAGAACTCAGATAAATTTGTTCCAGAATGAAGATAAATTTGTTAAAAACTCAGATAAATTTGTTAAAAAACTCAGATAAATTTTCCAAAAACTCAGTTAAATTTGTCGGGAACTCATATATATTTGCCAAAAACACAGATATATTTCTCAAAAACTCAGATAGATTTGCTTTTGGGCTTTGAAACCAGGTCAAACTTGACCCGACCTCACCTGGACTGGAACCGACCCTCTAGGTCATCTTCTTCCTACTATGCGAGATCCGGACTCTGCGAGATCTGGACTCTGAGAGATCCGGACTCTACGAGCTCCGCCTCTGCGAGATCCGGACTCCGCCCTCTGCGGGACTCCGGCAATTCCTGCGATTCCCAGGCCCACTTATTCTTCTTCTTCGTTCTGATTCAGAACCAGAACCTGCAACTCAATAAAGACAGAGACCTGCAACTCAATAAAAGCAGGAGCCTGTTTAGCCCATTTCAGCACTTTCTCAGCCTCTCGGCTGATCATCTCCTCCTGCTCCTTGAGCATCTTCTCCATCTTTCTTTGGTGGGCTTTCAGTGAGAATGAGCTCAAATCAGATCCTCCCATCTCACCATCCTCTCTCTTCTTTCTGGATGACACCGTCTTTTTAGGAGAACACCAGAAGCAGCAGGTTTGTTTAGGCGGGGAGTGAGAAGCTGCTCCCTTGGAAGAAGAATTGGATGAAGCTGCTCCCTTGGAAGAAGAATTGGATGAAATCGAAGGAGACGAGAACGACCCAGATCCTCTTGTTGATTTTGGGTCGTCAAGATTCTTCACAGAATTCTTCAACTTGTAAGGAACGGAGGCCTCAATCTCTCTGAAGGGGGAGGAAGAGGAAGAAGAACCAGACAACTGAAGGTCAGGTTTTAGGAGTTCATCAGAAAACGACTTGGTCGTGGTTTCTTCTTCGGCACCAGCGCTAGCGCCAGCGGCAGGGGTTTGATGTGGGATGAATTTGGGTTTGGTTACCTTGGGCTTGGATGGATTGTTGGGAATATGAGAGGCACCTGGGAATGATTTGAGCTTGTGGAATCGAGCTTCGATGTGGGTGGGCAGAACAGAATCTGAAACGAGGGAGGAATTAAGAGCTGCGATCTGTTCGAGAGCAGAGAGATCCATAGCTTGGGAGATGATGTCTTTTACTGCAGCTGAATCATGGCTGTCTGGTGAAGGTGAAGAAGAGAAAGACCATAAATCGGCCATGGCCGTAGAAGAAATCGCCTTTCTTCTTCTAGTAGTTTCTCAATGCAAAGCAATGATGTGATGCACAGTGTCTCTCTGTTGTTCCCTCACTTGGGGCCTGGGGCCTGGGGCCTGGGGGTGCGCTTTTGGCTTAGAACATACTGGTAACAACATAATATACAGGGGGATTCCGGAGCAAGTCCGAGGACGTAAGACTCTAGGTTGAAGAAGACGAGGGATAATACAAAATTTGAAATTTGAAATTTCAAAATTTTATGCCTAAAACAGATGAAAGGGTAAATTAGTCATGAGAATTATATCCAGGGACTTCTCGCCAAAATATATCCAGTTGCATGGACTACAGGCCTTAAAAGAAAAGTTGATGGACTGGAGGCCTTACAAGTCTTATATGAGGGACCTTTCGCTAATTATCTCAAAAAATAAAGTAACAATAAGTTATGTGATGCTTTGAATTTAGCTACGTAATATACTTAAATTTAAAAGTGATATGTACATCAATATAAAGCCACCTTTGGGTTGGAAAAACAATATGTAAATAAATTACTTTTCTTTGATGTGATGTGTGATGTGATTGTATGTGAATATAATATGTGATGTGATTGTATTGAATATATTCCTTTGGGTATAAAGCAAATACAAGCAAAACACATTTATCAACCCTGTCATATTCCAATTTCAAATTATGGACAATCGCACCTTTAAGCTTAATCGAGCCATTTCCTTTATGAAATTTCAATTTTAGGTGTTGTCATATTCAAACAATAGAGTTTTATACCTCCTTAACTAAATTTAGAGAATTAAGCAATTATCTATAGTTGGGTCGCTTTGGCGGCTACCAAGTTAAGAAATTGTTGAAATCTTTAAATTAATAACAACTCTTAAGTGATAAAGTTAGTTCATTCGGACATCAAGTGTGATGAATCAATCAATCAAAAATATTGGTCCATATGCAATTATTATATAATTTCCGAATAACTTTATTATATCACATTTAAGTTGATTATGCATCATTTCATAGATCAATGGTCAAAATTAGTTGATCATTGATCAACACCTAATATCTTTAATTGATTCACTATAAGCATACATCCATCCAATCCAAGAAATAAATAACTCTAAATTTTAAACCATAGTGAGCATATTAGAATATTCACAATAAAATAGAACTTTGATTTTGCTAAATAAGTAAGATTAGCAGCGGAAATAGCAAAAAGGAGTTAAACATAATGTTAAAATAAAATATGCTCTAATTTAGAGTGATTAATCAATCCATCAGATCTGTCCATGTGATAGTTCTCAATGCTATCAATACACAGATGAAAATGGATCGTCGATCCATGTCCAAATGTGTCTTTTATTATCAAAATAAGATATGGACCGTTTATTATTGACCAATCTGTTCAATTCTGAAATTGATCAATTTATTTAGAATATTATTTATTGTCAACACTATCAATTTAACGGCTATGGTCGGATTGAATAAACAATATATATGAATAATTAGAATCAAACTTTAATAATCAATCTAACTTGATCTTGACCAATCAATACCCAATAAAATTTTCAGAACTCAATTAGACCCTATGAATGTCTGATAGAATGATTTGATGGTAAAAAATATCATCAAAATAATCAGAACCATCGATCATACTATAATTTACAATTTCATAGTTTAGGGTCAAATTCTAAACTTGATTTGGGTCACTTTTGAAACTTATTTTGGTCAATTGAATGTACAAATATGTACCGTCTAATAAGTGGGTCCAACTGGAAAAACTTTCTCCAAAATTGCGATGGGCTTAGTGGGCCCTTAACAGGCCAGGCCCAACCCACGATTGGCCCATAAAATGGCCCAGTCCAGAATTCATGAATGGCAGACCAGGTCAGGTTGGGCCGAACCAGAAACTGACTTGGCCATTCTAGCTTAGGTAGATAGGCTGAGCTAGTAAGGTCGAGTTGACCTGACCTTCCTGACCTGACCTAGCCACCCAAAATGAGGTAGAGATTTTGACACAGAATCTGATGAATACTCAACGCCATAACAAAGAGTGATGAATATTGTGCGTTGTCTTGCGCACGGTATGCGCATAACAGCGTACAACAAAAAAAAATTAAAATAAATTTTATAAAATTACATCATCCCTCATGACTTTTCTGACATACTCTCATGTTTTCATTATCAAGCTACTAGCATGCCCAAAAAGGTGATAACAGTAACCAAACATGGGATAAAAAACTTCTAATGTAATTCTTAAATAAAAATAATTTAAATGACATAAAATAAATCTTTTCTTCTCATCTCTTTTCAAATTGGGTTGGGCACTGTAATCCTCATGTCTGGGATTATCATTATCAAATAAATTAAATACCCTTTATCAAATACCCAAAATTTCTTTCATTTGCGTATTTGGGTTTTTATTCCAGAAAGAAACCAGAAGTCTCGATAAAACAATAATAAATCATTGGATTGAAACCAGCACGCTCTGATACCAAATGTTAGAAAACATTGGGTTTTTGAACCTTCTCTGAAATCAATCCAATAATACAATAAACATTTAATTTAAACCAGTAGAATGGTAAAATGGTACCTGATTATGTCATCTTGAAACTCTAATCCAACAGAAGGTTGGTCTTCAATGGAGACAACTATCTTGTACTTTGTCTTTTCTTCTCCGCTAAGTGATGGTTGCAGAGATATCATAGCCAAGAGAGTTATCCGGTTTGCCTTTTATAGGCCCTAAATCTCCCATTCCATCAAAGAAGAGAAATAATACCCTTTTAAATTAGTAGTTAATGGCAACCAGTAAATAACATTTATGACTATAAATAGAATCGGAGTGGACCGTTTCATATAATAAGAAGTTGTGGTCACATAGGGCACCCCTAATAAAACGATCCAACATCTTTTTCCTGAGCTTCTTCTACTACCTTTTGTGAGGGATTGATTTGGAATCATTTAGTTGAGAGTGTTAGGACGGTAACATTTATAAGAAAGCTTAAGATTCTAGAATCATCATTATCAAATTGTTAAAATTCTTTAATTCTCCTTATGTTTCAGCTTTGTTAGGGACTTGCTTTTAGCTTGAGATCAAATTGACAAGAGCAAGGGGTTGCATGGTTGGTTGGGAACCCCGTGTCTCCCTTTACTGCCTAGGAATCAATCTCTGTTCCCAGCACGAGCAGGTTTTATTTCATCTTACAGAAAATACCAAGTCAAGAGACCAACAGGTCCCACAAGATGCAATTACACATGGAGACCCATAGGTCCTACATGAAGAAGAGCTGCAACGAATAAAGACTCAAGGTGATTTCATTACAAAAACTAGCCGTTAGAGTAGTTTAAGGGAATAAGTTTCAAATAACATTATATATAGAGAAGTATGTTTTCCAAATAAAATTGAATTGAAGACTTAAAGTAAATCTACAGATCTCCTCTGTCTGAAAATCTCTTTACTCCAAGGATGTGGAACTTCTCTTTGTGGAAGCGTTTATCATCATCTCCACAGAGATTGGTTCTCTAATGGGTCCCGACCCCTTTGGCTGGGTACCAATAAAAAGGTTGAGAATTGACCAGATTAGATTCCAAGTTTTCTTAAAATAAAATTAAAAGATGAAATGAGTACGAGCGATGCTAGCCGAGGAAAACTGGTGGAACCCACATGTGACCTTATAGAATGTGGAATTACACATGGACAGTTTCACATCTTACATAGGCCTCATCATAAAATTTGCCCAATGTTTGGCACACTACAGTTCACACATCTTTTTCTAATGCATAGGTCTCCATCTGCTATAGTTTAAAAACTTCGGACAAAATCTAGTCATGTCACTTGGTTCGTAATATTTTATCCATGGCTGATTGGAATTTTTATGTATTTTGTTTGTAACTTGAAATGTATTGGGACTCTATGTTCACTACTTATATATATATATATAGAGAGAGAGAGAACTGCTCTCCTACACTGCAGTTGACAGTACTATAAGCTTGGTGCGTGTGACGGAACGGATCGTGTGTGGGAGAGAATTGCAATATGGTGAGTTGAGTTTTCAAATGGGCCCGCTCATTTTTCATTTTCCCCCCTTCTTACCTTAGACCTAACCAAGCTCTCTCCTCTTGTCTCTCGCCTCTCTCTCTCTCTCTCTCTCTCTCTCTCTCTCTCTCTCTCTCAGCGACGACGACAATTTGTGACTCTCTCTCTCATAGCGACGACGGTCTTCTCTCTGTCTCTCCTCTGTCTCTCGCCTGATCTCTCTCTCTCTCAGCGACGAAGCTCTCTCTCTCTCTCTCTCTCTCTCTCAGCGACGAAGCTCTCTGTCTCTCGCCTGATCTCTCTCCCTCACTGCCCTGCTGCTCTCCTCTCTCTCGCCTGACCTCTCTCCCTTGCTGCCCTGCTCCACTCATCTCTCTCGCCTGATCTCTCTCTCCCTCGCTGCCCTGCTGCTGCTGTGCACATCTCTCTCTCTCTCACTGCCCAACTCTCTCCCTCTCCCGTCGAGGGTCTTGCTGCCCAACTCTCTGTCTCGCTCCAGATCTCTCCCGCTCTCGAGCTTCACTCTGGCTTGCTACAACGGTCCAGCAACTCTTCCAAGTAAGAATAGTTAGTTTGAAAAATGAGAGTCTTGAAAATGGCTTCCTTAACCTGCACTTCATTATACAAACAAGGTATTATTGCGATGAAAACAAATTTAATCTGCCCAACAACCACAAAGCATAAATCCCGATCTAGGGCCAGTATAGTATACACACTCTGGCACCAGGCACTAAGACAACATAATATTAAAAAACAGTAGTTAGTATCAGGCGACACCTCTTCACAGTGTAGGAACATTACTGATTCTAGGGATGATTGCTTTTGACTTGTTTTTTTGGTTTTTTTTCATCTCAGTCTAGAACTCTAATACTAAATGCTCTTCGTGAAATTAATAGTCATCTTTTCAAAAAATGTTGATTGCCAAGTGAGTTTGTGGTTTTAATTTCCTAGACCAATATATAGTCATTTTTTTTCAAATACAATTCTTCATTGATTATTGGAATGAACAATAGATTAGCTATCACTTTAAGAAAAATAATATCTAACATCTCCAAAATGCCTTGTTGAAATAATAGGCAAATGCTTTTTAACCTTTTCTTTCCTGTTGCATTTCATATAGTTGATTGATAGGTTTTCTTAAATATTTGATACTATTGTCATTTTAGAGACACTATAATTGTACTAGGTAGCAAAATTGTTCCAAAAAATTACATGTCCAATTCTTTATTTGGGTCCGTTATTCATGACAATTTTAATTATTTGTCATCCAGATTGCAAATGGATATGACCTCCTCCTCCTCCTCATCACCAATTGTCCACCATCCGGTTGTAGATGAAAACATGACACCAAGATTGGGCATGCATTTTGATGATTTAGATGAGGCATATAACTTTTATAATGCTTATCGTAAACTTGATGGATTTAGTATAAGAAAATAATCTAGTAATAGAGGTCAAGATGGGGAGGTTGTATGGAAGCGATTTGTCTGTTCAAAGCAGGGTAAAACAGATGAGAAACACTAGATTGGTAAGGAAGTGGTTCAAAGACGTCGAATGGAAACAAGATTTGATTGTATGGCTAAGTTGCAAGTGAAATTAGATAAGTCAGGTGGTTATGTGGTATCCAAGTTTGTTCCTCAACACTCTCATGCCCCCGCTACTCCAAGTAAGAGATTTATGTTGAGGTCGCATCATGAAGTGCCAGAATCAAAGAGACAACTTATAAATACATATGATGCTGCAAATGTGCGAAGCAAACAACAAATGCAAGTGTTTGCATCGCAGTCTGGGGGATTGGACAAAATTGGATTTACAGATACGGATGCCAGGAATCACCGTAGGGATGAAAAGGAAAAGAAAAGGGGGCTAGATGGACAGTTGCTATTTCAACTTTTTGAAAACCGGAAAGAAATGGGAAATGGTTTCACATATACCATTGAGCGAGATGCAGATAAAAAGATAACGCATGTGTTTTGGGCAAACGGATTATTTCGTTCCGCTTACAAAGTCTTTGGTGATGTGGTGACATTTAATACGACCTACAAGACAAACTGTTACAAACTTATTTTTGCCGCATTTGGAGGTTGCAATCACCATGGGCAAACTACTTTATTTGGATGTGGGTTTCTACCAAATGAAAAAACGGAGTCATTTGAGTGGTTGTTTAACACATGGCTTCAAGCCATGTCATATAGTCCACCAAAGGGTATTATAACAGATCAAGACTTAGCAATGACAAAAGCCATTAAAAATGTCATGCCAAACATTGTTCATCGGTATTGCCTATGGCACATTTTGGATAAGTTGCCTATGAATTTGAGAGTGCTTCATATTTACAATGAGGGTTTAATAGAAAAGATAAAAAAAAATATGTTCATAACTCAGACACTACTGATCAATTTGACAGTTTTTGGAATAAGATCATAACATACAATAAGTTGATGGAGAATGATTGGTTGGCGGATATATTTAAGATTCGTCATATGTGGGTTCCGGCATATTTAAAGAAAAATTTCTTTGGTGGCATGTCGACGACTCAACGAAGTGAAAGCATGAACGCATTTGTGAAGCAATACGTAGAGTACAAGAATTCTCCACTTGATTTCATATTGCGTTTTGATGCCGGGGTGGAACGTTTAAGGTATCTTGAAAAGAAAGAGGATTTTGAGAATAGTAATGGGAGGCCTAAAATCAAGACATGTTCACCAATGGAAAAGCAAATGGCCGAAGTATACATAAGGAACATATTTTATAAGTTTCAAGATGAGTTATTCACCACCATGTTAGTTGCAGAAAATATCATTTAAGAGGATAATGTCAATTGTAAGTTCGTTGTGAAAAACTATTCCGATGAAAAGGAAATTGAAAGAGAGGTTTTATGGAAAAAAGACGAGAATCATGCATATTGTTCTTGCAACAAGTTTGAATTTGAAGGCATCCCTTGTTGTCATGTTTTGTCTATCTTGAGGAGAGGTGCTATAATATTTTTACCTGAGCGTTACATATTGAAGCGATGGACGAAGGGTGTTACAAGAGATGCATTTGTAGACGTGGTGGAATTGGGTGGATCAGAAGGTGTTGACCCATGCTTGGCTAAACATAGTCACTTGTCTTGTATGTTTGCAGGGCTTATTGACATAGCTAGTCAATCTAAAGAAGGTTTTGAATTTTTAATCAATGGTCATAAGGAATTGGAAATGAAATTAAGGCAGATGACGTTAAACAACCCATCAAATTCAAGCATTGATAAAGGGAAGGCACTTGTGGATAGTAATGTGGTTGAGTATAATGAGCCGGCGCATGTTGTGATGAAAGGATGCACGAAGAGACTTAAATCGTCGAAGGAAAAGGCAAAAAAAGGGCGCCTATGTAAGGGTTGCAACAAGCGCGGTGTATCACATGACAAGCGTAATTGTCCGGTGTTGTTGAACAAGTAAACAATTTAATGCGAGTTTTGTTGTTGTCCCCCATGTTTCATATAAAACTATTATTTATAAAAAAAATATTTCAGGTTAGTTGATGCTAATCCAAGCCAGTCACTAGCCTTTATCAATGGAAGTAGAGAAAGCTCTGATGAAGAAATGCAATGACTTCCAATGGTAATTTATTTCTTACTTTAAGAATTTTTATGAAGATGAAACTCGATGCTTAATTTTCAGAAGCCTTTTCCCTGCATAACTGACCTCATGTTGCATGTCCAAAAAAATCGCATTTGCCTCGTGTTCCAGTCGCGCACTTTTCCAACCCAGTGAGTCAAATCTGCCAAAACCAATCTGAGTAGCCCTGTTTATGTCACTGGTTGACCCACTTCCCGAGGGATTTTTTTTATGAAATTTGGGGATCTCGAAGTCCATATCATGAACTTGGAATCTACAATTTTTCGTTCCAAAAAAATCACGTTTGCCTTGTGTTCCAGTCGCGCACTTTTCCAACCCAATCAGTCAAATCTGCCAAAACCAATTTGAGTAACCCTGTTTAGGTCACTGGTTGACTCAATTCCTGAGGGAGTTTTTGATGAAATTTGGGGATCTCGAAGTCCATATCATGAACTTGGAATTTGTAACTTTTCAGTCCAAAAAAATCTTGTCTGCCTCATGTTCCAGTCGTGCACTTGTCCAACCCAATCAGTCAAATCTGCCAAAACCAATCTGAGTAGCTCTGTTTAGGTCACTAGTTGACCCACTTCCCGAGGGATTTTTTTGATGAAATTTTGGGATCTCGAAGTACATATCATGAACTTGGAATCTACAATTTTTCGTTTAAAAAATATCACGTTTGCCTCGTGTTTTAGTTGCGAACTTTTCCAACCCAGTCAGTCAAATTTGCCAAAACCAATCTGAGTAGCCCTGTTTAGGTCAATGGTTGACCCACTTCCTGAGGGATTTTTTTTATGAGATTTGGGGATCTCGAAGTCCATATCATGAACTTTGAATCTGCAATTTTTCATTCCAAAAAAATCACGTTTGCCTCGTGTTCCAATCGCACACTTTTCCAACCCAGTCAGTCAAATCTGCCAAAACCAATCTGAGTAGTCCTATTTAGGTCACTGGTTGACCCACTTCCTGAGGGATTTTTTTTTATGAAATTTGGGGATCTCGAAGTCCATATCATGAACTTGGAATCTGTAATTTTCGTTCCAAAAAAATCGCGTTTGCCTCATGTTCCAGTCACGCACTTTTTCAACCCAATCAGTCAAATCTGCCAAAACCAATCTGAGTAGCCCTATTTAGGTCGCTGGTTGACCCACTTCTCGAGGGATTTTTTTGCTGAAATTTGGGGATCTCGAAGTCCATATCATGAACTTGGAATCTGCAATATTTCATTCCAAAAAAATTGTGTTTACCTCGTGTTCCAGTCACACACTTTTCTCATCTTCAGTCAATAGCCAGATTCATATGCTAAGAAGGATTAATAGTAAATGTGAAAGAGTTCACAACTCTCCAAACCAACCTTAGTGATCCCACTTCCTAAATAGTGTAGAAAAAGGAAATAAAAAAGCCATACAATCTTTACCAATTATACAAGTTACTACACACTGTAGATTTTTCATTGGCAAATTTCTCATTGCTTCATATTCAATAATTGAACAAGTGCATCTGGACATTTCACGAAAAAAAAAAAAGGAAAAAAAAAAAACCTAACAAAGATAGCTAAGTTCGTGTTGCAAAGTTTGATCCCCATGCATATGCAACAA
This sequence comes from Cinnamomum chago, assembly GCA_038049695.1. Taxonomy (NCBI): domain Eukaryota; kingdom Viridiplantae; phylum Streptophyta; class Magnoliopsida; order Laurales; family Lauraceae; genus Cinnamomum; species Cinnamomum chago. The sequence continues at coordinate 129,499,838 of CP142451.1, forward strand.
ATAGTAGAAACATCATCAATATATAGCTACAATAATTTGGGTGTTGCTGCTGAAAATTATGAGCTTCAACACTTTCTCTCAAAAAATTTATTTCATGCTTAATCTCCTGCTTCATCTCTTCAAGTAACGTTCTCATTTCATCTTCTCTACTTTCGATTTACACACGTCCTATACTTCGGACCGGTGAATATTCATTCGTAGCCTCATCCATCCAAATCAACAACCCGCAACCTCGTTCTCCCTACACACAAATCACGTTGGCACATCCTTGTCTTTCATTCAATTCATGGCATATATCATACGAAGCTAAATTGCATGCATCATCTCTCGAATTAACAGGCACAACAAATCATTCAACTATTGGCCAAATAATTGAAAGCATTAAAATCAATGATGTATACTCAAAAGGAATGATAAAATTATGATCACATAGAAATAAGACTCGGGACTGTCATGGAGAGGCTACATCGTAGCCTTAGAAATAGAAATTAGTTCATATTCTAATCACAACAAACCATAATAATTCTGAAATTCATAATGAAAATTATACAAAGAAAGATGAAAGAGTTAAGAAGGAAACTCTATGTAGATCGAGAATCTCAATCGTTGATGAACTCCATTTCTGCAGATTTTCAACCTCCTGCTTGAAGTGTTGTTTCCTCTCTTCTCCTCTGTTTCTTCCCCTTCAGTTCACACTTTATAAGAAAAAAAATAAAAACCTCTCCATTGTGAATATTCGATCCCCTCTTTTTTTCCTTTCAAAACTGAATTCTCCAACTGGCAGTTTTCGTCCTCTGTCTTGACGCCCAAATTTTGCTATCAAAACGCCTTAATCTCATAAAGTTCTCAACAGAAAAATCGAAGATCTTCTTCTTACCTTTCCTCAGCAACTTCAATCAATCAAATCTGATCTCTCTCGCCAAAGTTATTCCCGAATTACTGAGTAATGTTCCAGGAATGGCAAGTTTCACTATCAGTGTATTGTGGCGAGATTTGCTCCTTGATAATGGACGACTGGAGACAAGCTGTCCACAGAAAAATTGCAGGGCTCTCTCTTATCTTTCTGTAGCCACCGAGATCTCCCAAAATGGAGTTTTCTAGAAAACGTTATGCCTGTCTTGGTGGGATTGGTTCTGGAATTTCGGGAAAGGACGTTTTTTCAACGTCAATCAACTTCTAAATGGGCTTTCTCACGGTCCAAATTCGAAGTCCAAGTAAGACCAAGATTGGACTAAGGCTTCAGCTGTCCAAAACTTGTTATCCATTCCAAAATCCATGGTTTTATGAGTTTATTTCCTCCTACATAAAAATAGATGAAAACATGATAAGATAAAGAACATAAAAGGCAAACTAGCATAAAATCAAGATTAAGAGTATGGCAAAAGTCCTATAAAAATTAAACACATCAAACACCCCCAAACTTAAGATTTGCTAGTCCTCGAGCAAAAAGAAAAGAGAAAAGAAGAATTAAACAAATAGAATAAGTTGATTTCTCACAATGATTGCCTCATCGATTGCATCAAGAAACTGATTCGAGGAAAGTCTAAACATTTAACAAGTTTTTAGACTAATTCAAGAGCATGCTTAGGTTTACAAGAAAACCTTTGAGTGTGTGTGTGAGTAACCAATCTCAACTTGTTACTCTATTAACTCTGATCTATTTATGCAAACTCGATTGAATTCTGATTGATCTCTATGAGGGTGAGATTCTCGAACTTCATATGCCTATTTTTCAAATCAACTCTCCACTAATGTAGTACAAACACACCACCAAAGATCAGAAGGTCTTAATAAAAGCTTGTAATGTTCGGCTTAAGGTGATGGCAAAACAAAAAAATTGGTATGGAATTCAAAGCAAGAAAATTCAACACAAGCTTCACCAATGAAGAGAGAGACAGAGTTTTACTTTTACTTCCTAGAGCAACTTATGAGCAATTTATTCATATCTCTCTCTCTTTTTTTTTCTTATTTTTTTTTTCACAACCCCCAAACTTTCTTTTCCTTTTTCGCTTTTTTTTTTTATATTTTATAATACGGGTTGTATTATCTGTATTATATATATTTTTTTCAAAAATTTATTTATTTATTTTATAAAAGAATAACAGAACTTGCTCTTTCTCTTTTAACTCTTTAACAAACTTTTTCTCTTCTCCAATGACAAAGCCAGAAGCAATTTTTTCTTAAAATGTAGGATGAGTGTTTACTGGTTAAAAGGTGTGGTAAATGTGGGTTAATGAAAGAAAAAATGGCCAATGTTTAAGGCTCAAAGGGGTGACTAGAGATAGATAATTAGGGTAGGCTAGAAAAGCTCAAACGTTCCAAAGATGGCCTAAATCATTTCTCTAGTGGTGTACTGCATAAGATTTCGCCTCGAGAGATTATCAAATAGGTTCTAGAGTTCTGAGAGATCTTAGGGAATATCTAATTCACATAAATATGCTCTAAGCCAACAAAGCAACTTATTGATCATGGTGTTGTGCAAAAGTGTTAAAAGGAATTCAAAAACCCAAGCTAACACAAGAATTAAGCACAAACAAGACAAATTTAGCATTTTCCAAAAATCCAACTCAATTTCAATCAGGTGATATCATAGGCTTGTGATCATCAACCCAACAAAACAAACGGAAAACAAAATATTTTTGTGATTTTCAAAATTTTCATTCAAATTTTTTTTTTGTTTTGTTTTTTTTTTTTTTAATAAATAGATACTCCAAATTAAATGACACCTACCCCAAAACTGAAAGAACACAGTGTCCTCAATGTGAAGAATCAAAAGAGATGAAAAATTGAAAGGGTCAAAGTGAACTTCCCTGAAAATGTTGCATGAGTGCAATGGTAGGTCTGGGAAACATTGGAGGCAGTCATCTGGTGTGTTTCAAAGGAGTGTTGTGGAAGGCTCTTCCCAGCAGCCACACCAGCGGCGCGGAGATGCCCTGTTTTTTTTTTTTTAGAAGAAAAATAACAATTTGCAAGGTGAGAGCATGAAAAACATAATAAAATGGTAATAAGCAGAAAAATAAACAAAAACAAAATAAAATAATGGAAAGAAATGTGGGTTGCCTCCCAAAAAGCGCTTGGTTATCGTCTTTAGCTTGACGTTTCCTTCTTTGAATCACCGATCAATCAAATCAATGGAGACTTTTTGCTTGTTGAAATCTCCTTCGAAGTAGGGCTTTAGACGTTGACCATTAACTTTGAATGTGCCTTTTGAGTCGTTAGAAACCTCAATGGCACCATACGGGAAAACGCCTGTTACCGTGAATGGTCCGGACCATCGGGATCGTAATTTTCCGGGGAAGAGGCGAAGTCTGGAATTATAAAGTAGAACTCTTTGGCCAACTTCAAAGTTTCTCTTGAGAATGTGTCTATCATGCCATCTCTTGGTTCTCTCCTTGTATATGCGAGCATTCTCATAGGATGCATGCCGAAACTCATCCATCTCATTGAGTTGTAATATCCTCTTCTCACCTGCTGCTTCCATGTCAAAATTAAGAGTCTTGACAGCCCAATAAGCTCTGTGTTCCAACTCCACCGGTAAGTGACATGCCTTCCCGAAAACTAGACGATAGGGAGACATACCAATTGGAGATTTGAAGGCTGTCCGGTATGCCCATAGTGCATCGTCTAACTTTTTGGACCAATCTTTCCTTGAGTTGCTCACAGTTTTCTCCAATATTCGTTTCAACTCTCGGTTGGAAATTTCTACTTGTCCACTAGTTTGAGGATGGTATGGAGTGGCAACCTTGTGTGTGACACCATATTTGCTCAAGAGTGCCTCAAATTGCCGGTTGCAAAAATGTTTTCCCCCATCACTAAGTATTGCTCTTGGAGTTCCAAACCGAGTGAATATCTGCTTTCTCAAAAAATTCATCACAACTTTAGAATCATTTGTAGGGAGGGCCACAGCCTCTACCCATTTGGAAACATAATCCACAGCTACTAAAATGTATTGATTAGAGAAAGGAGGGAATGGCCCCATGAAATCTATGCCCCAAATATCAAATAGTTCAACAACAAGTATATTATTTAATGGCATTTCATTTTTCCAGGAAATATTACCACTCCTTTGACATTTATCACAAGAAGAAACAAAAGCAAAAGTATCTTTAAAAATGGTGGGCCAATAAAAACCTGATTGGAGCACTTTAGCTACTGTTTTGTTCACTCCATGGTGCCCACCAACCTCTAATGAATGGCAATGTCTTAGGATGGACTCTATCTCATCCTTGGGTACACATCTCCTAATCATTTGATCACTACAATGCTTGTAGAGAAAAGGTTCCTCCCAATAGTAGTGCTTGACCTCTGAAAAGAATTTCTTCCTTTGTTGGTATGTAAAGTCCGGATTGATCACATTGCTTACCAAGTAGTTTACATAATCTGCATACCAAGGAACTTGTGTTAGAGATACAACAAAGAGGTGTTCATCCGGGAATACCTCATTGATTGGAGAAAGTGGGGCTCCCTTTTCGGTTGTGTGCTCAAGTCTAGAGAGATGATCAGCTACTTGATTCTCAGTTCCCTTTTTATCTTTGATCTCCAAATCGAATTCTTGTAGGAGTAAGATCCACCTAAGTAACCTTGGTTTAGCTTCCTTTTTAGCTAACAAGTATTTAAGAGCAGAGTGATCAGTGTAAACAATTACTTTTGACCCAATTAAATATGATCTAAATTTATCAAAAGCAAAGACTACGGCTAACAATTCTTTTTCCGTAGTAGCATAATTTAATTGGGCATCCGTCGGGGTACGACTTGCATAGTAGATAACATGGAGAACCTTGTTCTTCCTTTGTCCAAGCACAGCTCCTATTGCGTAATCACTTGCATCACACATCAATTCAAATGGAAGTGCCCAATCCGGGGCACATATTATTGGGGTTGAACTTAACTTCTTCTTCAAAAGTTCAAATGCCTGCAAACAATCATTGGAAAAGTTAAATGGAGTATCTTTGACCAAAAGAGAACAAAGGGGTTTAACAATCTTAGAAAAATCTTGAATAAAACGACGATAAAACCCCGCATGTCCCAAGAAACTTCTCACGCCCTTGACCGTGCTAGGTGGAGGTAATTTTTCGATGACCTCAATTTTTGCTCGATCTACCTCAATGCCCTTGGAAGAGACTTTATGCCCAAGTACAATTCCTTCCTGCACCATAAAATGACATTTTTCCCAATTAAGAACAAGGTTAGTTTCTTCACATCTTTGTAGAACTAAAGATAGATTATTTAAGCAATTATCAAATGAAGAACCAAAGACGGAAAAATCATCCATAAAAATTTCAATAAACTTTTCCACCATATCCGAAAAAATGGCCATCATGCATCGTTGAAATGTGGCCGGAGCATTACACAAACCAAAGGGCATCCTCCGGTATGCAAATGTTCCATACGGGCAAGTGAAAGTGGTCTTTTCTTGATCTTCCGGTGAAATTTGGATTTGATTGTATCCCGAGTATCCATCTAGGAAACAATAATAAGCATAACCAGCGAGCCTTTCCAACATTTGATCAATGAAAGGAAGTGGAAAGTGATCTTTTCGTGTGGCATCATTGAGCTTGCGGTAGTCTATGCACACTCTCCAACCCATGACCGTTCTTGTTGGGATGAGTTCATTATTTTCATTCTCTACCACCGTCACTCCTCCCTTCTTGGGCACTACTTGCACCGGACTTACCCATGAACTATCAGAAATAGGGTAAATAATTCCGGCATCCAACAATTTGAGAACTTCCTTTTTTACAACTTCTTGCAAGTTCGGATTAAGTCTCCTTTGTGGCTGCACCGTAGGCTTATAATTGTCTTCCATTAAAATCTTGTGCATGCAAAGTGAAGGGCTTATTCCCTTGATGTCGGCTATAGTCCATCCCAAAGCTTGCTTGTGAGCTCTCAAAACTCGAAGTAACTTCTCTTCTTCAAGACCTGTCAAAGATGAAGAAATTATGACGGGTAAAGAAGAATCATGTAAATAAGCATATTTAAGATGAGAAGGAAGAGTTTTGAGTTCTAAAGAAGGGGCCTCAATAATGGATGGCTTTTGTGGAGTAGTGTTGTCGCCCAATGTTATGTTTTCCGACTTTCCTTTAGGCAAGTAAGGTGGAGATGCTTCCAAGTAGTGTGCACAATTGCTTATCTTGGAATTCTCGGAATCGGAAGTGCCGGATTGAACAAGACATGCCTCAAGTGGTTCCTTAGGATAACTCTCTTCAAAAATTTCTACCACAAGTTCATCAATCACATCTATGTTGAAGCATGTATCGGTTGTGGACGGATATTTCATTGCTTCAAACACATTGAATGTAACTTGTTCATCTTGCACCCGTAGTATTAGTTTTCCTTGTTGCACATCTATGAGAGTTCTTCCCGTGGCTAAGAATGGTCGACCAAGAATAAGTGGGGTTTCTCTATCTTCCTCCATATCTAAAACAATAAAATCTGCAGGGAAAATAAACTTGTCAACTTTAACAAGAACATCCTCTACTATGCCTCTTGGTCGTTTAATGGATCGGTCCGCTAATTGAAGTGAAACGGTAGTGTCCTTGACCTCTCCTATCCCCAATTGCCTGAAAATAGAAAAGGGCATCAGATTTATGCTAGCACCTAAATCACACAAAGCTTTTTCGAAATAAGAGTTTCCAATGGTGCAAGGAATAGTAAAACTCCCTGGATCTTTAAGCTTTGGTGGCAACTTATTCTGCAAAATGGCGGTGCACTCTTCAGTCAACATCACGGTCTCATACTCTCCTAATTTCCTCTTGTTTGATAGAATCTCCTTCATGAACTTCACATAGCTAGGCATTTGTTCCAAGGCATCTGCAAAAGGAATGTTAATATGTAACTTTTTAAAAACATCAAGGAACTTAGAAAATTGTTTATCTAGCTTATTTTTCTGAAGTCTTTGAGGAAAAGGTATAGGAGGAACATAATGAGAAGTAAGAGAAGAAGACTCGGGAGGATTTCCCGAGTTTTTCAATGTTGAGCTTGGAACAGGGGTGGGCGATGCGGCTCTCACAGTCATCTCTTCTTTTCCAGAGTTTTTCTCTTTCTCTCCTAAATTAAGCTCCCTTCCACTTCTTAAAGTAATGGCCTTCACTTGCTCTTTCGGGTTGTTTTCCGTGGTGCTTGGAAGTGATCCTTGAGGCCTTTCAGACATTAATGTTGCCAATTGACCGAGTGACCTTTCAATGCTCCGCATAGTGTTCGCATTGTTCTTTAGAGCAATGTCATGATCTTGAAATTTAGCATCCACCTTGGCCATAAACTGTGCCATTACCTCCTCCATATTCGGCTTCTTCTCTTGTTGTTGATTTTGAAAACCTGGTGGAGGCTTGAGAACATTCTGGGAGTTGCTCCATGAGAAATTTGGGTGGTTTCGCCATCCTGGATTGTAAGTGTTGGAATAAGGATTGCTTTGTCGTTGGTAATTCGACACAAAGTTTGCTTGCTCCAAACTATTGTTGGCGAATGGATTTCCCACTTGACAATCTACTCCCTTATGATTTCCTGCACAAAATTCACAGATTGCATTAGTAGATTGAATGGAACTCACATTGACATTATCTAATTTCTTAGATAAAGCTGCAACTTGAGCAGCTAAAGCAGAGAAAGAATCAATTTCGTGAACTCCCTGAGTTCTTTTTGGTGTCACTCGATCCACTGGCCATTGGTAATTGTTGGTTGCCATCTCCTCCACCAATTCATATGCGTCTTCCGGTGATTTCTTCATCAAAGTCCCTCCTGCTGCTGCATCAATTGTTGTACGTGTTGTAGGCTGCAAACCATTGTAGAAGGTTTGCACTTGAATCCACACATGAAGTCCATGATGTGGACACTTTCTAAGCAATTCTTTATACCTCTCCCAAGCTTCATAAAGCGACTCCATATCAAATTGGACAAAAGTAGTGATATCATTTCTCATCTTCACAGTTTTGGCTGGGGGAAAGAACTTTGCTAGAAACTTTTTAGCCAAATCATCCCATGTAGTTATGGTTAATGGTGGAAGTGAGTTTAACCATGCCTTTGCCTTGTCTCGGAGGGAGAATGGAAAAAGTCGCAATCTAATAGCATCATCAGAAACTCCGTTATGTTTAAAAGTATCGCATAACTCCAAAAAATTAGCTATGTGAGCATTTGGATCATCATGTGGCATGCCACTGAATTGCACTGTTGAAGCCACCATTTGAAGAATTGCTGGCTTTATCTCAAAGTTGTTGGCTTGAATAGCAGGCCGTCTAATGCTAGAAGTAGCTCCGGTGACCAAAGGGACAGCATAATCTCCCAAAGTCCTGTTTTCAAGTTGTTCTCCCATTGTTTCGTTCTCGGTTGTGGAATCCTTCTTCTCCTTCTTCAAACGATGAAGGGTGCGTTCAATTTCAGGGTCAAAAGGTACCAAATCCAAGATTCGAGTACGTCTCATCCATCACTCAGGAAACCTAAAAAGAAAAGAAAGAAAAAAATTCAAATTAACTTAGAACTAGTTGGTATCAAAAGTAATAGAAAATAAATAATCCCCGGCAACGGCGCCAAAAACTTGTTGAATTTCGCAAGTGCACGAAATCGTACCAAGTAATATAATGATAAGAAAAATGTCGAACCCACAAGGACTATTTACCTATTAACTATTGAAATTGTTCTAATTCTAAGTTATTTGAAAATCAAGAAAAGTAGTGGATTTTGAATTTAAAAAAAACAGCAATAAATTAATTTAAATCAACAAATGAAGAATTTACCAAACACTTAAAAAGAAGAGGATTTCACCCAAGAAGAAAACACTAAGGCATCTGACTCACCTAACCAATCCAATCCCAAGTCCTAACCATACAATCAATCAATTATCATCCTATTTGACGGCGAAATATTCTACTTTATCTAAGACCCTCTCTCGAGTAGAATTAGAATTACTCAACATACGATAACCCGCAATATGTCTATGCAAATTTAAAAGTATTCGAGCACATTAAGATTAATAATATTTCAACCGCACAAATCACGTTGGCACATCCTTGTCTTTCGTTCAATTCATGGCATATATCATACGAAGCTAAATTGCATGCATCATCTCTCGAATTAACAGGCACAACAAATCATTCAACTATTGGCCAAATAATTGAAAGCATTAAAATCAATGATGTATACTCAAAAGGAATGATAAAATTATGATCACATAGAAATAAGACTCGGGACTGTCATGGAGAGGCTACATCGTAGCCTTAGAAATAGAAATTAGTTCATATTCTAATCACAACAAACCATAATAATTCTGAAATTCATAATGAAAATTATACAAAGAAAGATGAAAGAGTTAAGAAGGAAACTCTATGTAGATCGAGAATCTCAATCGTTGATGAACTCCATTTCTGCAGATTTTCAACCTCCTGCTTGAAGTGTTGTTTCCTCTCTTCTCCTCTGTTTCTTCCCCTTCGGTTCACACTTTATAAGAAAAAAAATAAAAACCTCTCCATTGTGAATATTCGATCCCCTCTTTTTTTCCTTTCAAAACTGAATTCTCCAACTGGCAGTTTTCGTCCTCTATCTTGACGCCCAAATTTTGCTATCAAAACGCCTTAATTTCAGAAAGTTCTCAACAGAAAAATCAAAGATCTTCTTCTTACCTTTCCTCAGCAACTTCAATCAATCAAATCTGATCTCTCTCGCCAAAGTTATTCCCGAATTACTGAGTAATGTTCCAGGAATGGCAAGTTTCACTATCAGTGCATTGTGGCGAGATTTGCTCCTTGATAATGGACGACTGGAGACAAGCTGTCCACAGAAAAATTGCAGGGCTCTCTCTTATCTTTCTGTAGCCACCGAGATCTCCCAAAATGGAGTTTTCTAGAAAACGTTATGCCTGTCTTGGTGGGATTGGTTCTGGAATTTCGGGAAAGGACGTTTTTTCAACGTCAATCAACTTCTAAATGGGCTTTCTCACGGTCCAAATTCGAAGTCCAAGTAAGACCAAGATTGGACTAAGGCTTCAGCTGTCCAAAACTTGTTATCCATTCCAAAATCCATGGTTTTATGAGTTTATTTCCTCCTACATAAAAATAGATGAAAACATGATAAAATAAAGAACATAAAAGGCAAACTAGCATAAAATCAAGATTAAGAGTATGGCAAAAGTCCTATAAAAATTAAACACATCAAAACACATTAATCAAAACACTACCAGGTTCCAAATCAGGGAAGAAAAAGGAAGAATATTAGATTTCAACAAAGTTTTACCCATAGAAGGGGAAAAAATATAGAAGACCGAGAGTGAGGAAGTACCTTTCGTGGCCGACGTTGTTTTGGTTCCTCCTCCTTTCTCTCTCTCTCTTTGTTTTCTGTGGAGGATATTGAAGGCGGTATGCTTGGGTGGGAGTGATTTTGGTTGAAAACTCAAAAAAGGAATTGGGCAGCGAGACCCTCAATGGGAGAGGGAGAGAGTTGGGCAGCGAGAGAGAGAGAGATGTGCGCAGCAGCAGCAGGGCAGCGAGGGAAAGAGATCATGCGAGAGACATGAGTGGAGCAAGGCAGCGAGGGAGAGGTCAGGCAAGAGAGAAGAGAGCAGCAAGGTAGCGAGGGAGAGAGATCAGGCAAGAGAGAGGAGAGCAGCAGCAAGGGAGAGCCCGGCGAGGGAGAGAGCTTCACTGGGAGAGACCGGCGAGAGAGAAGGGGGGGCTTCGTCGCTGACACAGAGAGAGAGAGAGAGAAAGAGAGAGAGATCAGGCAAGAGAGAGGAGAGCAGCAGCGAGGGAGAGAGCTTTGCTGGGAGAGACCGGCGAAAGAGAGAGAGAGAGAGAGAAAGAGAGAGAGCTTCGTCGCTAAAAGAGAGAGAGATCAGGCAAGAGAGAGGAGAGCAGCAGCGAGGGAGAGAGCTTTGCTGGGAGAGACCGGCGAAAGAGAGAGAGAGAGAGAGAGAAAGAGAGAGAGCTTCGTCGCTAAAAGAGAGAGAGATCATGCAAGAGACAGAGAGCTTCGTCGCTGAGAGAGATCAGGCGAGAGATAGAGAGCTTCGTCGCTGAGAGAGATCAGGCGAGAGACAGATAGCTTCGTCGCTGAGAGAGAGAGAGAGAGAGAGAGAGATCAGGCGAGAGATAGAGAGCTTCGTCGCTGCGAGAGAGAGATTAGGCGAGAGACAGAGAGAAGACCGTCGTCGTTGAGAGAGAGCGAGAGAGAGTCACAGATCGTCATCGTCGCTGAGAGAGAGAGAGAGAGGCGAAAGACAAAGGAGAGAGCTCGATTAGGTCTAAGGTAAGAAGGGGGAAAATGAAAAATGAGCGGGCCCATTTGAAAACTCAACTCACCTGATTGCAATTTCTCTCGCCCACACACAATCCGTTCCGTCACACACACCCAGCTTATATTACTCTCAATTGCAGTGTAGGAGAGTAGTTCTCATATATATATATATAGGGGTATTCAAGTGAGGGATTACCTCACCATGTGTGGTGAGGGGACTTCCTTTTTTGGGAGGTTTCAAGTACAAAAGGGTGTACTTCCTTTAAATACAAAAGCTCTTTTGTACTTGAAACCTCCCCCCAAAAAGGGGAGTCCCTCACCACACATGGTAAGAGAATCTCTCACTTGAATATTTCCTATATATATTTATATATATTCTATCTTGTTTTCTTATTTTACTCTAGAGCACCCATTTGATGATCTGACATGGCGCGATCGAAAATTTTGCATCCCTTATACATATTTCCCCACATTCGAAAGATTGAGGCGTCACGTGCATTGTGGCTTCGATTCATGTTTCGGTGGAGATGTCATTAGGGCATTACCTAAATCATTTTCTAGATCCATCATTCAAACAAGCCTTTTGATGGTATCGCGAGGGAAATCACATACTCAGCAGGGCCAATTCTGAATTTTTCAGGGCCCATGGCAAGAGTAAAAATTAGGCATATATATGGGTAATATTTAAGTGAGGGATTCCCTCATCATAGGGTGAGAGACACTCCCCTTTTTGGAAAGTTTCAAGTACAAAAGCACTTTTCTACTTTTGGGGAAGATTCTCTTTTGAATATCCCCCTATATATATAAACTTAGTGATGGCCTTATTCATTTTTCAACCAATATCTAACCTGTCAAAATTAACTAAGAGGGAATCCCTCACTTGAATATCCCCCTACATCACTAAGTTTATATATATTTAGGCTATATATATAAACTTAGTGATGGCCTCATTCATTTTTCAACCAATATCGAACCTGTCAAAATTAACTAAAAATTTGACATTCAAAGCATATAAATTCAAACTTCAATATATAAACATTCAAAATAAAAGGCTATATAATGTATAAACAAGACTATTAAAGGCCATAAGGCTAGAAAATGTTCTCTAACATTTGTCTAACTTCAATGGGCTGAATTCAGGCTCCACCTGAATTCAAGTCTAAAAATCCAACTCTGAAATAGATTCTCCACTTAAGTCCCATTGTTTTTTCGTTCACTGGGCTTTTACAGTCAAATTCTAGGAAGTGGAACATTTTATTAAATGTGATTTTTCATGTCTTTTGGATAAGGATTGCAACTAAAGTCACGGCAGTACGTTGTGCAAGTGCAATCATCTATTGTAAGTCTAGAACAATAAAAAAAAATATGGAGAGAGAGACTGAGACGTGTAAAGGCCCTTTACATTGTCCCTTTTGTTACAAAAATTAAAAAAGAAAAGAAAAAAGTATGTAGTCAGGGGGGAGGATGAGTTAGTGATGGAGACAGCTGATGGGATGGGAGTTTGGGAGCTCAATAAGCTCATGTCCTAGTCTCCCAGGAACCTTGAGAGTTGTGTAAAGGGAAGAAAAAACATCAAAAATGCATACCTGCCTTCTACCTAAAGCAGTAGAGCATTCAGCAGTTCCTCTTCTCGACGCCTCCATATTGCAGCAGCGGCATTTGTAGATGGGTAACTAGGAAGAAACTTCTGAAGTGCGAGATTGGGGTCTAAACAAATCCTCTTAGATTGACGGGATCAAAGAAGAATACAGAGGAGAAGAAAAAAGGTGCAAACGTGAAGATTTTCAGAACTTGCTATTGGGTTTCTTTTCTTTTTTTTTTAAAGGCAACTATGAGGAAAGTGGCTTTGATAGTTTTTTAGACGTGAAAAAATAGCAATTACTTCTCTTTTGGAGACAAAAGGACGGTCGTTTGCATTTTTCTTTTTGAAATTTGAAAGATGCTTGTTGGTTTAATTGAAGTCTAAATTTTTGGGATTGAAATAAATGTAGTCGCGATTTTATGACGTTTTTGGGCTCCCCTGAAAAATGGGCCCGGGGCGAGCGCACTTACAGCCCCTCTTAAGGGCCGGCACTGATACTCAGTGTGACTATCTCTACTGTAGTGCTGACAATCGGTTGGGTTAAATAGGCCACCTACCCCCGACCTACTCCTATCAGGGCCAGGTTTGATAGTGGGTTAGTCTGATTTGAGGCGAATATAGATTTCCAAATTATGAATAAAGTTTGAGTTTTTGTTGTCTGCAAACCACTCTGCTCCCTTCAGTGGCATTTTGAGTATTACTTTTTTTTTTAATAATAAGATTGATTCTATTGAAAGAAAGGGGATAAACCTACAATACAACAACAGCAACTTCTTACTTTCCTAAAACAGGGGTATAAGAACTCAGAAACTTCCTCAATGACTCTTCTCTCTCCTTGGCCTAATCGCTTTAAGGTAAGAAGGCTAAATGACCTACTTACTATCCTCAATGCTAAGCATTGCCCTATTTCTTCCCAGGAGGTTATTCGATGGTTTAAAATAGCCAAATGGGCTAAGATTTGTTAACCCAGCTAACAATTAGTTTGTTGCTAGTTCATAGTGTAGGTGGTCGGAGATTGTTGCTAGTAGCTTGGTGATTGCTTGCCATTGTTATTTTGGGCATTTGCTTTTCTAATGTCAGTTGTTCGAAGTTGGAGGTTCTGTAGTTGTTTCCTTTAATGTTGGATGTTCTTCTTGTTTCTCTTCTTTTTTTTTTCTCTTTTGTTGCTTGTTTTGTTCTGTTGCGACCGTCTCTGTTCATAGCGGTTGGAATAGATCCCATCTTAGAAAAATACATGGGACCACTAGTAACATGTTTCACTTTCCTGCTCATGCAAAGAAGGATTAGATAAAGTGGAATGTTCTGAGGCCGTATATTATGAATCGCAGCTGGAAATCTTTCAAATAGGGCTCCCTAATCGATTAGTTCCTGAATTAGTCTCCTAAAATTTTCAATATGTCAGCCGATCCACACAAAATATATATATAACAATATTATGAATCGAGCATTCCAAGCAGAAAGGCTTGGATACTTTACAATCTTCAAAAGATGCCCATATAAGCAATGCTGGCATCATTCCAAACTATCCCTATCAAGTATCAACAGAGGCAGTAGATAATCTCCACATTGAAGGCATTTTGCATAATGCTGAATAACCTACTTACTGTCCTTCTAGATGCCCATATAAGCAATGCAAAGGCTTGGATACTTTACAATCTTCAAAAGATGCCCATATAAGCAATGCTGGCATCATTCCAAACTATCCCTATCAAGTATCAACAGAGGCGGCAGATAATCTCCACATTGAAGGCATTTTGCATAATGCTGAGGGACATTGTACATATTATAAAATATGTAGCACAAGTGTGCATTGCTTACAAAATCAAAGGGTTAAAAAAAAGACACTAGTATCAAACTTGACCTAACCTGTACCCTTCAAAGGGTGGATTTCTGCATCACAAGCAATAAACCGTCACAGTTTGGGGTGAGGTATGTATCAGTCGGGTCGAGTCGGGTCTGAATTTAGGCCAATCCGCTGCCATCCCGACTTCTCAAGTTTACAATGGTGGGGTCTTTACCGTTTGGGAATTTACTATTAAACCAAGGGTCTGTTTGGAAAGGGGGGGAAAATGGGGGGAGGAAAAAAAGGGGGGAAAGTGGAGGGAAAGTGATTTTGGGGGGGTGTTTGGGAAGGGGGGAGGGAAAATGGGGAGGGGGAAAACTTTTTGCCTCAAAAATTTTCCCCCCAAAACAGGAGGGAAAATGAGGGGAAAGTGGTGATGGAGTGAGGGAATGACTAAAATGCCCTTAGTCTCTATTTAATTTTTTTTCAAAAGGAAGGGTAAAATAGTCTTTTTCTTTGTACCTCACTAACAAATAAAATTATACTTTTTCACTTTCCTTCCCCTTTCTTTTTTACTTCCCAAACAAGATGAGGGAAAATTAATTTTCTCTCTCCTCCCCTCTCCTCCCCTTCATTTTCCTTCTCCCTCAAATTTTCCCTCCCCTCCCCTCCTCCCTTCCCAAACAGACACTAAAAGTAATAATGTAAAGTCTTCATTTTAATTTCAGACAAGATGTCACATCAAAAGTACATATTTTCAAATTTTTATTTTTCTTTTTTTTTAAAAAAGAAAAAACTCCAAAGACAACCTCATTTCGCTACAAAATGACAAAAAAAAATACTCACTTTTTACATAAAAAGCCAAAAAGATTCTCCCAAATTCACTAAAGACAAAATACCATCATAATCCCTTTAATATATATTCTCTCTTGATTTAATGTTTTACTTTATCTTTATTTTACAATAAAATTACCAAACAGGAACAATAAAGTAGAGCCGTAAGTGGATTGGTTTCAGATGATCGGGCCAGGGTAAATCTAGATTTGACTCCAAACCAAGGCCCAGGACTTGAATTTAGACATCCAAAAGGACCCAACTCTGGGTGAATGCAGGTTGAAAACCAAGATAACTGATGCTGCGCAAGAGGGCTGCCCATCATTGAAGCACATTCATCTAGGCCCACTAGACCCTACCTTCATTTACATGAAAAGCTTTATTAATCAGGTCAGGCTTTGATCTGGGCCATTCCAAAATTAAAATTTCTCAGGCCCAAGCTCGGCCTATGTTCAATATTACTTTCTGCACACTGCTGTCAATGGACCCCTTTACACCCCTTGAAATTACGGGGCCATCGAAATTCTAATCGAAGTCAGGGAATGAGCCATGTGGGTGTTGGGCCTGGTAAAGTGATATTTCTATTATTAGGCATCTTCAGAAAGTGGGACTGTGAGAGGGACTTGACCGATTTAATAGTAGTACTAAATCAGGCTTATCTCTTTCAGTGCTCCTCTCCCTTTTGTCCTCTACGTGTTGTTCTTTTACTAAGAAATAAAAGGCTTCTCACACCTGGAGAAAGTGAGAGAGAAAAATAGAGGCACCACTCAAAAAGCGACCCACTAGTGTATTCTGTAGGGGTGCTCATGGACTGGGCCAGCCCGAGCACAATCCGGGCCTATCCCTCATTAGGGGCTGGGCTTGGACAAGCAAGAGGGCGCAATTAATAATTGGTCTTGGGTTGGATTAAGTGATAGAAAACCTAAAGCCCGGCCCGTCTTGTATAAGAAATGCATGTAAATTAATTTAATTAGTCCTCTAATTCCCACAAAAGTGATGAAAAGCCCGTTCAGCCCAGCCCGATTGATTAAATGGGCGGGCTCGGCGTAACTTTTATGGCCTGTGTTGGGCTTGGACCAGTGTTTAAAGTCGGGCCGGGCTTGGATATGCCTTAGCCTGGCCCATTAACCCCCTTAGTATTCTCTCTGTGTGTGTGTGAGATTCCTGTAATCTGCTAAACGACAGCAGGACACTCCAAAACCATGGCTCCATTGTGGTTTGATGTAGCAGCAAAAATTCACATTCATTTGGAGGATTTGAACCATCTTATCTTGCTTGCACTAGGACCAATTATTTTCTTCCCAGATACGAACTTAATGGTTTTTTTTTTTTTTTTTTTAAAGGTACCCATGAGTTGATTATGATCACTTTCTTATTTGCAGAAGAGATTTTTCCTCACCGACACCATTGTTGGCCTATATTACACATGTCCAAACCATCTCAAATAAATTTCTCTTAATTTAATTATCACCAATTGATGTTACCCCTAAATACTTTTGAATGTGCCCATTATTTACAAATTGGCATAATTTTCGGGATATAATTGAAAATAGTGCATAACCAATGCTCGACTAAATCAAGGTTCCACAATCCACTACAGGTTCCACTCTATGGACATTCAAGATAGGGATGCGTTTAGGGTTTTAAGATTAATGGAATCGGGAGGATCAGATGGGACTGCTCACTTGAATGATCATTCTACCCTGAGTAGTGTGGCCAACCAGATGGATGGTGATAACAATTTACCACATTCTAGATATCCCATGAACAGGAAAGGGCTGCTGCACATATAAAAGGTAGTTAGATTCCTTCTCATAGAGAAGGGTAGATGAACCCCGGCCATGACACATCTGAAAGACTAAGCTTGCTATGACTTGGTAAAGACTTCCTTCACATGAAGTCATCTCGGCCCCAAGACTGACTTCTATATTATTAGTCTCTAGTCTACTGCCTACAGGGACACAAGGTGCTAAGGCCAATGGCACCAAATGGTGGATCTGTGGAAATGGAACTAAACAAAGGAGCATGGACGCCTGAAGAAGATCAAAAACTGTCACAGTGCATCCAAATCCATGGCGAGAAGAGGTGGCGACTTGTTCCGGCAAAAGCAGGTGTGAGATCATTATCAAAACATTCATTAATATCCAAATCTCAATCTTTCTTTAGCTGTTGATCTCAATGCTTTTTTATGTGTTTTCACAGGGCTGAATCGATGCGGAAAGAGTTGCAGGCTAAGATGGTTGAATTATCTTAGGCCCAACATCAAAAGAGGCAACATTTCGGACCAAGAAGAGGACTTGATAATCAGGCTTCACAAGCTACTAGGGAACAGGTTAGTTGTTAATAGATGCGTAGATAGAATTAATGGAGACGACATAGAGGAGAATGCAATGAAGAGATTGATGCGGTTAAGCTGGTGATCAACCGATTAGTCCCAGATATTCAAAGCTGTGGATTTTACATTTGCCTTTCTCAAATTTCGGTACACTTACACACTCACACACTATGTAGTGCATTTCCACCGGTGGATGCGGGTATTCCGGGGATTATTTACTCCCTCAGGGGCACCCCTGAGATCAAGTCATCTTGGGCTATGGTCACTCTGTTGGGGTTGGGGGGATAGTCATATATGGGGTTTCTTCTTGTATTTAATCCTGCTTGTGCTTTTGTAGGTGGTCATTGATTGCTGGAAGGCTACCAGGGAGAACAGACAATGAGATTAAGAATTATTGGAATTCTCATTTGAGCAAGAGAGTAGGCGGCGCTCGCAATGAGAAAAAAGGACCTAAAAGCCACAATTCAACAGCCCTCGAAAGGAACCTTGGGGAGGTACTAGAAGGTCCTTCATGGAAAGATGGTGATGTTTCAACTAATGAATTTAATGTGGATGAGTTGTTTCAATTTCAAGAGGATGTAAGAGTAGGGACTCCTTTGGATTCCCCTGAAAAGAAGGAAGGCAGGGAGAGATTTGGTGGGTCAGTTCGGTCCAACAAAGGGCACTTGGGATGGGATTGGGTGAGAGAGTTGCTTGAGTTTGATGAAGGGGTGGGTTGAAAGAGAGTAGTAGTACATGGGTCTTGGCTTCATTTCCTGAATTTGGTTAACTGTTGATGTTATTGTCTTATTGTGGGAGAGAAATATATTTGGTTGACTGTTCATGTTATTGTCTTGTTGTGGGAGAGAAAAAATTATGTAAGGAGAATGATTGTATGAATGAATGTTGTGGTATTTTGGACGTTAGTGTTGTTACTTTTTCTCGGCACTTTTATTGGGCTTTTGGTATAAGTCCACTAGAATATGATTCGTGTGACACGTGATGAGCCGGCGCTTGATCATGTCTTTTAACTGTCTGCATTTGGATGTGCCAAAAACACAAGCAGGCAGCACTGGGCAGGGAAAAGGGTTGGCCAAAAAAAAAAAATTACCTCTCGGGAAAAAGGAAAAAAGAATTACATCAAAATCTTGTTCACCGTTGGGCCTTACTAATTCAGTGAGTGCATGTTGGTTTTGACAATAAAAAAAAAAAAAAAAAAATCACCCAAACCCATAGAAAAGCTCCTGTTGAAATCTTATCTGAGTCCTACAGGTCCCCATTATTGACTCATGACATGAAGCCCAATATGGATTTCAGGGGCAAATCTTTTACATAAACTCAAGGAATTAGAGGGCCTAGTCCAGTACTGTGGCTGGCTCTGGCATGTACCATGGTTAGAGGAGTATGAAGCTCGGAATTATGGGTGTAAGCTGAGGTGGTCGCGAATTATGGGTGTGATCACTGATCAATACTTTCAAATGAAAGGGGAATTGACCCATTGTTGATTCTATAAACGAAGGCCTGAGCCATATAAATCCCCACCCCAACCTCTCTTATCTTTCCTGATGCTGTATTTTTTGCTTTGGAGAAACAAATGCTTGGCGTACAGCCCGTCAAGTCAATCCCATCAAGTGGTTCAAATTCACTGTTATCCAATTCATTTTCCGGGAAATCTGGGCCAGGCAGAGGTCTGTTGACAGTCTTTCACTACTAAAATGATCGAATACAAAGACCCAAACCTGACCAAGGTGGGTGGAGTTTGGGCTGGCCTAACTGATGAGCACCACATTTGTTGACCGATGTCAACCCCAATCACACTCTAACTGGGTTTCATTTAGATTTCACTTTGGTCGGATTCAGGTTTGGGTTTACCCACAAACAAATTGCTTAGGTTGAGCCCGCACCCAACTCGACCTGAACCATGAGTCATGAGTTGCACCAGGAGCGCAAGGTCTGTCTAGCCAGATATCTAGATCATCTAACAAAGGCTTCAAGGAGTGCACAATTTTGCAGTCCATGCCTTCCATCAAGTATGTTTCTTTCCGGCCCACAAAAATGGCAAACCCCCTCACCAAACGGGCCACTGGTCAAAGCCACTCGATGAATGACTGAAAACAGAAGGTCTTTTTTTTTTTTTTTCCTTTTTCTTTTTCTACAGTTTAATCGACCTCAAATTGAATTATCCACATTTTTAGTTGAACTTGAAATTTTCTTCATTTTCTCCGGATTTCAATAATAATAATAATAATGACAATCCCATTTGAATTTTTTTAAGTCAATTGGGAGCATTGGATCACAGAAACAGGTCTCATCCACATCACCCATCATCTATATGCCTCATACGAACTACTCATAACTGGCAATGGAATCTACTTCTTTCCTATTGAGTCTCATTAGCGGAGGATTTGTATCAGTAGTAACATTTTATTCGTGCCAAGTAGTTAGCTAATTATAATTCGAACTCGTGATTGATTGGCTCTAACATTATATTAAGTTTCATTAGCTAACCATTCATACCAAAACCTAAAGGAGTTAGTAAAGACGGCATAAATACATTTCAATGCTCTCGCTCTCGTAGAACCCACTCCTCAACTTCCAATATCTAAAGGTACATTGAGAATGTGATATCTATTTTTTCCCATTTGTTGTCTCCCTTCAATCGATCTACACGGGGAATCTACATTACAATATTGTCATTCCCACCCATTAGATTTACATTTGATGCATTCCTTTGATGATGGACATAAGTAAAAACAAAGATCTTACCTCTAACTTTTCAATTTGAAGATTACAAAATTCAACATAATAGAATCAATTTCAATAATTGATGTCTAGAGATCAGCGATAGCCTAGCATAAGCAAAGACAACACCAATTTATATTTATATACTTATTATTCATCTTCACTATTGAAGCCTCATCCCATCTCTGTGGGACTATTTATATAGTTATGGTGCTATTATTGTCAAGTCTAGTTCTTTGGAAATAAAATCTGTGGGACTTGTTCTCTCTACAGAGAGACTGTACTGCAGGTACAAATTGTTTTTACATGCAGATCAAATCATGAAATTCTAAGAATTCCTTTTAATTGCTGTCGAGTAATTCAAATCCTATAAAAGTTGAGATTTCAACTACTACATTGCTTTCTTGTATCATTTACCCATCTCCTCTTTAATAATCATTAAATGGAGCTCATCTCGCCATAAATTTCTATATATTCAATTCTCTATATTTTTTTCCCCTAAATGGGATTTGGTTCAGGCATTTTCAACTGGCAGAGGGCTTTCTCTGAGCAATCCAGATCAGTCCAGTTGGTAAGATTTAATGTGAATGTATATGGATATATCAAAGAGCTCTCATGATAATCGTTACGATCCAATGATTGGCCTGCAAGATTTTTGAAAAGGACATTGTTTTTCTAAGATAAGGGGAACTCGGACTTATACGCTGAATTACAGACACTCATTTCTTAAGAGGATGTGACGTCCCACAGAAAATTACAAAAAGAAATATCTTCCCAAGATTATAGTCATCAAGATTGAAAATTGAAGACGACTCTTCAGGCAAGAAGAAGAAGAAAAAAAAAATTTGAAGTGGACTCTTTTTAATAGGTAACTTGCATTATAGTCCCTAAGTTTGGGCCTCCTCCAAAAAAAGTATTTAATGAAACAATCTTATCAAATAGGTCTGTTAGGTTTTGCCTTTGAACATTTTTTTTTCCATTAATTTACCTGGTATAATGAATAAAGGCAGAAAACTTTCAAAAAAAAAAAAGGGCAGAGGCTGAGGCAGAATTTAGATGTCCTTCATTAAAAAACAATTTGGCTTGTAATTTTTAAATAATTAGGAATTATTTTTACCCAAAAAAGCAATTTGGAATTATGATTTTCACTCGAGCAAAATTAAACGCATCCAACCCAACCATTATTAATTCTTTACCGATGGGCCCAATTAGTATTGTCAGTTTTGCCAATGACTGCCCGGGCACTCTGGTGCCCTTTATCTCCATACAAGATCTCCATCAAAACTGGTCCCATCCATTCCCTAATCTCTTACGAGACTAAATATAATTAAAAATTATGTGGTTAGGTTTGTTTCGCACAAAATCAACCCCTAAACTCTTGTAATGTGTCACAATACCCGTATTTTACCAAAATCTCTTTTTCCATTATCATTTATGTAAGACAATAGTAAAAGCAGAGGAGATGAGAAGATTTAAGAACAAGCCTACCTCAAGCAGTGGTAGAACCATTTTTCCTTTTCCTTTTTCATTTTATTTTGTAGGGGGCACTATATAAAGGAATTCTTGAGGGAGCAATATGTAAAAAAAAATCATAAATTCCCTAAAATGATGGGGGGTTTTCTAAATTTTTTGGCCCCACCACCCCTACTCTCAAGGTTAATTGTAGAAAATGGAGCAAAGATGAAGCATGAATATGAGGGTTTTTTTTTTTTTTTTTTTTTTTGTAAAGAAGACTAATCATTAAAAGCAAGCAAACCAAAGCAACATCCAAGAGACATCAGGGAGGGCGAGTAAGAACAAAAGACCCAGCAGCACTACAGTATGTACTTTCAGCACAAATATCAACTACTAAATTCAATTTTCTAGGAATATGAGTTGGATAACTTAAAGAAGCGGAGGTGTTAAGTTTGATAAAATTCCAAGTATAAGTAGGTGAGTTATACAAGATGCATGGGTAGGTGAAGACGGTGTTGGCTGTGTCTATCGAATTCGTAAAGTAAGCTAAAAGAAAGACCTCTCAAAAGTTTAGGAACACTTTTGCATTAATTGTTCTTAGAACCCTCCTTTTTTTTTGTTTTTTTTGTTTTTGGATCAATAGTTGAAGGATGTTTTGAATAACTTCCCATCCCAAAAAAGAAAGATCGGGCTTATTTAAAACGTAATCCATTTGCATTCAAATATCCGGTTTGATGTACTATACATATATATAGCATGCAATCTAGAGCATTGAAACCTATTGTTTGCGTATTTGCGGGAGTATAAAACCTACGATCGAATAATCATGTCACACAAGAGAGACACTAGGATTCTACGTGGTTCCTAAAAAAACCGCTACAATGGCCAAAACACTCCTAACCCTGAACCTGAACCCGATCGTTGGCCCACCCAATAAACCACTCCATTTAACACGGGATACAGGACATAAACCCAAAAGAATTGAAGTGGGTGTTGGTTCTTGAAAAGCTATTGCCGATTTTCAAATGGATCCGGATCACTTTTTCCAATTTTGTAGTGTGACTTCTTTTTTGTTTACTATTAAAGATAAATGCTTTTGGCCATTGGTCTACCAGATGCAAGAGAACTTAATTTCAACTTGGTCTTCTGCGATAAAAACTATCTAGTGTAGTCTTTCGAATTCCTTTTTTGAATTAGTGAATTAAAGTTTCAATTCTTTCACTAATGCAACTACTCACCGAAGTAGTTGATAAAAAGATTGGGGAATATGATTACACACTTTCATCTTATCCTCGGAGTGGATAATAAACCTAGCTTTCATGGATGCGAGGGAAGATCACACAAACTATATAGAGTCCCTGATGAATGGAGTTTAACCCAAAAATCATGTTGGTGTCAATCTCGACCACGCAATTGGTGGTGATCAAAATCCACAAAACTAAAAATTCAGGAATTTAAAGAAAATGGTCATGGTTCCAATGTCAGCCCGAAAACCACATGGACTTAAAAAGCACTGGGATCAAATGGGGCCATGGTTTAAAGAGTCTAGATTGGTGTAAGATGAACTTGAAACTTTATAAATGGGGCACTTGGAAATTTTCTCACATGAATAAAACAAGAGATGGAATATCTTCTGTTGATGCCCCTTGTGTTATCTAATGCCTTGAGAGGAAGGGAATGGCTACAGTCCACATATTCATTCCATGGTCTTTGTTAAAAGTGCGAGGAAGACTTGCAGCAACTTTCTAGCTGTCTTTTGATGTCTTTTTGTGCTGAGTCTTCTTACCTTCTCGTGAACGAAATGAAATCTACAGATGTTTCCAAGTATCCCCTTTTACTTCGGTAAAAACACTAGAAGTCAGCTTCTTAGTCTTCTTACCTTTTCGTGCACGAAATGAAATCTACAGATGTTTCCAAGTATCCTCCTCCTTTTACTTAGGTAAAAACACTAGAAGTCAGCTTCTTAGGTAAGCAAATGCGAAACTTTCTTAATTTTCATAAGCTTAACTCAATCTAATCACAGTCTTGATGATTGATTTGCAAGAATAAAACCTTATTTATTGTTCTATGGCTCAACCAAAGCTCCTAGAAGGGTGTTTCATCTTGTAGGTTTTGTACTGTAAGATACAGGTTTCCAGCAAAGTGACACTCATTAATTATAAGGGGAATGCCAAGAATATTCAGTCTGTTTGTTGTTGGGGATTTATGACAGCATGTTTGCAGCTGTTTCCAAGCTTTTCAAGTTCCTTATTTAAACTCTCTAAATTTCCGGTGTTTTCTTTCCTACAAAATTCTCAAATATTCAGCATTCAAAATAATTAAGGCCCATTGAGAAATTGTGAATTCAGTTGGACAAGAGCTTTTGGAAATTCAGATATCCCCAAAAATATATCCTCAGATATCCTCTATGTGCGCCCAAACTTGCATTGAAGTTTGGGATTGGTGCACAGAATTAGGGATTACCAACCCATCATGGGCAGATTATTTATCTTCTTTTTCTTTTTAAAGAAATTTTAAAAACAGCCGCCTTTTCAGACAAGGTGTTCTGCAACTGACTCATTCATCTAGGAATTCTACTTCCAAACACATAATTATTGCATGCAAGCGCTTGAGTGCTTATGTGGGTTGCAAATCCTTTTGTACCATGTACATTCCCAGACAATTTTTTATATACCATTTACATCTTGATTGCTAAAGAGTCAGTTATACATTCACGTTCGTCTAAATTTGAAGTCGGTCAATAGTGAATCAAATTTTTTCCAGCTTTAGATTGCCAGCTATCAGTTGAAGACCAAAATCCCAGCTTTAGGTCCCATTTGTTTGATTTGTATAGAATTCTTAGAAATTCAAAGAAAATTATAGCTTCTGCCAGCATTAAATATGTGAGGATTTATCAAATATGTAAGCATTAGTAGAGGCAGGGAAAATACTACTCAACACTTCTTCTCGGGTGGAACCCAGTCTGCACAAATTTCACGACACATATTTTAGCACCTAGTCATTCCTCCTGGGAATGGGATTCTAACTCACCATTGATTTAGTCTGGTGATATATTAAATTTCCTCCTCCTACCAATCCTATCAAAAACCCGTGACATTAATAAAACAGTAGAAATACAATTTAAAATGAAAGATAAAAGATTAAGATGTGGATCTTAGCTCACTTTCTTAAAATGTGATTTATTAGTTCGACAGCTTGGTGGTCATTTCCTCCATAGATTATCACTTCAGGCTCTTAGATGAGAAGTCATTTGCTTATAATCTCCAGGAAGTCAATACCAACCAAACGGACGGCACCTAAGCATATTTCTACTCAATTCATAATTAATGTACAGTAGCAAGAAAGTTAACTTCACTGGTTCTCATATGATCTCCTAGCAGTAAGTGTAAAAAGTCTACTCGAATAGACTGCTTTACCATATCATGACAGAAATCATGATTCCCCATATCCCTATCCCCATCCCTTGTGCAACTCTCTCTCTCTCTCTCTCTCTCTCTCTCTCTCTCTGTATTAAAAGAGGCATCTTCTCTCTCTCTCTCTGTATTAAAAGAGGCATCTTCTCTCTCTCTCTCTCTCTCTCTCTCTCTCTCTGTATTAAAAGAGGCATCTTGTTTTTTCCATAAGATCCCGTCCAGGAATACAGCTCAAAATCTGTCCGTTATATTTCAACTATATAGCTGCACGTGAAATGCTGCATGGCATCACACTGGAATCCTAGGGCGACGATACCATCAAGCAAAACGTATAATCTCTTCCCTTACTCTATATATAAATCAACCTAACCCACCCATACCCCAATACACACAAGGAGTGACAACCACACAAATTAAGATGTTCCATATCTTCTTCCTCTTCTTCTTCTTGCAACTCCTCTCGTTCCCCTCCCATGCAGCTGTCCAGGACTTCTGCGTGGGAGACCTCTCTCTCCCTGAAGGCCCAGCAGGCTACTCATGTAAGAAGCCCGCTAAGGTCACCGTAAATGACTTTGTGTTCTCCGGCCTGGGCGTGACTGGAAACACGTCTAACCTCATCAAGGCTGCCGTGACACCTGCATTTTCTGCCCAATTCCCCGGGGTGAATGGGCTTGGGATCTCCATAGCCCGCTTAGACCTTGCGGTCGACGGTGTGATCCCTCTCCACACCCATCCAGGGGGATCCGAGATACTAGTGGTGGTAGAGGGGACGATATGCGCCGGGTTCATATCGTCCTCGGCCAATTCAGTGTACTTTAAGTCACTCAAGAAGGGGGATATCATGGTCTTCCCTCAAGGGCTATTGCACTTTCAGATCAATGGCGGTGGCACTCCGGCCATTGCTTTCGTTAGCTTTAGCAGTCCGAGCCCGGGGCTCCAGATCACTGCATTTGCGCTGTTTGCGAACAATTTGCCGTCGGCTTTGGTGGAGAAGACAACTTTTCTTGATGATGCTCAAGTGAAGAAGCTCAAGGCTGTGCTTGGTGGCACTGGCTAAGCTTTCTATATATCAAGAACAAGCCTTTATTCCTTGCTCACTGTCTGTTTGTTTTCTTGTCATGATAGAGATTAGAAGCCGTAAGCCATAGACTTTCTGCTTCTATGGTAATGTGTGGAGTACTCATTAACGTTTCAGTTGCTGAATAAGTACTGTGTATGTTTTTTTATTTAAAGTTTATATGTGATTTGTCATTGCAATCGATCGAGTTGGAATG
Organism: Cinnamomum chago; assembly: GCA_038049695.1. Taxonomy (NCBI): domain Eukaryota; kingdom Viridiplantae; phylum Streptophyta; class Magnoliopsida; order Laurales; family Lauraceae; genus Cinnamomum; species Cinnamomum chago. The sequence continues at coordinate 129,526,452 of CP142451.1, forward strand.
GACGTATGGTTATCATCCAATCTTTGAAGCTCATCTGCTACCACCCTTTCTGTCATCTGGTGACGGTTGTTAACATTCAATCTCTGTGGACCCTTTTAAGTTACTGTACTGCAGTAGATTATCCGGATTCCGGAGTCCCTTGAGAGACACGATGGGATTAATAGCACCAAAAATAAGTATGAGGTGAAAGAAGGAACAAATGTAAGAGACAAGAAAAAAAAAAAATGTGGTCCCTCCGAGGGTCAGGTCATGTGGTCCTCTCGACCTTTTCTTTCTTTGCTTTACAAGGTCTATTTGTTTTCATTAGAATACGTGAGAATTGGATGTACATAGAGTAATTAAAAATAAAGATTCATGCATTTGCTTCTACGAAAATAGAACTAAAAGAAGATAATATATGATGGCTAAGTTTTGAGATTTTTGTTAGAAACAATAATATAGATCTGGAAAAACTTTGATCAACCAAGATCCTCCATGTCAAATCATTGAGAAAAGTAAAGCGGAAAAACATACCTGAATCCATTGAATGAACTTGCTCACATGTTGATGATCTTCCAATCCAATATGGCTACCCAGAAAAACCCTCTTGATTCTTCTGATGATGGGATGTCAGAGAGAATAAGAATTCACCATATGAATTGGGGACCATAACCGTAATATATAAGATATCATAAGTTTGTTATTTCTAATTTGATCCCCTCATCAAATTAGAAATAACATTCTGGTATCTACACATTAATCTCATGACAATTATACCCTTAAGCCTTAGAACTTTAATTCTTAATTAGATCACTTTAATATACGCTTAACCAAAGATAGCATAACACATTTAATAGTTACATGTGTGGCCCCACATGATGGAATTTTTCCAACGATCTCCCACTGGGCCATATGTGTAACTTAACAAATGTGTATGACTGTATGAGCTCTAAAAGTTTGCTATCATAATTTAGAATATATCCGAACAATCTCGTCCATTGATTATGCCGGTATAGGATCAAAGCGGTCTTCGTCACTTTCAACATGACTAAACCCATCAATGGTCACGTACACCAACACAACCAAATGATATAGATCAATCATGGATGCGTAGCATGGAAAGTACATGCAATGTGATCTATACATGTCTATTTCCAACTGGTCCTACTGTATTCCTTAGTGGGATCAATATTTAATACAATGTAACAGAGTGAAATGAACCGAATACTGTATTTTTTATCAGAATAATATCCAAATACATAAATGCATAAGTGTGTTCAAAATCAAACATAAAGCAATAAAATATAAAATCATACAAACTCCCACTAGAATGTGATATCCTCACACAAAATAACATCCATATGAGCAGTGTGCTCATGAAAGACCTTGGGTGGTAATCCCTTTGTAAGCGGATCCGCTATCATGGAGTTTGTCCCAATGTGCTCTATGGATATCTGTCCATCCTGTATTCTTTCCTTCACAACTAGGAACTTAATGGCAATATGTTTTGACCTAATTGAGCTCCTGTTGTTGTTGGAATATAGCACTGCTGATTTATTGTCACAATATAGTTTGAGTGGTCTTTCAATACCCTCCAGAACTCGCAGCCCAGTGATAAAATCTCGCAACCATATTCCATGGTTGGATGCCTCATAGCATGCTACAAACTCTGCCGCCATGGTGGAATCAGTTACGAGTATCTGTTTGACACTCCTCCAAGATATAGTTCCACCAGCTAACAGGTAGATGTAGTCTGATGTGGATTTCAGACTGTCTTAGCATCCAGCATAATCGGAGTCGGAATACCCTATGATCTCCAACTTATCCGATCTCCTATATGTGAGCATATGATCTTTTGTTCTCTGTAAATACCTCATAACCCGCTTGGCTGCTTTTCAATTATCCAAACCTGGATTGCTTAAATATCTGCCTAACATACCAACAATGTACGCAATATCCGGACACGTACACACCATAGCATACATTAGACTCCCTACAGCAGATGCATAAGAAATCTTCTGCATTTCCTTAACTTCAAGGTTAGTTTTAGGGCATTGATTGAGACTGAACTTGTCTCCCTTAGAGACAGGGGTGTCTCCTGGTTTGCTGTCCTACATGCCAAACCTTTTGAGGACTTTATCAATATAGTTTCTTTGTGATAATCCAAGAATACCCCGAGAGCGATCTCGTTGTATCAGGATCCCTAATACAAAAGAGGCGACACCAAGATCTTTCATCTCAAAATTCTTTGATAGAAATCTCTTGGTTTCATGCAACATGCCTATATCATTTGTGGCAAGCAATATGTCATCGACATACAAAACCAGGAATATGTGCTTACTCCCACTGAATTTGTGATACACACAATTATCAACAGCGTTTGTCTCAAAACCAAACGAGATAATCACTTGATGAAACTTGTGATACCACTGACAAGAAGCTTGCTTGAGTCCATAGATGGACTTTGTCAATTTACAGACCATGTTCTTTGGGTCTCCCGACTCAAAGTTTTCTGGCTGCACCATATAAATTGTTTCGTCAATGTCACCATTGAGAAATGTCATTTTGACATCCATTTGACGAAGCTCAAGATCAAAATATGCAACTAGTGTCATGATTGTCCTAAAAGAGTCTTTCGATGAAACCGAAGAGAAAGTCTCTTTAAAGTCAATCCCTTCCTTTTGGGTAAAGCCTTTAGCTACAAGACGAGCCTTATACCTCTCCACATTACCATTTGAATCTCTTTTGGTTTTAAAAATCCATTTGCAACCAATGGGCTTCGCACCTTCTGATAATGAGACAAGTTCTCAAACCTTATTGTCTTGCATAGACTTATACTCCTCATTCATGGCATCAATCCACTTTTGAGAGTTAGAACTTTGCATGGCTTGATGGAAGTTGATTGGATCATTTTCCACCATTCCTATTTCTTCCTCATGTTCTTGGAGAAATACGAAAAAATCTTCCGGAATAGCATTTCTCCTTTCTCTAGTGGACCGCCTTAAAGGGACTGGTTCTTGAGGTTGTTGAGTTTGTTCCTCATCTTGAAAGGGGGGTTGATCAACATTATCTTGTTGAGGATCCGGATTCGCTTCTTGATCAATGACAGGTATAGAAACCTACACATTGTCAAAAGCAATAGTGGGAATCGTAACCGATTCTTCCTCAAAGACAATGTCTCTAACCTTATTTCTCCCCCCAAACTCAACATCCTCAAAAAATGTTGCAGTTCCTGTCTCAAAAATTGACCTAAGTGTGGGATCATAAAACTTATAGCCCCTAGATCACTCAGAGTAGCCAATGAAGTAGTTGCTCACAGTTTTGGAGTCCAATTTCTTTTCATGGGGCCTGTAAGGCCTTGCCTCGGCAGGACATCCCCAAATGTGAAAATGTTTTAGACTAGGTTTTCTGCCTGTCAAAAGCTCATAAGGTGTTTTTGCAGCTGCTTTAGTTGGTACTCTATTCAGAATATAAGTTGTTGTTTTGAGTGCTTCTCCCCAGAGTGACTCTGGTAAAGTGGAATGACTAATCATACTCCTTACCATATCCTTAAGAGTCCGGTTTTGTCTTTCAGCTACACCATTCATGCTAGGTGACCCTGGCATGGTGTACTGTGGGACGATTCCACATTCCTCTAGGAATTTAGCAAATGGTCATAGACGTTGTTCACCTGAACCGTCATATCTGCCGTAGTATTCACCACCACGGTCAGACCTGACACTCTTTATTCTTTTGTTGAGTTGGTTCTCAACTTCAGCTTTAAATGTTTTGAACACGTCCAATGACTGTGATTTCTCATGAATGAGAAATAGGTACCCATAGCGAGAGTAATCGTCTATGAATGATATGAAATACTGTTGGTCATTCCAGGAAGCCGTAGGGAATGATCCACAGATATCTGTGTGTATTAATTCTAAGACATCTGTAGTTCTATTGACACCTAATTTCTTCATTTTGGTCTGTTTTCCCTTGATGCAAGCAATACAAACATTAAAGTCTGTAAAGTCAAGGGAATCTAAAATGCCATCAGACACAAGTCGCTCAACTCTAGACTTAGAGATGTGACCTAAGCGTTTGTGCCATAATGTAGCCGAGTTTTCTTTATTCAATTTGCGTTTAGTGCCTCGTGATTCCACATGCAAGGATTCATTATAAGAAACAATTGTATCAAGCAAATATAAGTTGTCATATCCACATAGAGAACCAGTTCCAACAACATTTGAATTTATAGATAAACTGAATTGATTGTTTCCAAATGAGCAAAAATAACCAAACTTGTCCAATAAAGAAACTGAAACCAAATTCCGTCGAAAAGATGGTACGATAAAAGTATCTAATAAATCCAAATAATAACCAGTTTTTAATAACAACCTAAAATGCCCTATTGCCTCTACTTCTACCGACTTTCCATCGCCCACAAAGATGTGTCTTTCAACATCACTTGGCTTTCGGTAGCTCAGGCAACCTTGCATAGAAACACTGATGTGAGTAGTAGCACCAGAATCCAACCACCACGTGTTTCTAGGTACTGAAACTAAATTTACCTCAGAACAGACCAAAGCAAGACTCATGCGATTTGAGCGATCCCACTTCTCAAAGTTCTTCTTGTCATCAGGAGAATTTTCATCCGTAAGAGAAGCGGGTTGCTCAATCCGTAGTGCAAGGTCTAGATCCATGCAGCCGAGAACAATTTCTATGTTCTCTTTCCAATCCTTAAAGTTTGTCACATTAAGTACAGGTATAGAGTTGATATTAGCAGATATAGTAGAAACACTAGCTATAAAGAGAAAAAAAACAAACAGACAAGCATGCTCATATTATTAACCAAATACAAAAGCAACAAATTCAAATAATGGTAAGTCTCATGTCAAGGTACCTAGCACAACATTAATATCAAGTCTTTGGACAGTAATATTAATTGTAAATGGTCATCTTATTGTAGTGATCAAACACTGACAATAATTCATGTCAAATAATAAATCTATCTTTGGATCGACTAATTATTCACATATAAAAACCTTATAATCGTCACATGTTTATCACCACAGGTGTGTATGCAATTCGGCCAAGTATTAACCTTCCTTTAGGCCGACTAAGACCCGCATGAATTTACACACACACAAACATCTAATATTCCTCATGAATAATCTACACAAGAGATGTCACTTTGGTTACATCTTGTTTCAATTAGCCTATTTAGAATAATGGACTATGTAATTTAACCATAAAAGATATACCATAAAATATTTGAATTGTTGTTTGAAGAAAATCAATTAGTTGTCTTCACATGTCCTCATAAAAAATAAAAAATAATAATAATATATCGGACCACCCAAAAATATGCTTCCGCGGACCACCGAACGACCTACCATCTTCCTCCACCAGAAATCGTTCTGTATGCTAAAAGGGTGCTGATTCATTATGACACAGACAGGACAAGAAGGAAATAGTTCCCTTCATCGATGTAAGTTCAAGGGTATGCTGAGTGTGTGCTGATTCGTCACAATACTGACATGAAAAGCAATAATCTACAGACTGGTAGACCCTTCCACATAATCCAGAGCACCTTAGAGCATCTCCAAGAGACACTTCAAATTTGGACATGTCTTTTTCAAAATAAAGGCTTATGTGGCAAAAAAAGGCATATGTAGATTTGATATCTCACTTGGGCAACTCCAAGAGAGATGTCAAATTATTATTTTATAATTTTCTCATTTCAAATTTAGCATCTACTTGTACCAACTTCAAATGCATTTACTCTCATCACCATTATTTTATTTAAAAAAAAGAAAAGGCATCTCACTTTATGGTATGTCAAATATAACATACCAATGCAACCTTCAAATGCCATGTAGGATATGACCATTCTGTTGGAGGTAAAGCCATATGCCAATTATTCCCATTGGGAGCTGAGTTGGACAAATAAAGTCTCTGTTGGAGATGCTCTTAGCGACAAGATAGTATCAATGAGATAGATTTCAAAGGTGATAATTATTGCATATCAGTTACATACAGAAATTGCAGGCACAACTATAACAGACATGTATATGCTTTTCAATCCTTAAACTAAAAAAACTTTAGTAGCAAACCATTCTGCATCTTCATATAGTAAGAAACAGAGCTGTCTGGCCCTATATACAATTGGAAGTGGAATACGGCTGGATGTTGTATTTCAATGACAAACAATCGGTCCTTTAAAAAAAAAGACAAACAATCGGAGGAGGTGCTTCACCCAGCCCTCTGGATAAAACCTGTGAGCTCTGTTTCTTCTGGAGAGCCCTATAAAGATGATTTCTTTTGAATGAATACAATTGGAGAGAAAAGAAGATGGCAGAAACCCTAACCCTAACCAAGAGAAAGGGAGGGAGAGATAACCCTCAACCCTTTTTCCCATCTAGGGCTTCGTTGTCTAAGGAAGAAAGGAAGGCAGATTGCAACCAAATAACAGAATATCAACAGATTGATTTATATCTTGATTTCCAATGGCTTAACATGGAGATGCTCTGATACCAATTATTAGAAACAATAATCTAGATCTGGAAAAACTTTGATCAACCAAGATCCTCCATATCAAATCATTGAGAGAAGTAGAGCGGAAAAACATACCTGAATCCATTGAATGAACTTGCTCGCAGGTTGATGCTACCCAGAGAAACCCTCTTGATTCTTCTGATGATGGGATGTCAGAGAGAATAGGAATTCATCATATGAATTGGGGACCATAACCCTAATATATAAGATATCATAAATTTGTTATTTCTAATTTGGCCCCTCATCAAATTAGAAATAACATTATGGTATCTACACATTAATCCTATGACAATTATACCCTTAAGCCTTAAAACTTTAATTCTTAATTAGATCACTTTAATATAGACTTAACCAAAGATAGCATAACACATTTAATAGTTACATGTGTGGCCCCACATGATGGAAGTTTTCCAACAATTTTGTCTTTCATCTTCATTTTTAACCACTTTATCTATTTAATTTCTATGCATTTGAATGTAAATAAATAGGGCCATAATGTCATTTGTAATTGTACATGAACAATGATGACAAATGAGTCCCTTACTTGCTCAAATTGATGCAGATTATTTTTTGCACATTGGTTCCTTTTTATTTCATAGTGTTTTTTTTTTTTTTTCTAATGACAATGTAATAAGAAGAGGGACTCGAAAAGTCCTAGTCATATTTGAAACAATGGGGCCAGTCTAGTGTTGTCTGCATAAAGCTTGACCAGGATGCATCCAAATATATATGTAGCTAAGAAAGAGATTTACCATTATCAATGAGTAACTTTAATTGGTGAGAAAATTACGGTTTTGTAAGGATAAAACTACCAAAGGAAAAAAATAAAAGTTGCATTTGTCCATCCAATCAATCCTACGAATGAGGCTCATCCATCATCAATCCAAACCCTCACACCTACCAACTCATGTGAACTCGCACTATCTCCTGCTTAGGCCTATCAATTTAGCCTGTTGAAATGGGCACGCAACCTGGCCTGGCCCGGCCCGGCCCAGCCCAAGCTTGAAAATACAGGGCTTCTAAAAAAATTGAGCCCAGCGGGCTGGGTTAGACAATTATTTGAAAGGCCGGGCCAAAATGAGACTGGGAAAGGGCAGAACATGCCCAGCCCGTCCAAACCCAACCCGGCCGTAAGGTTATTTTACAATTTTTTATATATTTCAATGGGAACCCTCCAAAAACTCCCCCCAAAATGTCTCTTCCCTCCATCATTTTTTCATGAATTCAATCCCTTCCAACTCCACACTAAAAACCCACACCATGAATTGGCAGTGGACTCAATTAGATACTTGGACTGGATCCACTACTGAGTTTGGGTTTGAGATTTTTGATAGATTTATCACCCTTCATTTTGAATACTTAATATCTACTAACTAGTATCTAGACCTTTTGAAATTTGATCAAGCTAGCCATCATTATCATCTATATTAACAGAGCTTCGCCCATTAAGAAGAAAAAAGACGTCTCCATCGACGAAAATGCTAAAGCCCGCGAGCCCGCTCAGGATGGAAATTGACATAGGCCCTTTCAATTTCAATTTAGGGTCGGAATTGGACAATCCCCGAAAGGCCTGTCCAATATTGGGGACGGGATTGGACAACCCAGGCTCAGGCCCGGACCGGCCCATTGACTGGCCTACTCCTACTTACCATTATCTATCATTGGAATTGTATGTGAAAAAAAAGGAAAACAAAAAAAGTTGGATCGATTTGTCCAAGCCCGGCCCTTTTATTTTGGAGGCCTACAATTTAAGCAATTAGATCCAGCCACCTATGGACCAGAAAGTTAGGTCCGAGTCCAACCCATTTGAAAAATACACATGCCCATTTGTGCCAGAAGTCATGTCCGAGGACGAACCTCGATCAAGTCTACGTCTAAAATGTCCACAATGGATCCACCTGAATTCGACATGTTTCCTACTCTACGTAAGCCTGCCTAATTAATTACGATCAAGAAAAATATGTCCATGTCAAAATCAAGGGTTTTATAATCATTGCACATCCAAATCTAACCCATTGAAGTTTTGGGCTCTGAGCGGCTCGGCCCATGAGCATCCCTACCTATATGTTATTCTGGAGAAGAAAAGTGACGGGCCTTTTTACAAATAGGACAGAAGATAAGGGGGTAATTAAAACTTATATGTACTGTCAGCCGTGGGGCCCACCTGAGGCCTGGATGGTTAATCCAAACAAACAGTAGCATTACTTTTCCGAGTTCGGATCACCTATCGCATTTGTTATACCTTCATCGTGAGTAGACCGATAATACTGTAACAACTCATATATTATATATGGACTTGTTTGGTATCTCTACTGTTTATTGGATAGATTCATCAAAATAGAGTCATTATTAAAAAGGAGACTAGAATAAAAAACAAGTGTTTGGTAATGCGAGATTCTATGTTAAATAGGCTTTTATATATCGACTAGCAACCGAGCCCCGTGCTTAATTACTAAAAAAAAGAGACTAGAATCAAAACAAATGTTTGGTAATGAGAGAATCTATGTTAAATAGGCTTTTATATCGACTAGCAACCAAGCCTCGTGCTTAATTACTAAAAAAGAGACTAGAATCAAAGCAAGTTTTTGGTAATGCGAGAATCTATGTTAAATAGGCTTTTATATATATATCGACCAACAACTAAGTCCCATGCTAAGCCTGGGCCGAAATTGAAAATATATTAAAATTTAAGAGCTTTTAGATATAATTAATGAAGATTAAATCTAAAAAATAAATATAATGTTAATTCTATTAAATAAAAAGATATTAAAAATAAACATGACTCACTAGGCGTTAATTCAGACTTGAGTCTACATCAAAATATCTGGCCCGTTGCATCATCTGATGGTTCATAGCCGTTAAGGTTTCATGGGCCATGATGGTTTAAACATGACTCACGAGGCTTTAATTCAAACTTGATCAGCCTACATTGAAACATTTGGCCCGTTGCATCATCTGATTGTTCATCGCCGAGACACTGATTTTTTTAGATACACGGGTCGATCATGTACACTTGTCCATGCTGACCACCTTTAAAAAATACACGAGACCCACCTTTTTAAATACAACATGACACGCGTTTAGAAATTAGGACATGGGGCCCAGCTTTAGAATTTACATCATGTGACCCCACCAAATCTCCCCAAAATGCTATGTCAGTAAGGACCCACTGTTTCATTGTCCAATTAGACACACCTTTTAGGATATGAGGCCCACCTTTAGATGTTACATCATGTGACCTGACATAGGCACCTCAAAACGCCGCGTCAGGAAGGGCCCACTATCCCACTAAACATTTAATCAAGTCATATTAAACCCATTTAATTTAAGAATTCTTTTATATTACATTATTGGATATGATTTAGTTGTGCCCCATTTCTCTATACTCTAAGACAAATTTTGAAATGTTGATTCTTATTAGCCCACGCCTTTGTTGCTAGCAAAACACTTAATAATATATTTATTTTTTAGATATAGCAAAACATGCTCTTGCTAAGCCCAGGCCAAAAAATTATACATATTCAGTTTGGGACTATTTTTTGAGATACTCTTATAATTAATGAGATGAAAACAAACTCAAAATAAATTAATACATCATCTATCATATTTAGAATTTCATATATGAAAGTTTATTTTAAAGGAGAATGTGCACGTAGTAAAACAACATAATCTGCAAATCAATCTTATTTTATAAAATCTCACACATTTTGTTTTTTAATATAAAAAATCAATGAGAATTAAGAAAAAAATTAATTTTTTTTTAATTCTATAGAGGAGATTTTCCATAAACTATAAAGAATACACTAAAAAACAATATAAAGAGAAAAAATAGAAAATAGTCTATCGAACACGAAAAGGACAAAAAAATAACCCTTATTAACCATAGATTATCCGCTTTGAAAATAATGAAGTCATCTGAATCGCAACTAATTTATGGTAGAAGCCAAATCTTCTATCGAATCAAACCCAATGATAAAAATCTAAGGTCATGATTCTTGCATAACACTCTTAATATCTATGAATAATATTGTGAATAGTTAGATTTTTTTTTTAAAGTACATTTACTAACCGTGGAGAAATTTTTTACATAGTAGAATTTCCCAGATAAATTCATTTTCAGATTAGTTTTAGCGAGAGCATCCAAGGTGGCTACAAAAACTAATATCTAAATATCTTTAAAAAAATTATTCAATATAGGTTTTGGACATCACATGGGTTCTCAAACACAATGAAATCTTTGTTGCATGACACTAGAGAATAAGATTTGGAATAAAAATAAAGTAATTGCAGAAAGTGAAAAGTAGAAAGAAGGCTTAAGTGGTTACAATTACATATTGAAAGTGGGAGAAAAAAGTGAGTTAGCTATTAGCTTTGGTATAGCTGCCGGTCAAAATCGGAAGTTATGGTCAAGATTAACTTCAAAATCCTCCACTTTAATATAGTATAATTGGCGAGTGATGACTACTCAAACCCCTTTTTCCACACCCGATTGAGAGAAAGGTGAATACAGAAGATATCATTAAAGAAGACAATGATAAAAATAATCTTAGAAGTTGTTTTAATGCTAAAAGATTAAAGAGTTTGATCCTCTGAGAGTCATCATCCACTGCATGAAACAATTAGAGTTTCGATCTTTTTGGGATCATGCTCTTATTTCCATGAATGTGTATAGATCAATTGGAATTTTACTTATCTCTCTTTCTGTATTTAAATAGTTTAAAAAGAGTAAATGATGTAGAGTGTAGAGATTAAAGAGAAATAGAGAGATTTTAGGAGCTCATCTTTGCTGGTGTATGCATCACACCACAGCATTATTTGGAAAGTAAAAAATAATGATTAATTTTGGATTAAGATTCAAAATTGAAAATTCGAAAGTTGAGTACTTTTGGAGATTCATAGGAAAATTAGATAATAGCGATTCAATGATGGTAGGAAACTAAAGGATAAGGATTGTTATATTAATGTTAACATAGTTGTATGGTTCCTATTCATGTGTTATGTGGCTTTACAAAGAAAAGTTTTTACACAAAATACTGTGCTGACTTGGCGGCAGGAATATGCAACATGCCAACATGGCAAAACAAATCATAATGATTTAATATATATATATATATATATATATATTTCCATATATATAATTGTTAAAAAGTTTTTTACAAATTTCCCGAGATCCACAAGTATCAAGCCTTAAGAATTGACTCTATAGATGTGTTCAACCTTCTAAAGAGATCTAACGGTTTAGATCTTGTGGTTGGGGCAACGTACCTAATCGAAAAAATACATCTACTGGCTAACTTTTGCACATATCTTGAGATAGGTAATAATTCAACGGCTCAAATCTAGTCTCAAGAGCATGTTTGATCTTATGAACATTTCTAATGGTTCGGATTTTGATTCTCACTCCCAGAAATTAAAAAAATAGAAAATTGTTACTGCTCATGGATAAATCCAATATTGAGCATAATACAACAATGGTTTATATTGTTTTGCAAATATCTCGAGATCCACAAAGTGTCAAGCCTTAGAAATTGACCACATAGCATTTTTCAACCTTCCAAAGAGATCTAGCAGTTTCGATCTTGAATATGGGGCCCACAAATTCCATAAAATTGAATCAAATGGCTCACTTTTCTTGAACATATCTCGAGACTGGTGATGATACAATAGCTGAAATTTGGTTTCGTGGCCTTGTTTGTGTTAGGTATTTTGTATTTGCAATTTGATGGATGCATTTGCACTTTAGCATCATTTGAATTCACACACATGCATTGTTTTTAGAAACATTGAAATCTAGTTTTATACATGCATAGCTTTTAAGATTTGGAAAAGTATTTGTTATATGCATGTTTTGGTTTTAAACTTGGATGCATTAGTTTTGAAACCCAAACTCTTTTGAAAACCTATATCCTTGTGCATTATATTTGGAAAATCATCTTGAGTTTGTAGGTTTGAGCCTTGCATACATTCTTCACAAAAAGAATCATTTTTGTATGCATTTTCATTTGAAAAGAGTTTTATCAAATCAAGCTAGCCTTTGGTTTTAAACCTTTGAATCATTTTAGGCTTTGTGTGTTTCATGTTTTTAAATGTTTTAAAACATGTTTTTAAGCTTGGTTTAGTGACCCACAAAATTCCACAAAGAAAATCTTCAAAATGCAAAAGTTGGAATTTTTGGGGGTGTCCCGGCAGTGTCGCCGGTCGACCGAGACCTGGGTCTCGGTCGACCGAGACCACTGCAGGGCAAGTGCACAGTTTTTTGAACTGAAGCCCCAACGGTCAGAAATCTGACCGTTGTGCCTTCTCGGTCGACCGAGACCCCTTTGCCGGTCGACCGAGGACTAGCCGTTGGCAACTTTTTGGCTATAAAGTCCATTCATTTCCAACCTTTTTCAAGGCTTGAATCTTGAACCTTTGAGACCATTTTGGAGCCATTGAAAGGGGATGAAGTTGGAAAGGCTAGGAGGTCTTTAGGAGAGCTAAAGCTTGGGATTAATGAGTTAAACCTCCAAGTAAGCTTTACCTTTATTAATCATAGTTATGTGCTTTGTTTAAACTATTGGTATATGATATTTAGCATAATAACTATGATGTGTTGAATCCATTCTTGTTCTAATCTTTGGTCTAATTAAGATTGGATTCTTCACCTTTGTTTTCAATCCAAGTTGTTAACTTTATTAATCATGCTTAGACAAAATCTTTGTTTTTCTTTCATAGCATGAGTCTTTTACTTGGTTGAAACATTGTTTGTTGTTTTCATTCATTTAAGCATTAGTAAAAGTAATTTGGTTTTGAAAACAACATGCACATGCATCACATGTTCTAAATTAGTCATTTTCATACAACTTGTTAGTCCTTGATTTTCATGTCATAAACAAGTTGAATTTCATACATGTGATTTGCATAAGACTTCAATCAAATCTTTTATGAGCTTTAAACTTTGAATTGCTTTAAGCAATATATTGAGTGAGCCTTCGTTTTAAACTTGATTGGAGTCATCACACACACACATCATGAACATATACTTTTGCATGCATAGAGTGTTTGTGTGAGTTTGTTTTAAACTTTCATATTAGCCTATTCAAGAGGCAATTTCATTTGAGCTTAAATTGTAATCTCTTAGAGTGATCTTTTGGAAAGACACCTTCTTAGAGAAATCTTTGTTTGTAAAGGTTATTGCTTAGCCTAAGAAAAGCATTGTGTAAGGTTATTGCTTAGCCTAAGAAAAGCATTTTGTAAAGGTTATTGCTTAGCCTTAGAAAAGCACATAGAGAGGTTGTTGTTTAGCCTTGAAAAGCAACATTGTAAGGGTTATTGCTTAGCCTAGTTAAAAGCATAAATAGTGGAAATCCGGTGGGGTGTTGGATTCACAAGCCGGTAGTGGATGTAGGCATTGAGGCCGAACCACTATAAACATTGGTGTTGTGGTGCTTGCTTGTGTGGTGATTGTTTTTTTTTGGCTTCCGCATATTGATTGTTTAATCATCACATGTGACTAGTTTAGTTTAAGAATTTAAAATTGATGTAAATTGGTCATAAGTGTAGCTCACCCTATTCACCCCCCCCTCTAGGGTTAGGATCCTCGTGGACTTTCAATTGGTATCAGAGCTGTAGAGCCTCGGAAAAACTCCTTGTGAGTCGTGATCACTCGCATCCACGGAAACTCTCGCTTGAAATAGCGGATAAATAGAGACTCTCCGTTCGTGGCAGGCATGTGGGGGGGGACTATCGTGCTCCATGTGTCTGGACTCTGATAGGTACCATTTGGTGATCCGTGTTAAGAGGATGTGGGTCCTCAAGGGTTTTGAAGAAATTCAGACCCCTCATCAATTGGTATCAGAGCCAAGTGCTCTATCCCTTAGGATCAAGTGTTTGGAACTCTTGATTAGGTGTAAAAACCTAGAGTTAAAACCCTAGAGTAGTGCTTTTTTGAAAATCATTGAAATGGACTCCACTATGCTAGACTTTGTAGATTCTTCTAGACCCCTCATTCTTCCATCTTATGGAGATTCAAACATTGAATTTAAAGAATCTCAACTTGAATTAAAAGAAGAAGAATATGATGAACTTGAAGCCTATGAGGAATTGTACACATGGTCCTTAGAGGTTTCCAAGAAAAATAAAAGATTAAAAGAAGAATCTATAAGGCTAAACCAAGAATTAGACTCTTCTAAAAATGAACTTAGAGAAAAAGATGAATTTATAAATTGTGTAGAATCTAAGTTCATGGTCTCTTTAAATAATCTATCTAACATTCAAGATGAACTAAAAGAATTAAAGATGGATTATGATAATGTCTATAAGGAAAATCTAAAACAAAGAGATCAATTACAAAGGCAAGATAAAGACTTTAACAATCTTGAATCTAAATTGACTATCTCTAAGGAAAATTTATCTAATGCTCAAGATGAATTAAATGAGATTAAGATAAATTGTGATGAACTTAAAAATGAAAATTTGAACCTAAGAGATACAATTAAAAGACAAGATGAAAACATTAACTATTTAAAATCCAAGTTGACAATTTCCAATGAAAATTTGTCTAATGCTGAAAGTAATTTAAAAACTTTAGAACTTGGATCAAATGTTGTTAATGAGCTTAATTCTAAGTTAAAACTTGCCTATGAAGAGCTAAACAATTTTAAGGGAATTGAAAATGAACTAACAAAAGTTAAATATGAAAATTCAACCCTTAAAACCAAAGTCACTCAACTTGAAAGCTATAAACAAAAGTATGAGTGCAAGTTTACCCAAAGTGAAGAGAAACTTGAAAAATTATTCAAATTGGGTAAATCTCATGGAGATAGGACGGGTCTTGGATTTGATAGGAATATGTCATATGACCCTAAATTCACCAACACCTTTGTGAAAGGTGAGTCCTCATTCTCTAGCACTCTTTCTCCTTTGCCCAAAACCAAATGTAATTTTTGTGGCATTGAAGGACATTTTATGTTTGAGTGCAAACTAAGAAGAAGAAGCCATGTGTCTAAACCCATCTTTGAACTCAAGAAGGGAGAATCTAAATCTATGAAGGGTAAGACACTTAAAAACAAAGAAGACTCCAAAAAGACTAAACAAGTTAAACCATTTAAAATGGAGTCTCCTAAGATAGATTCTAAAAAGCTTAAACAAGTTAAACCAAGCTTAAAAGAATCTATGAACAAAAAGCTTCTCAACATATCTCCCTCATATGAACCCATGAAAGAACTTTTGAAGAAAGTTGCTAAGTTAAATTCAAAATTCAAAAGTCAAGTAAAGGGAGAAAATAAGAAGAAAAGAAAAGTGAAACAATCCCCTAAGAAGAAAACTCACCAACATCAAAAGACAAATCACCATTCTAAGCTAAATTTAGTAAAATCTAAATATCATGGTGATAAGTTCAAATTGAAAATTTATCAAGTTAAATCTCCTATAGTTGGTGAGAAGTCCAAACTAGACCTCAAAGTTCAACCCTCTCAAGACCTTAGGTGGATTCCCAAAGTTTTATACTTAGACAAACCTTAAGGCCTTGGACCTTATTGACCAACCTATGCTTTATAAGTTAAACCTTTTGTTGGTCATGATTGCATTTGCATTTTGTTCTTTCATAGTTACATCTTTTAAAATGCATTGTTTCTTTATGATCAATTGATTTTGTTTTCATACACCATTCTAAGTTACACTTCATGGTTTTCAAAATCTTTTGATTATAACTTCATCATGTTTGATTTGCTTTTTGCACTCATATGTCTTGCATTGCATTTCTACATGATTAATTGATTGTGATTTTAAAAGCTTTCATAGCTAATTTATTCATGATCAATTGTTGTTGAATCATTTGTGTAGATGTCTTAGTAAGATTTTTTTTTAACAAATGATTTGAATCAACTTAAGTTTTTCCATGGATTTCTAAGTTATATTTTCATATGGAAAATCATTGTTTTGAAAAATCAACTTGTATGTGTTTCAATTAAGTTATATCTTTTAAAATACAATGTTGAAAATTGATCTTCAAAATCATTCTTTTTATGCTCATTGTTGGATTTTGTGTATTAAAATGATTTGAAGATTGTATGAATGGAAATGCTCTTTAACATCAATAGTTATAATCTTCTAAGCATATTCCATGTTTTCATTTCCTTTTCCTTTGGTTTCATTATCTTAGAAATGGAAATGTATGTTGTTTGCATCCTTGCTTGTTTATTTACATTCTTTTTATATGCAAATGACTTTTGGTTCCATGTATGGTTGTGAACTTGTAATTTTTGTAGAAACCATACTAGAACCCAAATCCATCCTCTATGCCTTATAGTCATTTCTTTTTGGATGGTTATGATGTTGATTCATGTAGATTCTCTTGGTGTTATCCTTATACATGTTTCAACTTCATATGTAGTGTTCTTGATCATATGAATCTCTTTGAAATCCATTCCTTACATTTATGTTGGTTGATGGATATCTTAGTAGTTGAATTCATATGATTTTGACACTTTGGAAATTGCATGCATTACCAAGTCATATCCTTTTGCATTGCAATTTGCCTAGTTCATCACTATGCTCAATAGTCATATCTTTAAAAGTGATGAATTTGCATTTATGATGCTTGATGGAATTTGAGTTTGTCACATCCTTGCTTTGATTAATGTTATCATAGTCAATTGGTTTCATTTGGTATAACTTTCCATTGATTTCTTATCCAATTGATATCTTATCTTGTGTATGTGATAGACCTTGTGTACATTGGATTGAGCTTGATAGTTATATAATTGTTCCATGTCACACATCATTAACATCATGATGTTCATGATTGCCTCCTCACTTGCTCTTATAGGTATATCTCATGACCACCATGTTTATGTGTTCATAATATTGGTTGGTTATTAGTTGAGGTTGGCTTCATGATTGAATTTCATTTCACTCATTCTTGCACTTTAATAGTCATATCTAGTAATTGAATGAAATGAGTTCAAAACTTTCATAGCATATGATTTTCATAGTTATATTGATTGATGCTATGTTCGAGTAAACCCCATATCATGGATAGCTCTAATTTGGATTTCTCATAATAGTTATACTTTTAAATCCATTTTAGAGTGATTGAGTTTGTAGTCACATCCTTTAATCTCAATTGATATGTTTATTTCAATTGGTATCCATGATTGCTTCTCTCACTAGACCTTGCTCTCTTTTGGTAATTTGATCATATGAGCCTCATAGTTAAATGAATCTAATTCTTTCCTTGAAGTTGACCCTCATTTGGTTGAACCATCTACTTCTTGAATCTAATAGTTATATCTTGTCAAAAGCTTGACAAAAGAAGAGAATGGATTGAGGGGGAGTGTAAACCTTCATAGGAAGTATTAGTTTTGATTAAATTCACCCTTGGATTGCCCTTGAGCCCTTAGAGTTAACTTACATACATGATAGCCTGTTATGAATTTCATTTTCGATTTCATTTGTTAACAGGTGCTACTAAAGGTATTCTTCTTGTCTCATGTGTGTAGGTACCTTTGCAATTTAATGTCAAAGGGGGAGAGAGAGTTCAAGTGTGACTCAAAGATCTCCTACTCTTCAAAGGGGGAGAGAGTTCAAGAGTTCAAGTACTCGAAGATCTCCTATCCATCAAAGGGGGAGAAAGAGTTCAAGTTCTCAAGAAGGGTGAAGATGCCAAAGGAAGAGAGAGGCATGGTCAAAGGGGAGAGCAAATAGAAGAAAGAAAGCTTGGAGCTAAAGGAGATGCTTGGATAAAGAAAGAAAGAAGCAAGAAAGCTTGAAGAATGATCAAGCTCCAAGCATCAAGAAGATTGAAGAAAAGAGCTCAAGAGCCCAAGCTAAGAGAAGAAGCATCCAAGAAGATTTCAAGACTTGTCCAGCTGAGGGGGAGCTGAAGACAGAGTGTGTAATTTCAATGATGAGTAAGTTGCCATCAAATTGCAAAGGGGGAGATTGTTAGGTATTTTGTATTTGCAATTTGATGGATGCATTTGCACTTTAGCATCATTTGAATTCACACACATGCATTGTTTTTAGAAACATTGAAATCTAGTTTTATACATGCATAGCTTTTAAGATTTGGAAAAGTATTTGTTATATGCATGTTTTGGTTTTAAACTTGGATGCATTAGTTTTGAAACCCAAACTCTTTTGAAAACCTATATCCTTGTGCATTATATTTGGAAAATCATCTTGAGTTTGTAGGTTTGAGCCTTGCATACATTCTTCACAAAAAGAATCATTTTTGTATGCATTTTCATTTGAAAAGAGTTTTATCAAATCAAGCTAGCCTTTGGTTTTAAACCTTTGAATCATTTTAGGCTTTGTGTGTTTCATGTTTTTAAATGTTTTAAAACATGTTTTTAAGCTTGGTTTAGTGACCCACAAAATTCCACAAGAAGAACAAATATGAGTACTTATCCATATTTATAAGTAAATGTATGCTATTTTTTCTCTTATTCTTTCAAATAATCAATTAGCTTGCATATATCTAACCATGTACTGATTACGTGATGTTCTTATGAATACTTGTAAGCTCTAAATCAGGCTAATTTAAAAAAGAACTAAATCCATTTGAAATACAGATGTGAACTCATAAAATAATTAGATTTGGTTTTGTATCCTAACTTCAATAAATAAGCTCAGATTCAATACCTTAACATTCTTATCAAATTCAATTATGACCCATCAAATTCATGAAATCAAACCCATTTTGAGCCATACATGAAAATTGACAAATAAACTACAGTTGCAATCCGCACAGCAACTACAAAAAACACATGAGGCTACATATGTGGAATGAAGAACATACCAAAATACATGGTGTGATTTAAAAAAAGAGGAATCATTTGAAAATTTGTGATGAACAGGTCAATCGAAGCATGAAATCAACAGCATCAACTATGACAAAGATGATAAATATGAGCGTATCAATCTTGAATCTAAAGCAATCAAACTCAATCAAACTTAGCCTTATAATGCAGAACACAAATGGATTAAAAACAAAAATTAGTATTGATATCTACACTAACATTTTCAGATGTTCTGGAACTTGAAACAATCTTGAAAACTAAGTGAAAGCTTCAAAGGCAAGAATATCTTACATTGGGTATACACAATGGAACTAATATCAAGCTAAGAAGGCAAACCTAACATTTTCCATTCATTTGTAACCTGCACTAATAGATGTCTCAACTTTTTTCCAAACCTTTATAACATTTTCTATATAAATTAAGCCATTTTTGTGGTGGCAGAGCTTTCACCTGCATGAGCCCCCAATTTAAGAAGTCTAACCAACCGATAAAAAAAAGACTAGAAAAAAGTCCAAACAATCAGCTTCATCAATGATCATAACCTATGAGCAGATGTACTTATATCAGTAGAGAAGGATTGCCGGAGTTATCTCTTTACGAATAAGAGTCATACAAAAATCAGCTACATCAATGATCCTAGCCCTTGATTTAACATCTTAAAAGTTTAATAATCTATTAAAAACAGATTTTGTTGACTCAATCCAACAATTTGTAAAGGTTTCGATAGACATTTAAGTTCCTTATATAAAAACTCATTGTTTTTACTTGAATCAATATGAAACCAATTCCACTGATTGAATCAACATGAAACCATGTTATCGTGAAGTAGAACCACCGTCCCAAAGGAATGAATTTCAGGAACAAATTCATGTGAGGACATCATAACGTATATTTTATCTCCCCTAAATTAGAGGCAAAAACAAAATGTGAAATCCATCTCATCCCAAACATCTGACTAATAATAATCCTACTGAAAAAAAAAATCAATTTTTTTTTTTGACCTTTTGAAAGAACAACAAAGAATCAATGCTTGGTAAAAGCAAAATAAGAACACAAGAGTAAACAATTGCAATCATTCAATAGAAAAGAAAACAACTATAAATAAACCTCACTTCGTAAAAACAGATAAAGAACCAGCATCCTTTGTAAAACCAGACACAGATCACCACAAAACTCTCTCTCTCTCTCTCTCTCTCTCTCTCTCTCTGATACCATCACTCCAACCAAATCTCCATACATCCAACTAATAGAAAAGGGGGGAGAAAACACACACACACACAACCAAAACCCAACTCCAATTGAAATCCTTAATAATAATATAAAAAAAAACCCATCATGACAACCATATTTCCAACACTTACAAGCAATAAAGAGAAGAAATATTAAATCCCAATCCAATAACTCCTAGAACGGTATACAAACTCCCCCCCCTAAACCCACAATAACTATCAATCCTATCAAAATCAACATATCTATGAAGCACAAAATAATACTAAGCAGTCTCCAAATAGCCAAACACTCATACTGAAAAACGCAAAAAAAAAAAAAAAAACTAATATCCTAATACCCAACAAAAAACCAAAAATCATTAAATAAATAAAAAAAGACCCACCACATATGATCCAGATCTATTCATAAACCCTGCAAAAACAAACAAATCAAGATCTCCATTGCCCAAATTTAGAGTAAACAATCCAAAGTTCAAAAGGTAAAAAAAAAAATTCAAATCAAGATCTCCATTGTTCAAATTCAGAATAAAGAAAATTCAAATTACAAACATGGAAAGAAATCTCAACAGATTAAAAAAAAAAAGAGGAAGAGACCGAACCTCTTCAGTCACCGCTGCTTTGAAGAAGAAATCGAATGAAGACTCCTCCACAAGTAGCAGCCGCTGGTCCCAAAACCAGAAACGAATGTAAAGAAGACCTGAAGAAGAAAGGCGCACATAGAATAATGAAATCGAACGGTAGGACACGTTTGGATGTATGGGAGATAAAAAAAACATAGAGATTTAGAATGAATGTATATATATATACCTCCAGATTGGGACAGATTTCTCTGTTGTCTTGTAGAGGATCGTCGACGGGATCTTGGCTTTGGTTTGGATTTATGGCAGAGAGATAGGCAGAGATTGAAGCGTAGAGAGGGAGGCAAAAAGAAAGGAGATTGGGACGGATTTCTCTATCGTCTTGTAGAGGATCGTCGACCGAATCGGGGCTGTTTGGATTTAGGGCAGAGAGATAGAGAGTTGGATTTAGGGCAGAGAGATAGAGAGTGAAGCGCAGAGATGGAGGGAAAGAATAGAAGCGCAGAGATAGAGGGAAGAATAGAAACGCAGAGATGGAGGGAAGAATAGAAAGATGCGTTTATAAAACACTCTTAAAGAGAAGGCGGGGATCGACTGAAAAAAAAAAAAAAAAAGCGCGCGGGACGGAACTAATTGGTAATTGTAAGTGTAATGTCTCTCGTGTAATGTCTCTCGTAAATATATATAATGTCCCTCGTAAAAATATTTTCTTCGACGCATTTAAACACATGTCGCAAAAAAACTTATTATCTGCGACACAGTTGATATACTGTGGCAAAAAATTATTATTTGCGACGTCAAAATTGCGTCCCAAATAAATGTATAATTTTTTTTCCATAATGATAGCTGAGGGAAGAAATTAGTTCTTTTTCTTAGTTTAAATTTTTTGTGACACCATATGATGGAGGTTGCTAATAATAATTATTTGCGACCAAAAAACATCAGTGTCGCGAATAAGATATTATGTGCGACGCAAAAAAGAAACTGTTGCAAAAACCCTTAACTTTTTACGACATAGCTCAGACTAAAAGTTATTTGCGACGCGGGGATTGTGTCGCTAATAGAGACACTTATTTACGACAGATGATTATGTCGCAAATGTGTATCTAGCGTGGCGAATAATTTTACCGCCATTTGGCGCCAATGATTTTGTGACGCATTTTTTTGCAACGCACTATATTCATTGCTGAAAGTATCTATTTGTGACGCATGGAGTCGTGTGTCGCAAATACTTAACTTGTTGCGACGGGTCTAATTTTATGTTGCAAAAAAATTATATTTTGCGACGCTTTGGGTTGCGTCGCAAATATTTTCGTCGCTGAAAATCCGATTTGTTGTAGTGCTCATTGACTCTGAAGTTAGTAGTAAATTTAGTATAAGAAGCAGTTTTTATGAGATTCTCGTTTTTCCTTTAAGGAAATGCATGACGCTTCATTGAAATATATGAAAATAAGAAGAAGCTTGCAATGATGAAAGAAATAAATGTGTTAGAAAATTATCAAACTTTTTCAATTTAAACCTCATGAGTAAGAGCAATAATAAATAAATATATTCATGCCCTTGAAATGCCCTTTTATAATAAAAAAAATCACAAAAGTTATATATTAAGAAACTAAAAAATTGTACAAAACAACAATAATTTTACGATAGCAATCTATAAGACCTACCACTAAATTGCATTTATGGATTTTTCTTTAGCAATCATTAATATTAGAAGAGAACCAATATTTAGTAGTAGTTATCACATTATCCAACTTGTGATTATTCTTCCAACAGGGGTATAAATCAAGATCAATATAACTATTATGTCAAATTGAAAACTCAATTATTCTAATTAAATAAAATACAAACACATGAAGCAAAAAGGAAAAGAATATTTAATTTTTTTTTCATGGTAACTTTCATTAAAAGAGAATATCTATATATATATTATAATAATACTAAGTGGGGCCCACATCTTGCATTTTATTGGACAGGTGTGTGGTGAAAACATACTACACTTTAGTGAAAATTATAAGTGGGTCATGGTGTGTAGTGAAAAGTATTGTTATTTTGTTCTCTTTTATAAGAGTAGATAGATAGATAGATAGATAGATAGAGAGATAGAGAATACTAAGTGGGCCCACATTTTGCATTTTCTTGGGCATGTGTGTAGTGAAAAAATATTATACTTTACTCTCTTCTATACTACTATTATAAAAGAGCAAGATGCACAACTTTTTTTTTTTTTTTTCACTACACACTTGCCCAATCACATGCAAGATGTGGGCCCCACTTAAGATAATAATAGTAATAAGATGATAAAAGAGAAGAGCTTGTGTGGAACCCACACAAGTTCTTCTCTTTTATAATCTTATTATTATTATATAAGTGGGGCCCAAGTTCTTCTCTTTTAGAAGGGTAATAATAATATATAGATTATATTATTATTATCTAAGTGGGGCCCACACAAGCTCTTCTCTTTTATCATCTTATTATTATTATTATCTTAAGTGGGGCCCACATCTTGTATGTGATTGGGCTAGTGTGTAGTGAAAAAAAAATAAAAAGTTGTGCATCTTGCTCTCTTTTATAATAGTAGTATAGATATATATATATATATAGATAGATAGATATATGGGTGGGCCCCACAATTTTCATTTCATTGGCTATGTGTGTAGTGAAAAAAGGACTCATCTTTCTCTCTTTTATAAGAGTAGTAGTAAATAAATAGGAACCCATTGTCAAATTGACTAATTGATCATCAGAAAGTAGGTGTTTGTTCACAATATCTCATTCACATATTTTATAAATAATTAATTTGATAGTAGGTGTGTAGGGTGTTTTCATAAGAGTAGGATTACGCTAGTCTCGGTAGCAGTATCAGCCCAGCTCAGCCTGATCTCGGTATCCAAGTTCGGTCAAAGTGTCAAGATTCATCTAGTTCAGTAACAGTACCAGCTAGACATCTCATCTCAATTCAGCAAACAGCGCCAGCTAGCGCCAAGCTCGAGCTAGCCTCGGTAAGAGTACCGTCTAGGCTCATCTTGGTCTCGGTATAAGGCACATCGGCAATAGTGCCAGGATGCATCTGAATATGGTCTCAGTATCATCTCCAGCTCGGTACGTCCACAGAGATGAGTACTAGACCATAATTGTACTTCCACAAAGTTACGACTACGTTACAGAACGTGCTGACAGACAAGACAGACGGCGGGTAGTGATCAGGTGTCGTCTTGATCAATCACATCTACATTAATACGAGATGTCATCTCTTGATTCAACCAGACAGTATCTCCACCTACCCCCACTAAGGGTGCGCCAAGTGAAATCTCTACATATAGAGGGATTCCAATCCCTTCTCAGGTATGCTAAATTACGTAATATCACGCATTATTACGCCTGATAACGCCATATTACATACTGCATAACGCGTTACAGAACGCTATGCAAAAGAGCATACTTGTCTATCTTCTCCATCATTTGTTCAGTGATAGCACTAACTCAGGCATCGGAGAGCCTTCGGCTGACGGTAGCCAGGGTCTCTGATCTCTTTTTCTTCTTCCCTTTCAGGTTCCAAGGCGATCCATTTTCCCCGAAGAAGCTTAAACAACATAATCATGAGTTCCACACCCACCTAATTATCTAAGTCCGTAATTTTTAGGCACTCACAATTCGCGCCGTCTGTGGAAAATGATCAAAAATGTCATGCCTCTAGAAGCGGCAAATGATCTACAAAACCCTGCCACCATCACCAACGACCCCCTGTCAAAGCAGATCCAGGGAAAGTCTGGTGCGGCAAGCGTGGAAAGACATGTAACTCAGACAGGTTCATCAGCAAAGGGGGTGACAGCACCTCCTCAGCAAAGCGCTCCTCCACCAGAACACCCCCAACAGAGTGCTACCCTGCTGGAGACTCCCCCGCGGAGCAAAAGTTCAAGCAGCAACCAAGTCACGTCATTTCCTCCACCACGTGGGTCGCGACAGCGATGATGATGAAGATCAGTCCCTTGTTGATACCAGGGCCCGAAGCCGCGGCCCTTGCATCCTTTAAGCAAGCTTCGCTGCCAGGCAGAGAGCTTCAGAGGGACCTCATTCGGTTCCCCATGGTCACGGTGAAAGAACTAGTTACCAGGGCGAACCAAGACGAAGCTCGAGCTCGAGCACACCAGAGCTTCAATCTCTAGCAGGACCTCCCCCCCAAAAAAGAAATGGCAGTCTCAGAAACAGTTCTTGAATAGCCTTGCAATCTTCTTCCTCAAATCCCGGTTCGGTGATAGCACCAGCCACAGCTCGGACAGCTCCGATACCCGATAACTCCAGCGACGGCCTCGGCCTCGGCGATATCACCAGCCACGACTCGGGTAGAAGCACAGCCCAACAGGAATTTCAGTTGCGGCCTCGGGGCATCACCGACCACAGCTCAGCTTCTTCGGTTGATAGCTCCAGCAGTAGCCTCGGTGATAACACCAGCTGCTGCTCGGACAATCTCAATCTTGACAGCTCCAACAACGGCCTCGGTGATAGCACCAGCCACACCTCGGATAGTTCCAATCTTCATAGGTTCAGCTGCGGCCTTGGTGACAGCACCAGCATCAGCCCAGCTCCTTCAAACATGAAAAAAAGCTTCAGCAGTGGCCTCGGTGACAGCACCAGCCTCCGCTACACAGCTCCAGCGTCGGGCCTCGGTGGCAGCACCAGCCCCGACTTATAAAGCTCCGGCAATGGCTTCCGTGATGCCACCAGCCACGACCCGGACAGCTTCACTCACGACAACTTTGATCCTCGCCAAGTTACGAAACTCGACAAGAGTCTCAACTCGGTGACAGCACCAGCATAAAAGAGACGACAACTCGGTTACAGAACCAGCTGCGAAGTGCCGCAGTTATGGAACTCGGCAAAAGTCTCAGCTCGGTGACAACACCAACATAAAAGAGACGACAGCTCGGTTACAGAACCAGCTGCGAGGTTATGGAACTTGACAGAAGTCTCAGCTCGGTGACAGCACCAGCATAAAAGAGACCACAGCTCGGTTACAAAACCAGTTGCGAAGTGCCGCAGTTATGGAACTCGGCAGAATCTCAGCTTGGTGACAGCACCAGCATAAAAGAGACGTCGGCTCGATTACAGAACCAGCTCCGAAGTGCCGCAGTTATGGAACTCGGCATTAGTCTCAGCTCGGTAATAGTACCAGCATAGAAGAGACTGTAGCTCGGTTACAGAACCAGTTATACAAAGCGCCCAGTTATAGAACGTGATCAAAATCTCGGCTCGGTTACGGAACCAGCCAACTTGGTCATAGGACCAAACGCGCAACACGCCAGGTTATAGAACTCGCCGGCTATCCTAGTTCAGTTATGAAACGAACTATGTAGTTAAAGAACCTGATCGCTTCCTATGAAAGTCTAATTCGGTTGCGGAACCAACTAAAGTTTTTCTATCTCTAAGGCACAGGTACTTCTTGAAGTTATTTAAACTTCAGTGCAATTGAAATTCTAATTATTGAACCAAGTCTAATTTGCCTAAGTCACTTCTGGTTATGGAACCGAAGTCATTATTGCTCAATAGTCACTCAGTTCCGGTTACTGAACCGAACTCAACTACTTGGTCAAAAATTGGGCGTTTGTGCTAAGAGCCCAATTAAGGAACAAAAGTCAAGCACACATTTTCAAATTAGAAGGCAAGTATAAATGTAAAATTCTCTTCATTGATTGAAAGAATAGTTATAAGATCATGTACACTTTTTTTCGTTACAAAGAAAGAAAAAGAAAAAAGTACATCAAAAAGACGTCAAGAATTAGTAGCCTCCATGTTGACGTCAAAAGGCTCAGTCGTGGTGGCTTAGGCAGTAGCTTCAGGAGGAGTCGGGACAGCAGCCTCAGCAGTGGGGGCAAAACTCGTCTCAGGCTCGGGGCGAGTAAACTTGAGCAGGTCCTGGTAGACGGGGTGATCCTCTGGGACCTCTACCTTCTTCAGTGCAACTCGGCACCCGAGCTCAAACAGCGCCAAGCTGATGATCTCGACTTGGGCCTCGTACTCTTTTGTAGCCGCATCCACCCCATCCTCGAAAAATGCCTAAATCTCAGCTTGGAGCGAGGCTTGAAGATCAGCTTTCTCCTTGTGCACCAATTCGAGCTCAGCATCCCGCTTTACCAACTCGGCCTTAAGTGCGAGAATCCTCTTTGCCTTGGCCGCGGCCACACCTTTCAGCTCATGAGTCTCGGCCTTCATGTTGCTGAGCTCATTGAGTGCAAACTCGATCTCTACCCCCTGGCTGTTTACCTTCTCCTCCACCGCCTTCAACTCCTGGCTACTCCCCTCAAAGGCCACGGCGAGGTTTTTATTTTCCACCTCTAGCTTCTCGACCTTGGAACCTCTTTCACGGGCCCTCTCCAGGACCACCTGAACCCTCTGCGTAGTCTGAGAAAAAAAACCAGTGTCAGAGAAAAGCTAACAAGATCAAATGCTACTCGAAGATCTGTGTCGAACACTTACCAAGAAGATTGACTGCAGAAATGAGGACAGCAGCGTCACATCGTCCGCTCCCTTATGCCTCTGCATGTCAAGTGGCAAGGCACACGCGTTGGCGAGAGCGGCAATGACTAAAGAACTGCTGGTTAGACGGTCTTCCACCGTCATGGGCCTCCCAGGCCCAAGCTGAAGGCTTGGCCTCCACAAAGCCGCCCCCGCAAGCTGAGGAGTCGAGGCCTGCCCAGGGCCCTTCTCTGATAAGCCCTCGCCTCGGTGCCTTTTCTCCATCGGGGCTTTCTCTCTAACCTCTCCGACAGGGTGCTGCCGAGCTCCCGAGCCGCGGCCCTCAGACCGCGACCTCTTCTCAGCCCGGCCTCCCTCTCTTGGGGTCTCGGCAGGGCGCTGTCAAGCTAGACCAGCATCAGCAACAGCAGTTCCAGCAGCAGTGCCGGCAGCAATAACAGCACCAGTAACGGCACCAGCAGCAGGAACCCCGGCTCTCCCCGAGACCGTAGAGGTGGAGGGAGCTCGACCTACAAAAAGTTTCGCCCCCAGGTCTTTCACCTTCACAACAGGGTGCCTTTTCTCCATCTCCTCTCCCGTTTCTTCTTCACGATTGGAGGGGGACAAGTAACTCTCAACGAGCTAGGCCAAATCAGCAAACTCCGAGCTGGCAGGCACGAGCTCCTTCCTCTTGATATAAGTGTGGTACCTAAGCTCGTATGCGAGCAAGGACCAGGCAGTTCGCCCGTTGTGGCCTTGATACTCGCGTACGAGTTTCAACCAGCTGTCGTTCCGCTTCTAGCCGACGTGCTCAACTCCCAGCTTCCTCCAGTTGATCTCTGCACGACAGAAAATAACATCAGCTCGGCAGAACAAAAAAAGGAAGAAAACGAGAACACTCTGAGCTCGGTAATTACTTGGAGGAACCCCGAAGTGTCGAGGAATCCTATACAATTTCTCTGCCTGAGTCTCGTCCTTACCGAACTCTCAGTTGCCAGAGACGAGCAGACAATCGTCCCTGACATGTCTGTTTGAATCCTCCAGATCGTGAACGAAGGGCTCCAACTTCGGCTTCCCCCGGAGATAGTAACTATGACCGTCCCTGGCGGTCTTGTAGAGGTCATATACGTCCTCAATGTCATGGACACCGAAGTTTATGCCCAATATCTTGTTAAGCTCGGCGACGCCCATTATGACCTTGTAGCCATTGGGCGTCAGCTGGCATGGGCAAAGGTGCCATGTCGCCAAGCAGGCCCTAAGAAGGGGGTGGACGAGGAACCTAACATCTCCCTCTATTATTGAAACTAACGAGAATGGCATCCAGCCATCCTGGAAGGAGTAACCCTCGAAGAGGTTCTTCGGGTTATCTAGTTTAGTCGAGACATCCTCTGGGATCTCATACATCTCCCTGAAACCAGCCATGGCCTCAGGGGTCTCCACCCAACTCCTATAAGATCCTATTTTCTCTACAGATGGTAATACCGAAAAAGGCAGAAACAGAAACCTTAAACCCTAGCGCAGAACCCTTAAACAGAAAAAGGAGGTACACAAAGAAAGGGGTGAGGAAGAAGACTCATAAGGAAAAACAAGGAGACAGTCTCCGGACTTGGGTTCGCTAAGTCAAGATTCCAGCAAAGCTCCGACAGGGTTTTCCTCTCTCTTGCAGCAGAGCTCTCTCTGATGAATGCCAAAAGTGATGAGACGAAAAAAGAAAAGCCCTATTTATAGACGGAATGGCACCCGTTCAAATTCTTGAAGGCACACGTCGCTTCGATTTCGATGAACGACCAACCAGATGGAGACACGTGGCACTGTCAGTTCATCTCGCACAGAGATTCAGACACTCTATTTATTACCTTGGGAAGGCAAAACATCAGCGTGCTATTTATTGCCTCGGACTGATGAAGCATCACCAACCCAATATTTATCACCTCGGAAAGACAAAGCGTCACCGACGTGCTACTTCTTATCTCGGGCAGGCAAACAGACTTCATGATAAAGATCAGATGTCATCAGCAAACGCCACGATGGAATTCAAATTGATACCTCAGATCTCTTGAACACGATACTTAACTCCCGACCTCAAAAAGTTGGAGAACTCCAAGAGGTCGCGAGCTAGGAGGCAATTGTGTGGGGTGTTTTCCTAATAGTAGGATTACGCTAGTCTCGGTAGCAGTACCAGCTCAGTTCATCCCGATCTCGGTATCCAAGTTCGGCCAGAGTGCCAAGATCTATCTAGTTCGGTAAACGGTACCAGCTAAACATCTATTCTCAGCTCGGCAGACAGTGTCAACTTGCGCCAAGCTTGAGTCAGTCTCGGTAAGAGCACTGACTGGGCTCATCTCGGCCTCGGTATAAGGCACATCGACAATAGTGCCATAATGCATCCGAATCTGACCCCAATATCATCTTCAGCTCGGTCCGTCCACATGGATGAGTACTAGGCCATGATTACACTTCCACAAAATTAGGGCTGCTTCATAGAACATGCTGATAGACAAGACAAACGTCGGATAGTGATCAGGTGTCGTCTTGATCAATCACATCCACATTAATACGAGAGGTCATCTCTTGATTCGACCAGACAATATCTCCACCAACGCCACTAAGGGTGAACCATGTGAAATCTCTATATATAGAGGAATTCCAATCACTTCTCAGGTACGCTGAATTAAGCAATATTACACATTATTACGCCTGATAACGTCATATTACATATTACATAACGCGTTACAGAACGCTATGCAAAAGAGCATATTTGTCTCTCTTCTCCATCCTTTGTTCAGTGATAGTACTAACTCAGGCATCAGAGAGCCTTCGGCTGACGGCAGTCTGAGTCTCTAATCTCTTATTCTTCTTCCCTTTCAGATTTCAAGGCGATCAATTTTCCTCAAAAAAATTTAAACAACATAATTATGAATTCGACACTCACCCAACCTAAATCCATAATTTTTAGACACTCACAGTAGCTAATCCCTACCCATAGCCATGAAAGAGTTAAATTGGGCAGGTGAAAAAAATGGATATTTGTGGTGCCGCCGGATAGGTTAGATTTTCCGGATAGGGCTAGTAATTTGGGTAAGAGGGCCAAGAGTTGGACTCTGTTTCTAGTTTATTCTATTCAACTGTTGGCGGCTGTATTCTTGTTCAATCCATTTAAAGCACAGGTCATCTCCTTTCAATTGACAGATGTAATATCCTATTCATTCTAATCTAATTTGTACTGGTGCTGCATTCGTTGAACGAACCACAACTTCGGTTGGATATGTATTCAGTGGGGCCGCCGGATGATACAAACAATTCATGAGACCTCTCGATTTGCTGGGCTGGATATGTTGAGTGTTGACCACTCCATCCCCAAAAAAAATGTACCCATCCACTGACACTCTCGTATTATAGTTATAGTGCTTAACCACCCTACTAATGTATTTGGCTCCTACTAATAATAGTAATATAAAAACTCCCATTCTATTTGATGGGTGCGGGGGCGGGTGAACCATCCAAATCTAACGCATTCTAAAGTTTGATTGTCATTGGTGATATAGATACTTTTAATCTTGGTGGGTCCACTGTACTTGTGTGTTTATTATATGTGTAATAAAGTAATATAAGCACACACATCCTTGATGTGGCCGTGGATCATGAGTATTAATGTGCACAAGTCCCCGTACTAGACTCAATTTGAGATAGGGACGGTTTACTTGGCTTTAGAAGCAGGCAAGTGATCGCCAGATATGACTCCATCCATCTTATAAGAGTGATGACGACCTACTGTCCCAGCAGAAGGCAGTCGGTGATGCGGATCCTCATCATATAATGTCGGCCTTACACTTTACACACACCGAGATTTTGATGCCTGATTTGTAATAAGCAATCACAAATTACAAGGCCAGGATTCGTCCTTACTGAATTTTTGGCCTTTTTATTTATATAATTGATCAGAACAAATGCATTCCATAATCGGTTAGATAGTGGAAGACGCACATAGGAGTTAGTTGCCTTATACGGACCAAGCTGGGATTGGTAATCGAATTGGCGCCTGCCTGGCAATTGGCAACCTGGCCTGGCGGGTTTTCTCCTTCATGGCCAGTCTGTCTAACTCTTTCGTATCTCTCTCTCTCTTTCTCTCTTATACAACAGGAGGAATGAATTTCGATTTGAGAAAAACTCCAACAAGGAAGACGAGAAAAAAAAAGAAAACTCTAATTTCACCAACATGAGCGTCCAAACCAGGTACTAAAAAAACTCTCTCTCTCTCTCTCTCTAGAAATGGTTCCTAAATCTTGATGGTATTGTATTGTAAAAATGAAATGCTGTATTGCGAGAGGGTGATCAGCAGATGGCCATGGCTGTTCTTTGTATTCGCTCGGTCCGTGCATTAGTGGGTTGGGTTTGTACAAGGACTATGAAATGTAGATTGGTTGGGTCCGCGTCTAGGAGAATCGTCTCCTGACAATTCTCCCAAATACATATGCACTTTTTGAAATTCTCCCCAACCCAACCAAAGATTTTCTTTCAGGCTTTTCTTGTATTTGATTTGATGAGGCCAGAGAGAGAGAGAGAGAGAGTCTACAACAAGAGACATGTGATGTCTTTGGGGCCCCTGTATGATTATTGAATGGATTGGCTTAGTTAGTGGGCCCATTACCACCTTCATCATGGCATGCACTTCACCATGCGATGTGATGTGGGAAACAAACTGTGAAATTCTTGCTGTTTCTTTTTATGATCCTTGAATTTTTTTTGGAATTTGGAAAGGTAGATTCTGATGTGTTATGATAATTAAACTTTGTTTGCGGTTACGTTTTTGCTTACTAAAGCACTGTTTCTGATGAAACTTTTTTTTTTTTCCCCTTGTAATCAGGAACCAGAAGACTTTTCGGCCCAAAAAGAGTGCCCCATCAGGAAGCAAGGTTAGATTTTAATCTTCTTCTTCTTCTTTTTTTCTTCTTCCCCTTTTGTTTTTTGGCCTAAAGGTCTGCTTATCTTTTAATGCCTGCTTTTGTTTAAGTTTATATATATGGTCTTGTCGATAATTAGTTCCATTTCGATCGAACTCACTTGATACAAGACAATCAAGAGAAACACAACGGGATAGAAAAGATTAGATGTCAGTACAACTGCAAAAATATAGTCACATAGAAATGTAGTTTGCCTTTGGATTGCAATTCTTAAAGACTCTCACGGTCAATCTTACCATGGAATGGAAAATAACTAGAGTGGGGTAAATTCTTGGATACTCATAGTACACAAGAGGGATGAGGGTCCGAATTTAGGACACGTGGAATCCACCTTCAACAATCCGACTTCCTCTCCCTAGCTCCCTAGCCGCCAGTCTGGACTCTAGATAGGCAGAAACTATTCTGTTTTGAGTTTGAAAACTCATTTATTAGGTCATCTTGCTAATTTTTTTGCAATACACAGCTGGCGGTTCTTGTCTTTTGTTAATTAGGATCAGTGCTCGTAGCCGGGGCCTACCAAGTATTAGGACTAGCAGTACTATTTGTACCTATAAACGATGACATCTGGGTTAAATTGAGGGACGAACGAGTGAGAGAGTGTGCTGTGTATGTGTTGTAGGGGTGGGGAAATTGAGAGTTAGTTTCTGAAGGAATTTCTGTTTGGTCAATCGCAGTGCGTTCATAAAGCTGGGTCTTTTGAGCTTTGTCGTTATATTTGGACTTTGGTCAATTGTAGATAAGAGGGTTTGTTTGGGGTGCTCTTCTGAGGTTTTTCGTTTTTGATGGTCAATGACAGAGGGTTTATCGGGGGCTTTTGACAAGAAGCCATCATCTTCATCCCAGTTTGACGTCATGGTGATTCAGGTAGAGCTTGTAACTTATCTTAGTTAGGATTGTCATTATTAGAAGATGTTCTTTTTCTTGTTTACTTCTCATCAATGGCGGGACATGCCCTAATGAACGGCTTAAATAACCAGATAACTAGTTCTTGCACTCCCACTTTGTTCTTTTTTTTTTTTTTGGTTGTGAATGTGTCAATACATATGAGTATGGTGTTGTTCTTTCATCTTAGAAAGGATTTGCCACCTTAATTAACCATTGTTGTTCTACTATAATGCAGGGTGCACAGCTACATCGGCATATCACTGCTACCTTGGGCAGTGGGAACTTGAGGGAAGCAGTTCGGTTGCCCCTTGGAGAAGACCCCAACGAGTGGCTGGCAGTCAATAGTAATACTCCTTCACTTGCTACCTCTGCTTCTATAATTAATTAATGCATATATATATATATAAATATATATATATATATATATATATTTAGATTTTAATGGGTTGTTTCCGTCCATGACCCAACTGGGAACAACCCGGAAAATACTGGCTCAGGTCTAATAAGCTTAATGAGTTGATTCTACAAGGTCCAAGACCCGATGGACCAAATGACATGATGATAGTTACAATATATTTTGAGCACTATATATCCTATTTAAGTTATGGGAGAAGTTTCTCTTACCATCTGTACTATGGGCCCCACTTGGGTGCAACTTTGGTGAGCTTTGCTCTTTTCTCACTCCTATACCCCATGAACTGCCACCATGCCTCAAGCCTTTATTCGTCATTGCATTGAATATATATACATATATATATATATGGTTAAAAGACTTTTAAACTTTAAATATATTTAAATTAAGAACTAGAATAATCTGATGGAGCTGATTTTTTAAATCACTCCAGATCTTTCCATCCATCCTAAGCATCCAACTGGGCCCCACGAGCCAAAAAAACATATTGTGCATATGCGGTATGCTCCTAGGTGAAAATTTTCGACCGGATGGATTGCACATTTTGAAGTATCCATGCATCATAGATAATGGGGCTTTCCCCGGCCCGATTAAGTGTAATCAGTTCTGAGTAGATGAGGCTGGACCTCGCCCAAATCCAACCCATTTAAGCACCGTGTATTTAGTTTTTTTTTTTTTTTTCCTATTTGTAAGCCTCCATGAAAGTGTACTTTCTTTGTGATAACGTCTACTCTCCTCTGTTTCCAGCAATGGATTTCTTCAATCAGGTGAATCTTCTTTATGGAACTATTACAGAGTTCTGCACTCCAGTGAGCTGCCCTACAATGACAGCCGGACCAAGGTATATTTCTCTCTCCCCTGGGTGGGTTTTTCATTTTTTAATTATTATAATATGGAAGCAAATTCAGGTTGAATTTTCCAAGTAAAGATTGCTTTTCCTATGAAAACTCCACTTGTAAATCTTGGTACATTTGGCATACCTTCAATCCGCTCTTCATTTTTATATTCCCAACTCCCAACCTGCCCATATTAGTGGTGGGTGAGTTGGTATTGAGTTTTTTTGGAATCAAGGCAGGTATGGGTTTTTAGATGCAGGTTAAAAAGGTGATACATTCAACTTGCCCATATAAGGGGTGAGTTGGTAGTGAGTTTGTCAGAATGGGGGTAAGTATGGGTTTCTAGATTTTGGCCCGAGTGGTGTTCTAACCAGATTCAGATTTCCATTGCCTAAACTCACCCCACCCTGTTTCGCTGCTGATGATTATATATTATTGAGTTAATTATGATATACAAAACTTATTTGGCATAGCTGGTAATGGGCAATTACAATAGTAGATGCGGTGGGTTTCAAGTTCAATTCTTCCTAGAAACAATCCTAACCATTTTGATAAAAGGAATTCAAAATTCTTTAGTAAGATTTCTATTGTTTGAATGGTCTGGGTTGTTTTAATAATAATAATGAAACAACATGGGCTATCTTGCTGATGGGCATGAATTGACATTGTGGTTCCACATACTAACCATCTTCAGTATTCTAATGGAAAGTAGTTCTTGAAAGTAAATTTTGTATGTTATATCAGCATTTTATATAAAGCAAGTGCTCTAATGCAGAGGAGTCTCCACAGGTATGAATACAGATGGGCAGATGGAATTAAGATAAAGAAGCCCATCGAAGTTTCTGCACCAAAATATGTGGAATATTTGATGGAATGGATCGAATATCTTCTCGATGACGAGTCAATATTTCCTCAAAAACTGGGTACGAGAGTTAGTCACTGTCAGCAGCAACTTGTGTTTTTCAATTCAGTGTGAAAGAACTTCGGTTTTGATGTATGTTATTTTTTTTAGGGGCACCTTTTCCTCCCTGCTTCAGAGAAGTGGTTAAAACAATTTTCAAGCGCATGTTCCGCGTTTATGCCCATATCTATCACTCACATTTTCAGAAGATTGTGCATCTCAAGGAAGAAGCTCATCTCAATACTTGCTTTAAGCATTTTATTCTATTCTCACGGGTAAAGTCATTTATGGTACACAAGTTAAATTTATTTATTTTTTTCACAGAAATCCAAGTTTTTCAAATGCTTCAGTGATTTGTTCCTCTTCACCTCTTGGTGTGTTATGTAGCACATGCATGGATTCACCACGTAGTCACTTGATATGCTTGTTGTTCCCAAGATGAAAGACGAATTGTAGGATTTATAGCTATGTTTGAAAGTACTTATGACTCTAGGGTGAGCAAGTAAGAAGAAACCCTAGTCAATTCCTAGTCTTTGGACCTGACCTGGCTTGACATTTTAATCGAGCTGGGTTCAGAAACTGACCATTAATTAGTACAAATAATGGTGCATTGGACATATGATCAAGTGATTCTAGAGTTCTGAGGAGCCCAAACCTGTTAACCGCATAAAAAATCACCTGACTTATTGCTCTGATCCTGCAGCAATACCTATTTGGGTTTCAACTTTGAAATTAATCTGCCTCTATGTTAGGAGCAGTTCATGTAAGAATACATTTTAGCACAGGTACCATCAGTTTGGAATGTTACAATTGCTTCATTAATCTAAAGAGGTACCCAACCCTTGCTATGGAGTACACTCTGTTTTAATAGTGTGCAAGAACCGAATTTATGAGGAAACTGGTTTTTTTTAATTTTTTGTCCATCAAGTCATTATGTGTAGGGTATTAGTTGTTTTCTTTTTCATGAGACTAATTCAAACCTATGATGGTGCAATGTTCCCAGTTCTTGGTGATTGTTAATTGTTGTCAATTTGTGATGCAGGAATTCCAATTGATTGAGAAGGCGGAGCTCGCACCTCTTCATGAATTCATAGAGTCCATCCTGCTCCAGCATTGAGAAATCCCTTAAAAAGTAGACCCAACTACCTAGAAGAAAATATGACTGGCCAAATTATTTTTTATGGTGTAGTCATTTTTGCACTAATCGCTGAGAGAATTTTCATTCTTTTATTCGATAATTGTTTTGGGTGTGCTTCTTTGTACCCCATGGTTCAATTTTAAATAGATTAGTGATTTTCTTAGCTCCCTCCTTATATCGGGTTCCTGTGTGTATTCCAAAACAAATCAATACGACTCTTCATGCTGCTGATTCGTTCTTTCTATTATTGCTGCTGATTCATTCCTCTATTGTTGTTGCTGCATTACCAGCGCTTTCAACTTTTTTTCTCTTGTACTACTGTTCTATTTTATTTTATATTCTTGACTTCACAGTAGCTCGTTTCTCTACAATTACAGAGGCTCTCTTTTGCTGGTGGTTCTGTATAGTTGGAGGTAATCGTTGCTGCTAGGACAGAGAAGTTTTAGTTCATTTGTTAGGCACTAATTGTCTAGAGTAGAGCCCAATTTGGGTGGTTTGTTAGTGTAGTGTCTCTTAGTCAAATGAGAATTATTAAGAAAATACGATTGCTTCAAAGTGAGTTACATTGTAGTTTTCCTAGATAAATGTTGCCACCCACTTAATCGAACCAAATCAGTAACATGTTTGCAATTGAGTTGCCCCCAAAATACAACGAAGCCCAGTAGTTTGTGAGGTGGTCTGGTGTCACATCCTAGTTCCAAATCACCCTGGCTTAGGGTAATCTCTGAGGTGAGACACACATACTCTCGTGTTGTTGTACCTGTCTCGAGCCAAATATAACACACGAATGAGAGAGAAAATAACTTTTTTTACACGTGAGTCAAGCTCATTAAACTGTCAATAACATTTAATTCTTGGCGGAAGCTATAATTCATATACAAAAGTATCATTTTCCCATTCAGTCCAATTAACTATTCAAGTTTAATACAAAAGAGTTCTACAAGTATATACATTAATTACAAAAGAGGGTGTAATAAAAGAACTCTATACACCACTACCAAAAATATAATCAAAAGAATAATTAAAACTAAATGTGACCCACACATAAAGGGGCTAGTCATACAAACTGCGACATCTCCAAAATATATAACACGCGCTCCGAGGAAGAAGAAAGGTCTACGCTGGCCCTAGCTCCAACCACTCCTCTAGTCCTAGAAGTACCTCCTAGGTAACCTCTTCCCCCTCCTGGGTCTCTTCAAGGTCGGGAGCTGCACCTGCGACTGTGATACCAAGAGTAGTATTTCAATACGACGATCTAGCAAGTATAGGCATTAATAAGGAAATACATAATGTTTCAAATTGAATTGAAAAGATATTTAAATTGATAGATGTCAATGATAAGTATCAACTAAACAAATTGTCCGAAAATCGAATGATTTATGCTTGTGAATCAAATAAAATGAAAACATACTAATTGACTACTACCTTGAGCTCATTCTTTCAAAAGAGAGCGAATCTAGTTGGGATGTCACTAGCGGCCCGGCCAAAGGTTAGCTGGCTACCCGGGTCTGGAGTTCCAGTATTCCAGATGATTTACTACAGTAGTCTCGAATAACTAAACCAAGTTCATCCCCGTCGGGTATCACAGGGTCAAAGCTAAGTAGTGCCGACTCAATCGAATCAATAATAATTGAATTTGAGTAAGTTTGTATTTCACATGTCCAAATCAAATCGAATAGCAATCACATATCACCAATACTTACTCAATCAGCACTTCCTATGAATATTGAATCGGGTATACGATACTAAAGTTACGAATTGAATGTAAACAATCGGACCTCAATGAATACTAATAATGCAACAAACCTACTAATTAGGATTGGATATAAAAAATGAAATTGTACTCCAATAAGCCAACACTAAACTATTAAATTTTAGTCTTTCACCGTCTAATACAAGGTAGGTTGGAAAATTCAATGTACTACTACCTTGTTAGGTGTCATTGTTTATGAAAAATACGTTGAATTTCTAAACTAACTCTCATGGCATAGTGTTAGACTAATGAATGCCCATTGGACCAATAACAAGGTTAATGGTCCCATTTTAAGGTCATAAAGTCTCAAAAATCCTAAATCCCAATGGAAATAAGGGGTGAGCACCATAGTCATCTATTAGAGAGGATTATGGTGGGTTATAATAGGTTAAGGATGATAATTCACCCTAAAAGTTGGGCCAGAAAAGACCTAGGTTTCAGTTCAAGTTCGCTCGAGCGGACCTATCCAGAGGTTTACTCGCTTGAGCGAGTCTTATCGCTCGCTCAAGCGGTGGATACAGAAGGGAGGTTCACTCGAGCGGACCCCCATCCAGAGAGGTATACGTTCGAGCGATCCTTTTGTTCGCTCGACCAATTGCTTCAGGAGGAGGTTCGCTCGAATGGACGCTTAAGAATTCCTGGATTTCGGAATTCTCAAGTGTTCTCCCTTCCATTCCTTCTCACACTTCTTCTATCACCAAACCTGCATAATAGAGTCTCCTTACTCCCATTTACACATGTAATCCTCCCATTCATCCCATCAATTAATTCAACAAAACAAACTAACTCATACATTCCATTAAAGATTAGAATCATTAAGAAAAGAGTCTCATATGAATCAAATGGTGATTAAACAACATGTAAGTCCAAATTAAGCTTATACTTGCCTCTACTAAGAGCTTTCCAATCTTCTCACACACTTGTCTCAAAGAACCTAAAAAATCCCCCCAAATCCAAACCCTATACACAAATTACACATAGAAAATGGAAATGAATATGCATGTATGAAAAAATATGAGTCTCTTGACTCATTTGCTACTCAAAACACAAACAAAAGAGGTTTTAGTCTTACCTATATTAAGAAATCTGAATTTGGGAAGGATAGGAGATAATGGAGCTAGCTTCTTCTCAAAAGGAAGAGAGGAAGATGAAGTTGAGTCCTCTCCTAGCTTCCAAGTGCATATGCCGAAGTCTCTTGATGGTTGAGAAAGAGAGGAAGAGAAGAAGAAGAAGAAGAAGAAGAGTAGAGAGGAAAGGAATGAAAAGAAAATGAAATGAATGGGTTCATTGAATGGGTTATAAGAGATAATGTTCTCTTTTTGCAAGAAAGCCCACTAAAGTCACATATTTCCATTTTGAGTCAATTGAAGGTCCACTAGTTCAATGGTTGGTCAAATGAAGTGAAGTCTAACATGAAAATCGACGTATTCGTCGAAATACACACGATGACGCCAAAATGACGTGCAAATGATGCAAAATATAAAAATTGATATTTACAAAAAAGACCTTGCTCTACCCAACCGAGTCAATTCGGTTCCAACTCGCCTATCCAAAGTTCAAGACTCAACTAACTCGGCCTATAGAGGCTAATCAACACTAATTACCATACTTGGTAATTAAACACAATTAATTTAGCTAAAACACATTTAATGAGCACTCATTAGGGTTAAATTGGGTCTGCGTGTAACATCTGGTCTTGGATTTCCTATTTTGAAAACTATATAGAAACCGTCAGCCTCTTAAGAACCCAAGAGCAGAAAATTGTGTGTTTATTCTGATTTATTGTGTGCAATCTTGTGTGTCTGTAACCTGGCGATTACTCTGTATTCTTTTCGTTTCATGCATTCATGACTGACTACAATAGTCCACTTTGGAACAAACTATTTAGCTCCCACATACTGCTACCTTTCTCTTACTCCAAATTCTCAACCTGTTTGTTTACAAGAGGGGAGGAATAAAGAGGAGTAAGGGTTACAATAGAAACAAAGTTAATGGGAAGTGGGTTAAAATAAATGTGTTAAGTAAGTTATTGTTCATGCATTTGGATGGTTGGTTTAAAATAAACAATAATAAAGGTTTTATTAGAAAATGATGGTATAGAAGGCACTTCATTATACATTGTGAGAGTAATTCTTGAAACTTGTTTCTTCAAGGCCAGCCAAACACAGTAAGATTTAGAATTTCAACTGTTACAGCCAATTCCGCTTCTCTTTTACTTTACTCAAGTGCGGTACAGAATCCAGACCGTCATTTAGTTTAGGGTCCCACAGTATGGGAATATCTGAAAAACACGTCCTTAATTTGCAAATGAAGTGTCATTTTACTGTAGCCCTGGAAATCAACGCACGCAATGAGATTTGGGGGAGTCGGATGGGGGAGGGCCTGTACTTTCATCCCTTTGAGAGATGTTATATTTCTATTGCTTTCTTAAAATGGTCCTTGCCAAATAAATATAAGTATTCCCTACTTGCGAAGCGGAATCCAACGTTCTCTAAGGGCACGTTTGGCAATGGTCTTAGGGTAGGATTCCTCGCCCAAAATCTGCGCTAGCGCGGATTTTCTTGTTTGGCTCAGCTAGGATTTTACTATGATGGACTGAAGATTTCCGCTCTTTTGATTATTTCAAGAGTCACACCTCTCCCCCTCGGATCCGTGGAATCATCTCCATCAAGGATTTGCGGAGCTACAGTGTTCCTGGACGGTAATATAGGGTGGACCGGCTTTTGCATTTTTTTTTTTTTTTGTGTGTGTTTTTATGGGCCCCAAAATCAAGATCTGAACCGTTAATTGTATTAAGAAGGTCCATAACGGCTATGTATCAAAATTTCAGCCGTTGATTCATCATAGATCGTGAGATATTTACAAAATCGTCCAAACCGTTAAAATGCCATATTCTGTGATGCAGTGGGCAAAAAAGGGGATTAAATACAGTCCCTTGTTTTCAATTTTCTGGTTCCTGTGGGCCCCAAAATCAAGATCTGAATCGTTAATTGTGTTAAGAAGGTCCATAACGGCTATGTCCCAAAATTTCAGCCGTTGATTCATCTTAGATCTTGAGATATTTTCAAAACCGTGAGGGACAGTGACAGTAAAGGTAAGTAGTAATGTGGCCCTAATAAGTTTTTGCTTTGGGAATGTACCTTTTAGATTCCCTAATCAAGATCCAAACCGTTAGTCATCTTTAAAAACTCCAAAACGGTCACTTCACCAAATATCAGCCGTTAATTCATCTTAAATCTCCAGATATGTGCCAAAATGTCTTATTGTGCAAACTATTATTGAAAACAATCCGTTTTTTCTCATTTTTGGGTTTATGTGGGGTCCACGATCAAGATCAAAACCGGTCATTGGTTTTGGACGGTCAAACACGGTAAGGTGACCAAATTACAACCGTTGATCCTTACTTTATCTTGAGATATTTGTATAAACATCAATTGGATCATACATTCTACAACTTATAAGAATCCTCCCTCCATCCAAACATGGAACTTTCATTGGAAAATCTACTTGAGGATTGTGGCTTTCTTTGGAGATGGAGAGAATCCTCTAAATATAGGATTCTTCACCGTTTACCAAACGTGCC
The DNA here is from genome assembly GCA_038049695.1 of Cinnamomum chago. Taxonomy (NCBI): domain Eukaryota; kingdom Viridiplantae; phylum Streptophyta; class Magnoliopsida; order Laurales; family Lauraceae; genus Cinnamomum; species Cinnamomum chago. The sequence goes on from CP142451.1 coordinate 129,568,473, forward strand.
CTAAATATGCTCGTTGAGTGCACAAGAGAGATTTATTAAAATATAGATTTTCTTCTTTAGCGAAGAAATTGGACTTGGGGAGTTTAGTTTCTGAGGTCTTTTGCACACAAACAAACGAGCTGTTATGATGTAGACGTTTGAAAGGCGTCAACTTTACTTGCTTACGAACAAGACCTGGAAACCTTTAACAACATTCCAGTCTGGCTGATTGGTCATTCTACCAACCGATGGATGGACCATAGCCCACAATATATTTTTTTATGATTCAACAAAAAGGGACAGTCGGATCAGTGACATGTGGCCCCTAGTCCATATGCATTCCAACGTGAATGATTGGCCCACTTGGGTTGGTGTCTATGTGAGAATCCTGCCTTTCCACATTGGTGGAAAACCTGCTTGGAAAAAAACCACAGGCCTTATCATTTAGGCCAACAGGCAACCAAGTACTAAAATCATAAAAGTTACAAAAGAGAAACCCACACCCCTTTTCCAGTTGTTAACTCAACGTAAGGACTGTGCTCGCTTGCCGAACACTCCAAAAATACAAAGAGGAGTATAGTATGGGGCTACATGAAATAAAGCTTCATATGGGGAAATCTTTGAGACTATGATTATCCAATTTATTAAATAAACAGCTGTATTAAAAGCCTCAAACCAGTAATTTGATGGTAAGGAGGAATGAGCCAAAAGAGAAAGCCCAGTCTCAATAATGTGACGATGCTTGCATTTAGCCACACCATTTTGTTTTGGTGTGTGTGGACAAGACAATTGGTGAACAATGCCAGTAAAAGAAAATAAATGCTTAAAGGAGGTATTGACAAATTCTCCTCCACCTTCTGATCGGAACACTTTAATTTTGGACTCAAAAAAGCTTTCAACATAATTTTTAAATGTGCAAAAAGTCTGGAAAACATCAAATTTAAAACATAATGGATATATCCAGCAGTAACGAGTGTAGTCATCAACAAAAATAACATAAAAACGATAACCACTTATTGAACTTATTGGAGAGGGTCCCCATACATCACAATGAATAAGATCTAAAGGTTTATGAGAAATGGATGTAGATAAGGAAAATGAAAGCTTTGAGCTTTTGCACAAACGGCATGAAGAACACATTGTTTGCACATGTTTATGAGAAGAAGGGAAAGTAGATAAAATAGCTCGCTGGAGAGTGGATGACGGATGCTCCAGACGACAATGCCAGATGTCATTGGAGACACAATGACTGATAAGAGATGTCTTGACGCTTTTATTTGAAACCACTAACGAAAGAGCAGGACAAATAGGGTAAAGACCATGTTCAATTGGGTCTCGGAAGAGCATCCTCCCCGAAGTTTTGTCCTTCACACAAAAGCTATTGTCATTAAAACAAAAATAGCAATGATTATCATGAGAAAATTGGGGAACGGATAGTAAATTGGCAGAAGCCTGAGGGCAATGCAAAACATTGCGAAGAGAAAACTGAGACCAGGGTGTATTTAGAGTAGCAATACCAGTATTAGAGATAGAGAGAGCAACCCCATTACCAACTTATCCAGCTGCAAAAAATACAAGCAAATAAAAGTGCTCAAGAAAAGGCAACTTGAATCAAATTACGTAGCTCTGATCAGGGGTGAGGTCCAATGCCTAAAGATTTACTAAGGGAGTTGAATCAGATAGGATCTAAGGGCTTGGTTAGAATATCAGCCAATTGATTTTCAGTAGAGATGTGCTCCAGAGAGAGTACTTTTTCTTCAACCAAATCACGAATGAAATGATGACGGATGTCAATGTGTTTAGTTCTTGAGTGTTGAACAGGGTTTTTTGAAATATCGATAGCACTTTTGTTATCACAGAAAACAACCATTGATCCTTACGTAAACCCATAATCTGAGAGCATTTGTTTCATCCAGAATAGTTGTGTACAACAACTCCCAGCAACTATGTACTCAGCCTTTGCAGTAGACAAAGATGTAGATGTTTACTTCTTACTATGCCATGAAACCAGATTATTCCCAATAAAGAAACACCCTCCAGATGTACTCTTTCTATCATCGACACATCCAGCCCAATCAGCATCAGAGTAACCAACGATGTTGTTGTTGGTATCTGAGGTGAACCAAATTCCAAATTCAGTAGTGCCATTGATATATTTGAGAATCCTCTTGACCGCTTGGATATGAGATTCCTTCGGTTTAGATTGATACCTGGCACACACACCCACGCTGAATGCTATGTCAGGACGACTAGCAGTAAGGTAGAGAAGACTACCAATCATGCTTCTGTACAGGGTCTCATTGACATCTTGTCCCCCTGCATCCAAACCCAGTTTCAAAGTAGGGCTCATTGGTGTGTTTGAGGGTTTGGAAGACTCCATCCTGAATTTTTTCAGTAGAGCACGAGCATACTTTATTTGAGAAAGAAAGATGCCATGATCAGATTGCCGAATTTGTAAACCCAAAAAGAAAGATAATTCGCCAACCATGCTCATTTCAAACTCGGATGCCATGGTTTGGGCAAACTGATCAGTCATAGAGTTTGAAGTGGAACCAAAAACAATATCATCGACATAAACATAAGCAATCATTATATTCTTCATTTCTTGCTTGATGGACAGAGTTTTGTCAACACTTCTTCTATGGAAACCATGATCAAGTAAAAACACAGTCAATCTTTCATACCAAGCTCTAGGGGTCTGTTTTAAACCATAGAGAGCTTTGGTCAATCTGAAGACATGATCGGGAAAATGTGGGTCCTGAACCCTCTGTCTTCATGGCCTCTGACACAGTTCACCTAGAAATTACATGTTAAATTGGATTCCTAGTTTTGTCCATAACCCAATGAATTGGCCAACACACTTAAAAAGACCTTACAATCTCCCCCTTTGGCAATTCATGGACAAAACAACCTAGAGACAAGAAAATCTACCAAAATAAACACCCAAAGCAAAAAAAAAAAAAAAATTGAAGCTTTAGAGATGCTTAGAGATGATTGTACCTGCAATGATACTCATTCAAAAAAGAGCAAATGTAAAATTATCACCGCCATAAAAAATATAAGACAGCATAAAACAAGCAGACAACATAAAAGCATTAATCTCCCCTTTTTTGTCCTTGAATAACAAACTAAACAAAGAGAATGAAGCAAAGTTATAAAGTTTGAGATATGTCAGAGAGAGATTCCAAAAGGTAAAGATACCCAAAAGGAAACTGTTAGGTGCAACTGTCTGGTTCAATGTAGGGAAGATATCACTGATTCCCTAAACGAGCAAGAATGGCAGCCAAGGAGTCATTCACACTATTGAAACGAGCAGTCAGATTTGCATCCACAGCGTTGAAACGAGCGGCCATATTCGCATTCAATTCATGAACTTCATTTTCAAGGCGTGTCAGACGATCTGATAGGTTATCTTGCTCCCCCTCAACCTCTTCAGCAAGGTCCTCATCTTTTCCTTCAGCAAGATGAGCTTCAGATTGTTGGAGTGATCGCCTAGAGATAGGACCCTGAATTCATCGAACTCTATCAAATTGATGCCAATTGACATCCTTCGATATTAGAAATCGAGTAATCAGTACACCAAAAGGAAGAGCAACATTTTTTGCGGCGCTTGGAATTTTGACCATGACATTGTAGATCATAAGAGGAACATTTACATGTTTTCCCATTCCAATATTGTACAGAGCCATACCATGCTGATGATTAATGGTGGCCTCGTGTCCACGAGGTTCCAAATTCGCAAAGTAAAGCCAGTTAAGGAACCTGTACTTGGAGGTTAAGACGCCATGAGCAAGAGTACCGGTAGCCCAAGGATGACGAGCACCGACCAGTTCTGTGCCATACACATGAAATAGGCTTATGTCAAGTGGTTGATGATGGACAAGAGGATAATCCCATTCCGCTGGTTCTTCAATCCCAATAAAAGATGCTAAGACAGATGGAGAGATGACAAAGTTCTTTTGACGCACGAAAGTGATGAAGTCTCCATCCCGAACAGTCATATTGCAGTAAAATTCCTGAACCCAATTGACATTGATTTCATCTAAATCAAATGTATAGAGGAAATTCCAACGTCTTGCCATGAGGAAACCATATTCTTCAGTTGAGTGGAACGACGAATCAATCTATCGTTCTGAGCTAACAGCTCGATTAGCATAGAGTTCACTGTATGCTTCAGATTTTGCTAAGGAAGGAAACAAGGTAGCATCAAATCGTGACGAAGAAGATGAACCAGCAACATTTTTCCTTTTCTTGGGAGCCATTTCAAGATAAAACTTCTTTGAGGAATTTTGACAAACACCTAGAGAGCACACATAGAACAATAAAGAACATAGGGTGAACAAGAGTGTGTAAATGAGTAACAACTCTCCAAACGAGCAAAATAAAATGTACAGTATGTCCATGTAGAGAATGGACATAGACATGCACAAAAGTAACCAAATATCCCCAATCTTCAAGAGAAAAAAATCAAGCAAACCATCCGCATGGAAAACTCTCCAAAAAAAATGAAGATGGGTAATAGAAGAAACATGGATAAAGCAAGAGATCAGACAAAAATGTAATAACAATTGTGCAACGTTGAAAATTTCAAAAATGCACACCCATTGTGTAAAATTTCATCGCAACATCTCAAAAACTGAGCATATTAGCATGATCGAATGACAGAAATGAAATGAAATGATCGAAGAATACCTCTTTGGAAGACAAGAAGAAAGGTCATGAAAGGTAGCAAGCTCTAGGGTTTGGTTCCAGAACAAAATAGAATGAAAGGATGAAAGAACGAAAAAAAAATTCTCAACTATCAGAGAAGTAATCTGAGGTCCCAGCATCATCAACAACCACATTAACGGACTCCATAACTATAGAGTTTTTTATGTGAAAAACCCTATATGCCTTACTTGCCAAGGAGTAACTAAGGAAAATTCCTTCGTCACTTTTGGAGTCAAATTTGTTCAAGTGCTCACGATCCCGTAGGATGTAGCATTTGCTTCCAAATGTCCTAAAATATTTCACCGTCGGTTTGACTCCTGTCCATATTTCATATGGAGTGGTTTTAGTCCCGGGCCGAAGATAGACTCTATTCACAACATGAACCGCTGTGTTGACAGCTTCAGCCCAAAAGCGTTGAGGTACATTTTTGCTATGAATCATGACCCATGCCATCTCTTGGACAACACGGTTTTTACGTTCAACCACTCCATTCTGTTGTGGTGTTTTTGGTGCTGAGAACTTATGTTTGATTCCATGTTTTGTGCAAAATGATGAGAAATCAGAATTCTTAAACTCAGTTCCATGATCGGAACGAATACGGGAGACTCCTCCAAAAACTTGACCTTTGTTTGCAATAAGTAAAGACCATAAGTCAGCAAAGACGGAAAAAGTTTCTAATTTATCATGTAAAAATCTAACCCAAGTCAATCTTGAATGGTCATCAATAGTAAGAAAAATATTTTTTTTACCACCAATGCTTTCAACTTTTGTTGGACCCATTAGATCCATATGAAGCAATTCCAATGGTCTCTTTGTGTGAATGGAAACAATCTTTGGATGAGATGTTCTAATTTGTTTCCCTAATTGACATGGGCCACAAACATTGTTGTTGGCTTTTTGAATAGTAGGCAGCCCACGAACCAATTCCATTTTAGAGAGCCTTTCCAAATCTTTATGATTGATATGACCCAGACGTTGATGCCACATATCTGTGTTGTTAATGACAGAAGCATTGCATGACAAATCATTCTCTGTGGACACCACATAACAGTTGTCAGGGTTCCTCTTTCCATGAAGTATGGTTTTTCCTTCAGTATCCAAGATAATGCATTCATTAGATGAAAAGTGTACTGCATGATTATAATCGCACAATTGACTGATACTGAGCAAGTTTGTTTTCAACCCATCAACTAGATAAACATTTTTTATGTTGGACTTACCTAGAATGGATACAATACATTTTCCTATGACTTTGGCCTTACCTCCATCTCCAAAGCGGACACTACCTCCATTATAGTCCTCTAAGGAGGTAAACAAAGATCTATTTCCTGTCATATGTCTGGAACATCCACTCCAAGTACCACACATCTTATTCTTTAGCACTCATTGTAGTGAGAACCACATTGCAACAAAGGTCTGATTTTCTGACCCAGATGGCCTTGTTCTCTACCTTACGAGAATAATTAAATTTCCTTCTTTGTTGGTGCCTTTGATAATTTCGCAACTTGTTACAGTGTGGTCTTATGTGTCCCTTGATTCCACAGAAATGGCATATGGGAATGAAATGAGGTTTGGACACATATGATTTATGAGTGAGAATTGAATGGGTTGTATTTGGAAAAATAGTAGGCATGACAGTCATGGTAGGTCCTTGAACAAATGAAGATTTACCTTTGTTTGTAGATGTTGATGAACCATGAACATATCCAATTTCACTTTTAGAAAATGCATGTTTCTGATTTTTCAAGATTTCGTCAAGCTTCATAGATCCCTTGTTCATGCGGTTGATCGAAGACTTTGCATAGTCCAATTCTGGAATCACTATTTTCAATTTTCCAGCGAGATTATCCTTTTCTGATTTGCATAAAGTCAGCTCTTTATGCAGGTTGTCCAAGTCAGTTTCAGCTTTCAGACATTGAACCTTCACTCGATCATTCTCTTGACCTGCAACAATTAAATGATTGGATAAGATAGTGCGATGGGCTTCCAATTTTGTTACCTTTGATTGAAGTTCTGTCAAGGTCACTTGGAGTGATGCATTCTTTGCTTCTAACGCCTTTAATTTTAAGGCTCTTTTCTCACTTATTTTGGACATCCAAACAGATTCCTGAAGCAATTTTTGGTAGGCTTCCTCGATATCCTGTTCCTCATCAGAAAACTCATGAATTCTTAGATCTTCATCTGATTTGAATTCCTGCATGGAAGAAGTATTAGATAGAGCCATGAAGGCAACGAATTTTCTAGACGCACTATAAGGTGAATCAGGTTCAGATACTTCATCATCTGAATCGTCATCATCCCAAGCAACATTTAGAGCTTTACCTTTCCCCTTTTTGATTTGACAATGATTTGACTCATAGGTCTGTAGATTACCAACCAATTCTTCAACAGAGAGAGAATTTAAATCCTTATACTCTTCAACAACAACCACTTTGGGACGAAAACGTTCTGGAAGAGACCTCAAAATTTTCTTAACAACTTTTGGCTGGGGGATACGTTCTCCCAGAGTAAAACAAGAGTTCACAATTTTACTAAACTTGGTGTTGAACTCATCAAAAGATTCTAAGTCATTCATTCTGATAGTTTCAAAAGCAGTTGTTAAATTTTGAAGTTTAGTCTGTTTCATTGTCTCTGTTCCTTCATGAACGGTTTGAAGTAAATCCCAAGCTGACTTGGCATTAGGACAGGCAGAAATTCTGTGAAATTCTGCGGGGGTAATACCATTATAGATAGCATTGATTGCTTTATTGTTGCAGTTTAATTTTGCCTTTTCAGGTTCAGACCATTGGGCTTTTGGTTTCTTCATCGTTTGACCATCGACAGTCACAGTGGGATCACTGTATCCATCCACAACACTATCCCAGACTTGATCGTCTATGGCCCTCAGAAATGCAATCATTCTTACTTTCCAGTAAGAATAATTGGTTCCATCCAAGAGGGGAGGCTTATTAGTAGATGTTCATTCTTAGTTGAAATCCATTAGAGATAGAATCTAATAAGATCACACAGTAAATTAGTGTAACCCGCTCTGATACCAATTGAGAATCCTGCATTAACACAGGCAATAAACTATCTCTAGTAGATTACTAACAACTAGTGATTAATCTGATGATTAAACCTAAACCAAATAATAACAAGCAATCACACATGCAATTTGACACTGATTTATACATGAAAAATCTTGCTTGGGAAAATACCATGGGCCTTATCGTCTAGGCCAATAGACAACCAAGCACTAAAATCATGAAAGTTACAAGAGAGAAACTCACACCCCTTTTCCAGTTGTTGACTCCACCTAAGGACTGTACTCGCTTGCCGACCACTCGCTGTGCACCTTCGTCGTGCTTGAACAAGTCACCTTGAAAGTCTCTTAAGGATGATTAATTTTGTAGAAGAAGAAGAACTCTAGTGCACTGAACTTCAGATCAACTGAATAGATGCTATGGAGAATAAACAAATTTTCTCTCTTGATGATCTTCTAACTTGACTAATGAGAGAGATGCATAAGTGATATCCTTAAACGAATATTTGAGTCTCTTAAATAAGATTAGGTTATCTTATAAACAGATCATCACAAAGATAGAAGAGAATCGTTCAGATCCGAAAATCTCTCAGCCCAGCCGCTCGAGCGCATGTATGCATGCTTGAGCGCGTGAGGCTGCTGTTTCGAGCTTGGCAGTTTCTGCCCGGGCGCGCTCGAGCACGCGAAGCCACTTTCTCGAACTGTCAATTTCTGCTCTGGGTGCGCTAGAGCGAGTTGAGGCGTGCTCTAGCGCTTGAACCCTCTGTCTTCATGGCCTCTGACACAGTCCACCTAGAAATTACATGTTAAATTGGATTCTCAGTTTTGTCCATAACCCAATGAATTGACCAACACACTTAAAAAGACCTTACACTAGCCAAAGTAGGCCCAAGTGGGCCTGACTAAATGAAAGGTTGAATTGAACAATGGCCAAGGAGGTTTGTTGCCACGTCTGGGGTTTTGGTTGGTGGAACAAACTAGGCTACTACCAATCATCGTTGGATAGAACTTGCGTATTCTACATGATGATGATATAACCAATTATGTAAGCGATCTCATGATCCAATGGTGCAGATAACTTAAGGGGGTCATGGTTTATGGTTATATTCTGATCTATGGCAATTCATCAAGGGGTAGTGCCTGAATGAATGGTTTGGGTTCACAAAAGGTGATCCTCGATAATACTGGACTGGTTAAGCAAGCTGCCTAAGACGACCACCTGATCAAAACCCTAGCTCCAAAGACAAAACTAACTAACTGGAATCAATGCCAACCCAACGTCCAATCCAATTATATGCCACCTACTGGGTGGGCCACTGCTCATGAATTGCGGCAATTGCGTATGTTTATGAATTATGATTAGTCTACCTATTGACAGACTGTGAAAAGTGGGGAAAGGGATTTTTTTAATGGTAATGAACTTCGAGTCTGCTGAATTAGTGTTCCGGTGGCCCATTGATTAGGTTAGAAGCCAGCTAAGGGTAGGGTATTTCTCTATCTGGCATAACAAGCTTCCATCATCTAGTAAAACTTTCGGAAAATGGACATATAATGTCTACAAACCGTACCAAGTAAATGTAAGATGAGAGAAAGCCCGTAAGGCTGTAACCATGAATTTGAAACACGCACGGACTTACTTTTGGACAACGAATAATGTATAACTAGCACAACAATATGTTATATTAACTAATTTATTAAGAAAAACTCAGATTACACAAAATCAATCATCAAATACTCATCACAAAGATTTGGTGATTATGATAGAGCTATAAATGAAGTTCTTATAGAAAAGTGAAAAGTGGACAGAAGAAGTCGCTACATGGAGTTGAGAAAATGAGTGATTACATGAAAGTGGATCGAGAGTCATTACATATTGGAAGTGGCAAGTTATAACTCCCAATCAAAATATTAAGTCAAGGTCAAAATCACCTTAAAAGCCCTTCAACTTAATATAGTATAATGGCTGATAAAATGGTTCAAACCATTTCATTGAATTTCTTGGTCTCATTTTAATTTTAAAAAGCATTCCCCAAAAAATATAAAAGTTTAAAAGCTCGACCTATATGTCAAAAAGAGGCGAGGAAGCTCAATTTGGCCAAGGTCGCAATTTCGAAGGTTAGAAAAAACGAAAAAGCTTTTAGTTGCGAAATCCAAAAATAAATATAATCTTGATAAGCATGAAATTAGATCTACTGTCAACTTATGAGAGCGTAGCGGCTACAAGAAGGGAGATGAGCCATAAGCAATCCCTGCATCTAAAAACTTGCAATATATAATAAGAAAATATTCTCCTACATGCAGTGCTCATGCTCACTGCATATCCGGACCGGATCTATATATATATATATATATATATATACATATGAGCAAGGCTTTCCTAAGCTCAAACTTAGGATAAAATCTCGTAAGCTCATGCTTGTGGGGCCCACCGTTGGTCCATCCAAATGGACCAAACACATGACCCCTCTAAATTGCACATGACCGCCAACTTTCAGTCAAATCTGAATTTACTGGACCGTTGGATCGATTATGTATCGATCCGAATGAACTATTGACTATTAAACTTTTGGGCCCATATGGAGATGATTGAAATCACGGATGATGCTGATTTTTTGCAAAGTGGGAGATCTTAGGGAGTCCTTGAAATCCCCCCACCCCCATCCCCATGTGGGCCCCCACCATACACTTGAGCTTACCTTATCATAAGCTTGAGCTTAGGAGAGCCTATATATATATATATATATATATATTACATGTAGGAATACGAACCAATAGTATTGTCTATTTTATTATAAATTTCCCAGTTACTTTCACAATGCAACCGTGACTATCGAATAAGCTATTACATAATAATTAATATATGATGACCATTGTTCTATAATTATTCAGATAGTAGAAACTCATTGTAGATTGGTGAACCTGAGTAATCACATGGCTTCGAGTCACTATCTAATTAAAGATTGTTTTATCTCTATAAGACCGTGGAAGCTGCTTTCGTAGACAATTAATGTGGGGACTAATGGAGACTGTGGGCTCAAAATATCTTCCCATGTGGAAGACTAACATATAATATACTGCCGTACAGCACCGATCGGTATGTTTTATTCTTTTCTTTCCCACATTTTCTTGGGTAACTTCGAATAAAGTTAAAAAATAGAAGCAGAAAAGTTAAAAATATTGATCGACTGTGATTGGGTCCACTTGTTTAGGTTTATTTAGCCGCAAATCCAAGTAGGCAAAGCACTGAAATTTCCTGCTATGCCAAATTCCAAAATCTTAACGGTCCTTTCTGGAAAAAAATAAATAAATATTAATTATTAAGGCAAAGATATTATCCTTTGTTCATCATTGATTTATTTTTCAATTTTTGAATTTTTGAGGAGGGTTGTTTATTTCTCTTTAATTTTGCTTAGAATAATTAATTAAAGTAAAAGTAATAAAGAAGCACCTTAAGGTTTAAACTATCTTTAGTTTTGCTTAGAGTAATAAATTAAAGTAAAAGTAATAAAGAAGCACCTTAAAGTTTAAAGTATAGTTTGTATAAATTGTTTGCATTAAAGGGAGATTAAAAAAAAAAAAAAAAACAGATTTAGCTGGCATCCCATACTTCTGGTCAATCAAAATCATGCTAAAGTCGTCTCATCTTATATATCCTTCACTTACCACTTCTTAGTTAATGTCAAACAAATAACTCACTTTTATCACTTTTAAACAAGTGCCCACCTGAATTTGGTGGATTGGATAAGGCATACGTTTGCTCCCTCATCTTGTGTTTGAGGCCTGCAGCCTAGATTTATCTGGTACGCATTTTTGTGGATTAGCATGCGCCCACGTTACTCGAGAAAATAATCCTACTGCATCAAAGATTGGAGGGTTACCCACGTCATAAAAATAATAATAATTAAAAAAACAGTAGCCCAACTTTACGAAAAAAAGAGGCCTTAAACAATCTTTCACCACAGAACCGCCACTTACCTCACTAGTAAGTGGTGGTAGATCTCACTTACAGATTAGTTGTGATCGTTTTCACTTGGCTGTTCAAAGTTTGAATTTTAGGTATATTACCTCTTTTCATTTGTGTGGGTTTTTGACCTTTTCCCCTCGTACAATTTTTCTTTCAACATGTGTGCGGACTTAGGTCGGTCCCAGCGCCCTAGCTGGGCAGGGTCGACCCAAAAATAAAAAATAAAAAACTATTTCACCCATTGTCCATATACTGCTACATCGGTGATGGGACTACCAAACTGGCCTTTATCGTAATTTCTCACAACATTAGGGTCACGCACGTAACGTCAAAATGAATAAACAGCGGAATATCAAATTTCCTCTGCTCTCGATCTGCAGAGAGCAAAGAGAAAATAGCAAATGGCGATCGCAGTGTCGCTTCTCGTCGCCTCTCTCTTTCTCTTCTCAGCTTCCTCTTCTTCTTCTTCTTCTTCTGCAGCTGCAGACAGTAAAAGTAGGTCCTTCTTCTTCTTCTCCTCCTCTTACTAAAAAAGACATTCTCTTCATCTTCATCTTTTCACTTTCACTTTTATTTCAGATCTCTATGCTATTTATTTCTTTTTAGTAAATTTTTATGGTAGATCTGCTCTAACAACTCTCCGAAAAGCCAAGATTTGCTCTTCTTCTTTTGAAATACTTCAAATGCAGCTTCTATTGAATGCTGCATTGTTTGATTTTGGATTCGGATTCGGATTTGAGATTGTGTTTATGTGTTGCTTTCTCCCTTTCTAGATCATTGCTATCTTCGACAATGAGGAATTGGTATGCTTGATTTCTTGAAATCGCCTTTTTTTCTCATATATTATTAATATTGCCTTTGGAGATAATTGGATTGTGTTGGTAGTCTGTTTGGGATTTGTTTCCACAAACATATGATGTCGATGAAGTAAAGAGACAACGGAGTTTATTTACTGAAATTCTAAAGAAAAAAATGGGTGCTTTTTTTAGAAGATCTGAACTTCAATGTTTGTTACCTTTTCCCCCCTTTTTTAAAAGCTGCAAGCAACTTAATCTCACTCTAGAGAGGTATTGTGTAGTGTAGATGGGTCCTAGACTGAAAATCTTTGAGACCATGTTTGTTTGCATTAAAATATATATAGGAATGGAAGACCTAGTGGGGTTAAAAATAAAGACGAAAGGTGAATTTCTAAAATTGAGCAAGCATCAAATAGCATTTTCTTTTCATTCTATTTCCCTAGAATGAAAATGTTATTTGATGCTCATTTTTGGAAACTCACCTTTGCTCTTCTTTTTTAACCACACTATCTAAACAATTCCCATGTATTCTATTTCTAGTGCAACCAATCAGGTCCTAAGAGGCTACATTTTCACTAATGAATCAGTGATTTACTAAAGAGGAGAGTTGCCGATATAAACAAGAAATAAACACGTTCAATTAATTCAAACTAAACCCACTTTCCTACTATCTCTCTGACCTTCCTATTATCCATTCCTTCTCATCATCCAATACTCCCTAATACACAAAAAAAAAAAAAAAAAAAAAAAACTTCCTAATACCTCTAACAGGGTACTCTCTTCTTAATTTATTCAAAAGTTGGTAGGGGAGGTGAAAGAACTTGCTGGTTCCAGATGGGTGGGCTCAATGGCAGTCGGGCCACACAATTTTCCTAAGAGGAGGGATGCTGCAGGTGCCATTGCTGCTACCACGTGTGAAAATCATGCGGGGAGTTGGGAGTACCACATTGCACTAACTTCCTTTTCCCCTTTAAAGTAAGTAGGGGCTCCCAAAAGCAGGAATAATCATGCAAATCCTAGAGGTTTAAAGATAATTAAAGATATGGACCGTTGGTTGGAGCATCTAGGAAGGTCCGCCATGAGATTGAGTCAAGTTTTATGTCATTGGGCCCTGTCATCTCCATGCAATGGTTGAATCTGGTTATTTTACTGTTGGATGGGTCATATAGTATGGAGATCTCAACAGCTCAATGGACTTGATAAAGACATGATTATTCTTTATTGGTCAATCTCAGTGGTGTCTTTAATTTTGGGCCTTGTAGCTCATATGCTTCCTTCTGATCCAATCTTTTGGCCTCTCATTTTTACGAGTTTTTACTGACAAATTTTTTTTTTTTTGAAATATAGAACCACGGAAAATCATGGCACCATATCCTTATCCCATCTGTCTGGGTAAATATAAAAATATAAGATGCAAATCTATCACGACCCGAGCCCAAGATTCGAGCAATTAGGATTAACCCCGGGTCGCAAATCCAATTATACTTACTCCCGTAAACCCCGAATTAACCAAAGTTAAGACGAAGTCCACAAGGGATCTTGCATACGTACCTGTCAATGTACATTTTGCGGAAACATATGTATGTATACATTGACAACTATTGAAAACTGAACCAGTTCTTACATCAAGTAAAGTCAATATACATAATCCACTTTCTATCAAAGTCGACCACTGCATATTCAAATACAATGCAGGTGACATCTAATTACTATTCAAAATGAATATACAAAAGTATCTATCAAAACATTTCCCAAATATCATTTATACTGGCACTCCGATTCACGTCCATTCGATTAAACCTCCTGAATGTATCGGATGGGCCTCCTCCGCTAGTGGTGCGGCCTCGGCATGACCAGCACGGGCAACTGGGCCTGTAATGTTCATCAATAACACCGTGAACACAACGGTTCAGCAATGTATATACAATTCTACGATAGTTCATGCTACCATATATAATACCCTGTTAATTCATCAATTTAACAGTTCTAGACAATTCTATTCAGTACAGTAACTACGCATATGAGTCAAGAAATATCAATTACTAACTGGCAACTACAATAACATTTATTTCATGTCAATTCAGTTCTTCCTAAAGGAAGTAGTCATTCATTTCATGTTCATTCGTTTGCATTCCATTCATTGATATCATTGAATATTTATTAAATGGCTTATGAATTCAATGACTTTTCAGTCTATGTCTTTTAAATGACTTATCAAGTGGGACTCTTCAGTCTATGTATGTGTGGGATCTACTAGTGTCTTTATCAGAGATCACTGGCATCGCCACGGAGCTCCGGAACACCTCCGTCCATTTGCTGTAGCAGGATTGTTCATTAATTCATTGTTACATTTAGTACACGTTCCTTACATTAATCAGTTCGGTTTGACAACGAGTTGAGAAATCACTATGTAGTGCCAAGACTCAAGAAATCTATTCAATCTATTGTTTAATCTAGATTTCTAAACCAAACAAATGGGTGAAGCACTCGTTATCCAACGTACGTGTTATCCTCGATGAACATCACTTTATTTAGTAATTTGTACGTTAAAATAACCTTAGCTAACACCTATGAAGGCTTAGATATCACCAATATCAGCCCATGTGCATTAGGCTTTACCCCAAGAAAATCAGACTTCAAATCTGAAATTTCCTCCAAGTTCGGTCATCTTGTCGGTCAGTTGTCAGTTGACCGACATTTACACTCGGTTAACTCTCGGTCGGCCAGTTCGGTCAACCCCAACTTGCAATTCAGAAATTCAGAATTTCTGACACTTCAAGGATTACTCGATCGACCTGTCTGTCGGCCCTCGGCTGACCGACATCACAATGTCGGTGAGGCGAACTTGCTCGGTCAGCTTTCCAGAAGCTGATTCTTCTATGCATTTCAACCTAGTGGTTTCGGTCAAGTGTCAGTCAGCTTTCCAGAAGTTGAACCACACTAAGAAATGAACGCAGATAGGTTCGGTCAGGTGTCGGTCAAGTGTCGGTCGACCGAACTGCTCCCAGAACTCCATTACAGAGCTTCAGAATTTCTGAAGCAAAATCCTGGAATTTGAACTCTTGAGTTCCTTAAAGTCCTATAACATCATAAATCAATAGAAAAGAATACACTTGCCTCTATTTGAAGATTGATTGACAAAAACCCCTTTAGCTTAGTTTGGATTGAGAAGGAAACTTCTCAACTTGAAGTCTCTTTCCAACCTAAAATCAAGATCAATTCAAATAGAATTTCTATGAGTTGTTTACCAATTCAACTCAATCAATCAACTTGAAATTTCTACAAGGAGTTCAAATTACTTACTTGAAGCTTTATGAAAAGAAGCTTTGAGTCTTCTCTCAAGCTCAAAATCCAAAGAAACTCAAGGAAAATGGTGAAGAAGATGAAGTGGAGGAAATCCCTTTTAAAGTCACCCACAAAGCTTCAATCCTGATGCTTGATGGAGAGAAAATGGAAGGAAGAAGAAGAAAAATGAAAATGAAGTTGCCTAGGGTTTGGAATGAGATGAATGAGCTCATTGAAGCTCATTTAGCTTATATAAGCTTCTTAATTGCATTCAAGTCCATTGATTTCTCTTAATTACAATTCGAATCAAATGAATGGTCATTTGATTTAATACTCGTCGAACGACTTCAAGTCTTATACAAAAGTTAACGTACTCATCAAGATACACGTGTTGGTATCAAGAGTTTACGTATTCGACAAAACACGCGGAAATCCGTATTTACGAAAAAGCCCTTAGTTCTCCTTGCTTAAGCCTAAAACTCATCCAATTCATTTGATCTCCTTCATTATCATTTCATTAGGCCCAAATCTTTCATTTTAGGCTAATTCAATCTCATTTGGCTATAAACCATCATTAGTTCAATTAAACATAGTTAATTAGCTCTATCTCCAATTAACTAGAGTTAATCTAGATTAATTCGGGACGGAGTCTAACAAAATCTTAAAAATGAAAGAAAAACCTTGTGGCAGTAGTCATTATGTTGCCGAGCCATTGGGGTCAGTGATTCAAATTGTGCAGGGATTTTGGCAATTGGAGAAGATATAAGGTTGATTAAAAGCTCATCCTCACTTGTCAGCCCTTTGCTGGTTGAAATTAATAACTTCATTCACTTGAAACTAAGTACATCTTTTTTGGAGCTATCTCCCTTTCATGACAACTTTGCCAGAATTTATGTAAAAAAACATTTATGCTTGAACAAAGGATGAATTTAGTCTTAAGTCACATCTTTCCTATTTATTGTCTTTACACACTTGCATTGAAGTCTATTTGTAATTTTATGTTCATGTAATTGATTGTAACCATTATTTAGTTTCACTGCCCTCCTTGTATGTAATACTTTCTGTAATGTGAAGCATTGTTTCTAAACTACAAGGCATTCTCCATGTTGATGTGATCAACAGTGATAAGCTGTACGGTAGAAGTCTGAATCTGATGTTCGGAGTTCAGAATAATTTTTTTCCCTTTGTTTTCATCATGGGCTCTTTGTCGAGTCGCTGATGATAAATTCCTATTTTACTGTTAAAACTTAGGCAACCCGGCAGATGAGCTTGTGGATGTGCTCAACAAGAACCGAACTGCCCACAAATCATCCACTCTCTTTGACAACCCAGGCCTGGCCTGCATAGCATTGCAGTACATAAAAGCTTACCAGGGTAGGTGTGACGAGGTGGGCCCCAATGGCAAGAAGCCAGCTGATGCAGATTTCGCTGAGACGTTTGCACCCAACTGTGGAGTCCAGGCTTCAACACTTGCTCCTATCACAGGCCGGCTGCTGGGGTGCCAGTCAAAGTACGTCGATGCTTCTGAAGCATTCTCTGGTATTCTAGTTCAGAACAGCAGGAGCTTGGATATATTATACAATAAGAATCACACAGAGGTTGGGGCTGCCGTCAGTGGCAGTGATGGTGGGTCTCCATATTTCTGGTGCATCCTGTTCAGCGGTGGTTCACGAAATAGCAGCTTTGTGTTGGATAGTGGTGTTGCGAAGGCACAGCGGCCTGGCTGCTTCAGTGGCACAAACGATGACTGTAATGGGGCTATTGTGCACCATCAAGGCCTTCTGTGGGTTACAATTGCTGGAGTTTTGATTACAGTGGCTTCTGCCTTTGGCTTATGAGCATTTTAAATTGCATGCATTTCACATTGATTTATTTCGTTGTTGTTGTTGTTTTGTTTTGTGAGAAAGTCTACAGCACCTACACTACCAAGTTTCAGGCAATGCCGTACTGAAAACACGCAGCTGGTGAGTTGTTTGGGATTGTTGATCCAGTGGGCAATTATAGCTATGGAGCTTATATGCGATGATTGGAAAGGAGCAAGCAGTTGATCATTAAGTTTTGTGGTTTGGCTGTGGGGGTAGTTACACGTTTCAGCAGAGTCCCATTTTAACTGTTTCATTTGTGAGACACTGATCTAATTTGATTGGCTGCCATGTCCATTCACCTTTTATTGTTGGGTTATGACCTTCGCATGGAAGTTCCCAATCGCCATACATGTGTGCCACGTACACTGGAGATGTTTATTCTTGGTATGATTTAGAGGTGCTATTGTTGTATCATTCAAACAATCATTTCTGATATTTATGAGTTCCCTTCATATGGCAGGTCTCGTTTTTCTCTTTTAACATATGCACATTGTTGAATTTGCTTAACCATTGAACTATTATTGAAGTTATTTTCTGTTACAAATGGCTTAGTTTTGGCGAGTACATTGCTTGAAGGTTACAAGGTTGGAAGTTGGAATTGGAAATGGTACTCAGTTTTGCAGATGCATTTCATGAGATCGATATCCTGACCATACCATGTTAATAAACTGGAATAAAGTTCCTGGCAGTGGGCTGACCTTTTGATTTACCAATGACTCAAGGACCCATATGGATCTTCATAAACCAAATTCAGGTTGATGGGTTACCTATGGATGACGGTTCATGCATTTTTGTATAGTCACCTGTAAATTACAGTTGTTTTGCTTGCCTTGACCAATTGCAGAGAAAGAGTACACATGTAACCTTTTCATATGCAAATGTTTCATATGTGAAACACATTGCCATGTTTGTTTGGAAACACCATCAGTACATCCAACAATTTTAGATGGGTTTAGATTTTTCGGATAGTTTTCACAGATTTATTAAAATTTAAAGATTTAAGATAATGAAACTATGTCTTGATGCTCATCATTACTTTAGTAAGAGAATATTGAGCAGTCTTTATCATGAATGGAGAGTCCACAAAAGTACAGAAAATCAGTGTCTATAGATTGAAATTTATTTTATCCTTTCCATAAATTTTTCTCAAAATCTACAAAGAATTAAGATATGAGACTTACCAAGGGATTTGGTCCGACAAACCTGTATTAGGCGGACGTGTAATAACATCTTTTCTTCATATACCACCTCCTCAAATATCAAAATGATTCATGGAAAGATGCCTTATTTTTACATACCCCCTCAGCTGTAAGGATCCAAAGGCCATCCAAGGGGCCATCTTAAGGGAGCCTTCGGATGTGGAGAAAGTGTGAGGACACAATGCTGGTATGTTCATTACCCCACTTTTTCACCACATACAACCTACCCCTGATGAAAAGCCAAACTACCCCTGATGGGGAGATAGGTGGAGAATACTATCCACTGTTCAAATTTGCATTGTGACAGTTTTGTCCACCTAAAAAGAAAGGGATGAGGTGGACTACCCGCGATTGAAGAATAGGAGAGAGGAGGGGAGGAAAAAAGAAAAAAAGTCACCATGGCATGTTCACATAGAATCATTGAACGTGATGGAGCTCTCAGACAAAAGCCACAATCGCATCAAGTCTGCCCGGCAGCGGCGCTTAACTCCCCCAAATTTTCTTTGGTCAACTAAAACCACACCTCCTTTGTTTACCGGAACTGGAAAGTGAAAAATAAGAGGGAGGGTGGGTGGCTCTGGCTCATCCAGGAATTGCTACAGTGGAGATGGCCTATAAAGTATAAACAACCTCCAGGAAAATATATACATATCACCACAGCCCTCAGCCAGATTTACCTCTCCTTTTTTTGGAAAAAAAAAAAAAACCTAAGCCTGGTACTTGTAAGCCTTTCAAGTACTTGACATATTTTTGCACTCTTGATTTCCAAGGTTGGTTATTTACCACGATTGTGTGAAAATTGGATTCAAATAAAAGGTACTAGAAAAGCAGTTTCCAGCCTATTGGAGAAAATTGGAAGGAAAAAAAAAGTGTTTCACTGCCGCAGATAACAAAAATTAGAACTGCAGGAAGCAAAGTTTTCACCTAAATTAAAGATTACTTTAAAACCAAAATCCAGTGGGAAATGGTTGCAGACAAACATGGCGTAAGTCTAAAGCAAAACAGAAGATAAAATTGGTATGCGACAGTAAAAACGTTATATTTCTGCTAAAAATTAAACAAGGAATTTAATTCAGTACCATCCCAAGGCTCCTTTTAACCTTTCATAGATGCTTACACTTCAAAACCAATGCCAGTATCAGGAGAATAGCGACCATCCCAAATGATGATCCACCAACTCTGTGTATCCAGTATGGGTCAAGCCTTGCAAACCTAGAATCTAAGAGGTGCGAGATATTGATGGCAACAATCAGGAAGATAAGCAACAGAGGAAGCCAGGGAACTGATCCACCAGGCTCATTCTCGTCATCAGGTTCCAACTCCACTGATGCCTTCCGGTCAATGTAAAGTGGCGAAATCACAGCAAGGAGTATCAGAGTCATGGCAACCAGTTTTTCGGTAGATGAAACCCTGCACCCCATGCACACCCTTGGGATGACTGACCATCCTTTGTGTCAAGCAGATGGCCTCTTTGTGCCAGAATTTAAGCCATAATCAGAATGATCTTGTTTACATTTTTTTTATTTGTTCTTTTCGAGGTCTCCACGTGCGATCCTGGCTTGAAAAGATAGTGGTTTTATAGCTTGTAACTGAAGTTTTGGGGAGGAATATATTACATGGGATAAAGGAGGTTCCTCCTTGAATAAATGTGAGGATAAAAGTTAAATTGCATAGGAATCTGATGCTTCCAAGTAGAAAATATCTCCTACAAAGAGATGCCTGCTGACTAAAGTGTGTGTGTGTGTGTGTGTGTGTGTGTGTGTGTGTGTGAACAACATGATCAAGAGACGACTTTACAATTATTGCAACCTTTAACATTGATCACAAAGTGCGGAGATTTATCTACGGAGATTATTCAAATGAATGCCACTCATTAGTAGTTTTGCCTGTTTAATGTAAGCGTTATCTTCTTGGAAAAAGGGGAACATCTGGAGTCACACGTGGAAGGAGAAAAGTTGGAGAAATTATCCTCCATTTCGTTGCACATGCTAGAATCATGTAGTAAGAGTACTGGATGCAGATAAATGTATTTAGCGGATTGAAAATTGTTTTGTGTGGAGATATCTTCACATTCTTTTTCCTTGTTTCCTTGGTTCTCATAAATGGTTAGGAAATGGATGAGTGAAAGAACAATGAAGTAGTCCATGGCTCCAAGGATTTAGAGCTTGAAATAGAGGTTTAATGCACAAAAACCAATGCACGAGGAAAACCCTGTATTGGATGGTCCCGACCTCCATACTGATGGATATTGGATGGACCAATTTGTAGAGATGCAAAATTTTAAGAATAACATCTGAATGAAACCAACCAAATGTACCAAACCAGTGATTTGAAATAAGCTACAACAATTCAGAGTTTTGGACTCACATGGAAAAATGTTATTACCACCAACAGATGATTTAAAAAATTGTACCTTTTGCCGAATTCTAGCAGGCATTGCCTGTCTATAGTCAACAATTAGATGATTACTCAGCAATCCATTCTTTCTATAATTCAGGCAGCTTGGTGAGGGAGCAAGCTCTTCTACTTTCAAGTTCATTGCCTACTTGATTTCATCAGAGTTCTTTGAACACTTGCCACATATCCTTCTCATCCACATCTGCTGCATTGTGGTAAGATTCCAAGGCTTCAAATGAGCTGAGGAGAGATGCTGAGATGCCCCAGTGACTGGAAGTTCAGCAGGGAGTGCGGCAGCGGTGCTGGTAAAGGCATTTAGAACTAGGAATGCTAGTATAGGAGAGAGATCCAGTGTTCCCCCAAGCGGTGGGATAATGCCGCGGAATATGTTCAGATATGGATCACATAAAGTGCTGAGAGAGAGACAGAGATCCAAAACCACAAATAGAAGGGTAAGAAATGATATTGATTGCGAGAGGAAAGGAAAGGATAGTTATAGTGAGAATAAGGTTATGCTGGGAATGGTTTTCTTATATTTATACCGGACATTTTTTAGGAGAAAAAACGCCCCTCCTAGTTGGGCCCTGGGATGCATGATGATCATGGAAGTCCATTAGACAGAAAGACTTATATTGAAGACTGGACTTGCATGGCTCCTTGTCATTGTGTTAGTTTTACAGGAAGAGAAGCACAGAAAAACCCGCCTCTAAAATCTTTGCGTGCTGCCTAAGGAAATAAACTGGAAAAATCTTGGTGTTATGTGACTTTATGGAAAAGGGGGAAAAGAAAAATTGAAAGAAAAGAATCTGCAAAAGTTTTAAGGAGGAAGGTTGAACGTCCTCATAAATTATAGTCCTCAAAGACTACGCCTTCCACAACTAAGAAAAAAAGAAGGCCTTCACGGTATTTCCCAATAAGGTGCTATTACTTTCCTTGGAGCTAATGACTATTCTCTTTTCTTTTTTTCTTTTCCTTTTTTTTTTAATGGCGACTACTCTCTATTTTTATTACAGGAATTATGGCATACACTAATAAATATGATTGATCATTTGCAACCATCCAGCGTATATTTATCATACCATTCAAATCATGGAGCCTCTAGGATGGGGCATCTAAAAATGTTGAATAGACCAGGTGATCATAGCCATCTAATTGGTGGCCACCAAATGTCTAGTCAACAAAGCATGACCAATCATTAATCTTTAACAAAGAAAGTTCAACTAATTAGGATCATCCAATCAGTTTTTCTTTTGGATAAAGCCCCAAATATAAAGGGCCCACGATTTGGAAAGTGAAAATCGACATACAAGTTTGACACATGTTCCATTCAAATGAGCTTGTATTGCTCCTAGATCCATGTTTCAAGTCTGTTAGTGTTTCAAATTTCAAGATATCAGGCGCCAGAGACTGCCAAGCAAAATAGTGGAATTAAAAAGGAGAAAAAAATTTGGTTGCCTATTGTGACCAAGATTGGAAAGCCTACCTGAGGGGAGCAACAATGGCTGGTGGAGAGTTGGGAAACCAAGTCAAGACAAGCCTGATAACCAGCAACGAATTGTAGATGTTTAAGAAATTTATGATTCCATTAGCCACCACAACGCCCGCCACTGAATCACCCGGTAATATGGCAGCAAAGTTGTGAGCTGAAAAGGAGTTTGGACTCACTGGGTTTCTGTAACGTATCTGAATGTACAATGCAACAAAATATACATTCACATGCTTCTTCAAGAAATGAGAACACTTCATACTCAATATTTATAACAGCACTCGATCTCAAGCCACCAAATATATACCTAAAGCAAGCCTGGTTTTGGAAGTGGCCAGAATTTAGCATTTGGCTTTTAGATCATTTTAGCAAGGGATTTAAACTAAAGAAATAAACTGTTATGATGACATAAATGGAGCATGTTTGATACGCAAGATATACAAACCATTTCAAAGATACTGCAATAAACATTCAACATAATATAACGCCTAGAAGTTGAACAAGCAACAAAGAAAGGTATACTGTCCATCCTCACAAATGCCCCACTCTCATGAGATTTTGGAAAAATGAGAAATCATAATATAAACTCATCAATAACTTTGTTGAATCTCTTAATACAACAAGAGTCAGTTTCCAACCAAAAAAAAAGAACGAGAATCATAACGCAAAACCTCTAGATACTTCCAGTACCCTCTGGATACCAAGAGGCATTTTGAATGGAACCCTTGTTCAAAAGCTTGGAAACCCAACTCTGGGTGTCAGTTTTGAAACAACTCAAAAAAGTCTAAACTCAATATTAATATGTATTTTTGTGTGTAGAAAAAAAAAATTGTAATCCTGTTTTCCTGAAATTTGAATGAAAGCTCTCTCTCTCTCTCTCTCTCTCTCTCTCTCTCTCTCTCTCTCTGTTTAACAAATAAAACCTCTCAGTTCCGAGAGACATTTTGGACAAACAATGAACGACTGAAGAGTTTTAACAAACCTCTTGGTACAGTAACCTTTTTAAACTTAAACCTCTCAGCTCAAGGAATCCTCTCAGCAACTAGCAGCAACTTTGGGCAAAACAGAACAAAAATCATACCCTAGATATCCAATGTGGCAAATCATTTTAGTATTCTGAATTTCCTTACCGCCATTGTTTCCAGGACACCACTAGGTCCCAAAGGGCATTTTGTAGAGAGAGAGAGAGAGAGTGTTTACAAAATCACAACATAAAATTTTTAGTCTAACAAATTACAATGGTAGCGATAATTATTTTAAACGTCACGATGTTATGAATCCTCCTGGTGCCTAGACACATCTTGGATAAAACAGGATAAAAATCATAACGGATAATCTTCCCATTCAAACTTCAAGCAACAGAGCAATTTCGCTGCTGCCGCCAAATCAATTGGGCGTTGGTCGAGGAGCTGCGCTGCAATGGCGGAATCTCTCGCCTCAAGGAATTCTTAAGTGGTGGAATCACTCAGCCCGATCAGGAGGAATCATCAACTCTTTTTTTCTTTAAAAACCCTCAGATCCGATGACACCACAAGAGGAATCCCACATCCACAGTGTTGTCCAACGGATCAGAGGTCCAGATCTGATCATCCACGACCAACCATCATTACTGTCAACATGAGAGGCCAAAACACACTCCTCCTATTGAGGTAGGGCATAAAAGATTATTTTCTCTCATTCTAGTATCTCTTCTTTCAATCATTGCAACACGGTGAAAAGATTTGTGTTTGGATGTGACCTAAAGCGCAATCAATTGAAATCTTTTTGTGCATTTGAGGAACAGCTGAGCTTCCAAATTACAAGTATGAATATACAACTAAAAGCACTGTAAAAAGAAATAAAGAAGTGAGAAAACATTTTGGTTTAATATGATTTTACCTGAGATAAGTTGCGGAAATCTTTGGAGAGAGTGAGGAGTCTCCGAAGGAGGGGATTTTCGGCCGCAAAGGTGTGAAGCGTTTGGATGCACCGATCTGCAGCGGAGGCGATTGAGATATGCAGATTTCGGATATTATCCGAAACTTTGGGCTCTATGGATGGGAAGGGGGGCAGATGGCGAAATGCCGAAGAGATGAGACAGTTGCAGGGGAGATTCGTCGCAGCCCCGTTTGGTGCTTCTTCCATTGAGATTGAGATTGAGATTGAAAAGAAAGAGAGATAAGAAAAGGCGAGGGGTGGGTGGGTGGGGGGAGAAGCTTTGAGCTTGGAGAGATGATTGCTGCACAAGGGCGGGAATGGGATCGGATAATGTGCTGAGGCTTTATTTACTTTATTTATTTATATTTATATATTTATTAAATGGTGGTAAAGGCTATGGTGTGGTGTGGTGTGGTGTGGTGTGGCGTCTATTCTTTGGCTGCACCCTGCCAGGCCCTGCAAGGGCCAGACGGTAACGGTGGGACTGTATTATATTTTAATATCTTGGTTTTTTCTATTGAGGATGGGGCGTTCAAGTAGGCCCCTTATCCGGATAGTCGATCCAGTAAAGGCTTACTCCCAAATTGGGACCA
Organism: Cinnamomum chago; assembly: GCA_038049695.1. Taxonomy (NCBI): domain Eukaryota; kingdom Viridiplantae; phylum Streptophyta; class Magnoliopsida; order Laurales; family Lauraceae; genus Cinnamomum; species Cinnamomum chago. The sequence continues at coordinate 129,593,687 of CP142451.1, forward strand.
TGATAAATGGATGAATCTCGCTAATCCCAATGCGTGGCACAATCCCAACCTGTCAATTAAATTAATGCAGAAGCCTATTGTTCTCAACAGGGAGGAGACTTAAAAGTAGAGTGTAAATGAAGTATATGATGGGGATTGGGGGCATAGAGTTTTACTTTCATTCTATTTCGATGGATAATAGAAAGAGAAGTAATAGAAGTGAGGTGATATCAGGGAAGTAAATGGATCCTTGAAAAAAAAAAAATTTTACTGGGAGTTCTGAGTAGTTGAAAATCAGATTTAAGTCCTTATTTAAGTCTCAATGAGTAAATGGGCTCGGATCCAATTCTACCCTAGTCTCAAAATGTGGGCCCCAAGATTCAAAATATTCATTATGGGTTCGGTTCCACCTTGTTTCCGACTTGTGAGTCTTATACCCTAAATATGATCTCAATCTTTGACAATCTCACTTAAAAATTAGGATTCTTTTTCATATTATTCTCTATCTAGACTGGGACCCACCCAATCATGGTTTAAAATCTCGGTATCGGTCGCGTTATCTGCCGGGCCGAAAAACCGATATGATATCGGTATCGGTCGCGGATACCGGTCCGTCGCGGTCATCGCAGTGTGAATTTTTTTTTAATCCAAAAAAAATCACAAAAATATCCAAAAAATCCAGAATATTAGAAAATGCTGGAAAACAATATTTTTTTCCATTAGTAACAATAATAAATCAAAATCTCGGTCACCTTAATTTATGAGTCATGTCTATGTCGCAGTTCGCCGTCTTTTCCAGTATTTCATATGATATAATAATTATTTATGCTCATGATCAATTTATTAGTGTAAAATATACGAAAATAAAGATAACATATCAAGTATCATTTAATACTAAATCAATTATCAAAATAAGTTGTGAAATCCTAGACCATGAAGATAAAATATTAAAATCTGAAACATGATAGTGAGATAAATCAATCAAAAAGCACTTGGACATCAAAAGGTTTATAGTTTACCTGAAATTAGGGCAGACTAGAGAGATAGAGATTGATGAGCATGACAGTCAAATTCCAAGTGGAGTGTCGCCCACACTCGATATCATCATCATCATCATCATTTATTCGGTATGGATTGTTAAATAATACATAATAGTTAAAATAAGAGAGTATGTTGATTTTCTTACCAAAATAAAATGACTTTTTTTAAGAAATAGTGTTGGAAATATGCAAGAAAATTAGCTAAGGAGGAGGGGTTTGCTCTAAGGAAATCAGTGGAGATGAAGAATGAGGAAAAAAATGAAAAATTTAGGGTTTTTTTCCATTATTCCATCTTGGCCGATATTTTGACCGAGATGGACCGATATATCGGCCGAGATATAAAAAAATCCGATATGAACATCATCTCGACCGAGATGGACCGAGATGATGGTGAATTTAACCCGAGACCGATATATCAGACCGAGCCGATATCGGTTCATATCGGCCAATATGAACCGGTATCGGCCGGTTTTTAAAACCATGCACCCAATACAAGATTCCAATTCTAGTTCCATCTACGGTTTCGCTCCAAAAATAAAAAAATTGGTTCTGGAGCAGTTCCACTCAATATCTCTTTATGGATAAGAGTCGGGGAAAAATGATCAACAATAACACTATCCCTCCTTTTAGATAGAGTTTCGTTGTATTTTAACCATAGATTTCTTTAAAATCAATCTAGCAACGAAAAAAGGTTTAATGTGAATGGAATTGGGCCCTATCCCCGATTGTGGGGATGAGAATGTGAAAATCTTCTACTTTTATTTACCACTTTTGGCTCATTAAAGGGAAAATTCTCTGAGGCTAATGAAGTCTATAATAAATGACAGAAAGGCAAATTCCAGATTATTGGATCAACGAACCAAATCACCAATGGCACAGCGTTTTCACATTTCTCGCGGCATAGGATTATTATTTTATTATTATAAATATAAACAAGGGATCACTCTCAGAGAGTCAGATACCATCAATATATTCGAAAATCAGCCACATGTTTTATTACGCCCACCAACCATCTCCTGGCAGACGCGCTATTACACAATTGCCTCCAATAGCAACTGGACACGTCACAATAAGCAAGCAGTTAACGCACTAATCTCCATTTCAGTCTTAAACACGTGCTGCACGTGTGATTATCCGAACCTCCTCCGTTCCGTATAGTCAAAAACCTCTCGCCCCTGCTTTGCCTTGTCTTCTCCCAAAATCCCTCTCCCAGTCGCCATTTCCCATTTCCCATTTCCCATCTCACACTCTCCTTTGAATTTCAAATTCCCAATAAACTCATCTAATCTTTCGATCATGGCGACTGCAGATCTTATACGGCTTTCTCTCTCTTCTGCTCCTAAAATCAGCTTCAATCACACCAGATCTCTATACAATCCTCTACTCATACGACCCTCTCTCTCCTTCCGACGGAAATCTCATTCCAAAACCCTAACAGCTCCGCGCGCAAAAGCAGTCGAGATCGGAATCCCGTCCGAGAAATCCCAGCCGCAGAAGCAGAAGGAATCGAATTCGGCCCTCATCGAGGTCGGCGGCATGATGTGCGGCGCCTGCGCGTCCCGCGTCAAGTCGATCCTGTCGTCCGACGCCCGAGTCGAGTCGTCGGTGGTCAACATCTTGGCGGAGACTGCTGCGGTCCGGCTCAAATCGGGTGGTCCGGATGTGGATGCGGTGGCGGATGATCTGGCTGGCAGGTTGACGGAATGTGGATTTCCGTCGAAGAGGAGAGAGTCGAAGCTGGGGATCGGGGAGAATGTGAGGAAGTGGAAGGAGACGGCGGAGAAGAAAGCAGCTTTGATTTCGCGGAGTCAGAAGAGGGTGGCATTTGCTTGGACGCTTGTGGCATTGTGCTGTGGAGCTCACGCGTCGCATCTGTTGCACTCTGTTGGAATTCATGTAGCTCATGGTATGGTATGGCTTTTTTAGCAAGTCATGATAACATTGTAAATGGATATCAATACAATTCATCAATTTTATCATCGGAAGTTTTAAGCTTTTTATTAAGTGGTCTTTTCCTTTTTTTTTTACATCTGCATCCGCTATAATGACACAAGAGCAGTGCAATAATTAGCTTGCAAATGGGCAGTTAAAAGAAAAATTACAGCTTACTGTTCCAAGAAACAGATACAATTCCACCACCCAACAGTTGGCTAAGAGTGTTTATTGGAGTGCATTTCATAGCATTTCCCATCCATGATGTGTCCCACAAGATAATTGTCGTGTGTTACTGAAACATGTGCCCTGCCAATAGAATTCAGGATCAATTGGATGATGCATGCCTTACATTTCTACTTTGAAATTATCCGAGGTTCTCAACTATGAGGGGGCTGGCCTGCAATTGGACCCTAGTCAATTGTCCACGTTCATTGACAAAACACACTCATCAATCCTAGAGTTGAGATTTTCTGATTGGGATATGGGTTTTGGGGAGTTGACTCATTCATATTTGGACCACCATATGGGAGTCCTGGGATGACAGAAATATAATGTGGCCGCTGCCTGTTGGGCTATCATGAACCATCAGTTGGTGGGGTCAAGCACCTACTTCCCAGTTTTTGCATTGTTGATTTGTTTGTTAATTTGATAGATTTGGGAAAAAGTTTCCTTTTATTAAATAAACTTTTATCATGGTGTTGATTCTATCTGAAGTTACTTATCATTTTGCAGGATCATTTTGGGAGATACTGCATAACCCTTATGTGAAATGCTCTGTGGCTTTGGTTTCTCTATTTGGACCAGGGAGAGGTATCATTGCCATTTTTTAATGTGATGCTTATAGATGTGGAATTTGGATGAGTTGGAGTTTGTAAATAAGATTGTAGTTGATTTTATAATTCAGCATTTTAAATACTGCAAAAGTTAAGAACGTGTTTTGGAACTCATCTGGAGACCTAAGCCACCCTGGTGCAAACGTTTTCAAGACCTCAATTTTTATGATTACCTGAAGAGCAACCGGGTTTCTCATATGATGATAATTTACTTTTACCTCTTTGATCCCATATCCATTTCACAGTTCACCGGAATTACCAAGTGACTTCTGATTTTGGTGCATACAAATGGTACTTGAAAGTATTTAGTTGTACCCAAAGTTTCAAACTGTCACCAGTTTGAATCTATTCACACAATGGATGTTCCCATGTCTGCTTAATGTGGATGCATTATATGATTAAGCAAAATTTTCCAATATTTGTGAAAGAAAAATATTTTACACCAGGCTTGAAATGCTTCACTCTTTGATTTTTATATAGTTTTTAGGTATTTGTAACTTATTTATTCTCCATTACATTTCCCAGTAACATCCCGAGAAAAACCAAAAGTTTGAAAATATCCCATTACTTTCCCAAGGCAATAAATTCCCAAGTTTGTGATTTGGGACAATGGTGATTGGCACCATTAATGATTTGGATCTGACACAGAAAAAAGACACTGTCCGCCTAATGCAGTTTCTGATTTCCATGCTGTTTAATGCCTAACCGAATGGATGACCATCCATTTTTCCAGTACAAATGCTAGCAATTCATGGAACATGCAAGAAAAATAAAGAAAGAAAAAAGAAATGTATTGCTCAAGCATGTAAAATTATCAAAGGAATATGGGTTTTGATCATTGGCAGAAATCATAAAATTGATCCTGGATTGGGAATAAATAAGGCTATAATGATGGTGATGGTGATGATGGTGATGATTGATACCCGTCCTACTGATAAAATGTCTACCAGGGCCCCCTGGAGGTCATCTTGTGAACCGTGATCTTGTTTTCCTACATGGCAGATTTGCTATTTGATGGTGTGAGAGCATTCACAAAGGGATCACCAAATATGAACTCTCTTGTGGGATTTGGATCAGTGGCTGCATTTATTATAAGCACAGTGAGTTCATTATGTATACACTATTTCAGGAATGACCACTATCTCTCTTTCTAAAAGTTTGTTTAACAGTTTCTTACTCTATTTGTTGTAGGTATCATTATTGAACCCAGACCTTGATTGGAATGCATCCTTTTTTGATGAACCGGTGACATTTTCATTTCTCTCTTTGCATTCTCCTTTTAATAACAAATTAGACAGTCTGTACCTTTTTGGGTTTAGTAGTCACATCTTGTGATTGCTCAAAGATATCCAAGATTTCTTTTACTTTTCATAATGAATATCCATGAAAATCGACTGCCATGGTGAATAGAAGTGGCATACATTGTAATCACGGTGCCATATGTTTTTTGTGTGCATGTTCATATATATATATATATATATATATATATATGGGTAATATTCAGGTGAGGGATTCCCCTTGGTGAGGGACAAACTTAAAGGGGCCCATGTAGGGCCCCACTATTCATGGGACTTGGGGGGATGGAAAGAGACATCTTAGATGGACCCATATATCAAGTTTGGGGTCAATCCCATGCCTCTAACCAATTCATTCGTGACCCACAAATTTAACGACTTTATATTAAAGAAAAAAATTTGACCTCCAATCCAATGGTCCAATCAATTTGGATAAGTGAAAACTTGATAGATTTAGTGTACTTAAGGAGGTTTTATGTATGTAGATGGTTCGGATGGATCATAAAGTCCGCCCAACTATGTTGTCCCTCACCACGTTGTGGTGAGGGAATCCCTCACATGAATATTACCCTATATGTATATATATATGGGAAATGCTCCTATGAGAGATATCTCTCACCTTACTATGAGAGATAAGGTGGGGCCCCTCACATTTAAGTTGTTAGCATTGGATATGGATGTGAGAGCCCCCACCTTTATCTCTCATAGTAAGGTGAGATATGCTCTCATAAGAGCACCTCCCATATATATGGTTTCTTTGGTGGCATTTCTCTTGTTTTACATTAAATTCCCTAATGTCTGCCATTTGTCTCTTAAAGTACTGTAAAATTACAAAGATAGGGTTACAGAATATGTTTGTTTTATTCTAGAATATATGCAAAAAAATTTTTTATAAAAACCTGGTTTTACATATTTATATACATGATGGCAGCTTTCCTTAATTTAAAAATCATGTTGTGGAATTGATTAAATAAGCTAGCCCTCATGCAAGTATGTTGCTTTTTAGTATTCAGGTTATGCTTCTTGGTTTCATACTTCTTGGACGTTCTCTAGAAGAAAAGGCCAGGCTGAAGGCTTCCAGTGATATGAATGAACTCTTAGTAAGTTACTTCTGTTGACATGCGCATGTGCTGGTTTTCTAGCTTTATCAGCTCAGTTCGCTAAACAACACTGTCCTGCTGGGATTTTATCTTGCTTCTAACATGTCTTCAGCCAGCTTTTAATTGATTGCGGGCAGAGCAGAACTTCTACTTCTTCTTGCTGTTGGGTGGTTTTGTGGGGTGGGGATGGCCCTGCAAATTTTTTGAAACCTTATGAGATTTTACATATACCCCCTAAATTTTATTTTTTTTTAATAGTTGCCTCCTCAAAGGATAATTTCCTGGGTCTGCCCTTGATTGCAGGGTGATCAACAACACAAAACTAAACAGAGGAGTGGAAAAGTAAAACACACAGCTGATCCCAACTGGATGGAATTGGGAATAGGCTTCAATGACAATAGTTTTGATTTTGATCTCCATGAAACTTTATTCTCAGAAACCATTAAAAAAAAAAACTTTATTCTCAGAATTTGATTCGGCTTGTACATGTGCTGATATTTGTATTTTATATACAAAGGAAATTACTTGTCTTCGAAACATTCTTCTATATCCTACTTAAATACAATTTGGGGTGTTGTTTAATGCAATGATTTTTCTTGCAGTCCTTAGTATCCTCGCAATCACGTTTGGTTATTGCTTCCTCTGAAAGTGATCCCTCAATTGATAATGCACTTAGTGCTGATGCGATATGTGTTGAAGTTCCTACTGATGATGTTCGAGTTGGAGACTCAATATTGGTTTTGCCTGGAGAAACTATTCCTGTGGATGTAAGTTGCTTGGGCTGTAAACTTTGTTCATCATCATTATCATCAAAGCCTTGTCACACAATCATTTGATGTCAGAAGACTTTGTTGTTGCTATAAAAATATTGTTGGCTCAAACTTCATAGTCATGGTTAGTGGGTTACATGCATTTCTTTTGAGTACCAATATTTTGATTTATTGTTCCTTTATAGTTTGTTGATAGGCTGATCTTTGGGATTCAAGACCATAACATTAAGTAAAACCTGATGAATTTCATGAAATATATGCCGCTGTGGCTTATTTTTACATATATTCTTATTTATGCAAAGAGATTTCAGATAGAGCTTAGTTTGGAACGAATATCTTGTGAAGATCTAGCATGCGGATAAAATCACTTGCGCTGATTGATTTGATTGTTCTTCCTTTTGGATACTTGATTCTCATTTATCATCCTGGGCATATGAAAGGATGTTTTGTTATACATCCTTTACCTATGGGTTTGAACATAATAAAACAGGGTTGAGCCTATTGCTCAGTTGGGTGGTGACCTATCCCACAACCATGTGATCAAAGGGCTGAACCCGGCATTCATCTAAAAGTTTTGGAATGAGAAGCCATATCTAAGAAGTGGGAACACTATTCGCGATGATGGACCAAGAGCTTAGAAATTAATATAGTATACAATTCAAAATAATTTTTTATACATTATGACAGGTCATGTTTGTTCAGTTATGATATACATCACAAGGACGGACCACAACCTTAAAATCATTATAGTATACAATTCAAAATAGTGTTTTATATTTGTGGCAGAAGATGTTGTTTGTTCTGTTACTATTAACATATTTCTTGTTGCCTTTGCCAAGTGCCGACTGCTCTGCTTGCTTTGAAAATGAGAAAACTTGGAACCTAGTGGTGCCCTATTTGTTATTTGGAATGAACCTGATTCCTTGATTGTATATTTTCTCCTTTCTAAAATACAAAATTGAAAGTGTTAATGTATACCAGGCAATATATTGAGTTTTTTAATCCTTAATTGTTGAACTATGATACCTGGATACTTGTACATGCCAAACGCATCCGTGTCAGATTGATACGACACTTGTATTAGTTACTGATACTGTACCGATGCTTCTAGGGTACAGTATTATCATATCCTATTTACCAAGCCCATTATTTCATGTAGTTCTTTTAGTTTTCTTACTTTTCAACATAAAAAATGTTAGAAAAGGACCTAAACAAAGATAACTTCACTAATTCAAAAGTGATCTAAAGAAGAAATTAGAAAACTTGTATCCATATCCATGTCTTAGATTTTCAGAAGTACAAATCTGTATCTTCAATTCCCATATCTTCTCTGTATCTGGGCATCATAGTTGTTGAAGTACTTTCACTTTTGTCATCTCCTACTGGCAATTAATCATTTTTTTCTGAACTTTAAAGACAATTTTTTATTCCTGACATTTAAAGTCTTATTGAAATTGTGTAAGTCATGGTAGTGTATACTATTAGAAGAGTTTTTTTATTACAGCCTTGTGAAGGCATTCTAGTCTTTTGAATGAAGGCCCTTGGTGATGATGATTGAGAATTTCATTCCAACAAGACCACTATGCAGTTAGTTGGAGCATTTTTGTTTTGATTCGTTGTTCATCATTTATCTTATTTTAGTAAATTCTGACTTTCATTATATTTAGGGGAGGGTTCTTGCAGGCAGAAGTGTCATTGATGAATCCATGCTCACAGGAGAATCTCTTCCTGTATTTAAGGAAAGAGGTCATATTGTTTCAGCTGGAACAATTAATTGGGTATGTCTCTTTATTGTTAAATGGTTTTACATTGTGAATCTCCTATTTACATTGTAAATTCTGTGAATTATACTGTTCTCTTTGCATTTGATGGTTGAGGTTTTTAGTTTATTACAGTTCCTTTTTTTTTATCAGTTATACAGGAACCATTTCAGTTGTCTTGGAAATTTAATATCATACTCTACTTTTTCCAGGATGGTCCTTTGCGGATTGAAACCTCAACGACGGGCTCTATGTCAACAATTTCCAAGATTATTCGCATGGTTTGTCGAGTTCTTTCTTTGTTTCAGCAAACTAACTGTGAAATTATTATGTTTTGAGGCAACTTAGCTAAAGACACAGCTTCCCTAAAAGCGTCTAATTTGGAATGTCACGTGATGATTGTTTCCATTAGATTCTATATTAGGACTGCTCTTCTAGACATTATCTGTTTCCTTTTATTTTGTTTATCTTTTTATTTATTTCTTGTATATGGGTCAGTTCTATTTATCTTGGATCTTATACAGAAACATCAAGAAGCGAAATACCTACATACAAATAAATGAATCTATGGGTGTTGGTAATACTTGGTATCAGACTATGAGGCATTCAATGGCAACTTCAAGGGGCTTAAAATGCCGAGACTTCTGTAAATCTGCCATTATTTATATGAAAACATGTACCTAAAAGAGTAAAAGTGCATCAGAGATATATGAATAGCTTTCTTTAAAAAAACTATTTAAATTATTAAATTTTATATAAATGCAACGAAAGGCTTGGGATAGATCGTAATGGAGAACCAGAATTCATGTAGCCAACCCCAACACAATTGGGACAAGACTTTGATGATGATGATGATGATGATGATACAAATACTATAAAAATATATATAAATTATATATTTCTTTTTTTCTTGTAAGACACTATACAGATACAAGTATCATATATTCATTTAAAAAAACTATCATATATGGAATTGTTTTTTATTTTTATTTTTGAGAATGAAGTATTCTTTTGTTTCATAAATCTACACAAGATGACAGTCAGACCTACTATTCTATATAGACCTACACGTGGGGGCAACCAAGAAACAAAAAGAAGAAAAACTACATATTGTAGAGATGTGTGTGCTAGGAATGATGTGTGGAGTTACAAAAAATGATATAATTAGAAGTGAGCATATACGATGAAACTTACAGATAGCTCTCATAAAAATGAAAATCAAGGAATCTTGTTCAAGATGGTATGAGCATGTACACAAAAGACCATAATCAGCCCCAGTGAGATGTGTTGAAGAGTTACACGTTCAAGGAACTTGGAAAAGAGGGAGAACAGTAAAGACCTTAAATGATGTAGTAAGAAAAGACGTCATGGACTCTGGAGTTAAACATGGGTATAAATAAGCTTGTTAAGAAAGTTGAACTCACAAAGTTTACCCTAAATTATTGGGATCACCCTTCAAGGAAGATATAATAACTCAATAATTTTGTGTTATTTTTCTACATTTTAAAATAAAGTAAATCTGTAGAATCAATCTAGATATGAACCATTTACTACATTTATAAGTGATATGTTGCCCTTTCTTAGGTTGAGGATGCTCAAGGCCGTGAAGCACCCATCCAAAGGCTTGCGGATTCAATTGCAGGGCCTTTTGTGTACAGTGTGATGGCCTTATCTGCTGCAACATTTGCTTTCTGGTATGTGCATTTTGTTTCCAGATTACTTGGATGTATGTATGTATGTATGATGCAGCCCTTACAAAGTGGACCCATTGGTGGGCCCCACATCAAGTGGTGTTTAAGATATTCTCAAATGCAAAACTTCTATTTCCATCCTTGTCAAGATCTCTTGTATTCATTTTATTGCTTCCATCATTATAGCAAACTTGGCCACTACCTGACTCTGGGCCATTTTTCTCCTGTGGCTCCTTTGGAGGATCAGACCTTGCTATGGTACCAACATGAAGCACAGGACAAAACTATATTTTTCAATCATTTGAGACAGATACACATAGTTGGCAATTGGGCCTGATTTCTTCATTCATGACAGCAAAATAAAGCCCGACATTCCATCCTTGTCAACAGATAAATCAATTAATCGACTATTCCGAGCATAGATGTGTAGGATCAAACAATGACATGATTGCCCGAAAAATGAACACAGCGGACACCTTGACAAATAAACCTTTGACAAGGTTGTATGTCAGTTTTCTGTAGGAGACCCAATAAAGAGATTCTTATTCCATCAACTCCACCCAATACTTTGTTGTTACATTGCCAATGTATAGGAAGTGAAGAGCATCCTAACCCCACTTTAAATAGCTTTCCTAACCTAGTCCATTCCATCTGTTTTTGTAATGATAAAATATTTTAAAAAACTAGTTAAGCTAGACTAGTAATAAATTAATAATAGAAACTAAATCTAAGAATAGCTGATTCTTACCATTCTAGAACTCCTAGTAAAACTCGCCTCGAACAACTGCAATAAGGAAAAGAAGGTTTGCATTATCTTGAACATCACTACATGTAGACCCCTCCTGTAGGTCCACCTCATATGTACTGCATCAGTATATATATTGTGTATGCGCGCACGTGAGTGTGTGCGTGTATAACTAAAATCAGTCTACAATTATCAGGGTTGTCTTTCTGAAAAATGAAGTAGGGAGTAAAAAAATGTCATCTAGCAAAAAAAAAAATTAAATAAATAAAGAAATAGGGGCTAAGGAATACTGTTATTATTGTGATTTGCAATTTATCATCTGTCACATACATGTTCAGGTATTATATTGGAACACACATCTTTCCAGAGGTGTTACTCAATGACATTGCAGGACCTGATGGGAATTCATTGCTATTAAGCTTGAAGCTCGCTGTGGATGTACTGGTGAGTGTTGGATCTGTGTTGGTGAACTAACAAGTCTTTTTTATTTTTAAATGAGTAAATTCTAATAAGCATACCTTTACTTTCTGAAGAGGTGCCTGGGTTTTGTTTTGAGAGAGAGAGAGAGAGAGATCACAAAGATTTTGTTATCAATGACAAGAAAAGGATGTGCAGCAAGTTCGACCCAAAAAAGTACTCAGGAAAAGTAATTGTATATACAACAATCCATTTACAGTTATGAAAGCCTCCATTTCTTTCTGCTCCTAAGTTTGCCAACTTGTTCACTTCCTTATTCACTTCCCTTGATAAATGACAGAAAGAGACATTTAGCCCCTTGGCTAGTGATCTCACTTTGTTCAGCACATGAAAGAATTGTCATGACTTCTGATTTACCTTTGCACTCCTTGAGTGCCCTTGTACTCTTAACAGACATGCAAAGAAAACTTTATTCAGTTTCTTTCCCAGTGGTCTTGATCTCTCTGGCCTATTGGAGTCACCAAAGCCTGCCAGACTGGAGTAATATACTTCAGTTTGTCCATTCTCATTTTCTGTAGTTGCCTCAGTTTGTCCATTCTCATGATCTATGTTTAGACTGTAGCCAACAGTTGGTCGTTTAGAACTCTTACATCTCAGTGAAAGTGTGGTAGACTGGCTAGTGGCTACCACTGGCCATCTATTCATGCTTTTGAATCTCTATGCAGATCCAACTTAGAGATGTTAAAGAATGATTTTTCGTGCAATGCTGTTCAATTAATGAAGCCCTGATTCTTGCCATTGCGAGTCCACATTGTTTTTCTCAGCCAAAGAATACAGCCCAGGCTCCTCTTCAGCATTCTTAAGCCTCACATTTTCCAACTTTTATTCCATAAATTGGATACTAAACTTGATGCATGCTAGTTGGATTTGAATATTAAGGAGTGCAACCACGTAACTGCAGTTCTATTAAGTTTACATAATATGGGATTAGATATGCCAACATAAGGTTCCAATTTCTCTTGAACCAGAAAGAAATAGTTTCCATTTGACGATTTTAGTGGAAAGCACACCCCATCCAATGTTTTGAAAGAGTCTAAAGGTTGATTTAGGTGCAAAACTTTCTGCCTATGGTGCCACATGTTTTAAAAATCTTGCTTCCAGTTCCAGCTCTTTCTTCCTAGGTGCCTTACTTCTCCGCATTTTGAGAGTTGCTACTTTTCTCTCCATATTAAAACCCAGTAATCAACTCGCTCCATTTAATGCATGTGTCATTCAACTAATGTAAAATAATAAACACACACACAGCACATATAGCCACCTTAACTGAGGCAGATGTTAATACCATAAGCTGGAAAACCATGTGCATACGCCACTTATCCCTAGTACATTTGCATCATGCTTGGGCATAAGTTTGGGGAAACAATTAAACCAGTTAGTTTTTAGAATACCTTTTTAAGTGAGAAGTTTAAGTGGAAAACTCAATTTCTCTTTTCAGGTGGTTTCTTGCCCTTGTGCACTGGGGCTTGCTACACCAACAGCTATCCTAGTGGGAACCGCCCTTGGTATGTTATCATACTCATTTGCTTGTGTTATCTGTTAAGATTTTAACTTGGATCCATGCATGTTAATCAATGTGTTAACTCCTTGTGATGAAAAATTTACCACATTCAACCTGTGCCCACAACGTGGGATTTATTTGAACCCCTTTAAAAATATTCAGAATACTACAATGCTTGATTGATGTAGTGGCTTTGAATGATGTAGATGGTAGGGCTTTTTTTTTTAGAACACCTTCATTTGAGCCTAATTTCTCTTTGTCGCGTTGATGTATGTACAGGGGCAAAACAAGGACTTCTTGTAAGAGGAGGTGATGTATTGCAGCGTTTAGCCAGTATAGACATTGTTGCTTTAGACAAAGTAAATCCCATATTCATGTAACTTCTGTATTTCATGCGCAATCAAGTTTCATCTGGGAAACACATTAAAAAGATCATTCCATTTTTAAAAATATTGCTCGTAAATTGTATGGTAGTAAAGATGGATTTGAAGAAGTGCAACCTATCCGAGAATTATCACTAGATAATGATCTTTTTTTCTAGGGATGTGGTTGCATTTTCTGTAGGCATCATTGATTCGATCATAGTTTACACCAATACCGACATGTAGTGCATATTGTCCAATATGTACCACTGTATATATGTGTCAGAACAATGATTCAGTTCTCTGGTAGTATCATATTGGAACTGACTCCCACCTTCTGCTTTTACCGTATTTGAGTTACTGTTTTCCATGTAACCTGGCTTTCTCAACCTACAGACAGGAACCCTCACAGAAGGAAAACCTGCTGTTACTGCTGTGGCTTCATTGGTTTATGATGACTCCGAAATTCTTCAGCTTGCTGCTGCTGTGGAGAAAACAGCATCTCATCCAATAGCAAAGGCTATTCTAAATAAAGCAGAGTCACTGAATTTGACCATCCCTATCACAAGAGGACAATTAACAGAACCTGGTTTTGGATGCTTGGCAGAAGTAGATGGGTCCTTAGTTGCAGTAGGTGCTATGGAATGGGTTCATGAACATTTTCAGAAAAGATCATCAGAGTCAGATTTGCTGAATCTAAAGAAATGTATAGAACGTACATCTACAATTGCTTTATCTCCATCACAGCACTCAAAATCAGTTGTTTATGTTGGACGTGAAGGGGAAGGTGTCATCGGTGCTATAGCAGTATCTGATATTCTGCGTGCTGATGCAAGATCTACGGTAAATAGGTACTTTTCCTTCCCTATAATATTATCTGGTTTATACTTGCACTTAGACAGAGACATCTGCTGATGCTGAATAAAATCTGAAAATAGGTTTTCTTCATTTATCTTTAAGTGACTAATTGTAAAAAATTGAAATGCATCTACCAGAGCACAGAATGCTCTCCTATTGTCAGCTAAGTAGATTTTTTTTTTTTTTGGTAAAAAGCTAAGTAGAGAGTTAATTCAAATAGAAATACTTACATTATTCATGAAGAGGAATTATGAGATTATTGAAACAAAGGATATGCATTGCATCCTTGGACCTTGAGTATGTACAGACGGGACCTCTGCCTTTGTGTGTTTAGTTGATTGGCGGGGCTCTCTTTCTTTGAGAGATTACCCCAAAAAATCCCTGATGGAATAACCTTTGCTCTTCTGTTGACTGCCTGCAAGGGCCAAATACCAGACGTATGGGCTCTGGGTTGTTTATTGGGGCATGATTTATCCGTCCAGCATTTGGTGAGCTTTATGGCCTGGTTTGAATATATGGAATCCTCATGTCAATGCAAATCTAGAGTATGCCACCTTTTTTGTTAGGAATGGGGGATTCCTCCAAAAGATGCCAGATGAAGATTACATGATATCCTTTTTAGTAAGGGCAAAATTAAACATAGGAAAACCGGGATTCTTCCAATGTGTCCCTTGGCAGGTTTCCATGCATCCAAATGAGCCTGCCAGAATACTCTAAACCTAACAGATACGCGCTTTTCCAACTTTTGAATGCCTTTTTGCCTCTTTTGTTAGTTAATGTTCTGAAGATTGACTCTTGCAAAAAATACAGATGCTTTAATGAAACTGTGTGCTCTGGATCTGTAGGTTGCAGCAAAAGGGAATCAAACCTATCGTTCTATCGGGTGACAGGGAAGAGGCAGTAGCAAGTATAGCCAAGATAGTTGGAATAGATAGTGAAAGTATCAATGCGAGCTTAACTCCACAGCAGAAATCGGGTCGTATTTCAAGTTTACAAGCTCAAGGACTTCGTGTTGCCATGGTGACTTGACTATATTGATTTCCTCTCGAATAAGGAAAGAAACAAAAAAAAAAAAGAGAAAGAAAGAAAGAAACATCATCTTTATAATCCAGCAACCGAATACCATTTGTTATATGGTAGGGTATGGCTACCCATATGCACAGCAACACTGTCCACACTGCTTAAATGTACTTAAATCCAAACTTCCAAAATCTTGGTTTCCACTGTAGATGGGTCACGGTCCCATATTGAGGCCGAGGGCATCATCTTAACCTCTGACCCATGGAGATTAGTTCAATGCATTTGGAGAGTTGAGCAATATACATGTTAGGAGCATTATACGTGTTAACAGTGCATTTGATTGCCACCTGTCTGATATTTAGGATCATCTCTGCAGTCTTTTTGTTATCTACCCAATCCACATTGCTACCTGCTTTTGGGACAGTTTGGATTGTGGTAAATGGCTACCTCTTGTAAAGTGCAAGTGTGCATGTATATGGATCATCATATTCTGGAAAGATGTAAAATCGTGCCAAAAAAAAAAAAAAAAGTCTGATACAACTTTAATTATTAGAACACATTTTTTTAAAGTATACACTATCTTATGTTATTTCTTCTGCTGGAAGCTGTACGTGGAATGCCTTGCAATTATTTGGCATCTTAAGAGGAAAAATGAATGTCAATTTCATTGAGACATACTTTATTCGAACCTTGTAGGTAGGTGATGGCATAAATGATGCACCTTCTTTGGCACTTGCTGATGTCGGGATTGCTTTACAAATTGAAGCAAAAGAAAATGCTGCATCTGATGCTGCGTCTGTGGTTCTTCTAGGTAACAAGCTTTCACAGGTATGGTTATTGAACTTAAGCATCCTCTGTACTCTTCATCTGGATGCATCTCGCCCAGAACAGTACAATGAGTTTCAGTAATCCAATATGCATTTCTTCACACATTGCTCCATGTGCCAGCACAGCACATGTGTCCATGCCATGGCCTGAAATCAAGTTGGATCCATGTATGAGGTGGACTGTTGATGTGTTTACAACTTTCCATTAATTTGGTAAATGTATGGCCCACTCAATGATTTACGAGCCTGATTTTTTGGCTGGGTCATTTACAGTCAGGTTCAGCTGTTATATTAGTTGGATGTGGCACGTGTCTGCCTGTGGATTGCCCCCCTTCTTGAGCAACTGTGCACGTGGTTTGCTCCATATGCAAATATTTCACTGGATCACAGTTTGCATTGACATAATGCCAGCGTGCCAGATTTGGGCCAGTTACCTGGTCCAGGCCCAAATCCATTTTCAATTCAGGAATTAAGCCTGTGCCTGGGTTTGACACGGATTCGAGTCCATGTGTTTGGGTAATGGGTAGGTCCAAGACTGTCAGTACATTAGGACTTTGATTCATTCTCTGTCACTGAGCTCGAATTCAAAAAAAAGAATTTGAGAGAATCATAAAACTATCTTTCTACATGACGTTTGTATGATATATGTTACTATTATTTTGTTTGGTGTATATGTGGTACACTGGTACATACCAACATACATATAGATACAAACAGGTCTGCTAATAGTCCATTGGGCTAAAGACCCTAGGCCCAGATCCGGCCCAGTAATAGTCTCAGACTCTAAAGATGAATCAGGGTCTGACCTGTCGAACCCAAATGCTGTCCACGCCTTCCTAAATGGACAGAGATCTAGGCAGAAACTGGGCAAGATTCAAGCCCATTGACAGCCTTACATTCACACTGCAAATGATGTACCATAACATTTTGATTTTTCACACTTTGTAGTTTGTACTGATTCGTGCATGTTCTCATGAAGATTGTAGATGCTCTAGACCTTGCAAAAGCAACAATGGCCAAAGTCCATCAGAATCTGGCATGGGCAGTAGCATACAATGCTATCGCAGTTCCCGTTGCTGCAGGGGTATTGCTTCCACATTTTGATTTCGCAATGACACCTTCCCTTTCAGGTATGCCCAATATTATAAATAATTTTTTTATTTAAAAAAAAAGAGTCCACCTTCAATCATCCCTTTTTAATTTGGAATCAAGTTGTGAGGGTCTCACTTTGAACAATCTATGCCTTGTCGTATGTGTTTGGCCACGCCTTTAGTCTCTTTCCCATCTGGAATATTTTATGGCTTGCAAATGGATAACTTGGGTTACAGCCAATGGAAATCCAATGGGTATTCTATATCCATTATAGAACAACTTGGATCATCAAAAGGTTTAACCGTACATGTACGATTTGCTCGATAAGTTGTGAATATATGTTCTCCATATAAACAGAATACATCATGTAGGCACTGATTTGTCCAAACTTGTTGGCAGGAGGGCTGATGGCTATGAGTTCTGTATTTGTTGTTACGAACTCATTGCTTCTGCAGCTTCATGGATCTTCGGCGAAGAGGAAGAGCTAGCCATTCTTCAGTATTTTTTGGCTTCTCCAAATGGATTTGTAGATTATGAAGAAAGTACATACACTATTTTAGACTATAGAGACTGCTTCAAGTTGACAGAATTTGATCCTTTAAAATTGTTGTAACATTAACAGCCATTTGTTTTCTGGGTATTGAATTCTTAGGGATTCAAAGCAATGGCTTCCTATCGAAGGGGCTAAATTGTAGTAATCTACAAATGGCCATCACAAATGGTATCTCCTTTGGTGGGAAAGAGTTACCCAGTATCACCTAAGTAAATCAAATTCTAGGAAGGTGGGGTCCTATTTACATCTCCACCTTACATTCTTTTGCCTCAACTGACCTATGAATTCAATGCCGAGCAAACAAGTGGGGCCCTATCAACATCTCCACACTGTATTATTCTCGGATTGGCATGTGACAAGCATGTAGCTTCTATGTATGTATTCGTTAAATGTAATTTGAGGGTGAGCCTTAAATGTCAATTACGGTCCATTGCTTGGCCCATCTTTGAAAAGGCCAAATTAGCGGGACTTTTTTAGTTTTTTTTTTTTGGTAGAAATTAGCAGGACTTGAGTCTTATCGTGTGGGTTGCCTTACAAATTGTTATCTTTTTACAAGGTTAATGCAAAAATGTGGGAGAAATTGTGAATATGATATGTTGCTAGAATTTATTTATTTTCGCTAACGGAGGATTCTCAACTCTTTAAGCTGGACTATTCTCTCCGGACCCAGAGAGAAGTTGCGTAAAACCCCTAGTTTTAACCCCTAGTTTTATAAGAGGGAGGAACCGTGGTCTTGACCACCACTTGGCAACCCCTTGGAGTGAAATATGTAGGAAGTATAGGGAAAGTATGTAGGAAGTAAAGGGGCAACCCCTTTAGCATAAACCATTATATTTAAGTGCTGAGTGCAGTCAGATGGTCCTTCGAACAAAAACACTCCTGACGGGACTTTACCATAAACCATTATATTTAAGTGCTGAGTGCAGTCAGATGGTCCTTCGAACAAAAACACTCCTGACGAGATACACTTCGAACAACCATTATTTATTTTCGCTAACGGAGGATTCTCAACTCTTTAAGCTGGACTATTCCCTCCGGACCCAGAGAGAAGTTGCGTAAAACCCCTAGTTTTAACCCCTAGTTTTATAAGAGGGAGGAACCGTGGTCTTGACCACCACTTGGCAACCCCTTGGAGTGAAATATGTAGGAAGTATAGGGAAAGTATGTAGGAAGTAAAGGGGCAACCCCTTTAGCATAAACCATTATATTTAAGTGCTGAGTGCAGTCAGATGGTCCTTCGAACAAAAACACTCCTGACGGGACTTTACCATAAACCATTATATTTAAGTGCTGAGTGCAGTCAGATGGTCCTTCGAACAAAAACACTCCTGACGAGATACAGGGGAATTCAATTTTTGGGGTGGGCCATCTTTGAAAAGACTAAGTGCTGAGGTGCAGTCAGATGGTCCTTCGATCAAAAACACTCCTGACGAGATATAGGGGAATTCAATTTTTGGGGTGGGCCATCTTTGAAAAGACTGTTAAAAAAGGACAAAAAACTCAATGAAGAGGACATAAAGTGTAATTGGTTGAGAAAGTGGTTAAATAGAAGGAATGACTAATTTAATTGTATCGTGCAATCAATTATAGAAAACATGTCTTTTAAAGTAGGGATGAGTGGGAAAAAGAATAAAATTCAACAAAACTGGCCCGGTGGATGAATTGTGGTGATGATATTAGGAAATCAAAATGTTGGACTTGGAGAATTTCTAAGTTCTCCAAAAAGGATTCCAGTAAAACAAACAGGCCCCATAAATTGTGGATCCAAACGATATGAAATGCTTGCAATTTACAAAACCTGTGTTTGCTTTTAAAAAAGTATGCCCCAGTTTCCGTAAGACCGATCTGAATGCATGTCGATCAAATAGGGTGGGGGTGACACTGGATTATGGATGAAGGGATGAACCAATTATCGCACACTAATAAGATCATCATAAACACCCCTTAATTTTTTTATCCTGATTCAGTCCAACAGTTAATAAAGGTAGGATCGGTATCCAAAATGTTGGGATGAGTGCCAAAATTGAAAGCGTAGGTGTGTGAGCGACGATGAAGACAGGCAGGGCCCATTGTATTTGTACGTCTTAGTTTTGAACTTTTGATAAATGAGAAGCGTCAACACCATATAAGCAATTTACTGATTGCTATACAGTATACACACACACTCATTTGGTACTTACGCGCATATATAAATACCTACGCAGGTACATATATTCATACAATACATTCAGCAGATATAAGCAAAACAACAAAAGAAGAAGAAGAAGAAGAAGAAGAAGAAGATCACAACCTCAGACTCCCACCCTGCATATATATCAATGGCCACCCCAATGTGACCAAATCAATATCAATTCAAACAAAGCCAGCCAACCTCTCATCAACCTTCAAAATCTGTCTTAATCCACTGCCCATATTTGCTCGTCATCTTCTCATCCAATTCCTTAGCCCGAACCTCTGTAATCTTCGCCGCATTGGCCATGGACTCTTCCTGGACACGGGCCATCCTCCGGCTCCTCCGCCTGGCAGTCTCTTCCCTCTCTGCCTCCCACCCCTCGTACTCCCTCACCCAGCAGCTCTGAAGGGTGCACGTCAACACCAACACCACCAGCTGCAACAGGAACATCGACAGAAGCGCCCCACACTCCATCTTCACCAGAATCCTCGCCTCGCGCGCACTTCTCGCCGGTTCCAGCAGCCGCAGGCTCGACCCCTCCCTCGAGAAGAGGGCGAGGAAGCCGAGCGCCTGGCCAACCAAGGAAGCTAGCACTAGGGAGATGTGGGTGATGAAGCAGAAGTGGGTGAGTTGGGAGTAGAAGCCGATGAAGGAGGAGAGGAGAGAAAAGGCAGAGGTTGTGAAGAGGGCCCAGCCAAAGGTGGTTGGTGGGTTTCTGAGAAGGAAGATGGGGGCGAAAGAAGCAGAGGAGAGGAGGAAGAGAATGAAGTTGAGAGAGGAAAGCAGGAGATAGGGGAAAGAGGAAGAGCTCCTCAGCTTAGAAGAAGAAGAAGAATAGGCCATGTTTGTCTATACAAAGATTGGGTTTTGTTGTTTTGAAAGGGAAATGAGTTTGAACATCTTTATAGTGGAGGTGGGATATAGCCGTTGGAGATTGGAATTAGGATGGATGCAAAACGGGTAGATTTTGGGATGGTCCCACCTCTTCTTCTTTTTTTCTTTTCCTTTCTTTTTTTTTTTTTTTTTGGCAAGGGTCCCACCTCTTTTCTTATCATCATCAATCCACTCGTAACTTGTGCATTTTTTAATCTTTTGTTCGCAACTTTTCTGTGATTTTGAAATTTTGAAGTGCTTCCCTCCCATCCAGTTAAAGGAGGCCCGAGATTTTTGACAATATCCTCGAGCCCCCTAGGATAAAAACAAGGTTTGCTTTGTCAATTGTCAGTGTGGGAGAGTGACGGGCTTGGCATGCAGTCTGGCCTGTGGAGTGTTGGTTGGGGTTGATCAGGCCCAGCTCCCATACCAATAATCAGGTTCAAACGTTGGTTATGGACTAGCCTTCGCTTCAGTCCACCCAACCCCTTCGTCTTTGTGTATTAAAAATATGAAAAGTAGTTTATTAATAACAACCAGCCTTTTAAACAACTTCAAATTTTAATTAAGCCCCCTCGACTCAGCCTGTTAGGAAGTCGAGAGTCATGCTATGCTATAAGACGATCCTCCATTCTTAATTTTCATGCCATTTCAGCTCCTATTGAATATTCTCTGAAGTTGTCATTCTTTGAAGACTCAAACATTAAATCAGAAATATTAGGCATGGCTCGATTTTTTCCAGTGTGTTTTCTTTTAGTTTGCAGGTAAGCCCAAAAGTAATACTACCATACCAACCGGAGGGCCCAGAGCAATAACAATAATGATATCAAGTTGAGCAAGTCTGACTGAGTTAGCTGACAACTCGGCCAAATTTGTCAGAGTTAATTAGTTGAGTCAACATCCCTTCCAATCACTTGGGAGTATTAAGTTTTTAGGAAAATGATGCGACCAAACTGGCAAACTCACTCTGCTAAGGCATTCGTGAGTCTCTCTGACCATTCAATTTGGAGCTGTCAAGAAATAGAAGTGGAAAAAATCAATTCAAGTTCCACGGGTGATTTGGAACCAGGTTGTTAGATTGAAAGATGCTTATTTATTCTAGTTCTAGCAAAACACAGGACATATCATCGTCTTCTTTTTGCTGTTATTATATGTGCAATGAAGGATTTGTTTGTGCAACTAGATAATCCTGTTATTCACGGAATTTTATTTTTAAAGGAGAGAAAGTGGAATCCTTTCTATGAAAGAAAATCAGCTCTCCTTTTCTTAGAGCGAAATACGTTGCACCAAATAATAAAATGGGGGGTTGCATGGAAGATTATAATAATTTCTCCCTATCATGAAATCGTATTATCGTACAAATGTACTCTAAGGCCGATGTCGATAAGAGCAAAGATATTGTGTTTGTCATGGAAAATGTTTTTAATTCTTTTCTGTATGGAATTTTTTGTTATCTATGGCCGTGCCTTTCAGCGCAAAGGGAGAAAAAAAACTAAACTAATTTCTCTCTGATAAAAATAGGAATCATAAAAAGAAAACATTTTTTTTTTTTGGTAAGTTAAGTCCCTACTAGGGGTTGATTGCTAACGAGGGAAATTCATCACCACAACTGCACTTTGTGGGGCCTTGGTAGCTTCTAAACCCCCGACCACCACTTAATGTTTCAGAATAGACACTACTTCTTTGCACTCAAAGCCTCTACCACCCGAAAGCTCTACCGGGATTCGAGCGGACACCTCTAGATTGCAACGAGGAGCCTCTACCATCTACCAAAGAAAACCTTTTTGTATGGGTCAAAAGGAATTCCTGAAGCAAAGAATCCGAACATTACAAAACTAAGCCCTAAATATTTGCATTTAAACGAGGAAGCAGTTGCATGTGATCCCGGCCCCAAATGACATCAATACCTCGTGACGATCTTCCAATTCGATACCTCAATTGTTCCATGAATGTTTGGACCCTTAGCCACATGCCCACAGACAACTCGGACACGCTGCATCAACATCACAGCTGATAATTGCATCTTCAGAGCAAATATGAGAAGTCTTTTCTCACCCATAATTCAGAATTGCAACCTTCTCAAAGGATTTGATTACGGAAAATATTCATTTAATGACGAGAATATTTATATAGCTGACAACAAGACTTTGATGATGATGATTTTATTTGTCCCATTAGGCGCTGTCTATAATAGGCGGGTGGGCAGTAACATAAACAATTTTTATTTTATTTTTTTGTTTTTTTGTTTTTTCAACAGATCCACTCATGCCCTTACCAACTGCACTAAGCAGTTGGAATGAGGCTGTTTTACCTAGGAGTGAATCAATGTGTGTGGGAAGTAATGGCGGACTGTAGCAGATACTCCATATATAAGATAGAGGACATGCCACATCGAACTAGGTATGTCTGTGAAACTAATGTGATAACACCATTCAACCATGAGTGTGTCAACCGAACACCCCAGTATTATCAAAGAAACAAAAAATCGAAAGAATAGAATTCATTCATGCCAAAAAAAAGGAAAAAAGGAAAACTAATATCTTACTCCAAGCCATAGCCGGATCTTAGGCCCACAGTGCCACAACAGTAAGGTCATTTAGATCCATCTATGTGACATTCTATTCTATAGATAGGCACAGCACAATTCCTGATGAGGAATTCAGAGAAGTTATTTATGTGCAAAGTGAGGTTCTTATCTTTCTGATGTTAAAGGGGTAACATTACATGTGATATAGGCCAACCCAACATGGTTATGTGACAAAAAAAAAATGGGGAATTCGGCGAGAGGTCCCTGAACATTTCACTTTATTGCCTTAGGTCCATAATCTTTTTTTATAGTGTGAAAGGTCCTTTTTCCAAATTTGAAAACATAAAGTATCTAATTTACCCTTTCTTCAAATCATATCCCATGATTAGTGGGATAAGTCATTAATAATGGTCAACTACCATTAAATTAGTCACGATTAATAAAATTCCACTAATGAGATTTTCAAATAAAGTTCAAAAAACAGGAAACAAATTTCAAATAAATTTCTAAAAATGAAATAAATCTCAAACACGCAAATAAATTTCAAAAGATCCAAATAAATTTCAAAAGACGAAAATAAATTTAAAAAAATGTAAATAAATTTCAAAAGACGAAAATAAATTTCAAAAGATGTAAATAAAATTAAAAAAACAAAATTAAACTCTAAAAAAATAAAAACTAATTTCAAAAAATACAAATAAATTTGAAATAATGCAAATAAATTTCAAAAAATGCTATAATATCAAAAGAACATAGACAAATTTAAAAAGACGCAAATAAATTTCAAAAAATCTTAAAATTTTCAAAAGATGAAAATCAATTTAAAAAGACGCAAATAATTTTCAAAAGATGAAAATCAATTTTAAAAGATCCAAATAAATTTCAAAAAAGTGTAAATAAATTTAGAAAAACGCAAATACATTTGCCACAAACTCAGATAAATTTGTCCAAACTCAGATAAATTTGTCCCATAACTCAGATAAATTAGCTAAACCTCAGATAGATTTGTCCAGAACGTAAAGAAATTTATTTCAGAACTCAGATAAATTTGTAAAAAACTCAGCTAAATTTGTTCAGAATTCAGTTAAATTTGTCCAGAATTCAGTTAAATTTGTCCAGAACTCAGATAAATTTGTTAGAAACTCAGATAAATTTGTTAAAAACTCAGATAAATTTTCCAAAAACTCAGTTAAATTTGTCGGGAACTCATATATATTTGCCAAAAACATAGATAAATTTCTCAAAAACTCAGATAGATTTGCTTTTGGGCTTTGAAACCAGGTCAAACTTGACCCGACCTCACCTGGACTGGAACCGACCCTCTAGGTCATCTTCTTCCTCCTCTGCGAGATCCGGACTCTACGAGCTCTGCGAGCTCCGGACTCTGAGAGATCCCGATTTGTTCTCTGCGATCGGCAAAAACAAAAAAAGAAATTGGGAGTGCTTTGATCTGCTACAACTGGGAACATGATGTGTGCACCACCAGGAAATCAACAGCTGATCTCCCTCTTCTCGTTCTAGTTCTGAGAATCCAGAACCCAGGCAGTCTTCTTCCTTACTCCCGTTCTGCAACAGGACTGGCAGTGGCTTCTTCTTCCACGGCAATGGAAGGGCAACGGGGACGTCCGACAGCCTCCTCCGGTGACCGCCCTCTTTTCCGGTAGCGGTGGGCGAACCAGAAACACCTCCTGTGCTCAGGCGACGCAACGGCAGCAGCGATTCTCGCCGGACTTCTCCAAATCCGAGGAAATCGATCAAGAACCGCACCTGCTCTCTGATTGTGGGTTTTTCTCCGGTTTAGGCAGGGATCAATCCCCTTCGTCCCTCTGCTGCAACAACCGAAACCCAACAAGCGAAGACGGGAAACAAGCCCCAATACTCGGGTCATTTTCTTTGCTTCTTCTCCGGCAAAGTTCTGCCACAAAAAAACCCACTATCTGGAACAGCCAGAGACTCTCGGTCCTCTTCTCGGGAACCTCTACAGTAATCGGAGGCAGAGAACCTTTTTTCTCCTTTCTTGCAGATCTAATCCGACGACGTAAGACTCTGGGTTGAAGAAGAAGAGGGATAATACAAAATTTGAAATTTGAAATTTCAAAATTTTATGCCTAAAACAGATGAAAGGGTAAATTAGTCATGAGAATTATATTCAGGGACTTCTCTCCAAAATATGTCCAGTTGCATGGACTACAGGCCTTAAAATAAAAGTTGATGGACTGGAGGCCTTACAAGTCCTATATGAGGGACCTTTCGCTAATTATCTAAAAAAAAATTGATGAAGACCTGGTCCGTCCACAGGTTGGGCCACACAAAGACAGCGTCCACAAAACTTCACCAGAGGGATCAACACTAAAATCTACTAAGCAGTTTAACAGTGCAGTATACTGCACTCGTTCATTAATCGGACGGTTAGGACCAGTGGATGCCAGTCTTTTTCAGTTTGAAACCCACTCATGATATGAGACATTCGTAATGGAACATCATCTATTATGTTAAATCAAGGATCCTCTCTGTAAATGGGCTGAAGACTGCAATTAGATTGATTGGACTATGTCAATCATGAAATTCTAAGGATGTTAAATCCAAGACTAAGATAATCTAATGGGGCTATTTTTTGCATCATCTTAATTCATGAAGACCAAAGAGACCTTTTACACCCATCATACCTTCCTGGATAGAAATGCATCCAAGTGGGCCTCATGTGTAAGGAATTATTGATCACACAAAAGATAATGTGAAGCAGGAAATTCTAAACAATTTGGATGAATGACTTATCTTATTCAATAACTGAACTCAGCTTAAATAGCCTTTACAAAGTAACAGAAGAGAGAAAAAACAGCCCACTAATGCATGACTATAGCATCATGGTACAAGTAATAAAGAAATTGTCAAACCTATGCAACTAACACCCTAAGGAATAGGGATTTATTCTAACAAATAGTTCTACTGTAACTGAATAACTCAAGCAATAACTTATCATTCCCTCCCTTAAACTAAACACTTTCAAGTATTTAGTTTATCTGACACTTCACATACTCCCAGCATCTGTCGCAATCTCAAAAAATCTTCCAGCTTCAGTGGCTTAGTCATTACATCAGCTACCTGATCCTTTGTGCAACAAAAGTTCAACTTGATAACACCATCTTTAACCAAATCTCGAAGAAAATGGAACCGCACATCTATGTGCTTGCTTCTACCATGCATGACAGGATTCTTAGAGAGTTTAATGGCTGAGCTGCTGTCACACATGATTGTAGTGCTTCCTTCCTGCTTATGCCCTATCTTCTCTAGTATTCTCCTCATCCATACAACCTGACAAGCACAGGCTGCAGCTGACACAAATTCAGCCTCAGTGGTTGATAATGTGACCAGTGGTTGCTTCCTTGAAGACCATGAAACAGCTCCTGAATTCATCAAAACAAACATATCCAGAGGTGCTTTTCATGTCCTCAACATCACCGGCGTAATCACTGTCAGTGAATGCAAGAAGTTCTTCAGCTTCACCCCTTTTGTAAAATATCCCATAGTTTACCGTCCCTTTCAAGTACCTGAGAGTTCTTTTGGCTGCTTGCAAATGTAGCTCTGTAGGCTTAGACATGTAACGACTAATTAAACTCACAATGAACATTATATCAGGTCTAGTGGTGGTGAGATACATGAGACTTCCAACTATTTGCTTAAAATATGTTTCGTTAACTTTGACTCCTCCTTCATCACTGTGTAATTTTGAACCTAGTACAATGGGACTACACACAGCATTGCTATCCTCCATTCCAAAACGTTTCAGAACATCCAATGCATTCCTTTTTTGACAGATATGTATACCATTAGCATTTTGCAAAACCTCTATGCCAAGGAAAAACCTCATACCACCCAAATCAGACATGTCAAATTCCCTTAACATAGACTCTTTAAATTCACTCATCATAACTTCATCATCACCAGTATATATCAAGTCATCCACATAAACACTCACAATAAGAATCTTACCTTTGCTGCTGATTTTAACGAACAATGTTTGTTCACTGTGACACCTTTGAAATCCTTCACTTACAAAGTGTGCTTCAATTCTACTAAACCAAGCTCGAGGAGCTTGTTTTAGTCCATACAAAGCCTTTTGCAATTTATACACTTTATGCTCATTCCCTTTCTGCACATACCCCATCGGCTGCTCTACATAGACATCTTCACTTAATTCTCCATGAAGGAAGGCGGACTTCACGTCGAGTTGAAAAATCTTCCATCCTCTTTGAGCTGCTAAGGCAATGATCATGCGAACTGTATCCATTCTTGCTACTGGAGCATAGACTTCGGTGTAGTCCACTCCTTGCTGTTGTGAATAACCCTTGGCCACCAACCTTGCTTTGTATTTTTCTACCTCTCCAAATTCATTGAATTTTGTCTTATAAATCCACTTTACCCCAATTTTCTTGGTACCTACAGGCAACTCAGTTAGTGTCCATGTTTCATTCCTCTCAATTGCCTCTATCTCAGCATCCATTACCAGCCTCCATTTAGGACTCTTTTCAGCCTCTTCAAAACTAGATGGATCTGCAGACACGATTTGAGCCATGTTAACCTCAATATCCTCATCTGAAAGCCCCTCACCAGTGACATAATCATTCAAATATGCTGGAGCTCGGTGGATTCTTCTTCCTTCTTCATTCAAATTAGCTTCTGTTGATGTATTTGAAAAGACTGAATTCGGCTCACCATTCACCATTCCCATATCTCCATTGATGCCTTCTTCACTGTTAACAACATCATTTTCAATCAAGTCATCACAACTCTCATCATCTCCCCATTCCAGATCCACCAAGATTTGTTCTTCAAAACTCTTATCCCAGTCCCATTGCTTTTCCTCCTCAAAAATGACATCTCGACTTACTACAATCCTTTTTGAGATAGGATCGTATAATCGATATGCCTTTGATTCTTCACTGACACCTAGAAGAACACAGGGAATACTCTTGCTAGTCAACTTTGTCCTTCTGTCATTAGGAATTTGAACATGTGAGATGCATCCAAAAACCCTGAAATGCTCCACTGTAGGTTTGACCCTGCTCCAAGCTTCCTATGGTGTGACATCTTTTACTGCTAATGTGGGACTCCTGTTCAGCACATAAATTGCCCAGTTAACAACTTCGGGCCAAAAATTCTTTGGCATCTTCTTTTCAGACAGCATGCTTCTCACCAAATCCATCACTGTTCGATTTTTCCGTTCTGCCACTTCGTTTTGCTGTGGAGTGTATGCTGCTGTTAACTGTCTCTTAATACCATGCTGCTTGCAAAACTCATTAAAATCTTTAGAGTTAAATTCACCACCTCTATCAGTACGTAAGCATTTAATGGACATGCCAGTTTCATTTTCAACAAGTTTCTTAAAACACTTAAACATGTTGAATGCTTCAGACTTCTCACTCAAAAAATATATCCATGCCTTCCTACTGAAATCATCTATGAAGCATAGTGAGTACCTTTTCTTGTTGTTTGACATTGGAGAGATTGGACCGCAAATGTCTGCGTGTAGCAACTGCAACTTTTGTGTGGCTCTTCATGTGCTCTTTTTGGAAATAGGGTCTCTATGCTGTTTCCCCACTATGCAGTCAGTACAAGTCACAGTTGATGCAGAGAGTTGTGGAAGACCATGAACCATGCTCTTAGACTGTAGTGTTCTTAAGCCTTTATAGCTTAAATGCCCATACCTGCAGTGCCAAAGATGAGCTAGATCTGAAGTAGTTGTGTGAAAGCAAGTGTCCTTCTCCTTCTTGGGCTGAGAGTCGGCCAATAATATAAACATTCTGTTGGCTGTCATCTCAAATTGAATAATAAGCCCTCTTTCTGGATGATATATGCGACAATCTCCTGACTGGATTAGGATTGCAAGACCAAGCTCTTGAAACTGTCCAATGCTTAGGAGATTATTCTTCAGCTCTGGGACATAGAAGACATCAGTGATCACATGGTTATTGCCATTGATATGTAGTCTCACCCTTCCTTTTCCAAATACGGTCATCTTGGTATTATTTCCCAGTTTTACCGTTTCCCGAAATGTCTCATTCAACTCACAAAATGCAGCCTTGTTCCCACTCATATGATTTGAGCAGCCTGAATCAAGGAACCAAATATCTTCTTGTAGTGCCTGGTTCACCTCGACATATGACATCAAGAGTATCTCTTCGAGTTTATTTAATTCAGCATAGTTGACCTCCTTCTCCCAAGCTGGACACTCATATTGAAAATGCCTAAGCTGATGGCACTTGTAGCATTCAATGGTAGCCTTGTTGAAAGCTTGTCGACCTCTGCCTATACCCCCGCCTCTGTAGCCACCTCTGCCTCGTCCTCCATTTCTATCATCCACAGTCACCTTCAAGGCCTCCTCCTCGCCATTGCTCCTGTGAAACTTTTGTTCGCGCACAATGAGTGAACTCTGTAGTTCATCAATTGTGAGTGCATCAATATCCTTAGATTCTTCAATTGAGACAACGACATAGTTGAATTTCTCAATTAAGGTTCTAAGAATCTTTTCCACAATTGTGACATCCTTCATCTGCTCTCCATTACTCCTCATTTTATTTGCTATACTCATGACACGAGCAAAATATTCTGTAATGGTTTCACTTGCTTTCATCTCCAGTATTTCGAAATCTCTCCTCAATGCTTGAAGAGTTGAGCGCTTTACCCTTGCATTTCCCTCAAACTTCGTTCTCATCGAATCCCATATCTGTTTTGAGGTACGTTTCTCCATAATTTGCTCAAGAATTGTCCTGTCAATAGCCTGGAACAAATAATTCTTGACTTTGAGATCCTTCATCATCAAATCCTCCAATTGCTTTTGCTGCACTTCGGACAACACCACTCCTGCCTCTGGTTCTTGATAACCAGTTTCAATCATACTCCAGTACCCTTTGGATCTCAAGAGATTTTCCATGAGCATACTCCAATGGCCATAGTGACCATCAAAGCGTGGAATGGCAGGTTGCAAGAAATTCTTCTCTTCACTCATCCTCTATTTTCTCTTCTGTGTTTGGAAATCACTCAAAAACTGCTGCTTTTCCTCTCAGGCCCCAGTGGGAAGCTCTGATACCAAATTGTAAGGAATTATTGATCACACAAAAGATAATGTGAAGCAGAAAATTCTAAACAATTTGGATGAATGACTTATCTTATTCAATAATTGAACTCAGCTTAAATAGCCTTTACAAAGTAACAGAAGAGAGAAAAAACAGCCCACTAATGCATGACTATAGCATCGTGGTACCAATAATAAAGAAATTGTCAAACCTATGCAACTAACACCCTAAGGAATAGGGATTTATTCTAACAAATAGTTCTACTGTAACTAAATAACTCAAGCAATAACTTATCATCATGCGCCAGAGCTTTTACACCCATCATACATTCAATGATAGAAATGACAGAGGTTTTTTTTTTTTGGTATAATCATAGATAGATTTGATTTTATCCGCGCCACCTTGGACAAAATATGTGAATGAGGATTTAAGCTAATGGAATTTACCTCACTTATGATTGGGGCTCTTTAAATTCTTGATAGAAATGCATCCAAGTGGGTCTCATGAGCTGGAGCTTTTACAGCAATCATACCTTCAATTATAGAAATGACAGATTTTTCTTTTGTATAATCATAAATAGATTTGATTTTATCCACGCCACCTTGGACAAAATATGTGAATGAGGATTTAAGCTAATGGAATTTACCTCGCTTATGATTTGGGCTCTTTAAATTCATGATAGAAATGCATCCAAGTGGGCCTCATGAGCTAGAGCTTTTACACCTATCATACCTTCAATAATAGAATTGACAGTTTTTTTTGTATAATCATAAATAGATTTGATATTATCCTCGCCATCTTGGACAAAAATATGTGAATGAGGATTTAAGCTAATGGAATTAACCTAGCTCACTTGTGATTTAGGCTCTTTTGATTCATGTTTGAATATTTCTTTTTTGCAAAACTGATAAAATATAGTTAAAACATATATTAAATAAAAAAAAGATAGCTAGAAACAAACAAACAAAGAGAAAACAACATCAAATTCAAAATCTAACGAAGAGATCTGAGGGAATCTTTTAGATGTGTCCATGACTTATTTCTCCTATTTTTTCTTTTTTCTTTTTTTCTTCTTGTGAGATGGATAACAGAGTTTAATGATGTACCTTCACCCATCCAGCCACTGAGATTGGTATGGAAGATAAAATGGAAATGCAAATAACCTTCATTCGGACTTTAAAAAAATAGTATGAAAAAGAAATTATTGTACGGGGGGTTTCAAAGAGAGATTTTAGTGATTTTAGAGGGACTTTTGGGGATTAAAAGAGAGTAAGAATCCACAAGTATGGCATTAAAGAGATTATAGGATAATAATAGTAGTTTTTATGGTCGGATAATTAATAAAATAGAGGTGTCACAAGAGATATATATTTAGGAGATTTTAAGAGAGGGATTTTAGTTGTACATTTAGAGGGATATTTGGGGTAAAGAGAGAAATTATTATATATTATAGACGTAGGATTTGATTTCGGAATTGAGCTCTAATTTCGCAATTGATTGCAAAATTGGAGCTCAATTTCGATTTCAATTTTAATTTAAGGAGAGATTTTAGGGATTTTGGAGAAATTTTCTATTTTAGTCATCTAAATATAGAGTTCAACACATTCAACACATCTATCTACACATAAGACTTTTAGATAAAGATGGTTTCTCATGTGATCTCAAAATATTCTTTCTAACCTATAAGGATACATGTTGCATAGATTTATGGTCGTAAATTATAAATCTTTTGTTAAATAATTAATTTTAAATTATTAATTATTTTTTAATATTATAAATTATATTGGCGCGAGCGCGTTTTGCTAGTTAATATATATTATAGATGTAGGAATTGATTTTGAAATTGGAGTCCGATTTTGCAATTAATTGAGAAATTAAGTGTCAATTTCGAAATTAGAGTCCAATTTGCTAATTGATTGTAAAATTGGACTCTAATCTCAAATCAATTTGAGAAATTGGATCTCAAATCAATTTCAAGAGATAAACTTTATCGATCAATTCAGGGTCTACTTTTGTTAAGCTTCTTTATGTGAATTTAAATTTTAATATATATCTATTATGGATAGGTGATTAAAGAGTCCAAATGAAAAAATCCACATTGCTCAATAACTCTATCCAACCAAATTAAAATGAGTCTTCTTCAGGTAGATTTAGAATTTTAATAGATCTATTATAGTTAGAAAATCCTCAATGTTTGTGATTTTTAAAAGTGGATCATTGATGGTGATTTATACATATTGGCTCCACATACAATAAACATTTTTAAAGTGGGTCTCATATTCTAATTCCTAAAGACAGGGCCACATGCAAGTTTGCAAATGTTAATTTACATAAGGCTTGAAATGTCATACTAATTTATATAAAAAGTAATATTTACTTTGTATAAATGTCGGGCTGGGCCATGCTTCGAACCGTAATAAATGGTATATTTGTTTGTTTTAAATTTATTTTCATATCTATTTGTTTTATATTTATTTTATCATTAATTAATATCTAATAAAATAACTATAAATTGGACGTGTTTTTATTTCTGAGCCTGGGCTTAATGCGGGCATGCTTTTCTAGTTATTATTATATACTATAGACGTAGGAATCGATTTCAAAATTGATCTCTAATTTCACAATTGATTGCAAAATTGGAGCTCCATTTCGATTTCAATTTCAATTTGATGAGAGATTTTAGGGATTTGGGAGAAATTTTCGATTTTAGTAATCTAAATATAGAGTCCAACACATTCAACACATCTATTTACACATTAGACTTTTAGTTAAAGATGATTTCTCATGTGATCTCAAAATATTCTTTCTAACTTATAAAGATACATGTTGCATAGATCTATGGTCATAAATTATAAATCTATGATTATAGATCTATAGTTAAATAATTAAATTAATTATTTAAACATTTTAATTATTTTTTAATATTATAAACTATATTGCTTGCGATAAGCACGGGCGTGTTTTGCTAGTAATCCATTATGGGTAACATCAGGATAATAAAAGTCGTTATTATGATGGAATAATTAATAAGATAGAACGAGTCCATGAGAAGTTTGTGAAGGAATTGAGTTCACTATGTTAATTAATGGAGAGAAAAAATCTAGAGTATCAACATTTTAAAAATTCTATGTGGCATCAGCCACATGGCGTATTCCAATTGCTTTAATATATAAATATATATATAATAATTATATATGACTATCAGCGATCTATTTTTAAACATTTAACTTTATTAATACGATTTAAATTTAAATGAATAATGTATTAATGACCTCTGTCCCGACTTTAAAAGTCAAATGCAACGTAGGAATCTAACATGTACTTATGTTGTTTATATGTTGAATTAAGTCCACTCAATACAAAGGATATCAACATTTCTAACGTTGGTTGCTGCTTGACCTTTTCTTGTTAGGAAGGAAGCCCGCAAAATGTCAATATGTTATATGTCTGGGGCATTATGATTTATGAGGAGGCAGGCCCACAGGTCAGATTTATTTATTAATTGAAGCACGAAAGAAAAATCTCTTGTAAGAATTTTCATGCTTGATGGGTCCCTTTTTTTTTTTTTTTTTTTTTAAAGTGCATGGCAGATGGACAGCTGGGATCAAAGCCAAAATTGAATGATCGGAATTCCCTCTTTAACTTTCAACAGCTACAACTTTCCCAAGGAGTTCCTATAAAACAAACACAAAAATCTTCTTCAACCACCACCTGAACTCGATTTGAAGTTGTCGAGCTCGATTCGTCATTGGTTAGATTTTGTGCTTGGAGGAGTTTCTTTTCGATGGAAGTCTTGTTTCCAGCATGTCGCATTTTGCGGATTCTTGTTGACAAGAAGCTCGTTTGCAAGGACGACTGAGGAAAGACGAGGTATCGGTGTCTGATTTTTGACGGTTTGGAATGAATTTCATGGCAGATAAATTGGTGGCATTTCATTGAAACGCCCCAGGAATAGGAATGGACGCCCAAGGATTGAAGCAGATAGCACTACTTGTTCTGTTTTTATCTTGGAGCATTGAGGTTCCATCGAGCAGATTCAGAGGATAGTGAGTGCATTGCAGGGGGACTTCTTTCTCTTTTAATAATATATATAATACTTGTGTTGCCCCCACACTCCACACTGTTTATTATATTGATTTTATTATTGCAATTAGACTTATCGGTTACAACTATTATTTTATTTTACTAATATATCTATATATATATGGGAAATGTTCATATGCATCCATCTATCCCTCACCATAGGGTGATGGATGCTTCCATAAATGAGGGGTTTCAAGTACACCCTGAAATCCCCCTTTTGTACTTGAAACCCCTCATTTATGGAAGCATCCATCACTCTATGGTGAGGGATGGATACATATGAACATTGCCCTATATATATATATATATATATGTGCATGATGTCGGTTGTTAGTTGTTTTTTTCTTTTTTTTTAATTATTAATCTTCCATGGTTTTATTTTCATTTTCTTCATCCGTTTATCTCTCTCTCTCTCTCTCTAGTTCAATGATTTCTTCCATGTATATGTTGTTATTACGGGTTTACATTTCAACTATTTGGAACGGGATTTTGCAAAATGAAATGCCCACTTCATCCTTGCATTAGTAGTTAACAACCCCAATTAGGCTTTTCGATCCCTTGGGTATTATTGATGTATTTTTTGTTGAGGTTATGCATTTCAGGTGTGAGGCTTTTATTTTTATTTTTTTTCCAAGAAGTTTTAGCTGATTCTGTTCGTCCTTGTTTTTTTTTTATTTAGAACCGTAAAATGGACAGCCCACTTTGTTCTTGGATTACTAGCAGTAGCTGATGAACCAAGCAGATCCTGGCTCTGATTCTTCCTTGCATTTTTAAAGTCTCCACTGGTATATTTTTTTTGTGCAATCTGCTTACATTATCCAAACCAAATATTACAAGCAAAATTCCCATTATTCATCAAGCTATGGGATCTAAAACAAATGTTTTTTCTTTTCTACAAAAGAAGGTTTTTTTTTTTTTTTTTTTTTTTTGAAGGCATTCAGAGCATTGAGCCGTTGCAGAGAAAAGCTTTCGATGATGCATGTTGGGTTTTGTGTTTAAAAAAATCCTAAAGGTGGTTTTTGTAAAGTTGTTTTCTTGTTTACTTTATGGGTTGTGTAGGCTTTTGGAAAACAACACATCCCACATTGCTCAAGTTCAACTTTTGAAGGAGGTTTAAATGTGTTTTCATTTCTTTACACTTTAAGAATCTTTGAAGGCTTTTGTCATGGGCTCTATGCGCGCACGTGAGCCAGGCCCTATACACGCAGGGGGGGTGCAAATCCCGGTCGGCTGGCCTAGAGGGACCCATATATTGATAAACCTGTTTTGTTTTCCTCTTCTTCTTCTCTCTGTTTTTTCCCTAAAAGGGAGTCTGCGATATTCGGGCCTGAGTTGCGACCAGAGCCTGAACGAGAAGGCCGTTGTATCCTGGAGCAGTTCTGCTGAGAACCTTCGCAACTGGGAATAGAATCCAGGGGCGGAACTCGTCCTAAAGAGAGCGTCATCAGACGTGCTTCGGTCACAGTCCTGTTGCTGTTGCTGCTCTTCTGTTTCCGCCTACAAATCACAGTCGCAGCCTTCCTCGATCGGGTATTACTGTTTCACAGAAGCATCTGTTCTGTAGCCATTAGTTTCTACAATGCAGTAGTGTAGTGTCTCTCTGTTGGTCTGCCTTGCATATTTGTGAGGTCCAGTTGGTCTGCATTAGTTCAGAGAGGTAGGGTGCTGCTAGTGCTACCTACCTATATGAGTAACTGAAGTCCTGATCTGGCATTTAAAGACAATGAAGGTGCAAAAAAACACTTGTAGATTGAAGTACAACATATGATTTTTTGTACAGAGGAACAAAGTTTTGTACCATATCCAGATCCAGTTAGCAATTCATGACCCTAGATCTTAATCTAACATAGACCAGTCTATGATCCCCAGTAAATGAAAAGTGTCTAAAAATTATCTTAACATCGGTCCTCATTCCTGATCTGAATTTCAGTGGATGTCGGCTTTTCTTTGATTCTAAACTATAATAATAATTTTATTCCTAAAACTTATTGGCAATCACAATTATGCTATTTGCTATATGGGTGATGTTTGTGGATCCTACAATCTGGATCTGAACTGATTATTAATCTGATCCCTGTTCCAAGTAGATTATGAATCGGGTCCAGAACTGTGGATCTGACTGTGATCTAGGGAATGATGTTCTCCAAAGTAAGAGGTCCATACAAATTTATTTATTTTTTCCCTATCCGGTCCTTCTGGTAATTGAGTATAGTCATACAGTCCGGTTCTTATTGAATATAATTTGACTCCCTGCTTCTACATCAGCCATTTTATGATGCTTGGATCCTTGATTTTTTTTCTAGGAGCGACACTTTTGAAGATCAAGAAGTCCTTTCATGATGTAAATAATGTATTGTATGACTGAAACGATGCTGCTGCATCAGACTATTGTTTGTGGAGGGGAATAATGTGTGATAATGTGACGTTCAATGTCCTTGCACTGTAAGATCTACGTCTTTGTCTGATATTAGCTGCTGAAAGTTGCTAATGACTGACTATTACTATGTGTTTTTATATGATCTGAATTCTGAAGAATGCCTGTTTTGATTTTGGAATTCCTTTCACTCTTGCAATTCAGTAATCTGTCAGGTTTAAGTCTCGGTGGAGAAATCTCACCTGCAGTTGGAGATCTAAAGGGCATACTCTCCGTGTATACCTCAATCATTTCTCCAGTTTGCTTTTGGATATTAATTTTGAGAGTGAAACTGTAGTGACTCACTCCATTTTGGCAACTCCTTGAGCTTTCTTAAAAATGGACTGCAAGTCGCGCTTTGTGGGTCCACTGGCCCACAACTTTTTTTCTTTTTTCTTTTTTTTTATCAGTATCATCAGTAACCCGAAAAGGTTATATTGAAGCAAGAACACAAGTACAAAGAGACCTCTAACAAAAAAAAAAAAGATTGGGAGAGCCCAGTGGCAAAAGGGGGCATCCTGCTCTCACAAGGGATCAGCTGATACTGATGGATTAGGCTAATTTAGGATTAGTATAATTTACAATTCCTCTCGTATAATTTAAATAAAAGAAAAACAGAGAGAGCGCATGCCACACGCCCCAATAGAAGAGCACAAATAGAAAATAAGGAATCGATACGATACAAAAGACTTCTATCAACAATAAAACAAAACCAAAATTAAGCAATACGGACCACAAATGAAAGGACTCTATAAACCCCTTGTTTGGCTAGAGAGCCTGACAAACATTTGGTGACAGATGAATATGAGACAGAAACTTCAATCAAGAAGATAAGGCCCTTAATCTTGTTGTGGCAGAATTGAAGTTTCCAGGGACCACTCTCCACCAAAGGCACACACCTAAATGAAAGTTGAAATTTGTGAGTAACCAACCTAAATATACAAAATGGACAATTGATATATAGGTGGTACTCTTGCTCTGACGATTTTTCCATTTCATCCAACTGGCTGACAATATACAGCCGTATGATATGTGGCCAACAATGTCTAATTCAATTGGCCTTTAATATACACTCCTAGTGACTAGTGGTACCATGGCAACAGAAACATGCCGTATGTGCACTATTTATTTTATTTATTTATTTTTTATAAGAAACTGTCGGAGGATTTGGAATCCTCCAGTCTCCTTGAGTTTTTTTTTTTTTTTTAGAGTAACAAAAGATTTCACCACGGAGATACGAAAAACAAAAGCTCACAGAAAGAACAGAAGAAAAAAAAGGATATGGTACGTGAGAAGTGAAAGGTATAAAGGCAGTAGATACAGCCTTCACTTTTCTAAGATTTGACTTACCAAGATGATGGGGGTTGGTCATTCATTTCCCTTCTTTTGATTTATTTTTCATCCAAAGGAAGATATATGGGATATTTTGGAAATTCACTTTTATTTCTTCAATTTTAACCACTCCAAGAAATAGAAATCTTTCAATTCCTACGTATTCAATTACATAATACAGACCCATAAAGTTTCAAGGTATGCGCCCATTCATTAATTGGCATAATGTTAATCAGCTGACCATTCATTTTCACGCAACCTGTTGGATGTGGAGTAAGGGCCTTTTTTCCCCTCTTCCGTTTTAATAAAATAGCTTGAAAAGGACAATCCTTAACTTATCAGGTGCACACACCACACATCACTTATGCTCCTCAATTATAAACATGTCAACTTGTAGTCGCATCTAAAGCTATCATCAAGAGCCCCAACACTGCTCCTGTAAGTTTGCTCTAGTCCCAATTTGAACTCCTTCCACCTTGAAAAGAAAAGCACTTTTTATACTCGCATCTATAGATAATACAATCATAGACCTGAAATACATAACAGGCACACAACATCACGTCAAGACCTGCCCATCAAGACAATGGAGAAGGTCTTGCAAAGAAGCCAGGACATCCAGAAGTACCATTCTTTTAAACCAATGGCAATTTGAGGTATAATACTTCTGCAAAAAAGAAAAATTCATAATATAAGATGCCACCAAAGCTACAATATGTGAGAGTTGCATTGTCCAGATCGATCTCTCTGCCCTACACTACTCAGAATTCTAAATTATTGGTGCAGAGGGTCAGCTTTCTCCTCAATTCAGCTGGTTACAATATACAGTCCATTGCCAAAGCACCTCAATAATACAATATACAAACTGAGGGGAAAAACTGATTTGCATTAAGCACTCAAATGACGTTAACAGGACCTGTGTCAGTAATGATCACACAATTAGTGCATCAACAATGCAACACAACCAGTGTGCTGATATCTAGGCTCCTACAGGCAATGGTAATTGCATGTCCTTTTACCTGCATGAGATTTTGCATCTCATCATACCCTCCTTACACTGTCACCATGAAGAGCAACAAGTCCCTCACTCGCAAGAGTGACAAGGGCATTGCGCAGCTGAAAAACAAAGATTCAACACATCAGCAAAGAATCATGCACCCCAACCACAAATTTCATATTTCAATATATTGTGGGAATTATGACATTCTCTCAAAAGTACTAAGGTGCATTATGTGGATGTGGAGAAAACACATGGAGGAAACTGTTCACAGTATAAATTTGAACTTTGGATACATCAATTTATCCAACTCCATTTTCTTCATCTTTTCCCATCATCCAAACAGACCTTAAAACTTCTCAGTGGACACAGCAACTGTATAAGCCCATATTTCAGAAGCAAGCAATGAATCTGGTGAACCCTATCATGAAATGAACCATGTCCGCCTCTCTTGTTAATGGATATTCAAAGCACATTATTTGCCATCAAGCCAACAATAGTCAAATCCAAAGGTGGGCATTATATTTACTGTTTGATGGGATGAACAAATGATCATTCAACCATTGTATACTTCCTCTACTAGAAAAACATGTCTACACTACTTACATCATTGAGGTGGACTTCAATAGTGCTTTGCTTCCTCAACTCTTCTAGCAGCTGTAATACCATGTTAAATAATATATCAGACAAAATTTATCAGCATTTGTTGATATGATTTTGAATATAGTAACACTACCTCCATTAAACGGGTAGAAGGGCCCCCAAGCTGCATTTTCTCTGTTATCAATTTGCGGATTGCTTCCATTAGACTCACACGTCTCATCCTTTCACTTGCAGAGACTCCAGTTGTAATGAGATCCATGTCAATTGTCCCTGAGTCAAACCACCAATGCAGACACGGTTGTGGGAATAAGAAACAGAATGAAGTGGATTTTTCAATGATCTGCACGCTCCTGATGTGCCAGGGTATGCATTTATTTTCTTCCTTGTCGGTGTGGGATAGAGAAAGATCCGTTCAACAGAAATTGATCTTTAGGCTCAACTTAACAATAAAGTTCTAATCTAATTTCACTGGATAACAACTAGGGTCTATGAGGAAGTCAGAATGCAAGGTGGAAATCCCCTTTTAATAACAAGATCTTTCCCTTCCAGGTAGCATTATGTAAGACGGTTGCTCACATCTAAGGGATGTATACATTTGAATCT
The DNA here is from genome assembly GCA_038049695.1 of Cinnamomum chago. NCBI lineage: Eukaryota > Viridiplantae > Streptophyta > Magnoliopsida > Laurales > Lauraceae > Cinnamomum > Cinnamomum chago. Next base: position 129,634,196 of record CP142451.1, read on the forward strand.
TTTGCAGGTTTATACATTTCTTTTGTATAATAGTGTGGCTTATAACTGTAGTGCATGGTTCATTGATCCAGACCAATGATCTGATGTCTGCGATGTGCATGGGGTCCTTCCAAAATTCATCCAGATTATAAAGCATTAACATGAATCATCAAATCAGTGATTGTTTTCTGGAGTCTGGACCACTGTGGTTAGGACCCTACTTAAATGTTTATCATAGCCCAAATCTCATATCACAAACAGCTAGAAACTTCCAATCAGAACTCTTGGGGTGATCTCAAACCACAATAGAGCCCCAAAGCTAAATGCTGATCATCACCAAACAGAGGGCACATGCAGGGACTGGGACATCATTGAAAACAATTGCATCCAAATGCAACAGGGCCTACAGCTCCTCATTTTCTAGGCATATGAAATTTTACCTGTTGAATGGTCAGTTGCCGATTGCTGCAAGGCAACATCCAAAAGCCTGAATGCCTCCTCCACGTCACACTTTTCAACCTGCACATGTTGATCCAGAAATCAACTTCAATTCCTTTATTAATTCAATCTGTTCATGCCTACAAAAGGGACAATTAATACCCATTCGGAAAAGCGGATCCGAGCCAGGGCTTCACTAAGACGTATCAGGCTCTCAATTTGCCTAGGTGTTGCTGTTATCACCTGCAACAAAGCAGTACAGACATATTCAAGCTTAGACTAGTTATCACCTCTCAATGATGATAAATAATGAACCTCAGCCCAATCATATGCTTTGCGACTCAGCTTGAGCCTGTAGAACTGAAGCCTATGGTTTCTGATCTGGGCTGCTGACCTTATAATAAGGATGCAACTCAGTGAGGCCCATGTTAAAACTCCTTCAACTAAAAGGAGGTCTGGTATGTCTGTCATCACAATATCACATACAGTATTTAGCTCTTATACTGTATAGAAGTCTCTGTACATTTGACCTCTTTCAATAACCTACATAACATGTTACCAAAAAAAAGCTCTTGAATCAGGCAATCCCCGGGCCCGACTGACCAGACCCAACCAAAACCACAGCTCTGGTTGGACATTTTTGGGTTCCAGTAGGGGTTGGGCTTGAGCCTGAATGTATGAGCTCAATTTGAACAAAGGTTAGGTTGAAGTCGGGTTCATGTTGGATGCAGATCAAACCTGACCAGTACTTTTATAAATTTGGGATGCAACTTGAGTCAAATTATCCATTGGCCCAACTCATTCATGTTAAATTTGGGTGGGCCAGAAATCTGACCTAACTGATCAGAATTACTCCACTACCAGATAAGTGTACGCTGTAGAATAACGGTCCATGCATCGATTAGGGAAAAATCCCAGATTGGGAATCTCAATTCTCAGCCACCAAGCATTTGGAAACTGGTATGTCTAATGTTGATAGTTGTAGTTCTTTCCAAGCCATATGCTTAACTGACTACAATTAAAAGGTTAATCTCATTGGTAGATTTTTTGGGGGATGAACTATCCATAATCAGACAAATCAGATCAACAACCTGAATAACAGGACTATGGGCCTCAACTATACATATTCAAGGCCTAGAAGGTATGACCGCCCTTGGATCAAGGACGATATAATTCCTCGTTAATGATTAACTCATTCAAACAACTATACGAGGTTAATGACTGATGCCCCAATACCTTTTTACTACTTCCAGGGAAGTTTCCTTTTCTCCTCATCTCAACATACCCCCGGGTCAAGTCTTCTGCAGCTTCATCTGATAACTGGGGATGGATGTGTTTTCTGGCATAGCTAATGTAACTGGTTAAAGTTGGAAGGTCTAAAACATCTTGTACTATGCTCTGCAAGGAGGAAGCATCAAAATCCATTAGTGAAAGACAGCATATTATGAAGAACTGAACAGTATGAGTTTTGGGGGAAAAAAGATTATGGTTACTCAACAAACCTCAGGATCCTGAAAGTGCAGAGCAACAATATGTTTAGCAAGACGCCTATCTGTTTGTTCATCTGCCTTGTCGAGAACCAAGTAAATCAGATCAAATCTGTGAGGGTATAAATTATCAGTGAGACATCCCAATACCAACAGGACCAATGTGAACAGAATAATAGAGAACAAATGCTAGTTAGCTTTTTTGTTGTTTCCTCACCTAGACAATAAGGTAGGGGGAAGGTGTATATTGTCAATCACAGACAAGCGGGGATTGTAGCGTGACCCACTTGGATTAGCACAAGCTAAAACTGAAGTCCTTGCATTAAGGGAAGCAATGATCCCAGCCTTTGCAATAGAGACAGTTTGTTGTTCCATCACCTATGGCCAGTGCCAATAAAAGGGTCAAACTCAAAACACTTCCTGTAATTAAAATTGAAAGACAAAAAACTAAGATGATCATAAGAATTGTAACACAAGAAATGGGTATTTTTGCAGAACAAAAGGCCATCTGTTCAGTTGTGTTTGACACAGTGTTGAAACATACTAGTTGCAATACTACTTTTCTGCCTTTCTGCTATAGGCCAGCATCAGCCTCAAACAAGAAGCTGAATGGAACCATTCATTCTATCTTCAACTCAATTGCGATTTAGCACATTTCCTTTCATACAAGAAGAGAGAATAATGAATGTAATTGGTTTTAACTTCGAAATATGACCACCTCATGTAACATGCTCCGTGCATTCTCGGACATCTTGTCAAACTCATCAATGCAGCAGATGCCCCTATCGCTCAAGACCAGTGCCCCGCTCTCAAGAACCTGAAAATTCAAAACCAAAGGTAGATAAGATCGTAAGACAGAAAGACCCATTCGAGGTTCAAAGGTTGAAAATCTTTCGGTGAAAATAATTGTGTAACGTCAAGCATATCATACAGTTTCACCAGTTTCTGGATCCTTTGCAACATAAGCAGTCAAGCCCACAGCAGAGCTCCCTCTCCCGCTGGTGTAAATTCCACGAGGAGACAGCTTGTGTATGTATTGGAGCAACTGAGATTTGCTGGTCCCAGGATCACCAACAAGAAGGACATTGATGTCACCACGGAAGGAGGCACCAGAAGGCAGCTTTAGAGCATTTCCGCCAAACAACTAAGCCCACATATTGAATTCAGCATTCAGCATGGAAAAAACAAAAAAGTTAAGATTACTTCTTGAAGGGATGGTAAATCATTATTTTAATACAATTATACAAGCTTATTATTGCAAAATCCAAGTCGACAAGGTATGAGACAATCCCCGATAAGAACAAGATTTGGATAAATACTGCACGTCATTGCAACACTAAAATAAAATACAAATCATAGCTTCATAATTTGAATGCAATATTTGGTAGACAGGTCACAGTAATCAAGCAATATTCAGCCTTCAATGCAACCATGCTCCAAAATCTAAAATTCTTAAATCAATAACACACGCACACACATACACATGGATGAGAGAGAGAGAGAGAGGATATTCTGGACAAACCTGGCAAAGAAGGCCTTTTTTTACATCATCAAGTTCCCATATGTTTGGTGCAAGGGAATTTGTTAGTCTATCATAGATATCAGGCTGCTTTGAAAGTTCTTTCAATTGTTCAACCTGAAATTTCAAACAATTAATGCCTTAGAGATGGAAATGCAACTATATGTGACAAAAAAGGACCCCACTCATTAGTCCCATGACAATTAATCCTCAGGCTGTCAGGCACACAATTCACTGTAAACCTGAAGACCCATGCATCTCAACAAGAGGTCCCATTAATTACGTGAATTGAAACTGGACCATTGACTATTTTCAAGTATAAAAATACAATACCTTCTCAAGATAGTCAAGAGGAGCATCATCATGTTCAGACGCTTGAGATGAAGACATATCTCCATGTTCCATGGGATCCTCTGCCTGCATTCTTGATTTGTCTGTCTTCTTCAAATGAAGACAATCAATGTACGTCTGCCATGCATTTCAGGGGTGGAAAACAATTTCAGTACTTGAAATCACAATCATATTTTCATGAAACCTAAAATAAACCATCAACATGCTGACTGGATACCTTGAACAAGGATTTTACAGTTCTTTGTGTGGAACCTACTCTAACACTCATTGCCCTGTATATGCCAGTCACCTATTTAAGGGGAAAATCAAGAAAGCAGTAAATCCTCCAAGTAGATGCAGGAACTACCAAAAAAAAACAGAGAGAAAGAAAGAAAAGAGGCAAAAAAAAAGTGACAGACCACGTGTCATGTTACCTCAACTCTATCACCAGGCTTTCCAGCATCCACAAGCTTGTCATGCATCAACAAGCTAACAGTGTGCGGAGTTCCTCCATCTGGTATCTCATCAGGGGTCTCCTGAAGTCTAACGATCTGCTTATCAGCAAATCTGATATTTACACGCACAATTAATGTTAATTTTGTCGTTACAATTTAGAAGAAAATATATACAATACTGTCTACATCATCAACGGTTACCTGCATCGATTATGGACAAGCGTCATGGAGTTTGTGGCTAAACATTCTTGTCTCCCACATCTGGTTGGCTCATTAATTCGGCCTAATTAAATAGGCCATCTCATTAAATCTAGTAACCATCAATTTTATCAGAAACAACATCAACTAAAAGGTATAGATAGTTAACTGTACCTCTATCAACAACAACAGGATCAGAGAAGTAACCGCAGATGAGGCAGCGGAATATGGCTTCCCTGATTTCAGGTATGATGGAACTGCAACGGATTATCATCCCTTTCACAGAGACCATTTTCTCGATGTCTGACCAAGAATTTTCGATTAAAACGAAAGAAGAAAAAAAAGTTACATGCTTTGTTCCTAGCACTTCACAGGGATGCAAACACTAAAATCAGTAATAAAATTCAACCTTGGTAGATATTGAGTTCTAAGGCGCGTTTGGCCCCAGCAGGGTCGTCATAATTCAAATACAAACCATAGAATAAGGCTGAAAATAAACAGTGAGTGTGTGTGGCGATAAATGGCACAAATGCATGATAGTTTGACAAATTAAGGCAACCACAAAAGAAATTAATCTATTCCACTAGAAATGGCTTTTATAATGCATCATGACAGAGCTGCAATGCGCCCCCCCCCCCCCCCCCCCCCCCCCACAAAAAAAAATAGCACAGTACGTGATAAAGGGGAGACTGGCGGACTATAAAGTTTTTTTCTATTTGTTTCATTTTCTTTCCATAAAGGGCAAAAAACTAAACACTTCAATGGTTGGAAGTAAGTTCTAGTCTAGCTAAGAATGATTTCCATTGCAAAAAAAACAAAAAACAAAAAAAAAGAAGAAATCATATAATTACATTGTTTCTTTTACAAATTAAATACCACCATACACCCCAATATACACGAAACGGTTTCTACTCTAATTTGAAATGTATTGTGTCTCAATAAACAGGGAGGAAAGCAGGTTGAAATAGTATTATTGAAAGCCCAATTAGATTTAGGGAGAAGTCAGAAATTTACCAGATGGGTTGAGATTTCTCATTGATACAGAGGATCTAAGATTGAAAATCCGTGCTTGTATGTGCTTTTCAAAGAGAGGATTGATGCGGCTGGCCATGTCCATGAGCACAATGTCGAAGATGGCGAGGACTTCGAGAGGGTACCTGACCATCTTGTTATAGAGATCAGGATCGTAATCAAACACGTTGTGGGCATCGACTTCGAGAGACTCTCCCTCCATTTCAAGGGTGAGATGGATGAGCCTCATGTACTTTCCCTCGTCGTCGGAGGGGCGGTCGCGGAAGTTGCGGAGGAAGCGGAGTATGGCGGCGTTGACGTCCTGGACGCTGATGTTGGTTCCCCAGACGAACATGGGAGGGGCCGTGTCGGCGGTGGGGTCGTCGTCATCGCCAGCATCGGAGGAAGGTGGGGCGTCGTCGGTGGATGTGGGTGTGGCTGCGGCGGAGGGCGAGGGTCGGGGTTGAGGTGGGGTTTTGTAGATGGCGGAGGACGAGCGGCGGCGGCGGCGAGTGGGGCCCACGGAGGCGGGGATGGGAGAGGAGGTGGCGGTGTGCACTGGGCTGGAGTACGAGTCTTCCGGAGAAGATGGACCTGACAACAACAACAATGGCCGAATGATTGCTTAGAACAAGAAAAAAGCCCTAGATATTAATATGGAGATAGAGATAGAGAGAGATATATATATATATATTTACCGTTGGTGTTGTGGACAGGGGAAGAAGAATCCATGGAGAGGGAGTGGGAGAGAAAGAGAGATGTTAGGTTAGGTGCAGTACCGAGAGAGAAAGATGTATGTGTTCGAGAGAGAAAGAGAGAGGTTGCTTTTGGCGGGAAGAGTGGGAGCGAGAGGTTACTCAGCCAGGGCCGAGAAAGAGAGAGAGAGGAGAGAAATGGATGTGGTTTTGGCGGGAAACGGCTGTGGATTTTCGCGGGAAAAATAGATGGGCCGGTTTTGACGGATCTGTCTAGGTGTGGAACTTACAGAATATCGGGTCCGTCCAATTTCTGTGAGCGGCCCATTGATTTTTATTTCATCCATTCCATCTATATACTTCAAACCCTTGGATCTCTTTCAGAATTCTAAGCGATCATGACGCGTTCACAAAATTAGGGCTTATATGGTTCGTTTTATATGCGTCAAATGTGGATAGGAAACTCTCATCACCGTTTGATTAGGTAGGTGGGCAATGTGATTGATGACCCACCTTTTCATTGGCCATTGTCGAGAATCACACCGATATAATGGATCAAATACAAATTAGCACTAGATTTTTTCACATTTAATGCTCAAGAGGACCTTATGTTATAATGTTTTCACAATTTTAGCATTGAATCTTGATCCAATATGCATCAGCAGCTCTCACCTTCATATGCCATCTTTGATCATTTCTCAATCAAAACACATCATCATGCGAATGCGAGGTTGTAATCACTAGGAAATCCTTATTCTCTTGGTGGAATCGATTTTTGTGTTCCATCTTTTATTGAAGCCGACCTTTGTTGGTTTGTTCAAATTTTCAAATTTCTTTACCATGCTATATAAGGTCATTTTGTTATATTCTGTTCTTCTATAAATGTGCCTACGCTACTTAAAACAAATAAAGATTGTACTAAGCGTCCCCTAGTGGTGGATGATGATAACATGGCAGTACGAGCGCTCGTACTTTTGCCCTGCTTGTACAGCCCTTCCAAGAGATTGCTCGAGCTATGGGCCACTTATTCACTTCTCTACTTTATATATATATATATATATAAGGGTAATATTCATGTGGGAACTGTTCTTATATATTATATGATAACTTTTTATTTGACTCAATTGTGGGGCCCATTTGGGGATGGAACCAGGGGGGGTGGAAAGATCTATGTGAGACCACCCCAAGTATTAAGTTTGACCCCAAACCCATGCCCATAACCCCTTCATCCATGGCCCACAAGTTTAATGGCTTCATATTCAAAAAAATATTCAACCATTGATCCAACGGTTCAATCCATTCAAATGTATGTCAATCCTTGGGATTAGTGACTATTAAAAGGATTCCCTATTGGTTGCTAGGTTTGGATGGGTTGCTAGTTGGGCCCCGCAAAAAATTTCTCATATAATAGGTGAGAACTAGTTCTCACTTAAATATTTCTCATATATATAAAATTTCAAGTGCATCTATCTTTCACTATGGGGTAAGGGACATTTTCTTTTTTACACGCGAATACAAGAAAATGTACCCCACCCTATGTATTTAAAAAGTAAGTTTTGTGCTTAAAAATTCCCGTCACCATATGGTGAGGGATATATGCACTTGAAACTTCCCCATATATATATATAAGTTTTATTTTCTACTCGTGAGAATACGTGAATATCTCTGCAATATCCTCTATGTTGACTTGAAAACTCTTGATCGGGTTTATCTCGTCCGTAGAAAGGAATATCTAATCAAGGTTCTCACTCAGATCTTTAGATCTCCCACCTCTCTCATGATTGGCATGCTCCCGGTGGGCTTTACAATGTATTGTTCAAAATATATTCGCTTGGTGAGAGTGACTTGTATATATGGGTAAACCTTCAAACAAGCACCCTTCTATGCGAGCACCATCCATACATTAAGCTAATTGTTATTGTTATTATTATTATTAACCTGACAAACCTTAGCTAATCCCCTCATACTCATTATCCCGAGTTAATTGGCACGGGTGCAAATTTGACACTCACTACCCTTATACGAAGGATGGCCAAGGATACTATTCGACGAATACAACATTTGTGAGACTTGGAGACTTGAAGGGATGCAAGGGCTTGTTTCTTTACAATAATTTACCATATTTAAGTGTTTTTTCCTGGTATTTACAGGTATCATGTTTCTTCACCAGTTTTTTAAAAATTCAGTCACTTGAAAGGTTTTAAATGACCTTTAAAAAAAATTTAAATTTAGATTTTTTGCTTTTGGGTGGAATTTCTGCTCAAGAATTTAGGAGCATTCAATAATTCCAATATGTATGGGGAATTTCATGGACTCTGTTAAATAAACAGGCCATAAACGTTCACTCAACACAAGTGGACAATGGAGTTTTGTTAGTCTATAAGTGTCATTTCAGTTGAATGCATCCGAGACAATTGACGTGATCATCACAACAAAAGTAAAGCAGAAAGAAATGCATGACTTAAATTAGAGTTGTGAAAATAAATTACAAATCCTTCATCAAAACTTCTAGAACTTAAGAAATCTAATTCGACCAAAAGAGACCTAATTTAACTGCATAAAAATCAAAGTAACGTGATACTCTCCCCTGTATCCCCTATTTGACTCTTTTTTTTTTTTAAGTGTTGTAAAGTGAACAGTCAAATTAAGAGAAGTAAAAAAAAAGAAAAAAAAGAGATGTTTTGTCATTTTGTGATATGAGATAGTAGTTTTTCCTTTTTTTAAATGAAAGGAAATGGTGATTTTTGTATTTTAGGCTTACTGATTCGACCCCTCATATTTTTTTTCTCTTTACTTATTTGACCCTTCACTTTGCAAGTAATTTACTAGCCCTATTGGATTATCCTATCATCTAGCTCTCTAATTTATTGCTCTCAAGTTCAATGGTTTTATTGCATCATTTATTTTATTTAAATATAATGTTAAATGAGTCAGACGAGCGTCAAAAATTGGCTTGTCAAATTCACAAGTGGGTCCCACTATGTTGCCCTCACCCGCTGTAATACGATGAGAAGTGTGTGCATATAAAATTCTCCCTCTCACACACACACATATGCTCACCGCATCTGCACTCCAAAACACACAGTGTGACCCACTTTTAAAATGCCTCCTTTTTCGCCCATCCTTTTTTTTTGTCACAGTGCCCCATGTCGAGTCAACATAGTTTTTTCGCATACACAGATACACTACACCATGAATAGTAACAAGTTCAAGTTTGATTCTCATTTGACTTTTCTTAACAGTTTGATTGAAATCATAATAAATGATGCCTTTAAACCATTAAAATTTAGGGTCATGGATAAAAAGGTTATCACGAACTTATGGACTCAAGATTTTGCATATAGGTAAGCATCATATGGATATTTCTATCAAATGGACTTTCATGGTCATCATGCATCCCAATGAGCCCAACCAAGATGGACGTTTTCTCCTAAGCGCCATGTAACGCTCCTTATATATATATAAATAATAAAAAAGAGCTTCAATTGACACACTGCACTTTTTGTCTCTTCGCTCCACACAAACCCCCCCCCCCCCCCCCCCCAAAGTCTCCAACGGGGAGGGATTCTCATCCCTCCCCCCTCTCCTTATTTCTTCCTTCATCCACCCTCCTCTATTTTCTCTCCCTCGCCCCCCCCCCGCCCCCACACACCAACCGTTGGAGTGTTGGGGGGGCGGGGCGCAGTCTCCCTCCCCGTCGACGGCTGGGGTGGGAGGAGGTAGGAAGAAAGAAAGAGGGAGAGAGAGGGAGAGGCTGCCGGCCGGGGATCCCTCCCTGCCCGAGATAGGGAGGGTGGGGTGGAAGGAGGGAAGATGGTGGAATGAGAGAGGGAGGAGTCTTTTAGTGCAGTGGGGAAAGTAAAAAAATCCGGTGCCAATAAAAACATTCATAATAAAATTCTACAAGATGAAGTGCAACTTCATTGTTGCAATCTGTTTTCTAAGACGCACCCACAGGTACGGCGCACGGGATGAGCAGTTAGGACCTTTTCATAATATAACCACATTTAGGACGACAGAATCAATGATACATAGCAAAATATATGTCAACTCTCAAGGTCTTTTGGTTTTAAAATTGTCTTCCTTCTTCAAGAAGTTAAATAGTTTGGTCAGCTCATGTTCAAAATATAGTTTATACTTGTTGCATTGACCTTAGCCCGTTAGCCGGCCTGCAGTTAGTATTCATTTGGCTTTTGTTATTTTTCTGTTCAGATCATAAATTAAAGCGGGTCCAAACACAGTGACGGAAACTTAAAAAAACCAGAAAATTATATTGCTACAAAACTATCATGCTTCATTTATGTGCTGGCGTCTATATAGAATTTCAACATTGGCTATTTAGCTTGATGAATGTACGGATTTGCAAAAGGACCAATTCCTGTTGTTGTTGTTGTTGTTTTTCTCTTTAAAGGCTTTTGTTCTTTTAACTCCCAGTCAGTTTTTCTTAAGAAAAACAACCCCATCATTGATCTTCCGTAAATCAGGTTGTCCAGTACAGTTTTATAAGATTCGATTTCTTTGCCGCCGGAACATATCCATAGCCCAGTGCCCCCAACCGTATAACGTTGTGAAGCGAAGTGCAAATACATGGGTCAAAGTTTGTGCCGGCCATACTTGAGATCTTATTAAAAATCCGTCCATCGAATGTACCAAATACCAATTATTTTAAACCATGATTACTTCAGATGGATTGGAAATCCATCCATCTAGACTTTTCCTCCCTGTGTCATGGTGCTTCCATGCATTCATGATTCATGAATATGGGGGATCAATGAAGAGGATGTCTATCATCTCCCGAGGATCCCAAACACACACAACAAACTTAGCGATAACCACCAAAAGAAAAACCATTTCTCATCTCACTAAAACAACACCACAACTTCCAAACATCCCCAACCACCGAATATGCCATTCCATGTCGTTATTAGTATATTGGCTACAGCCTACAGAGCTACACCACACCAATATTGTAAGTTCCTAACCTGCAAAAACAATTGGAGTTATCTAATTGTCTGCTACAGTTTGGTGGATCCGCATTCTGCACTCATGCAGAAATCGCATCACAGTATGCACACTTCAACCAATCCAGACTTCCCAGGTCACAGCCGGCCCCAGCAATGCATGAACGGGGCATAGTAAACACACCTGCCAGATCGATTAAGATTATTACCAGACTATTTGGCGTTTACTCAATTGGAAATCGATTCCCTGCTAGAAAATAAAATTGTTCGTCTTTCATCCAACCCACCCCGTTGTTTAATGGTTACATTTAGCAGCCAAACCCTCTTAAGAATAGATTTCCCCTTTCCACAAAGGGGTAGAAAATCCACCATTGTATTATGGTTGCAAAAGGCAGCCAAATCCCTGCCTTTTACAAGGTAAGGTCATGGAAAACCCATGTTTGACAATAGTAAGTCTCCTTCAGGTCTGACCCGTGTAGAATTTGCATACTCAAAACCAATTTTTCTCATCAATATACTTCAACATGCAACATAAAATCCCCAGAAGAAACCTGATTTCAGCCTACGGGTTGAGATATGCGGATTCCTTGTTCTAAAGAAAAAAATAATAATAATCTCATTTTCCTCAACGGAGAAGATGTCAATTTCAAACTACAGTACAGGAAGGGTCGAGATAAAATATGATTCCTCTCTTCCAGTTAAAAAAAAAAAAAAAAAAATTTCAGAAGAGTATGGATTATGGAATCCTCCGTCGCAAAACCAAGTCCTCAAAAGAAACTGACACCCATTGGATGGATAGTCAAGGTCATCTAATCAGCAGCATTATTTGAGCTACAAAACACCCCTTCCTCCGACCACAACCAATCCAAAGACGAAGGGTTCAAAATTTAGACAGGGTTCACAATTTAGACCCAAACGCATTCATGCAATGAGGAGGCAGACATGTACAGAATATGGTATTGGTTCACAATTTAGACGTTGCAAATCCGATCCAAACGCATGCACGCATGACTGAGGAGGCAGAGTAGAGTATACTATTGATCCAAAACACAATGGCAGGGTGTCCTACAATTCCTCTCTATTAAACAAATCAAATATTCTTCTTCAACAAAATAAAATAAAAAATAAAAAAAAATCGTCCATCCTCCTCGTTTCAATCCAAAAGCTTTTGTAGAGCTAATCTTCAAATATGCTTAATCCCTTCAGCTTCTCTCCCCCTCCTTTCCACTCCTATTCACCCCTCATCATGCCCATCGAAGAAGAACCAGAACCAGAACCAGAACCTCCTACCTCGGATCACATCCTTGACTGGCTGGAAGATTCAATCTCCTTCCCTTTCCTCAACGACCCTTACACGGCTGCGGCTGATGATGATGGGATCAACAGTTACAATCAATGGTGGGATCAACAAGATGATGAGGACAATCTCATCAATGCATCTTCCATCAACAGCAGCACCACTGCCCTTCCCAATCCTTCCCCTCCACAGCCGGAATCCTCCAAGAAGAGGAAGCCGCCCAACAGTGCAACTGCAAAGAAGCAGTCGTCGGGGAAGACGAACGGCAACCATGGCGGCGGCGGAGGCGGCAGCAATAAGGACGCGCGGTGGGCGGAGCAACTGCTGAATCCATGCGCATCGGCGATCGGGGCCGGCAATCTTTCCCGCGTCCGGCACCTCCTCTGCGTCCTCCACGAGCTGGCCTCCCTTTCCGGCGACGCCAACCACCGACTCGCCGCTCACGGCCTCCGTGCCCTAAACAACCATCTTTCTAGTTCCGGTTCCGTCTCCGTCCCCGGCGTCTCCATTGGCAGACCTCCTACATTCGCTACGACCGAGCCGCGACTCTTCCAGAACTCGCTCATCAAGTTCCACGAGCTCAGCCCCTGGTTCTCCTTCCCCAACTCCCTCGCAAACGCCTCCATGCTCCAAACCCTAACGACCCTAGACCCCACTCAACAGCACAGCGGCAGCAGCAGCCGGCGGCGGCAGCGAAACCTCCACATCGTCGACATCGGGGTCTCCCACGGCATTCAGTGGCCGACGCTGCTTGAATCCCTCGCTAACCGCCCCGGTGGCCCTCCGCCTCTCGTCCGCCTCACCGTAGTTGCCGCGGCCGGAACACCTGCCTCCTTCTCCAGTGGCCCTCCCGGCGATGACTACCCATCCAGACTGCTCAGATTCGCCAAGCGCAACAACCTCAACCTCCAGATCGACCGGGTCGAGAGCCACCCGCTGCAGAACCTAACGGCAGAATCCCTAGGTGTCGCCTCTCGCGGGGAAGGGGCAGGGGAAGGGGAAGGGGAAAAGGAAGAGACCTTGATCATCTGCGCGCAGTTCCGTCTCCACCAGCTCCCGCACGAAGATCCAGACGACAGGACTGAGTTCCTGCGGAGGATGAGAGATCTGGAGCCGGATCTGGTGGTTCTGACCGAGAACGATGGGGATTGCAGCTGCAGCTGTTGCTGCGGAGACTTTGCGCTGGGGTTTCCGCGGCGAGTGGAGTTCGCGTGGAAGTTGTTGGATTCGACGAGCGCTGCGTTCAAAGGGAGGGAGTGCGAGGAGAGGAGGGTGATAGAAGGGGAGGCGGCGACGGCGTTGTCGAGTGCCGCGGAGATGAATGAAGGGAAGGCCGGGTGGTGTGAGAGGATGAGAGGGCTAGGGTTTATCGGGGAGGGTTTTGGGGAGGAGGCAGTGGAAGGAGGGAGGACTCTGTTGAGGAAGTATGATGGCAACTGGGAGATGAGAGCGGAGGAGAAGGGACGCCATGGGTGCATTTGTCTCTCTTGGAAGGGGAAGCCTGTGTCCTTTTGCTCACTGTGGAAGTTACCCAGTAACAAAGGATGATTGACTGATCGATCACAGTGATGATGCGATGCAAGGTTCTAAATTTCTACTTTCAACGGGTTACCAGAATTGTGTGATTGGGCAGCTAGGATCATCCTACAGTGCATTCAGTCTATCCACTAACTGGGTATGTTTGGGTAAATGGGTGGTCGAAATCTCAGAATAATTTTTCACAAACCAGTGGTGTAGGAGGAATTATTATGTTATGTACCAAGGAAAGGATGGATGTTATGTTATTCATTTTTGTTTTACCATCTATCTATATCTAGGTATCCTCTTCCTCTTCTGGGTTAGAGAAGGCTTGTTATATGTTATAGTAAAGACGTGAAGATGCTTCTTATATGACGCGTAATATTTGGCTGGTATTGATAACCAGTCTAACCAAATAAAGTAACTTGGAATCCTATGGCTTATTTATTTATTTTTTTCACCTGTGCTAAGGTTTTTTTTTTTTTTTTCCTTCCCTTTTTCCTTTCCGTGGCGCCTGGCATTGCAGGATTTTCAGCCTCGGTGTCTTCAGATCCCCATTTGTCTTAGACGGCCGGGATTGCAATTTTCTACTCTGGCCACACCACCTGCTCGATAGTAGCTTTAATTTTTGTAATATAATTATCAAATAGGATATAACATTCGAACGAACTATAGGATCCCATCCAGTGACTTGGAATGAAACGAATCTTTTTGAAGCCCTAGTGGCTCTTGAGTCTTGCATGATGCATGGCATATAAAAGCCCAGTAAATGGTTAAAAAGCTGATTATCTGGGGCCTAGCATGTGCTAAAATGGTCAAAGCTGCTCGTGCCATTTTTATGCGTCAAAGTGGTATGGAATAATTTCTCATTATGTACACCAATCTTTAATGAGCGCAAATGTCCCCCAATCTTTTGCAAGGAGAGACCGACAGCAAGTAGACGCCACGTGTTTTGCAGGAAATGCCCACCAACATGCCTATATACAACAAACAGGCGACTCCATTCCAATTTCCTTACTTTTGGGCAGAGCCCAATCAACAACTGTGCATGAACCGATATATGTTGGGCAGATGATCCTAATCATCCCATTATTAACATATGAATGCAAGGCCAGGAAGTATTTTAAGCAGCTTAAAAACCATAAAGCATTAAATTTGGATTGTCCAATTAGTGATTGTGGAGACATTAAGAATCCCTAGAGGCACCATGATAGATAGAAAACAAGCAAAAAGAAGAGGGGGGCATCAAAAATAAGACACAGGCTGGTCAGTATAGACTTTCCATACAAGAAGGAAAAATTAACAAGTTATTGGAGTTAGCGACAGGGCACAGTTTGGACAAAACTACAGATTCCAGGTCCCAATCACCTAACATACACCACCTAACATACACCACCTGCAAGATATTTGAATTTCAGAGAATGGTGAAAACAGGGCAAGCTTGTACTGCCGACATTGAAGAACAAAATTCCACCTCCCTCAAGAATCATAAATCCTGACGGATGTCCGAATGCTTTGCCGACACACAGGACACTTTGGATTTGAATCGCGCTCTACCAAAAGGGCACAGCGCGGACAGCAAACAAGATGGCCACAAGGAATGAAAGCAGAACGCCTCCGCCTCATTAAACAGATAACACATAATTCACCATCCGAAACATCACCCAAATCATCATCTGTGTTGCTTTCAGCAGTTATATCTCTTGGTTGCTCAACTCTTTGTTGCCTCTGGCGCCTCCACTCCTTCCATCTAAACCAGTTCCTGCATCCCAATCAGTATATGATTTATCAACCCAAATGAAGATTTATGATGTCAGAAATAGAGAAATATCATGCAAACACAACCCACTCAGAGTTTCTAAGGCTCTGGTTGGTTTAGCACCCCTCAGCGAAACACTTTAGGGAGCACCAGTTTAAGACTCCTAAAGTTACCAGTGCTGGCAAAAGGTGACAGCCTTTCCAGCCGGCACTCCTGAAACTGGAGACTCTCTCTAGTTATCACTGATTCGGATCTCATAAGAAAGCAGAAGATTCCTTCCAGGCTATGAAGCATGGATACATAAAAAAGGGTCCCGTATTCGTATCCCGGGCATATCGGATACGAATACGCCCTGGATACATCTTGGATACGCGAAATCCGTATCTAGGTTTTTTTTTTAATGCCGGATACGTGAGGGATACGTGCGGGACACGTTTTTAAGTGGCTCGTTAAAAATAAAAATAAAAATAAAACCTGGGAGAGAGTTAGAAAACCTGGGAGGGAGGAAAAAAAAAAAAAAAAAAGAGGGGAAGGAAAGAAATTCGTCGTCGCCTCAGCCTCGCCGTGCTGCTGTAGCCTTGCTGCTGTCGTCGTGCTGTGCCGGAAATCAGCTACTGTCGCCGTGCTACTGTCGTCAACTCGTCATGCTCTGCCGGAAATCAAACCCAAATCGTCGTCGTGCTGCTATCGTCTGTGCTGTGCTGGAAATCAAACTCAATCGAGCCACTATGCTGTGCCGTTTCATCTCCCCCTTCAGGTTCTTTTCTCTTCTTTCTTTCCTCTTGTTTCTTTCTTCCTCTTCATCTGTAAAGGTTGGTTTTTGTTGGTTGATGCTATTCTGGTTATTCTAATCTAGGGTTTTTTTTTTCCTTCCCCCTTAAATCATTTGGATTTTAGGGTTTTTTTTTTTTTTTTTTTGCTGATCTTCTTTCTTTGCTTTTGATTGGCTGTTGTTGCTTCTTTTTTTTTCTGCTTCTTTTTTCTGTTCTTTTCTCTGTTGTGTTCTGCTGCTGTTCTTTTCTCTGCTGTGTTCTGCTGCTGTTCTTTTCTCTGCTGTGTTCTGCTGCTGCTCTTTTCTCTGCTTGATGCTATGCTGCTGTTGTTTCTTTCTTTTTTTCTTTTTTTCTTGATGCTATGCTACTGCTGCTGTTTCTTTTTTTCTTGATGCTATGCTACTGCTGCTGTTTCTTTCTTTTTTTTCTTTTTTTCTTGATGCTATGCTACTGCTACTGCTGCTGTTTCTTTTTTTTTTTTCTTTTTTTCTTGATGCTATGCTGCTGCTGCTGTTTCCCTTTTTTCCCTTTTTTCTTGATGCCATGCTGCTACTGCTGCTTCTTTTTTTTTCTTTTTCTCTTGATGCTATGCTGCTGCTGCAATTTCTTTTTTCCCTTGATGCTATATTGCTACTGTTGTTTCTTTTCTTTTTTCCATTTTTTCTTGATGCTATGCTGCTGCTGCTGCTTTTTTTTTTTTTCTCTTGATGCTATGCTGCTGTTTGTTTGGGTTATATGCTTATGTTTCTATAGTAATTGGTGAAACTTGGATTTTGAACTTGGAAGTATTGAATGTAATGTTTGATGATGATTGATGATGATTAAATCAATGGAAGTGCATATTTTATGGCTATTTTGATTGAAATAATGTTAGATTTTTATTACATAGTCATATAAAAAATTATTTTTTCAACGTATCCCTGAGGTATCGTATCCTAGTTTTTTGATAAATGGCGTATCTGCATATCCGTATCGTATCGTATCCGTGTCCGTGCTTTATAGCTTCCAGAGAGGCATCCAATTAAGTTAAAAGAGCAATGCTTAAATTTTGGGTTAGTCCTATCCATTTCTACTAGGTTTCATGGTTTGGTAAGCTAATATCGAACAGACAACAAAAAATGATGCTGCAACCAGAGAGCCGTCCAATTAAGCTAAGAGCAATGCTTAAATTTTGGGTTAGTCCTATCCATTTATCCTAAGTTCCTTGTCAAAGAGTCCCTCAAAAGTCCAAGGCTTGCACAAAAAAGAATAAGTATCACTGGTCATAGAGCAGAGCTGGTCTAAAAGACATGCCAAATTTTCAACCTTGATTTATGGAATACTTTCCTCCAAAAATCACTATTGACAAGACAGCATAATTGAACTGGAATGCGATGACCACACAAATGACAGTAGCACCATGGTCTAGCATTGGTCACTTGATATGGGCTCTGTGAGAGCATTACTTGAAATAAAATACTTTCTATGCTTTTCTATGTAGTGAGGGTTGCCTTCCCCTGGAAATGTGAGGCTTTTAAAGTCCTTTTGCATTGATTTTGGAATTTCGGAACTACATCTTTTACAAGATTTTGGCTTCCAATGCTCATTCAGCTTAGTAAAAGCAAGTGCGGCTACTCACTACTAGTTAAGTTAAGTTTATTTTTAATGGCTAAAACTTAAAATCTATGTTTCTTCAAATTTTAGAATCATAAGACACCATTTTCTTTTTCTTTTCTTTTTTTTCTGAACCATAAGACACCTTTTTTCTTAAACAAATAAGAGGAGATTCTTTTTCTCATTTGTACAAATATTTTAAAGGGTTTAAGCTCCAAGGTTATCGGTCCAACTCCACCGAGCTGACTCAACTCGAGGGGGACCAAGTTGGACCTGAGTTCAAGATTTAAAACCTTGCTCTGAACACCAAAATAAATAATAAAATATACCCTCCTTTAACCTCCAACAATACCAAAGAGTTTGGGTTTCACAGTGATACCTTACTATTGCGTAGCCCAATATACCAAATGACAACGTGCCAAGAAGAACCCCACTCCAAAATAGAACCTTAGTCCTGGTGGCAAGATCTACCATCATTTGATCCTTTGTCATATCAGACCTGTATTGAACAAAAACAATATCAAACCAGTTCCACAAGAGGCCGGATTACTCCCAACCAAATAATCACAGAAAGCAGCTAAACACAAAAAACCAACAATTTGTACAACTAAAGCTCTGATAGATGCTAGATCTACCCCAAGTGTCATGGAAGTACCACCATGTAGGCATTTACCAAGAAATAGAATAAGGGTATAGAACATTTGGCCATACACAGGTGACATTATATATGAGAAATCAATGTACGTTCTCAAGCATCTAGATTGGTGGGTGAAAAGAGAAACCAGGAGCAAAGACAAAGAAACCTAACAGAATGTGAAATAGAACAAACCCCTTACAAGAAATAGGGAAGGTCTTTGGAAGATCTGATTTCAGGAACACCATCTTGCCATCTGCAAATTCCAACTGCAGAGATCTCCTTTCCAGGAGGAAGAATTTTCTCTTCATCCAACAAACCAACCTTCCAAAACAAAAAAATTACATAATCAAAAGAACAATAACATTAATGATTCTGTGCAAACCAAAAAACCACTTTCCCAATAAAGAAAATGGTACTGGCAAAAGATACATATAATTTGGGACTAAAAACTTACTGGATATCCATGACCAAACATGGCACGGAAGAATGTATATGAAGAAGCATGAACAGGGAGCAACTGATGATAAACTGTCGTAAGAGGTAAAGGATGAGCTGACCCATCCATATTAACAACAACGTAACCTGCCCATGGCCAATGACCGCCTTCTATAAGAATAAATGGAACCTGGAACAAAAAATAATCAGAATTGAACCCCAAAAAATTCCAGGTGGTAATAAAATCCAGGTGCTGGGTAAAGCGGGTTTCAAAATTCATAAAAAAAAAAAAAAAAAAAAAAAAAAAGTCCAGTTGCGAAAAGCAAATCTAAAAAATTGGAATCATGAGGAATTTAATTTTTTGGGAGAGACACGACCTTACGCATAAGGTTGTAGGTTCTGGATTCAGCTGAAGAGACAGGAGACAGATTAAGGCAGTACAGAAATCCAAAGCTTTGTGGCTAAAAGAAAGATATAGGAACACCAAACCTATTCACATAATGGCCAAGGCAAGGAGGAAAATCAATCACTTTAGAAAATTCAAGACCAGCGGAATCAAAGTGTCCGAACTTATTGAAGCCAAGGAAGTGGAAGCCACTTTGTTTGAATCTATCTATGAGTGAGATGGTGAAGAGCAACTAAAGTTTGATGCCTTATTCTTTTCAGCTATCCCTTCTGAAGCTAACTCTTGGTTAAATAAAGTACTATGAAAGCTCCACCGCCAGTTAGTTTAGTTTGCTTTTATTGAAGCAAGCTGGGACTTTTTAAAAGGTGACTTTCTGGAGATGTTTTATGAGTTCCACCAGAGGGGGAGACGCAATAGGGAGTAAAATATGACTTCTATTTCGTTAAATCCTAAAGATTCACAGTGTGGTCGAACTACACCACTTAAGATCAATCAATTTAGTGTGGTGGTGTGGCTACAAGCTTCTTTCTATGGTTCTGGCAAATCCATTTAAGGAGGTTTTACCTCCATTATAAGTGTGAATCAAGGTCCTATGTGGAAGGGAAGACAAATTCTAGATGAATTTATAGTAACCAATGAGCTCATCCATTGCAAGAAAAAGGCAAAAATAGAAGGTCTAGCACTAAAACTTTATTTGGAGAAGGCTTATGACCACATGCTTTAGGCATATGATGGTTATATGCTACACAAAGAATGGGTTTTTGAAGGTTGGACAATTTCTTCTCAAATTGAGACACCTGCTTGAAAGGGAACCTTTGTGAGGAGAGAAGGGGGCGACCAAGTGGTCCCTTCCTCCTGTGGGTTCCAGTTCAATGTCGACCAGGTGGCTAGAGGCAAGTAGGTACAGGTAGAGCAATGGTCAATGACATGGTACCAACTAGTGGTTTTCTTGGGTATGATTGGAATCAAGGAATCTTATGAAACCAAATTATGGGTAGTTAGAGCAGCTTTGATCATTGTTATTTTTGTCTCTTATTCAGGCAGTCTTGTAGTGGATAGTGATTCATTCAATGCCGTGGCTTAGCTTTCTCATTCTTCTTCTTGTCCATGGAGGTTGCACTCTTAGTCAAAGAAATTCTTACAGTTGGTGGTGGCATCGATGGAAAGGTATTAAACCAAAGCCAGAGATAGGCGGACCAAGGACTTAAACCAAGTTAAATGCATTAAGGATGGGATGAAAAGGTATTAGTAAAGGATGAGGAGATAAAAGAGCGTTGGAAGAGCTACTTCTACAAGTTATTTAACGATAGCAGTAGTAGTGACATACAATTTGGGCAACTTACCATTTCTAGGGAAGAATCAAATCATATGTTCTATAGGAGAATTAGTAGGGAAGAAGTTAAAGAAGTATTGCAAAGGATGAAGAATGGAAAAGCAGTTGGGAAAGCGGTTGGGCCAGATGGTATCCCTATTGAGGTTTGGAGGTGCTTGGGGTGGATGGCATAAGTTGGTTGACAAAACTTTTTAATGTAGTGCTAAAGAGCAAGAAGATGCCTGATGCATGGAGGAAAAGTATTCTTATACCCATATACAAGAACAAAGGAGATATTCAGAACTGTGCGAACTACCGCGGGATTAAATTGATGAGCCATACAATGAAATTATGGGAGAGAGTTATTGAGAGAAGACTAAGAAGAACAACAAACATTTCAGAGAATCAATTTGGTTTCATGCCTGTGAGATCAACCATGGAGGCTATCTTTCTCCTGAGAAGGTTAATGGAACAGTATAGAGAAGGTCAGAGAGATTTACATATGGTGTTCATTGACTTAGAAAAAGCTTATGACCGAGTTCCTAGGGAGATTCTATGGAGAGTACTGGAAAAGAAAAGAGTGTGTGTCGCATATATTAAAGCGATAAAGGATATGTATAATAGAGCCGTGACATCTATAAGAACGACTGGCGGAGAGACTAAAGAATTTCCTATCACTATTGGTCTACACCAAGACTCAGCGTTAAGCCCGTACTTGTTTGCCCTAGTTATGGATGAGATTACAAGACATATTCAGGATGAGGTGCCGTGGTGTATGCTATTTGCAGATGACATTGTTTTAGTGGATGAGACGAGAGAATGAGTGAATGCTAAGCTAGAATTGTAGCGGAAAACGTTAGAGACAAAAGGGTTTAGGCTAAGTCGTTGCAAGACGGAATATATGGAATGCAAGTTTAGTCAAAGTAGGACACCTGGTAACTTAGAAGTAAGTTTGGGCACACAAAAGATTATAGAGAAAGAAAACTTTAGGTACCTTGAATCTATGGTGCAACAAGATGGAGAGATTGATACTGATGTAAGTCACAGGATTCAGGCCGGGTGGACCAAATGAATGAGTGCTTCGGGGGTCCTGTGTGATCGGAAAGTTCCCCTCAAAGTTAAAGGAAAGTATTATAAGGTGGCGGTACGTCCAGCATTGTTATATGGATCAGAGTGTTGGGCAGTAAAGCATAATCATGTTAAGAAGATGGAAGTTGCGGAGATGAGAATGCTTAGATGGATGTGCGGTATCACAAGGAGAGATAGGATTATGAATGAGGAGATTAAGGGCAAAGTAGGAATAGCACCAATTAAAGATAAAATGAGAGAAAATCGACTGAGATGGTTCGGCCATGTTAGAAGGCGCCCAACGGAGGCACCTGTTAAAATGTGTGAAAGCATAAAGATTGGCCGGAGTAGGAGTAGGAGTAGGAGAGGGAGAGGGAGACCCAAGAGAAGTTGGAAAGAAACTATTAAACATGACCTTACCTACATGGATCTAATGGAGGACATGGCCTTAAACAGATTTGATTGGCATCGTCAAATCCATATAGCCGACCCCACCTAGTGGGAAAAGGCCTGGTTTGGTTTTGGTGGTGGCATCGATGTATCTTTCTGTCATGCTACAAGGGAGATGAATGCTATGATGCACGGATACTTTAAAATGAGCAACGTATCGTGTCATATCGTATCTGATACTGCGCTTTTTATGCGTAAAATATGTGTCCATGCCGTGTCCATCATGTGTCCTTGCCGTATCCAGGCATCATAGGTTGACTGTGGTAGCTGATTCTTTGGTTATGTTTGGGGTTGATACAGTATCAACATACCAATTTCACTATGGATTGATTTTTTTCTTTTTTCCCTCTATTTCGTTTTTTGCTTTTATGGTTTTCAGTATACGCCTTCTATACTTTCTTCATTCTATTCAATCTTTTTTATAAAATTATAGTTATCATTCTTCATCATCATCAAAGCCTGGTTCCAACTATGTTACCATTCACAAAAGGAAAAAAAAAAAAGCAAAGAAAAGGCAGAACAGCATTCAGAATAAGATTACCAAGCCAAGATTGGAATTGGATTAATTTCTAACTAATAATGAATGGCTCAAATGGCCAAGTCCAAGTATCAAAGATGTCCTTGTGGTTTCCAAAATGGAACAAGAGTTGAACTTACAAAAACTTAGTCATGGATTGTAAAAGTCCAAAATAATATTGACAAAAAGAAAACATTATTCATAGAGTAATGGAAAACTAGTATGAAAGACATAGAAGGGTAAAAGTTAGTTAACTGCGACATATAAAAGTTACGGGGCCAAGTATTGAATGTTCAATTACGACTATGAAGTGGAAGAATTGAAAATGGCTATCGATAAGCTTGCAAAGATATGAGAAAAAAGTAAAAACATCAATTGTATCACATGAATTGAAAAAGAAAATGAAAGGGTCTTGCTAAAAGAAGGAAGAGGTTAAAGGTAGATCAGGGAAGTATTTTATTTCAATGACCTGCCTATTAAATATGGAATATGCAAGTAAATTATGAATTAGAGCTAAATATAGAAATTATCAACAAATATCTAGTACAAAAGTATAACCTTAACCAATATGAAGAATTGGAGCATCTGGTTCACATGGTGAACTATTGGTTTCAAAAGGCAAGATTGTGGTTGTTTGGTTAATGAGATTTTCTAACAAAGTTTTAGTACAAGAAAAATAGTTGATTGATGAAGGAAAAAACAATATGGTCTCTTCCTCTCACAAAGAAAGGAAATTTTCAGAATTGGAACTATCAAACTTTTTCTCTTAAAGATTAATAGGAATTATCAAACCAATGACCCATGCATGAAACTTTGGAGGAGAGTAATAGAACAACATGATAAATTGTGGAGTTATAAAGAATGTGGCTTCAAAGAGGTTTGAGTAGAAAACTAGAACTCAAAGCCGATCGTAAATGAATGAGATAAGATTCGTTGATGATTAGAAATAGACAGATGGGGAAGATATGTCCACTCAATACCATCTCTACAAATCTTCTACTCTTTTTTACTTTTTTTCCTTTTTAACAGAACTTGCTTCCTTTACAACACGTTGAAGACAGAATAGAACAAGGCCATGCAAGGGCAACCTATACCCAACTGACTTCCTTTTTTTTAATGCACATATATTTCACCCTAAGATGCGAACAAGATGGCTCAAGTCCACCTCAGACATGTTGGTAATAACAAAACCACTTCACTTATAAAAGGGAAAAACAGATGGCATCCAAACAGGACCTCAAACAAGAGACCTTTCCAATTTTGGTTGAAATATCATATAGAAGGATAACGAGGAACCACCAATTATTTCTCCAGGCATCTGAGTTAAATAGGAAGTAGGAGCTTGGTTTTTGAACAACTACTTCCTAAATAAAAATACAAAAAAAAAAGTCACAACGATATTAATAGCAATAGAAAAAGGAGAACAAAAACCTCTCAATGAAAGAGTGACGGTACTGTGAACTTACCTTTTGTAAATGGATCCACTCATGCTCTTTCCAGGATCTTGCAAATAGCCTATGCAAATCGAAAGTCCAACCAAATAGGCCCCTCCATTCATGATACAAACACTTCACACGCAGAAAGCAGCAATTTTACAAATCATGTTTCTTACATTCTTATGGGATATATTTACAACAGAATAAAAACCATGATAAAACTTCTAGCGCAAATTTACTATTAAAGAAAAATTCTATATGAATGTGATTTCTTGGACAGAGTGATTGCATAACCTTATAGACGAAACTAAATGGAAACTAAATTAAGCAAGAAAAATTATATAGAAAATTTCAAATGCAATCATACAAACAACAAGGAACATTTTTTTTTTGAAAGGCATACTAGATCAAGCAAGAACTTTAGCCATAGAAATACACAAAACAATACAAAGCAGAACCTGAAACACGTCAGAAAGAGAATGTTAATTGTTAAGTCTTCAAACAAAAACAAGAACAGACAAATATATTAGCCATTCAATTACTTTTCCACGGATATGAGGTACATAAAAAGACCTATTCCAAGATAAAAGTCTCCTAAAAACACAATGAGCCTTCATAGAAAGTGGTTTCATGTTTCAAACACCAGAGCACGTAAAGATGTCTTCCAAGAGCAGATTAGCTTGAGGTATTCTCTAACCCTCTGTTTGGGAAGAGGGTAAAATGAGGGGAAGGAAAAAAAAGAGGGGAAAATGGAGGGAAAGTGGAAATTTTAGGGTGTTTGGGAAGTGGGGGTAAAATTCGTGTGGGTCCCACCTTAAAACTTTCCCTTCAAAAATGGGGGAGAGTGTGAGGGAAAGAGGGGAGTCTTTGTCATTTTACTAAACTGCCCTTTTCACTTTTTCACAAAGTAAGGATAAATTGGTAATTTTCTCTACCACACAAACAAACAAAACCCTACTTTTTCACTTTTTTTTCCCCTGCTTTTTGACTATCCAAACAAGATGAGGTAAAATTAATTCCCCCCCCCCCGGTTCATTTTCCTTCCCCCTCAAATTTCCCCTCCCCTCCCCCCTTCCCAAACATAGGGTAAGAGACGCTACTTGCAAAGTCCAAATCCAAAGCTCACCCTGCAAGATTCAACTCTCCCCATGGCCTTGAATTGAAAAAACAACAGATGAAACTGAATAACTAAGCATGCAATGGACAACATGATTCTGCACATGGTCAAATGTTGAGATGATAAAATATTTAATTGTTTGTCTTAGCACCGCTCCCTTAAGAAATAACTAAGGTTTTTTTTTTTTTGAAAAAAAGTGAGAAATAACTAAGTTGCAACAGCCTTATAATCACAATGATGCTTGCACTCCATTATTGGATGACAGAGTGCCTACAACGACTACTGCTAACTTGACACCAATGACACTATCATAAGAAAGTCAACTTATTACTATTTGTGGCTTTATATCATTTCTAACTATAAATGTTCTTCTTTTGTTCGTGATTAGTATTTGTATTAGCATTTCTAACTCAAGACAATATTTAGTTATTTACCCATCCAAAAAGGATACTCCATTTTCTTGAAAAGTTTGTACCTTCCAAACATGTCTGGCGCCATCATATCATCAATGATCGCACCAGACTGGCCGCATATATGTCATTGTTAATAGCAGCCATCATCTCATCACATCAAATTAGACACCAACATACTCTCTTCAGCGAATTGTATATGCTTTAATTTAAACCTAGTTGGAGCAATATTTTAGTGATAAAAAATAAATAAAAACCAATCTTAAAATCCAAGATTTCAGCCCTTAAATAAATGCTATGATTTTCTAACAAGGTAATTTTTGTCTATTGCAGACTGGATCAATGGATGCTTTCTAGCCTAGCCCAAACCACAGCAATGGGAAGCATGGATGGGTCTAGAAACCCAAACTCTCCCTTAAACCACGAAATAAACCACACAAGGTTAAACGGCATGGAATCAAGCCTGTAGCTCCAGATTACACAACCAAAGGTACAGAACAATACTTGGTCACGTGACATCCCAACTATTCTAGGGAAAGACCGTAACTTTTTTATTCGTAATGGAAATTTTATTAAGGAAAAGCACAAAGGAGACAGTAAATTTTTATAATGTATCCACAGAAAAGAAAGAGAATATGAAAATTGCAACCCAAAACTCAAGGAACACTATAATATCCGTGTACCCTAAATGGCAAAAGGATTCACCACCACATTAGCTTCTATTTTAATATATACAAAGGTCACTTTGACATAAATGTACTCCGTGTGTATTAAGCTTGTAATCACCTTTCAACAGATATAATACATTTACTATTACCAATCAACAAAATAAAAAATAATTAAAAAAAAAAAAAACCACAACATAACAGTTGAACTCCTTAATCTAATAAACAACATATGGAAATCTCCATGGCTCCTTGCATCCCCCTGAAGACCACTTAATTGCTTTCGTTGATTTGCCTTTAAATATCAATGGATGTGAGTAAATTCTTTCAAATATATATACATAGCTCCACCCTAATCGCCAATATCCGAGCCTCTTTTAGTCCCATCTCTCCCATTGACCAAGACAACTGCAAGAGACTATTTCCTTAACATCCCATCTATCTTAAATTTTATGTCCCACGAGGAGAGGGTGTCATCTTGATACTGCTTTATCTCTCATATTTATATATGTATTTGTCTTCCATCATAAACCCCTTTCATTTTCTAAGGATTTCCACTTTACAATTCCTTCAAATTCTATTTTTTATCTTCAATAAACTTGATAATCTCAACTTAGATACCTCAAATACTGCTTCCACTAAACTCAACTTGTGGATGTGCAGCCTCTGTGATTGCTTGTGTAAGAGTTCACCAAGTTAATACCCTAAAACTTGTATGGTCCATAAATCGTCACCATCTAAGTTGCCATTTCCAAAACAAATCAACTAGAGAACACGAAACATATTTTAGTTTGATCCACTGGGAGAACAATAATTAAGAAGCAGTTAGACACATCCAACCGCAAACAGTAACAAATCCATGCCCTACAAACTAAACCATACACACAAGAACTCGATGATGGTGATGAATTCCTAAAAATATATTCCATTGAAAAAAGAAAAAAGAAACAAACAAACAACTTACCGCCTGTGTTCTCTGTGTGATGAGGGCTCGATCGCCGGATTTCTCTGAGGTTAGAAACCTGTCCTTCAAGGACATCCAATTTCCATCGGCAGCTGACTTGGGCTGGACTTGGCCGCGTACTACGACGAGGAGGTTTTTGTCCTCGGAGGAATTGAGGAGGGAGCGGAGGCCGGAGACGCGGACGGAAGGGGCGCCGCGGATTTTGAGGAGGGCAGAGGAGGATGACTTGAACTTGATGAGGGTTTGGATGGCGACGACGGCGAGGGCGACTCCGAAGACGGCGCCGTCGCAGGCGAAGGCGAAGTGAGCGAGAGCGGCTGCAACGGCCTGCTCGGGAGAGGACATGGGCGAGGGAGGGAGGGAGAATGATGTTTCTAAAAAACTCTACCTGGCGCTGCTGGCTATCTGTCTGTCTGGCTATCTATCGATCTCGCTCTCATCCACACCATTGACCGTCATCATACCTGATACCACTAAGTAGAGGGCCAGAGGACAGAGACAACGAGCGGAGAGAGAGAGTTGTCCAGATACAGGTGCCTCTTGTTGTTGTGGGACTTGTGGTTGGGACTTGGGAGGCCTAATTCCTAATTCCTATCTCCTATCTCCTATCTCCTATCTCCTAATTCCTTCCTTCTCAGGGTCTTCCTTTGGTTGGTGCCGGTGCCAGTGCCAGTGCCGCTGCCAGTGGTCTCTATCCGGAGAGGCGGCCGGGCCGGGCCGGGGAGTCTTTTGCTTTGGGAATTCCGAGGATTTGATTTATTAAGTGGAATAGTCCTGTTGCCCTCCCTTCCTAATTTATATGCTTTGCTGATTAAAATTCTCATATGATGATAATATCCTAATCTAAGCCCCTAACAAATGATAATAATTGTCCAATCTAGTTATTAGACAATTTTATTCGAAAAATACCGAAATATAGTTATTTATCCCGAAGAATCTCGGCAAAAAGTGCAGCACTGATGGGTCCGTCTGTACTAAATTGGTATATTTTTTTTTTTTAAATCTATAGTAAGTGATGCTAGCATCACCGTTGGCCTCACACCGCTGCAGACCCCATCTCCACATCCTCACTTCTAACCACCACACCTCTCAAGCTCTTTCTATCTATTCAATTTCAATCAACCAAACAATGGGGTTTCTAAAGCTCCTCCTCCCATGCATTTACAAGACCAACCCATGCCTATTCTTAAAGCTCTTTCCTCTTCTTCACCTCTTCCTTCCTCCCTCTCATAGCTGCTCCAGTAGCACTTGAGCTTAGAGAAAATGGAGATTTCTTTTCAAACGTCGATCTCTCTCTCCTTCTCTCGATTCCCCACTCCTCTTCCCTCACAAATCCAAACCCCAACAACAACAGCTGCAACAATACCCACCACCTCCTCTTCTTCTTCACAGCCCAAATCCTTAAATCTCAACGGGCAATCTCCACCATCAATTCACCATCAAACGGTCGGGACTGCTCTCTGCAATCGACCATGCCATTGAGGAAGAAGAGGAGTTCAGGAAGGCGAGAGCAGAGGTGAACAGGAAAGGCATTGACACTCGAGGATATGTCATCGAAGGCTTCTCCATCGATGGCCACGAGACCTGTGTCGTCATTCCAACCCTCAATTCCATCTTTGATATTGGCCGATGCCCCTACAAAGCCGTCCATTTGGACTTCCTCTTCATCACCCGACCCATGCCTTCGCAGTACCGCAACGGTCCACTTTTCAGTGGAACCATATATCTGGACCTAATCTGGTACGGCTCCTTCAAGCCCTCCTAGCGAGCCATCGTCACCGGCTTCCATGATTGCAAATGAGGGGAGGTTCGCGTACATCTAGGTAGGTAACTAGTAAAGAGACAATAGCTTCACTCAATATTTCTTTGAGTGACGCTATTGTCAGTAGGAATAAAAATAAATAAAAGAAAATGTAGCAGGAAGACCCCATTAGTGCTGCACATTTGGTCAGGATCATTCGAGATAAATGGTTATATTTCGGGATTTTACCTGTAAAATCCTATAATTATTAATAAGATTATAAGAAATAAGGATTAGAAACCATCCATTGAGATGGATTTGATTAAGGATAGATGTTATATGTTTTTTGTTAAAGAGAGTTATAAGAAGGGACGGGGGGAAGTACCTCCTCGTTTAATCTCATTTGAAATCAATGTGGTCAACATTGAAATGAATGGTCAAAATAAATTCTTTTCATTTTGAAATCAGTTTCTTTATATATATATATATATATGGAGATGCTCCTGTGAGGGATAGACAAGAGCATCTATCCCCTTACTATGAGAGATGAGGTGGGGACCCTCACATTGCATCTCTCGTATGAGCATCTCCCATGTATATATATTAGCAACCCTCGCCTCCTCCCGAGCCGACTGGAGAGGGATGTCCCTTACCTAGGGTGGGCCCCACTATTTGGTCCATTCAAATGAACCACACACAGGGGACCCCCTGAATTGAATATGTCCACCAAATTTTAGCCCAATCCGATTAAAATGGACTGTTGGATCGAACGACACCCATCCTAATGGACTGCAAACCGCTGAGATTTTGTGGCCCGGATGGAAATGATAGAAATCAATGATAGGGCTGAAACAAAAAAATAATAATAGATTGGAGGGCCCTCATGTGTCTTTCAAATCCCCCTCCATTGTCTTGTGAGATCTCTGACTTTTAATGTGTTTATATTTAATTATGTATGATTAATGATTAATCAAACATGATTTTGATTATTGTACTAGATTAATCGCATGGTATGATGTTATTGATTTCTTAATATTATTAAATTTGTAAAATTACGGTGAACATTCCTCATTTTGGATACTTATTGTTTTGAAATGTCATTTGATGGAAATGAGGCATTTTCCATTGTTAAGGACTTATTTGTAATTTTATTTTTATGAAAATTTTGTAACAATGGAGTTTTTCGATGATTTTTATTTCATTGGAAAATGAGTCAAATGGTAATCGATTTTCGCTTCTGCCTCGGTTTCATTTGAACTCGTTTGGGATGGTTTACATAGATATTTGATACATGCCAGGAAGGACTTTTATGTAAATTCTTAAAAATCCAGAGAAATCTTGAGATTTCTCCCACTCTCCAGTTGATTTCGATCTCTCTAACGCATCTCTCTCACTCATCGTCTTCCTATAGTAAGAGAGCCAGCGAGTAGCCAACTCTCGGTTCACCCTCATTTTCGATAATTCTTTGTAGCCAACGAGAGTTCTTTGACATGCTTCATCATATACTTTTATAGTTTAATTGTGCTACTATACCTCTCCCTATAGTAATTGCAGGGAAATATGGTTTGCCTCATCATATAATTGGTAGTCGCCCGATCCCAGTTCTATAGATTATTCAATTTTTTAGAAGCAACGGTATGAGATCCTTGTCAATGTAAATCTACATTTTTATATCATAAACCTAGATCATAGACAACGAGAGTTTTATATCAATGCTACTATACCTCTCCCTATAGTAATTGCAAGGAATTATGGTTTGCCTCGTCATATAATTGGTAGTCGCCCGATCCCAGTTCTATAGATTATTCAATTTTTTAGAAGCAACGGTATGAGATCCTTGTCAATGCAAATCTATATTTTTATATCATAAACCTGGATCATAGACAACATTGAGAAACAGAACTGTGATAGTTGTCTGTTTTTCAACATCATCTTATTTGGTGAAAGGTGGTATATATCGATCATCTCAATTTGGTAATACGGATAACTCATATAAAACGAACTTTGAATCTGGCATTTTAAAAAAATGGTTGATAGTTCATAATTGGGCCTATGCAGTGAGCTATTCCACGAGCATTTAACTTCTAGTAACAAAGATATTTAATAAGGGTGCTCAAAAGGAAGTCCATACTAATGCACGAAATTTATAAACTAACAAAATGCGATTGACAAAAAGGTAAAGAGGAAGATGTGCCACATTGATAGTGGAGGGGTACACTATCAATGAAACAAATGCAATGTGGTGTGTCAGTAAAGTTACAATGACAATTACAAGTTCACTCCCATCAATATATGGAATGTTTAGAAGGGTTCTGGTGAGCAGTTTTATGAGAGGAACAACCTACCATACTACGAACACATGTTCAATGTAATTCGTTTCCATTGACAAATCTAGGCCATTTGACATATCAAAAATGTGGATAGAATCAGGTGCAGCAAAAGAAATGCACCCAAAAAAATGCAAGCCAAGTGAAGGTTGATAGATCCATTTTCGAAATAACTCAAACAAGTTAATAATGATTAAATGCAGTGTACTTAAGAAATAAGACAAAAAGAAGGCTGAAGACAAAAGGCAAGGCTCAAAGGCCATCTTTAGTTTAACAAAAAAGGTTGGACAGTGCGCCTGTGGCTGCTGATTCTTACGAGTATCCAAACCTTTCCCCATTAGGATATATCCAAAATTAATACTATAGAGAATGTATAAATGAACACCTTCTAATAACAGCTAAGATGAAGGCAGCATTAGCATACATAAGCTTCAGAAAAAAATTGTGTCCATATGTGCATAATTGATAAGAAATGCACGTACGATGGTAATCTATCAAATATGATATTTTTTCAAATAGAGTGCTCCGCCAAAGAGGTCATCTATAAAGTAAGTGGATGCATAGGATTAAAGTAATAACATAACAGGTACACACAACCCACAATCAAAATCTATGACCGATAAAAGGCATCAACTGCTCACCTTTTCCCAATTAATGTAAAAGTAATAGTAGTAAGGAAATGGTTCACCATCCATTGAAAGTTCGA
Source organism: Cinnamomum chago (assembly GCA_038049695.1). Taxonomy (NCBI): domain Eukaryota; kingdom Viridiplantae; phylum Streptophyta; class Magnoliopsida; order Laurales; family Lauraceae; genus Cinnamomum; species Cinnamomum chago. The sequence goes on from CP142451.1 coordinate 129,666,400, forward strand.
CCCCATAAATTGTCACGTACCGTTTGTAGTCACCAAAGCACTACAAGGAGATACATTCACCAATGCATAGGTTTTCAAATCACTGATGCAATTTGAAAACATGCCATGACTATACTGCAATCCTATATGAACAATCCCACATAATATCTAGCCAAGTTCACCCACAAATATGTGAACATTTCACAGCGATACTGTACAAAAGAAATCTCCATTGCATGGACATGATCAATTTGCATGGCCTCTGATCACAACAATACCCATTTCAGTAGGATCTATAGCATGTAGCTCTACCTGAATGCCATCGATTAAAAGTTCTACCCAAATTCACCTATATTTGTCATCGCTGTGTTACGTATTATTTCAATATGGGGAGTGTTATAGTATGATTTTAAAGTATTTTAATTGAGAAGTTATATGCTTTTCCCCCAATTTATAATTCACCGTCATTTTAGTTTGCATAGGGTTTCCAATACAGAGCAACCTTCAACTGAGTCTCCTCCATAACATACAATAGCCGTCTCATATTCAATTCGTCCATGGGCTAATATAAATTAAAAGGAACCCTATTTATTCACCAGGTCTTCTAGTTGACAATAGAAGTTATTTTTCTGCAAACCGTCAACGGGTTACCACAAAGTACAGGCAGAGGTAGGGGAAGAGGAGAGAACATACCATCGCAGTAGGAAACCTTGACCACACGATCATCACTCGACGTTGCGCACAAGCGGAAGTCTAGGACCCCTATTTCCTTCAGTAGAACGTCCTGTACAGTGTCGTTTGTCCAAGAGGGATACTAGCAAAAGTGCATCCCATCGGTATGATAATGTCTCTTTGTCGGAGAATAAAGAAATTTCGCTGAGAAGAAAATTTGCTTTGGTGCCGTAACGCCCGTAAGAGGATTACTGCTGACGCATAAAGGGACGTGCTGGGGTTTCTTTTTGTCATCTTTACCTTTTTATTGACTCTTATTTGTTTAATTCTTTGGAACGGGGTCCACGGTTTGCAACTTCTCTGTCCATATATACTTGACTTCCATATAAACAATAACTGGCCTACTCTGACTTTGAATTACTTGGATCTGTGGGGTATGGAGTAATACGGTGGGTTCCATACTTCTTGCCGGTACCTGCGCCACTTCTTTCCACAGTAGTTCCATAGTATGATATATAAACTTCATCTGCGGGCATCAATCCACTAGTTTATAGTGCCATACTGATGGCATGGTACCATTCCATGCACCGAGTCCGAACAAGGTAAAGTCACATTTCCTTCCACTTTACATGGACTTCCCAAACTTGGTGAGGAGTACGGCTGTACGGAACATGACTTTTCCAGGGCCCGCCTTTTTTAACATATGGTATGTTACTATACTTAACTACGCTATACTAGTTAATTGCCAAACAGGCCCTTATGTTACTTCTTTTTCTTTTTCAACTATTTATTTTGTACATCTCGTGTTTTCTGATTTGTGTGGAATGGCTAACAAAGATGACGAGGCTTGATTTCAACTTTATGTAAAAGAAGAAAGAGAGATTCATATTCAACTTTCTTCTTATTTCTTATTGAACCATGACAGTAATTCTCTTCATCTTTTTCCTGTTGATCATTCTTCTTCTCCTTCTTATATGACTAACTCCTCTCTATTGCCTATCTTTTGGAAGTTCTCAAAGCAAGAGGTTTCTCTGGCCGGTAAAGGTCGGTTTAAAGGTAAGCAAACTATTTATTTTTATTTTGGTTTTTTTTTGTTAAATCTCTTAAAATCCTGTTAGAAATTTAGAAGATCTTCATTTGTATGAAAAGTATTCATTTGATATATACATGATTTAGATGTGCAAAGATGATGATTTAGATGTGTAAAGACGAAAAGAAAGTAAGAGAAGTCATTTCAGGTTGAAATAGAAAATGCTCGAAATTCTAATTCTGTTTGCATGTGTCGGTGGTCAACAGACCTTGGTCATCCAATCGACCAACCACACTGCATAGACACCTCCGTTAGTCAAGAAATTTCCTGTAATTGAGGTTGATTAATTTTGTTTTTTTAAGAAGGTCGACCGTCTAGCTTAGGACGTCGACAGACCACATAGTAATTTGTGGATTTTTTTGTCTTTTTTTGTTTTTTATTTTTTACAACTAGGACTGTTTATATCATAATTTCTTTAAACCTGATCGACCGACCACCCTAAAAAAAAATTATAATAAAATTTATAACTTTAAGTTTTAATAAAAAATATAATATTTGATTTTTTAGTGATTCTAAATCATAAAATAAACATGTTTACTCTAATTAATCATAGTCATTTCACATTTTTGTATTTTTGCCGATATTATGATATATTTGATTTAATTTTTGAATTTATTGAAACTAATGATTTTATTAGTTAAATATGAAATTGTGAATTATATCTCAATTTTATTATACTCTCGTCAATCTATACCAATCATGTTTTAAGCAAACTTTGTTCATGACATCTGTATTTCTGTTATTTTCGTGTATGGATACAAGTACTATGATATTGGCACCAGTGGCAAATAAGTTGGGTTGGATTAATTAGGGTAAAGTTAGATGTGGAGCCTACCATTTGGACCTTGGCACATGACTGATTGATTTTTTAAAAACCTTTTGCATTTTCAACAACAACGCTACCACCACACTAATCAAATTTTTATGCAAATGCTTATCAATAACTAATTAAAATAATTAGATGACAAACTAAGTAAAACGAAAACAAATCCTAATATTCATGGACTTTCAAACTATTTAATCGACGGGTCAACCGGGTTAGGCGAGCCAACCATAGCCCCATCCGTTTTTATGTGGGTTAGGAAATCCTAACCCGTGACCGACTTGTATTTCCTACGGGTCGGGTTTGACAGGTCAAAACCAGGTCGGGTTAGTGGTTTGGGTAAAATTTTGCCACATTTAGGCATTACTTAGTTCGATCCTTACGGAACTAGACGCGGTGAAGGTTAAACTATTTTGTTATGTATACTGGTTGCACCTTAGTTCTGTTCCGTTGGAGTATTTTGTACTCCAGCTGGTACCTCTGTATTATGTTACGTGGCCACCTTTTGATATGTATGGTACTCACTATTTTGTATTTTAATTATCTAGCTAATGTGGATACTGCCCTCCTATTACTCTTGCTGCTCCTATTATTTATACTACTTTATTATATTGCATCTCATACTACATGTATTCTTAGATTTATTTTGCTCACTAGTTATTCAATTATTTCAGTTTATTTACCAGTTTACTTACTTAGTTTTACTGATGCAGCATTTAACGTTACATGAAATATCATCAATACCTTAGGAACCGAGACATTCTACGAGGCAGATACTGCGGTAGTTGAGTGGACTATTGATGAGATCGTATATACATGAGGAGTCATAGAAACGTTTCAACTTTTGTAATTATATATAATATATGTAAATTTGAAAGACAAATATGAAATACTGATGCTCTGTTAGTATATATCTGTTCATAAATAAATGTCATCATTGTTTTATTTGCTTCCGCATGAAAAGTTTTTATAAATGTTTAGATTACTCACCCGTGATATCCCGTGGGATTTATCTTTTATTAAAGTCATTGACTAAAATCCTATACTAGTTACGTCATGAAATTGGACCATTGAGGATACCCAATTTTAAGACGTGACATCCCTCTCCCATTTTAAACCATAGAATAATTTTGAGAGATCCGTTATCTTCTATGAAGCATCCAATTGTTGTAAAGCTGAAGCTTTAAGCATTGAAGATCTTTTCATATACTATTTTTGCAGTAAATTCACCTTGAAGAGGGGTTCAAGGGGGTCGATTCAAGTCTGGCATGTCATCGGCAAGTAGGGTTTTTCATGTAAAAAGTCGTGTGACTCATTCTCATATGGTTGATTGCTTAATTCTAGTTTAGGTTAATAACTTGGCTTAATTGGAATCTAAAAGAGAAATTGATTTGGGACCTTAGCACGTATTAAGGTTTTAATTCCTCCACATAAATTATAAAACAAGAAATTATTCCCACAATCTTTATGCTGACTTTCACGAATTGCTTGGAAAACGTGTTATTTTTTTGATCATGCATCTCAATACAAACCATGTATATTTAATTAGTTGCTGGCAATTAAATTATTTTATGCATCACGGAGGCTTTATTTGTTTTCACATAATTATATAAAGAGGAATTCAAAACCCCCCCAAAAAAAAGGGAGGGGGGGAGGGGGGCTGAAAGGTAAAAGATATAAGGCCCATTAAAACCTTGCTAAAAGTCGGATAAATATATATTTTTACGGTCATTTATGAATCATCACTTTTATTTATTTATCTATCGATCTTCTCTAAATTCCAGTCATTTTAGAATTGCATTTCTCACCGTGCTCGGGAATACAATTTTGTACAAAATGAACAGGCTCTAAGTATTCACATTAGAGAGGGCACTTGATTTGGTCCTATCTAAATTTTAATTCAACTGACCGCGCAACTATGAAAACATGATTGACAGCATTGGACTTGCCTGGTGCTAACATGGAAAATGGAAAATGAGAAGGGCGATGAATAGTATACGGTGCCACTAATTAAATTTTTATCTGTAAAAGTCAATAGAATCGGAAAAACAAATGCATAGAACAAGAAGTAGCTATAAATAATCTTTACTTGTGTAAAACTAAATCCTCAAAGTCACATTCATTGTTTTATTTTTTAACTTTTTGGCCAAGTTTAATTAGTGGTACATCACATGTGGTGACTTTTTTCCGACAGTATGGATAAAAGGAAAAAGTGAAGGTAAATATATGGAATTTGATAATAAATGGGGTTATCAAGACGTATAGGTGACCCTAAGAAAACAACCCCCATCTTTTTATATCTATCTTATATCATTTATCACTCACAATTTTAATGATCCTTTCATGCAAATCTAACCCATTTATTATATAAATTCCTTCCATCCTACTTGATTAAATGAGAATAAAGTGATATGTATGCCTCACCACTTGATAGATCTATATACCTTCTGTTGGTAGATGATCAGCTAGAAAATATAAGATTGCCATGATCGTCTACCCGTTACTTATCTGGACTCATGGCCATGCTATGCAGATCAATGCAATAGGATTTGGCCATGGTCACATAAGTGAAAATTCAGAAATTCCGTGGAAGGACACCGATCATCGTGCTCCTCTAGGACACCGACTACCCACGTGGAATCTGTAATCAGTTGCTCCATCAAACTCCGCCTCGAAAACTGGAACCAGCAGCATTTCCCCCGTTTTTGAAACCCACCAAAACCATCATTTGTTTCCTGCAAAAACGCTCGTGGCATACTTGTGATTAAGTGCTCGACCATGGTTTGTTTTGTATCAAATTCGAACCAGGCGACTGCGGTAGTTGCCGCGTGAGAACTGAGGACCGACTTTATACTCTGGTCGTTGTGGGAGGCGGTTACTCGTTGGTCGTGCCAAATGCCATATATCATATATCATCGTTCGGGCGTCTCTCTAGGTGAAGCTCGGATTCCTGGTTGCTGCTGCAAATGCCCTAGCATTACTCACCTCCAATTTCCAAAACCAAACCACTCCGGATGAAATAAATAATTAAATTATATATAAAGAGATGTTGGTATGAGAGATATTTCTTACCTTAAATAAAAGATTGTGTGGGGCCCTCACATCCATATTCAATACCGACAACTTAAGTATGAGGGCCTCCACCCATACCTCTTATATTAAGAGGATGCTTGTATAAAAGATATCTCTCACTTTAAACGAGAGATTATATGGGACCCCCACATTTATATAAAATGCAAACAACTTAAGTGTGAGGGCTCCATCCATATCTCTCATATAAGATAGGAGATATCCGTCATAGGAGCATCTCCCATATATATATATTTATTTATTTATTTTAGACGTACAATGTCGTTCATTAATTTAAAAATCTTAATCAACCACTTTGGGCGATGGTTGATGGTTGTTTCAATCGCACACAGTCAGTCTTTTTATTTTTTGGTCATAATTGTTTGTTTCGTTTCGTTTTATTTATTTATTATTTCTCCCTTTGTTCATATTACACTAGGAGGAACGACACGGAACAATCATTAATTAGAACCTTTAAGATGATATGAATTAAATTAGATCTAAGAAATAACTCATATTTAAGCTAAAAACTCCTGTTATGGACCGGTAATGAGTCAAATTGGCTGACTAATAATGTTTAAGTCAATATTGATGTTATCCTTAAAACATGAAAAAAAATTCAAAAGATTTTCAAAATATAAGTGGCTGTCTGTAAATTTTTCTTTCAAAGATATATTACTTTAATTACAAATACACTTGCCATAAATCAATCATGTAAATAGAAAATTAAAATTAAAAATAGTTATTATCACAGACACAACTGTTTTTAACTTGACTCCCTTTATAGTTTGACATTGACCAAGACCTTAGCCGCAATTAGTTTTTATTGCAGTAAATGTACTAGAAAATCTCTCAAGTCAACCTAGTGTTTGGTAAATTCACTTTATTACTAGTAAAGTGAGGTAAATGACCATTTAAAGAAACAATAAAAAAAGAGTCAAATGAAAATGTGTTGCATTTAAAAAAACACGACAACTTTTTATAAAAAATAAGTTGAAAAAGTTATTTTCTCACGTCATTAAATGATAAAAAATATAATTTCTTTTTTAGAAAGTAGAAAAAACTACATTCTTATTTCACTAAATGGCAAAAGGCGACCAAATTTTTATTTGATCCCGCCTTTATAATTTTCTCTCTCTTAATTAATCATTCCCCTCATTGTATATTTTTACAAAAAGTCTACTTGGACAAACTTTTTGGCCAGAATTTTGGCCAACCCATATGGTTTCCATTGAATATCATAGTGATATTCAATGGAAACCATATGGGTTGGCCAAAATTCTGGCCAAAAAGTTTGTCCAAGTAGCATTACTCATATTTTTATTACAAAAATATAAGAATACGGATGAAGAGGGGTTTGCTTGTGTTATAAGTTTACTCTCGGTTGGACTCACTCGGCCCTCTCCATTGTCAATGTGCCAGTTCGCGTGGGGGCATGCGTGCGTGCGTGCGTTTATTTATGGCGTGGCGTTGCGCCGAACTGAATGGAGTCCATCGACTTTCAGCTCCTCAGGAATACTCATCCGTAAAAGCAACTACGATCCTTCTTAATACGCAAAATAGATTTTTGAGTTCCATCTTTCTAATTTTTTACTCCATTTGTGTTGTGTGGGTTGGGGGCGGGAAGACGAGAAAACACCCAGTAAGTAACCCCTTTCATTTCATTTATATTCTTTTCTAGGGTTTTTTTCTTCTTCTTCTTCTCTTCTTTTCTACTACTCCGTTATTTCTATTAGATTTTAGGGTTTTTAGATCTTAATCTCCTGCAGCCTACCAAGATGAGTCTTAGAAAGGGCTACAATGTCTGGGTAGAAGACAAAAATAGTGCCTGGATTGCAGCGGAGGTGGTGGATGTAACAGAGAAAGGAGCAATAGTTGTTGCGGACAATGGAAAGAAGGTAAGCTTTTTTTTCCTTTTCAAACTCAAGTCAAGCCGAGTTAAATTTTTTTTTTTTTTTTTGTTGAGTTTTTATTTTATTTTATCGTAGATTACGACTTCCGGGGAGAAATTGCTGCCTAGAGATCCAGAGGCAGACGACGCTGATCATGGTGGGGTTGATGACATGACAAAGCTGACTTATTTGAATGAGCCTGGAGTTCTCTATAATCTCGCAAGGAGATACGCACTCAATGAGATTTACGTGGGTGAATTGCACATTGCTTTTTTTTTTTTTTTTGTCTATTACATGCCATTAGCGTCTGTGTCTAATTAGTATATATATTTACTGCTTGGTCTGTGGGTTTGGTTTCTCTTCTGAGCTTTGAGCGAAAGATTGGGTGAAATAGAAACTGTTTTGTATCAAACAGTTTTGATAACTAGCTGGGAAGAAAAGATTAGCACCCATTCCGCTGACAGACAGAGCTCTGAATACAGCTGAGCTGGGACGTCAGTTTATTTATTCCAGGCTGAATTAGTACGCTATGGGGCTTTGATTTCTCGCCTAAATAGACAAGTTCTAATTTGCATTAATGTGCCATCCCCTTAAACATAGGATTTATTATTTTTCAGTAGAGCTTTTAATTGGAACTGTAATCCTAGCTGTGTTTTTAGTCTTTCCTCCTTGGAGATTAGTCTCTGTGGACTGGTGAGTAAAATGAGATTGATGGTTTCTTCCTTGCGGGTACCCTTCATGCATATTCTGTACGACATGAATATGGAAGTGCATTCTCTTACAAGATTAAGTAATGGTCAGAAATGCTATGACAGTAGGGATCTATTTGCACTCATATTATTTAGGCATGGTCAGCTTAGGGACTTCTTGTGAGTGTGTGCTTTTAAATTTATTTCCTCAAAATTCTTACTCTTTATTAATTTTTAACTTTCTCTAAAAAGGAGGAAAACAGGGTGACTCTATAGTTTCGCATTATTAGGGATAACTGTTAAGTAGTAAGATGATCCAAACAATCCCATAATAGAAACATTTAATTTACCATTGGGTAGTTGTCGGCTATGAGAATGTGTCTTTGTTTTAGCTGCTGTTGTCTTTATAATATTCTCTTATGTTTATTCACATAAAAGTGTTTTTTATTTTTTATATTATAATTTATTATAATTTTTTAACAGACATACACAGGTAGCATTTTGATAGCTGTCAACCCATTTACAAAGCTTCCTCATCTTTATAACGTACACATGATGGATCAGTACAAGGGAGCTCAATTAGGCGAGTTAAGTCCACATGTCTTTGCGGTGGCCGATGCATCATACAGGTTCGATAATTTGGGGTATATGTGATGATTTGTGTGTAGTCTTTGTTATATAGCATATGTTTTAGCCAGCTTCTGTTTGGCTTTCTTAATTTAGAGCTATGATAAATGATCATCGAAGCCAGTCTATCTTGGTCAGTGGAGAAAGTGGGGCAGGAAAAACAGAGACTACCAAATTGATTATGCAGTACCTAACCTATGTTGGTGGCCGTGCTGTGAATGATGATCGAACAGTTGAGCAGCAAGTTCTTGAGGCAAGAGTTGTACTGGATTTGACTTCATTTCCTTATGTTTTTATTTAGATACTTCATCTGGCAATTAGTTTTTCCCTCTTTGGAGCCTTTTCCGCTTTCTTTTTGTTATTTTTGGATTGTTTTCTTTTGATCATTGACTTTTTTTTTTGGGCTTTCTTACTTTGTTGTGCAGTCAAACCCTCTTTTGGAGGCATTTGGCAATGCAAAAACTATTAGGAATGATAACTCGAGGTGCACATCTCTCTTTTCCTTTTGTCCTTTTCTTTTAAATTTAAAATTTAGGTTGATATTTGCAAGTTCTTTTTATTACTTAAGGTTGCTTATGCTGATACTTGGATGCTTCAAAATAGGCAACGAACTCTATTTGTATGCATCTCATACTTCATTTTTTTTTTCCTTGCCATCTAATATCCATGTCCTTGCCATATGCATGGTGTGTCCCTAGTCCCTACCATATCGATCCCATAGCTAGGTATCATAGGTTGCTTTTTTAAGGCGTTGATATTTTTGCTAGGAGATTAATTATCTGGCTTTTGGTTATACCGAAATTTATAATCTTCAATCCAATATCTTACTGGATAAAATCCAATATCTTACTGGATAATGTTTATGTGATTTGTTTTATATGCTACATGAAGTAAATGGCAAAATCTGCAAAAAGGATTACTATATAGTATCGTTTTCCATTTATCAGTAGAACTTCATATAAGGATGAAGTTCCTTGGTTTATGTTTTTTGTAGACCAATTATTATTTTTGTTGTTGTCCTTTTTTTTGGGATCTTTTTGTAGACCTTCTATTCAGACGAGAAATCTAGCAAATGTTATTCTATACCAGTCAAATGGCTTGAAAATTAGCTGTATGAACTTTTAATAAAGAAAATCTACAGAAAGGCTTTCTTCAAATGGCTTGAAGAAGTGGTGTGCGGAGGAAAGGATAAAATGGATCCACATATTGATGGATCTTTCTGTTGCATAATCTCTTATCATCAAATATCGATTGGGGCATGAGTATCAGAATTGTTGAATGAGGTATTAATAATGCTCATCACTCATCAGTACGTTGGAGTTGACAATATGAGATTTTGACTGTTTGATTCCTGCTTACAGTGTTTGGCAACATCCTTATTGGAAGACTAGTTTATGGCTGAGAATTGAGCCAAATGATCCATGCATTCTGGTGTGTAGTCTTCTTAGTTTGCCACACCCTTTCTTCATATGCTGTTGCAATTTGCAAATCCTTTGCCTTCATTACGGGTATCAACCTTTATTTATGTAGATATGTTGAAAATTGATAGAATGCTAATGGCACCTTGATAACTTTCAAAGATTGGTGCATCGTTGGTAGAGGCGGACCCAGGATTTTCGTTTAGGTGGGGCTAAACTTTTGCTATAATTTTTTCACATTAGCAACAACAAAAGAGAAAATGTATTCCATTTAAATAGACGCAACATATTTAACTACATAAACTAACATATATTTTTTGTTTGAAATGATGACTATATTCATTTCTCCAAAATTTACAACATAAGAGAAGTACATTGAAAAATAAAAAGCCCCCCAAAAATATGGGCAATCCAATCATCCTAAAAAATAAAGGGTTGACAACCTCCAAAAAAATTGGGTATTAACCCGAAGAAAGAAGTACATATTAACGATTGAACATCAACTAACATATACTTCTCCCATCAAAAGTCATCCCAACTCCAAAACAAAGTTTTTACAATTGCCCTCTATGGTTCTTCATGCTTTGGAAGCGTTGCATGATCGTCTCATCATCAATGCTATTGAATATGTCCTTTTCGATATATGCAAGCACACTATCATTCATCCACTCATCTTCTATTCGATTGCGCAGTTGATTCTAACAATTTTCATAGCAGAAAATACCCTCTCAACAGTTGCCACTGATAGGGTTGACGCTAATTTCAAGAGCAAATAAATTAAAGGATATGCAATGCCCCTTTCTGTTTTAATCATCTTCTGAGTAAGGCCGCTAATTCCTTTCACTTCGAAAAACTTCATATTGGTGTGCATATCAATGATTTAAGCCGCAAGCTGTTTATCAAGTCTCACCCGATCTGAGTCCGAAAATTCATTTGGATATAATTGAGAAAATCGGATCAATTTTTCCTTATCGAAAGCAGAGAATGAATCACTTGGATCCAAGCATGCCACACAAAGAAGCAACTCGGTGTTCACCACATTGAAGCGGCGGTTGAGCTCTTGAAGTTGCAAATCAATAGTAGCATAGAATATGTCGACTTGAAAATGATGGAGATTTGTCAATTCAGCTTTACGTCGTGGTCGCTTTCGTTCAACAAACATATCATTCATATTGGGAATAATGATTTCATATTTATCACAAAATGAATGGGCTTCAAATAGGAGAGGATCCCACGCATCGTCTTTCATCATTTGTAGTCGTTGCTTCGACACTCACTAGTTCCATGGCAGTGATAATATTTTGATCTTTTCGCTGCAATAACTTTGATAATTCGTTGGTGATCCCGAATATATCTCTCATCAAATGCATTTTAAATGCAAAATCAAATTCGCCCAATACACACAATAAGTTGGTGGCAGCAAGGATGAAAATATCGGTATCGGCGGGCGTAGTGGCCCGCCGCCAAACCGATACGAAGCGGGCGATACGTAGCGTATCGGGGATACGTATCGGCGTAGCGGTGCGATTTTAAAAAATCGCCAAAAAAATCTGAAAAAATTCCAGAAAATCCAGAAAATTGTAAAATGAAAGAAAATGTGGTTCTTTTGCAAAAGTAAGTAAGAAAAGGGGGCGTATCGGTGCCCTCAATATATGAGGTCCTGTATCGCTGATTCGCTGTATAAATAGAAAATAATAGTAATGATTAGTTTTTTCACATGTATTCATATTTCTTAGTCATGTTAACTTAAAAAGTAATGAAAAGCTCATTAAAAAAAAATTAGAACATGAAATAAAGGCATAAGAAATTCTTAAGAGTTAGGTCATTACTCATTACTCATTAGTGAACAACTGAACATTGAACAATCAAATATCAATACTTCACTACCTTCAGCATTCAAGGTTCAAATTCAATCAAGTGAATGAACTATAAAGTGATCAACAATCAACATTCAACACCAATTTAGAAATGACAAAGAGAGTAGAGAGTTAGTGAAAGAAATAGGAATTAGAAATACCTTGATCACCACCAAAAGGAATGTCTACCAAGATTCAAGGGGCTATGGTTATCCTCATTCCCATCAGTGTTATCATTTGTATTGGCACCATATTGAATTTGATATTGATGAGTATTGGGATCCACAAATCCAAAGAAGCCAGCCGCACGGCCCGCACCCACATCATAGGAACTTGGAGGAGGTGGAGGTGGTCCAGGTGGATATCTACCATATTGTGTTTCACCATAGTCACCATATGAGTAGGACCCCGAAGTTGAAGACTGTTCTTCTCCTTGTTGTACTTGACCATATGGAAAAAAGTCAAAATACTGTGAGTGTGAGGGTCCTTGTCCACCGTAACTAGGGTTCCATGAATCAGTCCATGGTGCCGCTTGTTGTCCTCCAAAATCTCCACCCATATTTCCTTGCTGAGTACTACCTCCAGCCCCAGGTGGTGAATCTCTTCGGCGCCGTTGATAACTACGGCTTGGATCAAATCTTCCAGATGGAGGTAACTCATGTACTTCCTCTACAGGAATGACATCGTCTTCATCATGTTGATAGTATTCACTAGTACCACCTGTCCCACTGTCTCCTCCTCCATCTCCTCCACCATGGCTACTTGAAGAGACTGTGGTAGAACTAGCTTTCTCAGAAGCAGGTTCTTTCCCACTCCTCCTAGTCCTACTACTGGTACCTTCTCCCTGAGGTGGCTGACCTTTTGCAGCTGCAGGTGCCTCACCCATGTCCTCACCTATCAACTCTTGAACCGTTTCCTGAAACCCCGGATCTGAATCTAATAGTGGATCCTCTATCTCGGCTAACCATGGGAGTAAGGGATCGTCCTCTCTAAATATGTGATCCAAATTAATGGGACAATAATCAGAACTATCCCTTACCCTTCTCTCCCTAATTCTGTGTCTCAACTTCAGATTGTAATGACAATACACAAGCTTGTTGAGTTTCTGCATGGTAAGCCGATTCCTGACCTTCGTGTGGATCAAAGAGAAAGTGCTCCAATTTCTTTCACAGTTGGAAGATGTTGTAGTTTGACTAAGGATGCGAATAGCCGCACTCCTTAGATGTGGAGCACTCTCCCCATAATTCATCCACCAATCAGCTGAAATGCAAAAAATAAATAAAGAAAATTAGATCGTATCACAAGATATCTGCAATGTGGATATGTCTTTTGTTCATAGTCATACCAGGTGACATCTTTCCAATCGATCGTATCACAAGAGGGTCGGCAAAGGTTCCTCTCCTTTGTGTATAGATAGATATCTACAATGTGAAAATTAGATACAAGTCAGTAAACCCCTACAACATAATTAAATTCTCTTAAGTAACCACCCACTCACCTCTTGTATGGCCTCAACTTGATCATCTCGACCTAACAATTTCTTCAACACCTCCCGTAATCCTACCCGCAAGTCCGTATCTATTGCTTCGGTGTGTTGTTCGACATTGCGGTAATAGAATTCGGGATTCAAAAAATAACCTACATTATAAATATGTAGAATGTACTGTGAGCAAGCAAGATAATAAATACATTAGTTAGGAAAACAAAAAAGTATCAAATTCAAAGATATATATTAATTACCTGCGGCATGCAATGGATGGTGCAACTGATCGTTCCAACGGGCATCAATAATCTTTATATATTTTTCGTGATATCTAACATTTTCCATGATGGATTGCTTTGCCCGATCCATTGCTTCATATATAAAGCCCATTGTCGGCTTGTCATCACCATCTACAAGCCGCAACACTTTAACTAAAAGCTCAAAAACCTTTAATATCTTCTTCACTTTCTTCCAAAATTTATTGTCCCTCATCAGGTTTGGGACTTCAAACTCCGGACCACTAGTTGCATTGCCCCATCTCGAACGAAGCCATTCTTCTGATGCAAACATCTGAATGAGCTCCGTTCTAAACTTTACAAGGCTTTCCATAGCCAGAAAATGGGTTGCAAACCTTGTTAATCCTGGACGCAGCAAGGCATGGTTATTTGTATATCTTTTCATCAAGCTTAACACCCATGAATGATCATATATAAATCTTGTAATTCCTCTGCATGCCTTGATCAATGAAGCCACTTTTGTCTTCCTTCCAATCTCTTCCAAGATGAGATCTACGCAGTGTGCTGCACATGGGGTCCAGAATAAATGGGTCCTCTTCTTCATTAATTGCAAACCTGCTGCCTTGAAATTGGCGCCATTATCTGTAACAATCTGTACAATATACTCCTCTCCCACACTCTCTACAACTTTATCCATAAGAGTATATATATATGTGGCTGTCCGTCTATGTTCAGATGCATCAATGGACTTCACAAAGACGGTCCCAGCGACTGAATACACCAAAAAGTTTATTAATTGTGTTTGGGTGCCGCTGGTCCACCCGTCACACATGATGGTAACACCATTTTGTTGCCACATGGGTCTAAATTTTTCCACCCAAGCCTTTATTTCTTTAAATTCTTCTTCAAGATATTTAGTGCCCACATCATATACGGAGGGCGCCTGTATACCCCGCCCAGCTTCGGCGGCAACATCAAGAATAGTCTGGAAGTATGGGGAATCTATTGCTGTAGGTGGTATGTTCTTGTGAATTAGCCATTTTGCTGTAGCTTTGGCCAATCTATCTCTTGCAGCCTTCATTACCCCTTTCATAACACTTGATATTTTTGGTTGTTTAGCTCCCTCTTTTCTATGTGCTAGAGGATCAACAGGGGGAGGAACTGCTCTTCTTGTAGAGATAATTTCTACATCAGCATCCCGTTCCCGGGTGCTAAATGCCCTACGTATGGACCCCGTAAAGCCCTTGCCCCTGCTTGGCACAGTAGATGATGAGCCCCCTACATCATAATATTTGCTTCCAGCAAATGCACGACGTTCATATTCTTCTTGTTGACTCATCAAAGATTCTCGGCGTGCAGCCTCCATCTGTGCATCTTCTTCCTCATCAAAATATTCATCCCCAAATACATCATAACGGGCAGCATCAACATCTTGCCGCCTCTTTTCTTTTATCTCTACTTTTCTAGCTTTGTTTTGGCCAAGCAAAGCTTTCATTTGTTCCCTTACTTCCCTCGGTACTTCGGTACAGCCAGCAACATTGCCAGATATGTGGCCCAAGTGGTGTTTGAATCTTGTAATGCCCCCATGGGTCACTCTTCCACAGAACTTGCATTTGATTTTCAACCTATTATTCTCAACTGCATCACCAAAGCTCCATGCGGGATCAATATCACGAGGCATTTTCACTTATCAAATGGCAGACAGATGGACTGAAATTGAATACCTGGCTCTGCCTATAAATAAAAACAAGTAGTATACTAGTATGTTAAAAATTAAAAAAAACAAAGAAACATATTAGAGGAAACTTATATCACAAATATAGGAACCATTTTCAAGACATTTGATTGGTATTCAAATATTAAAAATTATTTTTATTTTAAAAAATAAATAAATCCGAAAATAAAAAAATAGATAAAAATCAATAAACATTCAAAATGTGATGGATTGATCTATGGGAAACATAGATCTATCATTTACAATCAATTTCCAAGTGGTTTCATGGGTTGTCCATGAATATTCACATTTTTTTTTTCAAAAAATAAATAAATCCGAAAATAAAAAATAGAGAAAAAGCAATAAAAATTTAAAATGTGATGGATTGATCTATGGGAAACATAGATCTATCATTTACAAGCAATTTCCAAGTGGTTTCATGGGTTGTCCATGAATATTCACATTTTTTTTTTCAAAAAATAAATAAATCCGAAAATAAAAAGTAGAGAAAAAGCAATAAAAATTCAAAATGTGATGGATTGATCTATGGGAAACATAGATCTATCATTTACAAGCAATTTCCAAGTGGTTTCATGGGTTGTCCATGAATATTCACATTTTTTTTTCAAAAAATAAATAAATCCGAAAATAAAAAATAGAGAAAAATCAATAAACATTCAAAATGTGTTGATTTGATCTATGGGAAACATAGATCTATCATTTACAAGCAATTTCCAAGTGGTTTCATGGGTTGTCCATGAATATTCACATTTTTTTTTTCAAAAAATAAATAAATCCGAAAATAAAAAATAGAGAAAAATCAATAAAAATTCAAAATGTGATGGATTGATCTATGGGAAACATAGATCTATCATTTACAAACAATTTCCAAGTGGTTTCATGGGTTGTCCATGAGTATTCACATTTTTTTTTTCAAAAAATAAATAAATCCGAAAATGAAAAATAGAGAAAAATCAATAAACATTCAAAATGTGTTGATTTGATCTATGGGAAACATAGATCTAACAATATGAAGCTATTTTCAAGTTGTTTCATGAGTTTTCCATAAGTGATAATATTTTTTTTTTTTTAAATAACATAAATCCGAAAATAAAAATAACAATATATAAAAAAAAAACAAAAGATATGCATGTAAGATCAAAAGGAAGCATGGATCTACAATAAAACAACACAATGATGCCATTATGTTGTGATTCATAGTAGTTAGAGAGTGATAAATGAAATGATCATGTCAAAAGTTGAAAAAATAAAGCACATATACCTTAATGAAGAATCTTGTTTTGACTTTTGAATCTCTAGATCTCTTTCAATAATGGTTTGTTGGTGATTTGGTGGCAAAATATCTTGAAGAGAGGGATTTGGGAGACATTTGGGACCACAAAGAAGTGAAAATGGAAACTATAGAGGGGAAGAGAACAAAGGGAAGGGTAAAAAACCCTAAAAAGTCCAAAAGGGGGGGTTTTATACCCCCCCCCACGTGTACCGTATCGGCCCGTATCGGCCGATACACTAAAGTATCGGCCGATACGGGCCGATACGCTCCCGTATCGGCCGATACGGGTGCGATACATATGTATCGCCGATAAAATCCATTTATCGTATCGGCCTTGGCCGATACGGCCGATATATCGGCCGATACGCTTCGTATCGGCCGATATTTTCATCTATGGGTGGCAGAGCCCTTGTGTTCACTCATAATATCATCCAAGATAATTTTAAGCACATCAACCACAGAGGAGAACATGAGTATCAAGTTAATCAATGTATCAAAATGCGAGCCCCAACGTGTATCTTCTGGCCACTTGAGGCTAGTCTTTTGATTCAAACCCTGTCCACTTTTAAGTTAGCCCGAATTGAGAGTATCAACGACTTTAGCAACTTGTATATTTTGGAGCATGTTGTGGCGTTTGCAAGAGTCTCCAATGACATTCAACACCATAGAAACCGAGTCAAAGAAAGTGGCAATTAGTTTGTTATCTTTTGCAACAATAATGAGTGCAATTGAAGCTGATGTGCAAAACAATGAACATAGAATACAGTGGAATTCTCATTCTGGATGAGCCTTTGGAGGCCATTAAACTCACCCTTCATATTAGCAGCCCTATCATAACCTTGCCCACACAAACTTGAGATGCTCAATCCATCCTTGTAAAATTTCACTTTGATGGCCATTTTAAGTGTTTGGGCTTTAGTGTTTGTAACATGTTCTATGGCTAAAAACCGCTCAATCACACATCCCCATTTATCCACATAGCGCATGACAACGACCAATTGCTCTTTAATAGAAATATCCCTAGATTCATCCACAAAAAAGGGCAAATGGTGCATCTCCAAGCTTGTAAATGATATCCTGACGGTTTCTGTGTTGCATTCGCAGTGTCTTTTTGAATATTAGGGGAGGTCAATTTCAGATTCTCAAGAGCATTTTCCAATATGACTATTTTAATAGCTTCATTTTGATTGGCAAGTACTTGCAAAAGCTTAAGGAAGTTACCCATATTGTTTGAATCTTCTGATTCATTATGACCACGAAAAGGCAATCTTTGGCGTAGAAGAAATCGAATAGAAGCAAGTGCTGCCTTCAAGTGGATTCGATAATCTGTTCGAGCTTGACTTGATTGCTTGACAATAATCGTCTCAATGCATTGCTCCTAATTCAATAAGTTCTGACACTTCTCATATGCTTCATTATGAACACTATTAGAGCCTCCCACATGATTTTCAATTCTTTTATTTTTTCCTCCAGCTATTCGCGCCTACCACATGATTTTTAGTTCTTTCTTTTTTCCTCCAGCCTTTAAATCATTGAGTTATAAGCATCATAACGCGTTTCCTCTCCAAAAAGATAACAAAGGCAAAGTGCAACATCTTTTTCTATGCTGTACTCCAACCAACTACCGTAATTCTTAAACCAAACAGGATCAAATCGCCTCTTATCTTGTCCACACCCCGTATAAGGAAATTTATTGTCACGAGGCTGACAAGGGCCATTTTGTAGATACGCTCTTCGGACTTGGTCCCTATCCGTAGGATGATAGCTTGGGATTCCATAACCCAGGATCTGTAGGAAGATTTGTCAAGTTAACCTCTACACGCCTTTTCGGAGACAGTGGATTGGTAGTTGATTGTTTTTTGTAATATTTTTCCATATCTGATTCAAAGATAAGGTCAATTACATCAAAATCCTCGCCAACCACCAATAATCATCATCTATAGCATAGGTTAAAGACATGATTTTAAACAATTTTTTCTTTTTATAAGGAATCCTACTACTAACACCTAATTTGTAAATAAACTTTTAAACTATAACACCCAAATCACGAATCCTCATGAAATTAGCATATCAATTGACAAGCAAACTACAACAATATTAATAAAGAAACTCTAAAGAAGTAATATACATTAGCATGTAAAAATTAGTACCTCGTTATTCTTTCCTTAAGCTCCAAACAATTCCTTTATCATATGAATCCCAATGAGAGCACCTGTATTTATAAATGAGCATTATCAGCATCATCATAAACATCATATTACGGGTCAAGAATAAAGTTTCCAAAAAGAAAAAGGAGAAGAAGAAATAAGTAGTTAAAGCTTAAACATTGATCAAGACAATTAGAGAGGACTTGTTCGCGACAATAAAAAAATAAATTAAATAAAATAAGGTAAACATTGATCAAGACAATTAGAGAAGCATAAAGCATTGGAATTTGGAAAAACCTTTTTACAAATTACTGCCCCCCAAGTCCTCATGGTTCAAAATCCAACCCCAAAACTGCCCCATCTCACAATCTTTGCTCTTGCATTTATTCTCATAAGTTAATGACACAGTTAATCATGCGAAAACAAATCCATATCAAATCATTGAGTTTGTGGCTTAAAATGAAAGGTTAAGTTGGCCTGATTTAATTGATGTTTTGGCCACCCAATTTTGCATTATAATTTACAACTAAAACACAGATCATCATCGTGAAATTGTTTTCTCATGGAGGGTCATGTCTCCTTCCAATCTTTCATGTTCTTGGGGCCAACTCAGCCAAAAAAATAAAAAAGAAAAAAATTAATGACAGATGTTATCTTGTTAATTTGCTGATGTTGAACCATCTCTCTCATTTCACATTGATCATCGGCGCGAGGTTATTTTTGATTTTGTTAAAAAACAAAAGAGTGCTGTGTACTTTGGTGGCAGAGTCTTCCACTAGTCACTACCATAAGTCTTTTGGCCTCTTCTTCTTCTAATTAATGACAGAGGCCACTGGGCCATTGAAAAGAAATGAAACTGATTCTGAAGGATGTTATGGAGAGATGATAGGATTGCACATTTGCACCTGTGCCACTCGTTTTATACTACTGTGTTGCAAGTGTTGTTGGCTCAGGCTGCTAACGTGAGCCGTTGCCAGCTTGGATGAACGGCAAAAAAAAAAAAAAAACCCAAAATCAAATAATGTAACAAAGAATATCATAAATAAAAAGCCCTAAATCAAAACAACCCTAAAATCAAGTGATGTAACAAAGAATATCACAAATAAAAAGCCCTAAATAAAAAAAAACCCAAAATCCTAACCATGAAACAGAAATCAAACAAACAGAACTGAGAACCAACTTCTTTGTGCAACGCCTAAAATAATGAATGAAATCAAAGAAAATGGGGAGGGGGAGGGAGAGAGAGAGGCGACATAGAAGTAACCATTAAAAATAGAGGCGACATAGAAGTAACCATTAGGCGACATAGAAGTAACCATTAAAAATAGAGGCGACATAGAAGTAACCATTAAAAACACAGACAGAGAGAGAGAGAGAGAGAGAGAGAGAGAGAGAGAGAGAGAGAGAGAGAGAGAGAGAGAGAGAGAGATCATATTCATAGACGTCCGACGAGAAGCATGAGAGATAGCTTCCTGCAGTCGAAGGAAGAAGGGGCTGACTGGCTGAGGTCGAAAGAAGAAGGAAGGTTGAAAGAAGAGTTGGAGGGTTTTTTTTCGTTCCGCCCTTTTAGACATGGGGCACTGCTTTTAGACATGTGGGGGCGTGTGCCATGGGCCCAATACGATTTTAAAAAGAAAATCTCAAAATCGGTCGCCCCAGATCACAATCACGTGGGTCCGCCCCTGATCGTTGGTGTCATTGTTTCGATATGTGTTGAAGATTTGATGCTCCTTCAAGGGTGCATTGTCAATCTACTCTTGACCTCTAGGAGAGTAATTGTGAGCCATGCTCATGATCATTGGCGACTCTTATGGATTATTGAAGAATCTTATTATATTTTTGAACATATAATATAATCACTAAAAACATCCCTTGCCCGATTGGCAATTTACTATTAAAGTAAAAAGTGATGTAAAGCATCAAATCAAGAGAGAATAAAATATAAGCGGGTTATAATGGTATTTTGTCTTTAGTGGATTGGTAGGGAATCTTTTTGACTTTTTGTGTAAAAAATGGGTGTCTTTTTGTCATTTGGTGGAGAAAGGAGATTGCTTTTTTACTTAAAAAAAGAAGAAGAAAAGAATGAGGGAATTTTGAAGATGTGTACTTTTGATGTGACCCCTTGTTTGAAAAATGGAGGCTTTACATTACTTTTACTAACCTAGGAGTTGCCAAACGGGCGAGTTGGGTATCCTGAAATGAAACCATTGAATGTTGCCATAAATGTTACATCTCTAGACAAGCTTTGTATTTCTGGGTGGCATGAATTTGAAATGAATGCCGTTTAAAGTAAAATTTATAACTTCGACTTGTTAGTTGTTGTCATTTGGGTTTTAGAATCTTGTGAAGTATTGGTTTGTACAACATAGCTTAGCTTACACAGAAGTGTCACATTCTTGAAGTACCAAGTCTACTGACTTCTTGGCTAAAGAGCTTTCAATTTAGAATGATCATGTCAAGCAAATTTTATATTATTATTTTTGATCTTGCCTGTTGTGTTTGTTTGTAGTCGTTTTGGCAAGTTTGTCGAGATCCAGTTTGATGCAAATGGTAGGATATCTGGTGCAGCAATCAGAACCTATCTATTAGAGCGTTCTCGCGTCGTGCAGATAACGGATCCTGAAAGGAATTATCATTGCTTTTATCAACTATGTGCTTCTGGGAAGGTATATATCTATATTCCCATTGCCTTAAGAGTTTAATGTATATTAGTAGTCTATATTCAACTATGATTGGTGGCATTCTGATGATCAACTTTTTAGTTGAATCTATAGGTAGTTTAGCCTGGATTCTTCTTCCTCTCCTTTTAGCCTCATCAATCAATTTAAAACTTAACGAAGGCAATGTCTCTGTTTTTCCCATTGATCTTGTCCATTGCAATGGAGTCAACAATACAGCCAGCCCTATGGAACATTGCCTCCAGCTCTTGCCTGGACATTGCTTTTGAGATATTTGTCATGAACATGGAGATAGAGTTCTCCCCAAGCTCTTTCCATCCTCTTGGAAGTGGAAGCAGATCCCCTGAGCTCTTTCCATCTCTCCTGAACTCTGATTGGTGAGGAAAACTCAAATCATAAAAAACTATATAAAATAAGATATCATTTATGATCGAAAGGAATCCTGAAAAATAAAAACAGCAGTTATTCTACAGAAAGCAAATAGCCAAGAGAACAAAAATTGGGATGAAATACAGAATACAGAAAAACCCAATCCAATCCAAACATTTACATCTCAAAGATAGTAAATAAGATAAAACTAAAAAGTTGAAATAAAATGAAGAATAGAAACCGCTATATCCATTTTATTCTATCGACAGTTAAGATTCTAGAAAAAAGAAAGATTGACAAAATGTCGCTATCTTAGATTAGAAGAAAGAAAATTTTACAGAAATAATTGGTTTGGGGTTCGAGTTAGAGGCTTGTTAATAATTGGATTGGGGTCCTGGTCCAGTTGGGTCCATATCTGAATACACATTTACCTGACTGTATAATATATGATATTGTATATAATAATAAATAATACACAATAAATATGAACATTTCTAATATACAATAATATTTATATGTAATATATATTGAAAAGAGCCTGCAACATAGTTGGAAGGTGGTGTTGCAATCATGGGTTGTGGGTTCCGGTCTTCAAAAAAAAAGTAATAAGTAGTAAATATTAATAATCTGCTAGATTTTATCATTATATTATAAATCATCATCAAAGCCTTGTCCCAACTATGTAGGGGTCAGCTACATAAATTCTATTTGCCATTCCTGTCTGTCTTGGGTAGACCATGGACCTGACATGCTTACATACCTAGTCTATAGCCTGCATGCATATCTGATAAATGGACTTCACCGTTTCTTTCCATGCATAAAGAAACCTTTAAGCTTTTCAGCAATATTAAAGATTCACATACAAGTTACTAAAATGCCTCAACTGTCGTTTATTGTAAAGGGTTGAGAAAGAGGACCTTTTAGTCCTTCCAATGTTTTAAAAAACCTCTGCATCATTTAGTTTGGCATAGTGCATTTGTGTGTGTATAGATGTGTGATTATGACATTCCTGTCTGTCCTGTTTATCCTGATTCTTTGCGTCTTGTTACTTGTCATTTTTGTTAAAGGGCTTTATGGAAGTGGTAAACTTGGTTGGTAGAGCTTTAAAAAAACCAGCCAAGTAGAGACAATGTGACCATGTCATCTAGTGACTGGTATGGGCCTCAGTCTTTCAAATTTGGGTCAACTTGATCGAAAGCATTAAAAAGAACTTCTAAATAGGCTTTTTATAAACTTGATCAATTACTCCTTCGTGTTTGAGCTGACTTTGACTTGGTCCTAATTGACTTTGAATTTGGAATTTTGTTCCATTTTACCGGCATTGAGCTTCTTTAATCTAGAGCTTGACTAATGAGAGGATATATTATAGTTACTCTTTTGCTACTTAACTCTTTTTTCGGCAATCCACATCAACCATCACTGCTCGTTCAATCTTCCCCCCTTTTCAAGTATTTGGAGGTCATGAAATTTAGTTTTTTTTTTTTTGGTATTGAAATCCTCTCCTTTCCTTCCCCCCACCCCCCACCCCTTCCTTTTTTTAATCTGTGATTCATTTCTGTTATACATGCTGATATTTGTACAGTTGATGTTTCTACTAAAATCATCATTTCCAAAGTTTTCATGGATTTGGTGCTCCATGCTTCCCTTGTTTTTTAGGATGCGGAGAAGTATAAGCTAGGCCATCCAAGCGACTTCCATTACTTAAATCAGAGCAAGTCTTATGAGTTAGATGGAGTTAGCAACGGACAAGAATACATAAGGACAAGAAGGGCAATGGATATTGTTGGTATAAGTCTTGATCAGCAGGTTTTTAGCTCTTTACTTTTCCAATAATTTTCTAACAATTGTAGATTATTTTTCTCTGTATAATGCACACTGCTCTTCAGAGATTCTAGCTTACATCCATCTTGTTCTCTGTTTGCAGGAAGCCATATTTCGCACCTTGGCTGCCATTTTACATCTTGGCAACATTGAATTTTCTCCCGGCAAAGAGCATGATTCATCAACTATTAAGGATCAGAAATCAAACTTCCATCTTCAGATGTCAGCTAATTTATTTAAGTAAGTAATTTAAAAAAAATTTGAAACATATATTGGGTTGACAATTCTTTGATTAATATATGTTGGTTTGGGCTTGAAATGTAAGAGATGTTTACTCTTTGATCCCATATAGCATTGTCATATAGATTCCTATAGCATCTAGTGGTCACCATCCTGCACTTGTTTTTTTTATATGATCAAAAGCAGGATTTATGATAACCTGCCATTTCTTTCAACATAGTGCTTGATGCTAGAAATGTTTTTACTTGATGGTTAATAAATCCAATCTTTAAACTTCTCCACTGGATCATTTTTTTGGTTATCTAAATTAGTACATGTTGGTGAGTTTTTTTTGATGTATCTGAGTTACTCGATCCCTGCTTCCCGGGGATTCGGGCTTTTTTTTTAAATTATAAGTCTCTTCGCTCATTTAATGAAATTAACTATTATATTATAAAAAAAGAGAGTTTTTATGATGTGTTGTCACTGTAAGTTCAAGTATTAGATTATTTTTGGTTTTTGTTTGGGGACTTTCAGTGAAAACAAAAAGGAAAAAGAAAAAAAACCTGATCCAAAATCCAAATTTATATTGGGTAAAACGCATCGGATGATGATCTGAGCCATGCTCTAGATTGCGTTCTCTCGATTGAGCAGTTCTGCAAATTAATTATTTTCCTGTCTACTTTAGTGGATAAACAGGTAATATCTGAACTTTTCAATCACCATGCTTGTTTGCTTGTATCTTTCCCCCTTTCTTTCCGTGTTCTAGCTGGAAAATTATCTCATATGTTATATTATTCATTTTATTATTATTAACTGGATAGCTTTTATAATATAAATATCAGGGCAACGGTGGTTATAATTAATATTGTTTGCTTGTTCGTTTATTGGGACAGAGAGGGGGGCCCGGGGGGGGGGGGGGGGGGTTGGCTATTTTTGTTTTTTATTGTTTTCTTACCAGATAATATAGGCTGCATTTGTCTACTTGCATTTTCACAGAAATGTACTTTATTTTCAGAAAATACAAAAATTAGTTTGATGCCTCTTATCTTATTTCTACTTTAATACCGAAAAAAGAACTAGAGGAAAATTGGTATACTTCCATTTCACCCATTTAATTTTTTTTTCTTTGTTTTTAAATGATTGAAACTGTACCTTATTTTCTTTTGAAGAAGCAGGTACATGTCAGTGGAAATACAGGTAGCCAAATACAGCATATTGTTGTTTTGGTCAATCTATAAGTGTATGGATAGTGGCAATTTTTTAATTTTTAATTTCTCTTTTTTTTATCAATATGACCAAGGTAAGGTTTTTGTTTCTTTTCAGGTGTGATAACAATCTTTTGCTTGCAACACTTTGCACTCGCACAATACAGACACGTGAAGGAAGTATTGTTAAAGCTCTTGACTGTGCTGCTGCTGTTGCTAATCGCGATGTTTTGGCAAAGACTGTATACGCTCGATTATTTGACTGGTGTGCATGTTCTTATTGCTTCTTCCAGAGTTTTTTTCTTTGTGGTTTTTCTGTTGTGGGCTTAAGATCATGAGTATCAACATTTTTATATTGGCTCTGATATTGTTTTCAGGCTGGTCGAAAAAATTAATAGTTCGGTTGGGCAGGATCCTAAATCCAAAATACAAATTGGTGTCTTGGACATTTATGGCTTTGAGTGTTTTATGAAAAACAGGTCAGTTTCAATACCAGGAGCATAAGACTTAGCTTCTGTTTTCCATTTTGATCTAAAAATTTGGGCAAGGTCGGTTGGTAAGGCCTATACTTTTTTTTTTTTGAATTGGCAGTTAGTCATGCTATGTTGTATGGCAGCTGAATGTTGGGCAATGAAGAAACAAGAAGAGGATAAAAGAACATGTCACTGGTTGGCGAATGTTAAGATAGATGTGCTGAGTAGTGAGAATGGATATAACTTTGAATCATTGCATGACAAGAAATCAAGCATGGCTTTATTAGAGGGAAAAAAATTAAAGAATGCCTATTGAGTTGCTTTAGACATGTACACGATATCAGTATAGCTCTAATGAAGAAATGAAATGTTAGAAGTAGTGGCTTAGAACATGGTTCGAGGTGTGCACAAAGCTGTTCTCTATTTGATAAGATGTAATGATGATAATGGTGGTTGATGTCATTAGTTCTTTTTTTTTGATAACGTTGATATCATTAATTCTCAATTGGTGACTCTTTTTATAAATTTATTACAGAAATAATATTGTGATTTATTAACTGAAGCGAGAAAGTAAAATGACCAAGAAGAGGAGACTTTAAGTTGTAGAGTGCATGCTTCTTGCTTGGCATGCACATCCACCTTTGACCTGGCATTCTGGCCTTGTCCTGAACAGAAGGGTAGGAATGATAGTAGGGGGTGAAGAGCATCTGTATTCTTCCACCAATGTAGTAACTCTTCAAGTATGCTATTCCCCTCCATAGTTTAAGGGATGTCTCTCTTTGTGTCTTGATGCAAACCGGATCCATGATCGAAATAGGCCAAATCCAACCGGGGGGGGGGGGGGGGTGGGGTGTTGGTTGAATCCTTTTAATAGTGGATTTGAGTCTGCACAACACATACGATCAAGAAAATGCACACAATCAAAGGGAAACTGAGCAATCTTATCAAGAATAATCAAAGGTGTCTCTCTCCAAAGGAGGGTTACATATTTATTGAAAAGTTGGATGATCCCTTCTGTACTATGACTCTACTTCCTAATCATTAACGAATCCTAAATATCAAAGGAGGCAAATCAACTTTTTTCTTTAAATATAAAGCTGTTTAAACTTGTGGGCCGCTGATCAAGGAGTTAGAATGATCAGGTGGGCCCCCAATTTTGTACACAGGTAGGGCTCACCCAGATCTTCCAATCCCCACAGTCCCATCCCCAGTTGGGCTCCTCAGTAAGGTGTGCACTGTTAAGTCTATGCACCATGTGCACTGGATCACTGCGATATATATATATATATTTCTTTGATTGTTGTTTTAATTACAAATACAAAAAAGAAAAACAAATTTGTGTCTCATTAATTTTTATCATCTGTTGTCCCCCATTTGTTTAATTTTATTTGTTTGTCTGTTTTTATTCTTTGTTTTTAATCTTTTGTTATTGTATTTCGGTCTTACTCCTATGTCTCTATACACTCTTCTACATGCTGACAATTTATTGTTTCTCAGTTTTGAACAGTTCTGCATTAACTTTGCAAATGAAAAGCTTCAACAACATTTTAATGAGGTTTGTATGTTTGTGGGGTCCTATGAAACAGTTATCTAGAGTATGGCATCTCATGTTGTTATCATTTCTCTTTCAGCATGTATTTAAGATGGAGCAGGAGGAGTACAGCAAAGAGCAAATCAATTGGAGCTACATTGAGTTTATTGACAATCAAGATGTCCTAGATCTAATCGAGAAGGTAAAGTTTTTGACAAATTTTAGCTGGGTGCAATCAAAGATATCTTGCCATCAATCGTTGTGAGATTTCCTTTCCATAACATGCTAGGTGAGTAGGTGGTATTCTTGACTGCAACTTAGAGATTTATGGCAGGTTTATTTCCTCATTCTTTTTAATATCATTCCTTAGTATTCTGGGGACATTCTTGATTACGGCATACATATTTAGATATCAGACAATAAATCTTCCTCCTGTGTAGTGTAATTTTCTGAAAGTCTATACCCAGATCCTGTCTTTGTTTTTCTTAAAATTTGGAAATTTCAAAGAGTCTTACGGTTAGTAATATGGAAGGAACATTTTGTTTGCCCTTCATATCTGTGGTCTTATGGGATTCTTTTCAGCTGTTAGCTGTGAGCAAGATACCTTATAGGGCATGATTCCCTGAGGAATGAAATTTCTTGTTCTGGCTTTACCATGCTGTTGAAAAGTTTTTTGTTTTAGGCACCGTGTCTATAATATTTTGAGACCAGAATGTACTTCACATTTTAGGTTTTACTTCAAAGTGCTGCATGAGTTTCAGTATCTCACATGTGATTTAGTAACTTTGACATGCCAATAAATTGATTTACTCGACCATAGCTTGCATAGCATTATTTTGTTGTCAGCCACACTGTATCAAGTTTATTAATTTTCTGCATTTTCTGTAAAGAAACATCTCTGCTCAACTGTACTGTTTTATTGTAATGCTTATTGCTGTTTTACCTTTATTTGCAGAAACCTATTGGTATAATTGCTCTCCTAGATGAAGCTTGGTATGCACTTCTCTTCCTTTTCATGTTTTGTTTGGTAATTGACATGTGCTTAGTGTGTTCTCTAATTTTACTGTGCGCGCGCTTATGCAGCATGTTTCCAAAATCCACTCATGAAACATTTGCTACTAAGATTTTCCAAAGCTTCCGAGCACATCCTAGGTTGGAAAAGGAAAAGTTTTCAGAAACAGATTTCACAATTTCTCATTATGCTGGCAAGGCATGTTTACTTATCAATTCTGTGCTTCCTTACTTAATGCTGTTTTTTAAAATATTTACTCAGACCAGCAAATTTCTGCAATTTTCTCGTTACTTCCAATTCTTTTCTCAGGTGACCTATCAAACAGACACATTCCTAGACAAAAACCGAGATTATGTTGTTGTAGAGCACTGTAATCTGATGTCATCATCAAAATGCTCCTTTGTTGCGGGACTTTTCCCTTCGTTACCTGAGGAGTCTTCAAGGTCATCTTACAAGTTTTCTTCAGTGGCCTCTAGGTTTAAGGTATCTGCTTGTCGTTTTCATTTGGGCTACTCTTTTTCAATGGTAATTTGTTTGGTATATATAAAATATTGCCTGTATAAATCACTGTGTAGTGTGTAGTTTTATTTTACTCATTTTTTAATACCATTAACCTGTGTTATGAATGGAACTACCCTTCCCTGTGAAGTTTTACTCAGTGTTGGACTTCATTGGAGGAATTTGATTTTCATCCTTGTGTCGTGTATTTTCATTTGATGATATTAGTTTTATTGATGTGAAATAATATGTATGGTTGGACATGGTGTCATAGTGCTTGCATTAGTTTTAACAAGGAAAGGAGCAGCTGGTCTTGTGCTTTAGGCTTCTTGATTAACCATATCTGAAAGAAATCAAATAGGATATTTTGTTTCCTTGTGAGCTTCAAATGAGCGGCAACCTCACCTATAAGTTCAGAAGCTTTAATTTTATGCCAGCCAAAGTGGGAATTAAGTTGTCTCTTATGTTGGTAGATTTTTTTTACTGTTTGTAATGTGTGCCTGTGTTTTTGTGCCGTGTGAGTGTTCATGTATCTTCTCAAGTGAAAGAAGGCACAAGAGACTAAAAGCTGACAAAGAAGAGAAGACTGGAAGTACAAGAGATCAACATCTCACTGTTATTGTAGCCTTGTCCCATCTATTTAGGGTTACATGGGTGAGTTATCCTTTTCCACTCGACCCTATTTGAAGCCATGCTCTCTTGTAACTCATCAACATAGCATGTCCTTCATCACTGCTTTATGCAATGGCTTAATTGGTCCCTCCTCTAGTTCCTTGAACTTGTTAGCCCTCAACATCCCATACTTTTGAAACGACATTTGTTTGGTTGTTTTCTTTTATTGATGCTAACTGTAGCTTTCCTATTAAGTTCTCATTCAGAGTTCTTATAACCCCACTCATCCATCTGTTCATGTGCATATCGATCACGTGTACTTTAGTTTGTTGTTGTTTTTTCGTGCCCAATACTTAGCTCCAGTAGAACGGAGCAGGTCTAATTGCCATCCTAGAAGAACGACCCTTTGATTAGAGTTGAACTTGATGATCTCGTGGTACTTCACTAGCCTATTTCCACTTTGCAGACTCCATGCTGATCCTGTTCATTATATCAAACTCAAACCCTTTGTTTTGTTCTCTAATACACCCTGGATATCGAAATCTATGATATTGTGGCACTGAGGTTTTTTTTTTTTTTTTTCTAGTTTTTTTTTGAACTCGTTTTATTTACTCTTAGATCCACTAAACTTGTAGCACTACATGCGTTATGTCTTTAATCTACTAATTTTCAAGCCATTTGATTCGAGTGCCTTTCTTAAATGTCCCGTCTTACCATTTACTTTCGATGCCTGACTAATTAGTCCCACTGGTCTGCAAGCAGTATACACCACAGAATTTCATCTTGAATATATGTTGCTTTTTTTTTTTTTTTTTTTTGTGGCCATATTCATGACAAAAAATAGAGGCTCAAAGAGAACCTTTGGTCTAATTCCACTCCAACTGGGAATTGATCACCCTGCATGTAGATCTAATGTCATTATCCCTTCATATATGTTTTTTATGATTCTGATATACAAATTCCCTTTTTCTTCAAGCTCACCAAATTAACTACCTCAGTGCCCTTCTGTAAGTCTTCTCCAAATTGATTTCAGATGGTTTTCCCTCTATACTCTAGACTTTATTGTCAAGTCGCATTAGTTAGAAAAATGCTTTTGCAGTAGTTCTTCGTGGCATAAACTGAATTTGGTTCTCTGCAGTCGTCCCCCCCCAGATGAGGTTATGTAGAATGGTTTATTCATTCACTTTGGTTTATTCGATGTTCTTCTTTTGCTTGGGTTTTTATTTTGTTTGAGTACCATGATTATATCATAGATGGTTTCCTTTTTTTTTCCCTAACTGGATACATTAAGACCTGTTAAGTTGGGTTTTGCATGGTTTGTGTGTATTCAACTTTCTTGTTTTGTTTATTTTTCTCGTTTGTAAGTTGTAGTTTATTTTTGAGCTGTCAAAATCTGAGTGATTTGTTTAGATGTTTTACATGTTTTTCATTACAGCAACAACTTCAAGCACTTATGGAGACACTAAGCTCTACAGAACCTCATTACATCCGCTGTGTCAAACCAAACTCCTTGAACCGCCCTCAAATATATGAGAATCAGAGTGTCTTACATCAATTGCGATGTGGGGTCAGTATTATTCAAGTCTTATGTTCTCATGGTTTGGACACTGGATATTGTCTATTTGCTGCTTTGTAGATTGATGTACCAAATGTTTTACTTGCTCTTTCTGCTAGTCACGTGGTATGCATTTGAGGGTTCATTTGTTGCCTTAAAGCCATATTGTTTCATCTTTGGAGGTTGTTACCATTTTATGTTTGAATATGCAGTTATTATTAACGGTTAAGATTTACTAAAAAATTGTCAATGGTCTAGATTAACAGATGGTTCAACCATATTTTTTGAGAAATGAATTAGGTGTCTGATTTCCTAGCTGAAGCATTTGGTCAAGCTTCAAATAAAGTCTTCGCTTCAAATTGAGCCCTTGATTAATGGTCCAGTCCATGGGCCCAAGTCCAGGCCCCACAGCTGAATCAACAGACCCTGACTTTCCGCTTCACGGCCTAACAGAGCAACCCATCCAGCCAGGCGTGCTGTCCTAGTGGCTTCACTAGATCCTCACTTGATATCTTATTTGTTTCTTTGAGAGTTCTTTCTATATATGTTTATTGCCCTTTTAGATGGTTCTTTCTATTTTCTTTTGAAGTCCAAGTCCAGTGAATGTAAGTAGGATATATAGTACTTTGTTGTCAAAACTTGGAATGTGGTGAGGAGACGAAGACCAGAAAGGAGATCCACGCGCCTACTATAGGGTGGGACGACCAATGTCCTATCTAAGGCCTTTCTATTGTACTAAAAAAGCATTCCACTAGTTCTAAAACCCTAGAGTTAATTGTGCTAAGCTTTGATTGGAGGTGCCTATGTTTGGGTAGATCCTTCCTCATCAATCTTGCTATCTTGAAATCCACTTAAACAATTGTTTTAATGGGCTTTAGATGAGTTCTATTCCTTGGCAATAGATTTATAATATACCAGTAGTTCAAACTTTGGATTGTTCTGTGTAGTACTAGAATTACACTGATGATACTATCTTTTTGATGAATGCAAAGTTTTTGCCCATAATATATGGAAGTTAGTTACTTTGTTATTGCTTCACTTCCTCCCCTTCCCTTCTAGTGATTAAATTCTCCCTCTTTGCATCTCGTGGTGTATATCTAATCTCCACATGCTTGCCCTGGTTATGCATCACCATACCAAAGTGAAGTGGATATTGATGTAAACCCTATGGAAGGGTTTCATTGAACTGGATAAAGGCGTTGAAAATATAAATAGGTCTCCAAGAGACCGATACATAAGAAAAATAACCCACAAAGGGAAAAGTAAATTGATTCTTCAACTTTTCATTTCCTACCACTTTATATCCAAATAATAGGAAAGCAAGATTCGCTAATAGTCTTCTCAAAACAGGAAACTATCCTACTTAATCAAATAGGAAACTATATCCTAATTATAACTCAATAAATGAATAAACAACTACTACTGTAGAGATATGTGAGTTTTTTTTTTTTTTTTAAACTGCCAATTCAATTACAATAATGCAGATTATATTCTTATTTATTATTCATGCTTTATCTTAGAAGCATTTCTAAGAGAACCAGTAACCCCTGTCCATTGTGGTGTTCTGAGACAACAATAGGCTGAAACACCACGAGTAAACCTCATATTTAGGACCCTCCTATGTAAAGGCGCAATCTCTTATTTTCATGTGTAGGGCAATGTGTTTTGCTACTTAGCAAAGACTACCATGACAACCGCGCTATGGTTATTGGGCCTAGTGGCTCCATCCTATTTCACCACTCAATAAGTGGAGAAATGATTAGTAGGTGACAAGTGCATTTTTTTTAAAACATACCACTCACGTGGCACGATATAACTGTCGAGAAAGAAGAGTCAAATTTCTTGAATCAACTAAACAAGGTCCTGAGAGTTCAGAATGTTAATAGGGATTTGGGTATCAAAGATGTTATTCCTGAGTATGATGGCAAGATGCAACCGGAAACATATTAATGGATTGCCTGGTGTGTGTGGAGGGTGAGATCTTGTGTGTGGAGGGTGAGATCTTGCATATGTTTTCTGTGACTGCAAGTTAAGGAGTCTAATGAGGCAGAGGTGATGGTGATTTTGGATGCTCTTCGGTTGTTCTTGCGCTCTTATCGGGCCAAGTTGATGGTGGAGTGCGACTCAGCTAATGCCATGAAATGGACTTCTCATTTCGATTCTAGGTCTTCTCTGTCAGATGTGTTTTTTTTTTTTTATCATGTTCTAAGATCAGCAATTTCAATGGCAGATGTTCTTGCTAAGCAAGGCGTAGATAGTCTCTCTATGGGTGGGTCAATTTATGTAATTGTTGTTTGTGCGGTATACTTATTTTGTGGGTTGTCTTCTGTAATGGTTTCTTGATCTCTTTAATATAATCGTTCTTGTTACAGATAAAAAAAAAAAAACAGAAGTATAATGAAATCATCAATCAAATAGGTGGCGAGATTGAATAAAATCCTCACTATGGATCAGCTAAGACGAAGACATGTTATCATTGTTAATGGTTGCCCGATGTGCCTGAAGGCTGAGGAAACGTGCAATCACTTGTTGATTCATTGTTCCTTTGCATATAAAGTTTGGGCTGCTATTATCAGTAAAATTGGTACGAGTTGGGTTATGCCTAGAACTATTGAGGAACTTTTTGCTTAATGGAAGTATAGGGGTAATATGTCCCGTGCTAAAATTTTGTGGCGGTATCTCTTTACGCTGGTATGTGGAAGATTTGGCTAGAAAGGGATAATAGAATTTTCAGAAGCAAAAGTAGATCATTTGATGAGATAGTTCAATCTATTGCCTGGACAGTTTCGGAATGGGCAAGTAGGGCATCAGATTTTGTTGGGCTTCCTATGGAAGATCTTCAGAGATCATGGGCAGCTTGTTTTAATGGCGGAAGAAGCTCTAGACTGGTTCATATAGTTAGTAGGCATTCTCCTCCAAAAGGTGTTTTGAAGCTGAGTTTTGATGGTAGTTTTGTTCATCAAATTTGTATGGGAGGAATTGGTGGTGTTATCCGTGATTGGGAAGGGAAGGTTGTGAAGAATTTTTCAGGACCAATTAATTTGTTAGATGCAAATGGTGCTGAAATGTTTGCGTTGCTGGTGGGTTGCCGTGAGTTGCAGAATTTGGGAGATTATAATGCAATTATTGAAGGAGACTCTTTCTCTGCTATTCAGTGGGGATCGGGAAAAACTTCTTTTCCTTGGAGATTGGCGGATTGGGTGGAGGAGGTGCAAGCTATTTCTTCTCAAATGAAGTTTACTTTTCGTCACATCTTCAGAGAAGCGAATGATATGGCGGATGCTCTTGCTAGGGAAGGAGTCTTTCGTTTGCACATTTCATTTAATGTTTAACCTCTTGAGTTGTTAATCTTCTGGTTTTTTCATCCGATGTTTGTTTTTCTTTTCCTGTTCTTTTCTTTCTCTTCTTAATAAAATTTACTGTTATAGTGTTTTTTTTTTCATCTTGGTTAGTTCGTTTATCTTTTGTATGTTGTTCTTTGTTCTTTATTTTTTTTTATTCCCTGAACAGGTGTTTTTATATGTACTCATTGTTCTCATCTACTTTTGATAGTGGTTTTATTATTTTCAATTGCATGAGTTAGATTCTAAAATTTCTTGTTCTGTATTTTACTTTTTGTACAGGGTGTTCTAGAGGCTGTTCGAATTAGTCTTGCTGGATACCCTACCCGGAGGACTTATTCTGAGTTTGTGGATCGTTTTGGACTTCTTGCTCCTGAGCTTACAGATGGAAGGTGGTTCTTTACATTAGTAATTATTATTATTATTTTAAATAATAATCAGTGACTTCACTTTCTTATTATTTTCTACACCCTTTGCAAGTTATTTTTAAAATAGTTGCAGCCTTTTATGCTAACTTGGTAGGTTTTGTCTTCTTTAGTTTTGTACTTTATAAGAATTAGGCCAAAAAATGAGGATTAATTCTGGGAAAATGAAACTTCCATGGAACTGAAGAAATGAAACGCTTTCATAAAAACTCTTGTAGAATCGAGAATGAAGTTTTCATTTTGTACATGCCAGATGCTGTATTATTAACTGCATCCAATCTTCGAAAAAGTCCTAATTGTTTTAAACTTTTGATTTTTGGAATTGGATATTTACGAAATCCCAATGAGCAGGACCTAACCTTATTCCTTAGTATTTCCATGAGATTCTTCCTTATTCTTAAGAAAGCTCCGAGAGGGTGTAGTTGATCCATGATCCATGATCCATGATTTATGTTTTATCTTTTTTTTTTTTTTTTTCCTTTTTGTTTACAGTTCCATTTTCAGAGTAATGTTTAGATCTTTTACATAACAGTTTTAGTCATATTAATCCATAAATGAAACTATTTGCATGCATTTTCTAAGTGTAACTGCTATCTTCATTGTTCAGAAATCTTTACCATTTCTCCCCTTTCAGTCATTGTGTTTGAATTTCCTTAACTGTTGATGTTTGATGCCTTCTCTGATACCGTTTCAATGATTTCTCACTCTATGTATAATGGATAAAATTAAAATAATGTGGTGGATGTGGATGCTTGTGGTTGAAAGTTATTGCAACTAAATACATTGTTAACTTGGGCGCCGCTGTCATAAAAGAAGATGCTTAAGAGTCTTATGTCTACACCCGTTGGAGGTTTGCTAGACACAGAAGAAAAATTAAAAGTGGGTTCTGAAATAGAATTTAGGATGATCAGTGTAAAAGGAGATAATCTAACTAGAATCTATTTTCACATTTTCCCATGTAATTTGCTAGAAGAAAGATGCAGGAAGAGTGCTACGAAGTTTTTAGGTTTAAGGTTTTTAATTGAACATAAGGATAAGATGAAATCTCAAGGATGCAATGGGGCATGGGAAGCTCATAAAAACACTTGACGATATGGTTGGTAGTGTCAAATATTTCTTTCCATATTATTATTCCATGAGGTGATTCACGAATATGTACCCCCCATCCCATGAAAGAA
Source organism: Cinnamomum chago (assembly GCA_038049695.1). Lineage (NCBI taxonomy): Eukaryota > Viridiplantae > Streptophyta > Magnoliopsida > Laurales > Lauraceae > Cinnamomum > Cinnamomum chago. The sequence continues at coordinate 129,702,309 of CP142451.1, forward strand.
AGACGATGCATCAATTTCATATTGAACAGAATAAAAACTGTTAACTGCCTTCAGATAACATAGCCATCATGTACAACCTTTTGATGCATATGAGATATTAGGTAGCGTTGAAGGCAATTGTAGTAATGTCATTGTGACATCTTCAATAGTTGTCACAACTTTGGTACCCTCATGGCGTTCTTATCACTTCTAAGAAGCTTGCAAAAATGATGGTCCCGATTCAAAAGTTAGGACTGTCGAGGGTGCAAAATTTGATAAACCAGAAAATTGCAGAAATTCAGAATTAGAATTATTAACAAGCCAAAATTACGCACAGACTGACATTAGAGTCAGAAACATCTCAGTCCAAAGCAGGCCTCAGTTGTTCCAGAGGATAGAAATAAAACCAATGTAACTTTACTGATACCGAGCAGAAAATCAGAAACTGAATGAATGCTGCCTAGGACTGTTGACCAATATATATATGTATGTATGTATTTATGTGTATATACATAATACTTATAAGAAATCCCTAGAAATCTCTAGAATGCTATCAATCCTTTCCCAGCTTCCAATACACTGACTTTCCTAAGTAATAGTGAAGATTTCCTTCGACAAATAGGTGGTTTGAGAGAGTCAAGCAACAGAAAAAAAATGGAAATTCCTGCTTGGCTGGGACGTCCAGAACTCTCCCCATGTTTCTGGTTGTGGGGTCTATGTGGCCCACCTCTGGATGAACTGGACCCAACTGGATTTAAGTCCACCCTTGGGCGACCCAAGGGGTGCAGTCCCCTGGTGTGTTTGGGTTCAGGCTGGCCCTATAAATTTGGTCCAAACAGGCAACATGTCTGCTGTTCTGAGGTTTGCAGAATTCCTGTAAATTTCAGAAAATGCCACGTGTTTTTTAATTTTTTTCTCGGAAGATAAGTTTATATATTCCAAGAGAAAACCCCATGTTGTTTCTGAAAATCTAAAACAACCTTTTTTCACAGTTTTTACGATTTCCAAGGAACTGTCGGGCCTCAATATATAATCTGAGCCACTTAAACATTGATCCAGCCGTTGCAGGTGTTCTTAGTCCTTCATAATGCTCCGTAAGCTCTTTGGCAAGTGCAATAATGTGATCTTTGTCTTTGTTGTCATAAAAAAAAAAAAAAACCTTTTCCCTCTAGAAATGGATAAGAAGAACCTATGTCAATGTGAATATAAATGTGGGAGAGTTGATGAGCTTTTGGGACTTGTATGTTTGAGTTTACATTTTTGGCATAGATTTGTCAATCTTTCAATTGGTTGAAGCCATCTGTGCATCATTTTGTTTCAGTGTCAACTTGAATTTTATTTTATTTTTAGTTTTTTAACACTACTACCATGCAAATTGCCTGAAACTGTTCAATTTGTCTCTATTGGCTCATCATGTATGATTTCAATGATAATGTTCTATAAAGAAAGGGAGACAAAAATACAAGCATCACATATCAGACATCAATTAAGGTTAATCCTTTCCATCCTTGGCCAAGCAGTCTGCTACATTGGTTTGTTCCCAACTTGAAACAAATGAAATGACCAATGATCAAAATCTCATTAATTTTTTTTTTTTTAAGATTCTCAAAATGCCATGGATAATTGGCCAAAGTATATGCATACTCGATTGCATCTGCAGAATCACTCCACAATTGCCTCCACAACACCCAGTTAAAGAAGCTCTCTACTCCCTACTGACAGTGCCCTTACCTCATCTTTGAAGTGACCTTCCCACCCTCACCCTGAGAAGTTCTTTGTAGCAATCTCTGATAAACCTCCATTTCTAGCTTGCCTGGACTCATTGTGAAGTTCTTTGTACCAATCTCTTATAAACCTCCATTTCTAGCTTCCCTGGACTCATGAAGAGTACTACCATCAAAACTGAACTTAAAACATCCACTGGTGAAGGAGACTACGAACATTGGGCACATCTGTAGGTCCACGCATGTCAAATTGACACAGTCCAACATTGTGTAAGGTCGGCAGAAATGCCCAACTCTTTTCTTGTAGATAACCATGAAATTGCATTTCTTCTAACTGCACTAGCAACATGATCAACTGAATCAGATAGATTTCATAAGGTATGGCTGTTTAGCTTGTACCAAAGATAATAAAAAACTTCCATCATTCGCCTTTTCAGAAAAAAAAAGAGAAAAAAAAAAGAAAAAGGGAGAACTACTTCCAACTGCAAACTCCATACTACTTGTGAGGTTGGAGAATTGAACTATGATGATTTGCTCAATTACATAACTGTCCCAAGTGTTCAAGTTTATGGCATCTACCCTCGCTTACATATTTGTCATATGTCATCTGTATATGTGACTCATAGTTTGATAAACCTAAATTTCTCTAATATGTTATTTCCCATTTTTTAATTTCATTAACCATTGGTTTTTTTGTTCAACTTGCAGCTATGATGAGAAGACTTCGACGGATAGACTTTTGCAAAAGTTAAAACTTGAAAACTTCCAAGTATGCGGCTTAAGACATTTTGCAAATAATTTATTTCAAGGTGGTCTTCGTTTGGATAAGTGCCTGTAGCATTGTTGGAAGGTGCTCATATTGCAACCGTGAGGTTGCGGGTTCGAATCATCTTACTAATAAGCAAAAAGATCATCTTCATTTTTTTAAGCATTCTGTTTTCTTTCCAAGTATGTGTTTCAATATATGCTTGGTTAGGACAGGCTTATTATATCAATGGAAAACTTCTTGTTTTATGTGTCTTCTTTTTTCGTAATAGGTTTTCTTTTTGCAGTTGGGCAGAAACAAAGTTTTTCTTCGGGCTGGCCAGATTGCTGTTTTAGATTCCCGACGAGCAGAGGTCTTGGATAATGCCTCAAAGCTTATTCAATCTAGATTCCGGACATTCATTGCACACAAAGAATTTGTCTTGATTCGGGTCGCTGCAATTATGCTCCAATCATACTGCCGTGGTATCTTTTTTGGCCTTTTTTATTACTGGGTTGTTCGGTGAAGTTTTATTTAACAACGTATATTTTCACGAGGAACGTACGGCTGGGCACTGTGCACAAATGGAATTATCTAAAGCTTGGTTGTGCACCTGCCTGGATGCATGCCTAGGGCCAGTTAGGAAGGTATTATTATTGATATGGAGTGTGCCCCACATGGGGGCACAATAGGATTATTGCAAGCTCCTGGTTGAGGGCCTCAAGGTGCCTCCAAGCATTGCTGGTAAAATCGTATGACTTGGGATATGAATCTTAGGGAAAATATTTTATCCATATAATGAATCCCATTTATAGGCGAATCTTAGGATTTAGGAGTGAGTGCTACGATTTGATACTTGTTCGAATCCCACAGTTCTGGCAATTTGTCTGGGTGGGAATAGTAGTTTCTGAATGATTATATTTAGTCATTTTTCTAGAACTTTCTGTCTCTTTTTTCTGCTTCTATATTTGAAAGGTTATTTAGTGATTAAGGGAACTGCTCTCTCTTTTATTTTTTATTAGGGGCTATGTTCTGCTAAGAGGTACCTCTCACAGATTTCGCTTGAGAGGTACCTCTGAGCAGAACATTCCCCTCTTTATTAGTAACAATAGCTTGTATTGCAAAACAGAATTACATGGCTACTACATAAACAATTGGAAATGGACACAAAAATTAAAAATAAGGACTTGCCAAGGAATAATCCTATCATCCTTTGCTAGCTAATGCATCCACCATACTATTAGTTGATAAGGAAACCTCTTAAAGATAAGAATCTGTAATTCTGGCGAGGTTAAAGGGAGAAACAAGAAATAGGCGTGACTGAAGTTTTCGACCATAGGAATTGGTTTCATCCTGCGTTCTTCTTTTATTATAGATTTCTGTCTTTTTTTTAATCAATGAATCACTTTGACTGTAAGCGGCACAATTTAATCATGTAATGTTGATTATTTGGACTTCATTTTATTTTTTGTTAATAGAGGACAAAAAACTACATAGTTGGGAAAAGGCTATTATTTATTTTTTCTAATGTTTAAATTATTTTGTATACTTTATTTTTTTACAGAAAAATAGAAAAACCCTATGCTTCATGAGTTGATTGATTGATTTGCGCTCTGATTTCAATTTTCAGACCAAAGGCCCCGAGCTTAACCTTAGACCCTTGACCAAGTGGCTAGTATAATTAGACCATGCCCCTCATGGGGAGACACTTTAATCAATGAGGAGACCTTCCAATACCCCTACCCTAGGCATGCATCCAGGTGGGCCTCACATCCCTTTTCACAACTTTTTAAGATGCAGCCTTGTTTGCGCCCAAATATTCCTCTATGTTTATGGCATGTTTCTAATTTTCTGCTCTTTCATATAAAAATATGCATCAATTTGCCCCTTCTGTGTATGTGCACGTGCACGTGCATGCACACGTTTTTTTTTTAATTATAAATAAATGTAATAAAGTATTTTGTTTAGAAGGAGGATACAAGGATGAATCAAAGCATAGAGAAGCTAGTGATTTTCCACAATATGCAAAACCGGTAAATAATTGAAGGATAACAATCCCACACTATTTACTCCAATATTGCCAAATATCAGAAAACAACACTGCATGAAACTCCTCCGACTTAGCCCATGTCTCAACCTTTCTGGGGCTGCCAAACCGTTCTTTGTAGTTCCTAATTCCTATAAGACGTCAATGCATGTTTTACCATTTTATGTCTTTAACATAAGTGTTTAATCAAAGTCAGTGTAAGCATGTTGTTTTGCCCCTTTCCAGGTTGTCTTGCTCGAAGTTTATACTCAGCCAAACAACAGGAAGCTGCTGCAATTTTCATTCAAAAATATGCTCGACGTTGGTTATCTCGCCATGCTTATTTGCAACTTTGTTCGTCTGTTGTTCTTATACAATCTACGATTCGGGCTTTATCCACTCGTAAAAAATTTCTCCATAGAAAGGAACACAGAGCTGCTCTAGTAATCCAGGTGATCTTGTTTACAGGCTCTTGGTTTTACATGCTCTTTGTGTGCACCATTATATTTCTTTCTCACAGTTCCTCTCTTCTCATTTGGCTTTTCAAATGCAATCATCACCATTCCGCTTGTCATGAAGCTTGTATTTTGGTTTATGGCATTATACCATTAAATTTTTTTTTATTACTTGTGGTTCTTCTCCAGGTTGCATTTGTTAGCTAGTTTTATATTGCATATGATTTCCTAATACAAATTGAGTCACACACACTCACACATGGGTGAATCTCTCTTTTGATCTGGCCTCATAGTTAGGAAATTCATTTCGTTTCAGATGAACTTCCGAATGATTTTGGTTCTTCCATTAAAACGAACCTAATACCCCCCCTTAAAAAATTCATAAAAAAATCTTCCATAAATTCGTTCTCGTTCCAAATTTTCCAAATTTGTTCAAGTTTGAACTTTATGGTTGTGACTTGACTTTATACTTTTTGGATATATCTAAATTCTGAACTCCATGGCTCTGATGAATATTTGAAGCTTTAAACTTTATGGTGGTTGAATTTTATGATCATGGGCCATAATTATGACATTCATTTGTCATGTTGACAACATTATTATTTGTTTAATTGTTTATATCATACATGCCATACTGAATGGCCCACCTTATGACCCTTGCAAATGGACCACACATACACAAATCCCCATAGTCACAGATCTCATGCATGGTTTAAAAAAATGGCCGTTACCATTTCATAACAGCCATGAAACGGTAACGGCCTATACCGTTACGTTATTTACCATTTAACGGTCATAACATTAACGGTCACAGTATAAAAAAAACAGTGAAAAAAAAGTCCATAACGGTCATAATGGCCAGTATAACAAGCAATCGGCCATATGGAAATGCATAGTTTCTGTTAGAGAGAAGTTTATGCAGAACAACAGATTTCAACCTTACTCAAGAAAGAAGATTCTTTTTGGCTAGACACATGGGCAGGTGAGGACCCTTTAGCTTCCAAATTCCCAGATTTGTTTAATTGTGCTATTGAGAAGCAAGTGAGGTGGAAAGTTACATTGAAAGATCCAGCATGAGAGGTCAGATTTCATGGAGCCTGACGTTCAGAAGGAATTTGAAGGAGAACCAAGAAAATCAATTTTTGTCTCTTCTAAGCTTGTAAGGGATGCTCAAGTTCCCGGTGAAGGGGAAGGTACTAGGATTTGGAAAGCATCAAGAAGTGGGGCTTTCTCTGTTTCTTCTTTTTATTCGACTTTACATGCAAGGGAGGGGAGCAATTGTAGATTGGAAAGTTTATGGAGGTTTAACTGTTTAAGGCCCCACCCAGGGTAGTGGCTTTTGGATGGATTGCCCTTCGGAGAAGAATTCTAACCCTAGATAATCTCAGGAAAAGAGGGAAGATTGTGGTAAACACTTGTCCAATGTGTTTGGAGGATGAGGAAAATGTAGACCATCTGCTATTAAGATGCAGATGTGCTGTAAAGATTTGGGACTTTGTCATCAGCTGGTTCAGTTGCAAGTGGGCTTTGACGAAGTTACTGCAACACCATTTCGAGGCATGGAAAACTCTCATCGGGTCTCCGAAAGGAAAGGAGTTGTGGAAGCTGTCGTTTCTACCAATCATTTGGCATATATGGAAGGAGAGGAACGCTAGGTGCTTTGAAGGAACAAAAACTAATGAAGAGGTCTTATGTGAAAAGATAAAATTCTCTTTCGCTCAATGGGTGAAGATCAATCCTATGTTCAAAGACTACCCTAGTGACCAAATCATGCATAATTGGAAGGAAATAGCTTTCTCTTAAGCTAAGGATGATGGTGTTACTAAGAGTTTTCACTTTTACTTTTTGTTCCCTTAGCCTTCGGGTAGTTTGTACTGTATGATGACATTATGTTGTGTATCCGTGTCTTCTGTGTGCTTTTTTGGTCAGTAAATGGCCAATATAACGGTTCATAAAGGCCTATATTTTTAAAAATAATGGTCAAAATATCGGCTGACGGTGATTTTTTAAAAACTTTCTTTCCCCTTCTTTTTTTTTTTCCATTTCTTTCTTTCTCAAATCTTTTGTGGAGCCTTCTAAGGTTGTGCTAGAGCCTCCCAAGCTTCTTTTTTTAACCAAAACTCAAGTGATTCACAAGATTTTTAAAGATTCTCATATTGTGGCTTCTTCCCTCTCCAACCACAATACACCTATGTTCATACACCGTTGCTTTAATTAATTAATTAATTAATTAATTAATCTTCAAGTTGTAGTAAATGTTACTTGAAAGTTGAAATTTTCTCTTAATTTACTTGGTGATTGAGTAATTGAGTACTGTGCGTCTGCACTACTAGTACTAGTTTCTTGACTTGAAGTATTTAATACTAATGGTTAGTTCAAAATTATGGTTGCAATGCAAATGGTAAAATTTGTGAAATTTCAACTTATTTTAATACATACATGTAAATCTATTTAATTAAGAAAAGACTTTACAAGTTTCAGACACGACAGTGAGTGATACATGATGTTATCATTTAGGGGGCCGATATTTTGTTTTAAAGTGTTTACTAATGGAAAAAAATATTGTTTTCTAACATTTTATAATATTTTGGGTTTTTTTGGATAATTTTTAAGATTTTCTTGGTGTAAAATAAAAATTCGCACTGCTATGACTTCAAACCGCGACGTGGTAACCGCGAAGTGACATAATGACCATGACCGTGATTTTAAACCATGATCCCATGAATCTGCACGGAGTCGAATGGACTAGACCATTGGATTAAGGGTCAATTTTTGTTGTTTTATATAAAGATGTTAAACTTGTGAACCATGGATGAAGGGGTTAGAGGAATTAGATTGACTTGAAATTTGATATCTAGGTTGGCCCTACTTGGATCTTCCTGTCCCATGATCTGTGGGTCCCAAGGTGGGCCCCACTAGGTGGTCCTCTCCGTAAGACAAGGACCATCCTTACACGATGATTACTCTCAATATTATATTTTTCTATATATGTATTTCTAACTTTTATATTTTCCATCGAAATCCCAAATTTGCCGAAATGGGGCCCGAAATGAATTTCTCAACTATGTCCAGCCTACATTTAGCTACATGCAAATCATCTTGCATAGGGGGTGGAGTGATATATGTGGATTGCTAAAAGAATCGGTAAAACCTTTTTGGGAAATGCACACACTCTCTCTCTTTCTCTCTCTCCCGCCTGGAAGAAGAGGAGAGGGGGTGAGAGGAGAAAGAAGAAAAATTGGGGGTGGGGGGGGCATGAGGAGATTAGAATCGGGGGTGAGAGGAGAAAGAAGAAAAATTGGGGGTGGGGGGGGGGGGGGCATGAGGAGATTAGAATCATTAGATCGATTTTAAGTGGGCCCCAACAAAGAAACCATCAAATTTAAGAAAAATCAAAGCTGATGTACAACTTGTTGCTTAAGGGTTTTTTCTTAAGTTGTGGAAAAAAACTCGAATTTGAGCATTTAAAAGTTTTTATCAATTTTTTCTCCGAACACTCTTAAATTATTAATGATGTCTGCTTTGAGCATAGATGTGCTCATGTATGCATTGCTAGAGTTGGTCTCCATTTCTTTTGTGCATGTGCACGCTTGTGCGTGTTTTATTAACTGATTTTATTTGTGTTGCTTATGTTACCGTCTGATTGTGATAATTCACTTAGGCTCGTTGGAGGATGTGGAAAGCTTTCTCTGTCTTCCAAAAGCACAGAAGTCATATAGTGGCCATCCAATGTGCTTGGAGAAGGAAGCTTGCCAAAAGAGAGCTTCGAAGGCTTAAACTGGTATGAACTGGCTCTACTTTTGTATATGTATTCATTTAATAATGTATTTCATTTTTTAGAAGTTGCGGAGACCATAATCTCAGAATATGTAAATGAAATTTGCTTGTTGCCTTTTTAATTTTTTTTTATTATTTTAAAAAAATGAAACAGAAAGTAAGAATGACTAGCTTGTTAGGAATATGGTAAGCTTGCTTGCAGTGCTTTAGTGCGTTGGTGTCATGGGGATCTGTGGGACCCAACTTCAAGCCTGACATTTCATGTGGATTGGTATGTGAGGAAGACGGATAAGAGGTGCATGGGGGTTCACCTTCTACTGAATATTCTGCCCCTCTGATACAAGGCCTTATAACTTTGGCATACACTAGTCACTAATTCTTCTCTTGCCCAAATTAGAGGGCAGGGAGCCAGGGACGATAGGATAGACATTAAACAATAATGCATCCAGGTTCGGTCTGACCTTGCCTGGATCATAACCTGAGGAGATCAGTGATTAGACAATTCCAAAATTTCACACTGCCAGTGTCAACCCAAGTACATCGAAGAAAGTGACATTGGAAATCCACATCATTATGCGAAGTGCGCTAGAGTCGCTTAAATATTCACATGCCCAACCTAAAAGAAAACATGAAATCAGGCCCAAACGAAGCACATTTCAAATGCCAAACCATAGAGTTCCATAAATTCCACCAATGGGAGAAATCTTCACAAAAGGTAATAGAATGCCCGATGTTTTCTACATTGGAACAATTGGCGGACTTCACAGAACAATTGTATCATTGGTTTTATTCCAACTTTTGCTGCCTGTGAGTCAGCTTGTCTTGGCTTGGACCATAACACAAGATATCGTGACTTGAACAATTCCATAACCTCACTTCCCGAGAACCTTAATGCGAATAGAAAGAAGAAAGTGAAATACATACTCAGCTAGTCAACTATGATCCAAAATGCTCTAAAGTTAGAAGGGTTCTGCATGCGCTTGCTAAATTACTTGAAACCTCTCCTATATGAGGTAGACTTCAAACCCCAAACTTGTGGACAATAACTTAACAGGAGAATGAACACCACTAGTTTTTTCCCCAATCAACTGATAACTTGCACCTTTTCATTTGTTCTATTGAGCTTAAAGACCATAGAGACTAGTTACTGGAAAATTTATGGAAATTTACTAGAATGATATCCATACATTATCCTAAACACATCAGTTATCTCGTGCAAATGCAGACACACATTTGATAGGTAACATGACTTGAAGCTGCAATGTTGTGGTTGTGACAATGAGCACATTCCAACTGTGCTTTGTGCTCTTGTAAGAATAACTAATAATGCAAACATATAGAACATGCACCAAAATTATCTAAGGATGTCCTGAACATTAATGGAACCAACATGCATTATGATTCTCTGGCTGTCATGGACAGGCTCACCAGTAAAATGTGATGAAATCTCCTATGACGAGGTTCATTGATTGATGCAGGTTGCAGCCCAGAGGAGGCTGCATTAAATTGGGTTTCTGATCATGAGCTAGACCCACCATTAAGAAAAAGAAAAGATCATGGGCTAGATCCATCCCAAGGCCCATTGTGCCTAGGTCATGGATCTGGGATTCTTCTAAGGGAAAGGCCCATCTAGACCCTGCTAGCTGTGTGCACTATGCGGGCAGTGGTTTTGAGTGATGCAATTTATCACTTGTCTGATTAAACATGTGGGCTCCACTCAATTCTAGACTATAGCAGTTTAGTTATTTACAACTACGTGAGGGTCCTAGTTTATAGAAAGTAGGAGTCTTGGAAAGTTTCCACTGTGTTATCTAGAATTCTTCGCAAATTAAGAGTGTTCAATTATGTCATTAGGATCCTCGTGAAGTTTCTAATCTGGATTTTAGAAATCACCATTGGGATTCTTAGCAAGTCGTGCCTCTATATACTTGTCATGTCTTCTTTATTCACACATCGTTTAGTAAATTGTTTTGAGTTTCTCTTCCATTGGTGGATGTATGATGTAGTGGAAGGTCATTGATGTTTAATTCATGGTCATGATTATGGTATCTCGGGGCTGAGGCTTTGGAGGTTTTCTTTTGTACGTCAGTTGGTATCAAATATCAATGAATCATGGCTCAGTAAAAAAGTGGTATTGCAGCAAGCCTGTGTTACTACATTATCTTTATGGTGGATTTGACAGTAACTTGAAAATAATTGGAATGACCACCTAAACTACATTATGTTGTTCTCCTTACAACCCACAGACACCCCCTACATCCATCCGACCACCCATTCACAGACACCCCCTACATCCATCCGACCACCCATTCACAGACACCTTCACAAAATCAACACGTGCAAAAATAAAAATAAAAATAAAAATAAAATTGAAAAAATCAGGTTCCCAGAATGGTCCTACAAATTTCATCTAGTAATCATTACTCTCTTTCTATTGAGTCTAGACCATTAGACGACATATGATAGTCGTTTTTGCTGTTTTGTTGCATGAGTAGATTAAGTTGTTTCTATTTCCTTATTTATTATGGATTGAGCTATTGCCATTTGTTTCTTCTGCTAATAAGATCCTTCATTGATATACTTTGAAGTTTGAACTGATTGTTTACATATTTATTTTCTTCTGATTTCATAGGAGGCAAATGAAGCCGGTGCTTTACGTGCAGCCAAAAATAAGCTTGAGAAACAATTGGAAGATCTCACCTGGCGGCTGCACTTGGAGAAAAGATTACGAGTATTAAATTTCTTTTATTCTCTAATGTTCTTGTTACCTTCCGCAAAATAGGGGAAGAACAGAATCTTTGCTCTTTCCTTCATTTATGGTGGTTTTTTACTTCCAAGCACATACTAGTTTCATGACTAACCATCTTTGGCAGTCATTTTTTTCTCATTCTCCCTATTAAAACTATTCCAAGTTATTTTTTACCTAAACTTTAAACTGAATGGTTTATTTTATTTTGACACGAATTGTTTTATTTAATTTCCAGAATTGAGTGCTCGTGGTCTTATGCCAGCATTTTCAATTTAAGGCTTTCAGCAGAGTGGATAAAGAATTAAATCTGGGTCTGGGTGTCGTCGTTTGATTCAGTACCCACGAGTGCCATGTTGACTTGCTCATGTCGCATGTTACTTGCCTGCCACAGGGTTGTCAGTGGACCTCTGGTTATCCACATTTCTCGCCCTGACAAATATGTATTTGGTACTCCTTCACGCGAACTGTCAGAAGCAATGTTACGGGGACTGTTATGCTAGCCAAGGCAGGAATTGGGCCAATTCACCCTAATTGGCTGGATCCCAGCAATGTAGAATAGATGTAAAAGAAAGAAAAACAGAGTTGTATAATAGAAAATAACCCACTGTTATTTAACATGAAGGGATTGACTGCCCACTAGTCACTATCCCCACCGCCCCTGGTAGACATGCATATAAAGCCATAAGACTCTAATTACAAACAATCAAATCTTTATTTTCCGCCACTAACCACTTATTAACAACTCATAGTATCTTAGTTCAAAGGATTTAAGGAGTTTCCTAAAAACATGGTCATTCCAGACCACTTAGACAAAAATGATCACAGCCCCCCTGTGGCCTGCCTGATGGACAAGTGGACCTTTCTCAGTGGCTGTATAGCCCTGGGCGCCCCAGGTGGTGCTGGGGTCAGTTGAGTTTGGGCCCAATTGGTCCCAATAACAAGCAGCCCAGAAAACTCAAAATTTGCAATAAAAAAAACTCGTGCACTATCTATAAAAAGTAAAACCGGAAGTTGCAATTTGTGGATTGTGATGTTCTTATTTGCAAGAAAACTCATCACACATGCGTATGGAGTATGATCATACTCCTCCATAAAGGCTAATGCTTGATTAATGACTATCTTTAAGGCCATCTGCATCAAAACATTATATTTGAAAGGAAACAATGTGCTCAAACAGTAAATAACTTGTTCAGTGGGTGGAGATGGGCATTTATTTGAAATGACATGCTGATTTTTTCCTGTTCTCATGTGAGATTCTCTATGTGCTTCTTGTTGATCTTTATTTTATACAATATCCTTTCCTTTGGTTGAGCCTCGCCAACTCAGGACCCGACTCGTTCATGGCTGAGTCCAAGTTGACTCGCCGAGTCCCAACTTCAGTTGGAGGGCCGAGTTGCAATAGGACTCGGCTGAGTTGCGTGGGACTTGGCCGAGTCTCATGGCTGATTCCCGTGGGATTCAACCGAGTCGCATTAGGACTCGGCCGAGTCACATGATTTGAGTCTGAGTCCCATGCAACCCGACTTGGACTCGGCCGATTTTTTAAAGCATGGGTTAGATGCAACCCTCACTTTCGCAGGATTTGAATTACTATGGCAATGGCTGGGTATTCATTTCCCATCTCCCCTTGATTCATTATCCATCAGAGGGGAGATAATGTGATGGGCCATTTTTGGAAAATCACATTTGTTTCTTCAATTTTAAACATTTTTAGAAATAGAACTCTTACAGTTACACCACATTAGACGAACAGGACCTTAAAGTATGCTAATTTTTCCCTTCTCTCACACATAATAATGGCTAGTTTTGCCACATGTAATGTGGTAATTGCCCAAACAACTTCTACAAAATGGCTGGCAAAGTATTTTATGACATGTAATGTGGTACTTGCCCAAGCAGCTTTTACTGTTAGAAACTGATACACTAATTTTTTCCTGTTCTCTGGGGAGACTGTCTACGTTCTTCTTGTTGATCTTTATTGTCAACAATATCCATTCCTTTGGTTTGAAGTATGCTAATTTTTCCCTCCGTGTCACACAAAATAACGACTACCAAAGTATTTTGCCACATGTAATGTGGTACTTGCCCATACAACTTTTATATAATGGCTAGCAAAGTATTTTACATGTAATATGGTACTTGGCTACTCGCCCTTTACAAATATGTTTTGCAGATGGTGAGTAGAATTCCATTTTATTACTACATTCTTTGCTTCTAGATACTCCTTTGCTCATTTTTAGTCTATTTTTATGTTTCATATGATGTTATACTGGTGTGCATGCATGTGCGAACGTGATAGATTTGTGATCATGGCAATTGGGATGCAGGCATCCAGTGAAGAGGCTAAGTCGGTAGAAATCTCAAAGCTTATAAAAGCAATGAAACAGTTGAATGTTGAGTTGGAAGCTGCTAAATTGGCTACACAAAATGAGTGCAACAAGAATGCCTTACTTCTTACTCAGCTAGAATTATCGGTAAATGAGAAGGAAGCATTGAAGAGAAGACTCTCTGAAATGGAAGAATTAAGCAAAGAGAACGTGTTGCTGAAGGTGCAGATCCCTAATGTGCTATTACTTTTATAGCGTCTCTCCTTCAATTGTGAAATGCAACTGCCTTCTTTTCTTTTCTTTTTCTTTCTTTTTTTTGTGGGGGGGGGGGGGATCTCTTTTTTTTTTATAAATATATTCTATGTTTAGTTTGATTCTTTACGAGTCACAGCGTTTCACATTATTTTTTAGTGTTGATACGTTCTGATGCAATATAAGGTTAGAAACTGTGTATTGCTACCTTAGCTTGAAGATTGCTCAAAAACCGGGGTTTTAAATCCTCAATAATCCTTTTGACCTACATTTCTGCTAGAAAGCCCATGCTCATGGAAAATTAAAAAATAGATGGAGGCAAGGGTTCAAACCAGAAATCTCAGTTGGGGCCAACTAAAATCCTCAAATCTTGACAGAATTTGGAAACAGGGGAGTTTTGGGTTTCTTCGACCAAATATCAACTGGTGCAAAAATTAGGAAACTCATGTTTACTGATAGAGTTCAGTTTTGAATTAAAAAAAGAAGAGGTTATAACCTTTTAGCTGTACAAGTAGGATATATACCCAACTGTCCCAAAATCCAACATTGGATGACTTTTATGGGTTTTAAACAATCTGCAGATGCCAAGTAATCTAATTAATGATGTAATTTAGACTTCTTGAAGCACTAGGATTTCCATTAAACCCTTGTGGTGCATATAAAGTAATAACTAGGTTTGAACAGAACTCAGGTTTGAGATAATTTGTGGCATTTTGAAGTAGAAACTATATAGCTTGGGCGTTTGGCAGATGTGGTTACTTGTATAGATTCTTGCTTTAAAATCCCAAAATCCTCTTTCCAACTCAAGATTATTTTTATTTCTATTATTATGTTCTTTGAGGTCCAATAATAATGGGTTATGCTCGGGGTGAACTATGATAGCTTAGGGTTTTTCATGGAAAATACAGTGTCATATGTGTAAAATCATTTCGTTATGATACAATTTGTTTAAAAGAGGGGTGCTGACTAAGTTATGTTTCCATCTTTCTAGTAAGTGCGACTCGCATCTACTTGGTATATGACAAAGTTTCCCTGCAAAACTTGCATCTTCATTTTTCTCTACAGAGTTCTTTAGAGAGCCTCACGAAAAAGAACATTGCAATGGAGCAAGATCTTTTAGCTACTCGTGAAGATTGCAATGGAACCATGAATAAGTTACAGGAAGTAGAATCGAAGTATTTGCAACTTCAGCAGAACATACAGAGGTGTGTGCATATGTGTACGGTTATTTTTCTTTTATTTTTTACATTTTGAACTTTATATATTCGTATTGAACATTGGCTCTTCTTATGTTGAAATGCCATAAAACTTTAGTTGATGGATTAATAGATTTGGAAGAGGATGGCAAAGATGCCAGATGTTTGTCCATTTATGTTGTTTTTTATATCCCTTGATTTTGTCCATTTCAATATAATTCTTGCCCTCTGTGTTCTTGGGGTGGGGTAACTGGCTGCAATTGTACAAGCCTTTGTGTTTTAACTTTTTAAAATCTGCTGTCTTCTTTCAAATAATAATAACAAATAAATCATTGAATCTACAATGTGTGTCTTTACCATATTTCAAATATTAATGTCGGTATCAGCAAAATACCATTTTTCTTATTATTTTCACGTCATAGTGCTTGTTCTCTTCCTGATTTCAGTAATTTTGTTGCTTGATTTAATGTCAGCTTGGAGGAGAAGCTTTCTAATTTGGAGGATGAGAATCATGTTCTAAGACAAAAGGCAATAGGCGTCTCTCCTGCAAGCAACCTTTCTGGTTATATCAGATCTTTCTCTGAGGTTATCTGTCAGCTTTGATATACGTTGTCCTCGATTTTATAATGGACTAGTATTATGTGTAGGATGTTGTAATTTTATGAGTTACTATTTGTTTCGCATAGATATAACATAACTAGTATAAGCAGTAACTTGTTATAGATGGCCTGTTATCTAAAGCGTAAAACTCAATACTGTTTTGTGTTGAATCAGAAGTACTCTGGTGCACTGGCTCTCCCCAACACGGATCGGAAGCACCTTTTTGTAAGATATGTCTTATATAACATGTACTCAGATAAACTCGTGTGATCCATTCCAAGTGACTGTTTGTATTCTTATTTCTTATGTAGGAGTCACCTACGCCTTCAAAGCTTATTATGTCATCCGCACACAACCAATCAGAATCAAGACGATCAAAGATGACCACTGAGAGGCATCAGGTTAATTTTTCTGCTTCTCAAAGAAGACACCTGCAGATTTTAAAATTTGCTGCAACCTATTTGACTTAGAGATGGACATGGGTATTGTTGTTGGACATGGTCATGATCACATGTTTAACATGATGCTCTTGTATATTAGAATGACTTTATTGCATAATTTGAATTAGAATGTTGTTACTCAGTATGCTGTTAATTTTACTAGACTTCTGCTCTGAAGTGTTCCCCTTGCCTGGTCTGCCTTCAACACAGTTTATATTGGTCTAAAGAGAGCGAGTCTTGTGCAGGATAATCATGAACTTCTTTCAAGGTGCATTAAGGAAGATTTGGGTTTTAAAGGTGGTAAACCAGTGGCAGCTTGTATCATATATAAATGCCTTCTTCACTGGCATGCTTTTGAGGCAGAGCGGACAACCATTTTTGACTATATAATTGAGGGCATTAATGATGTTCTTAAGGTTCTCTCATTGGTTCATTCCAATCATTCATACTTTGATAAATTAGGAGTTGGCTGTCTCTGGGCACAGCTGTTTGAAATTATGTTTGATTCATGATGTGAAGAATTTTCTTTACAGGTGGATGATAGGAACTTGCCATATTGGTTGTCCAATGCATCAGCACTTCTATGCCTCCTGCAGAGAAACCTGAGAACAAACGGCTTTATCTCAACACCTTCTCGACGTTCTGGTGGGCCTTCTGGTTTATTAGGAAGAATGGGGCAAGTGAGTTCGTTGAGTTTATATTGATTTTCTGTAGTCATCTTTACATGAATTCCCTAACTGTATTTCCAATCAATAATTGCTGTTTGTGTATGCTCTATGCTGTATTTTCTGTTGCACTATTTGTTCTTGTTGTAGTTGCTGTTTTCATCCAAGTATGAACTTAGTTGAAACTATTCACATGGCTGACTCTTCTTTATTTATTCATTTATTTGCATCCGTCTGTGCCATAAGCACCTATGGTCAACCCAGTGCCCAGAGGGTCCCCTAGGCATGCATCAAAAGGGCGGGCGGGGGGACTTATTATGGTGAGTGTTTCAGTGTGGCGTCCACCTATATACATTTAGGTATATACATTATTGTTGAAGTTCTTGAACTGGAGAATGGGTACACCGTACACGTCTTGCAGGAATGAAATTGGGTTTTCGGTGTGATATAATGTTTAGGCTTAAGGTACATATCACATCATCATCATTTAAATTTTTTGTTATAAGCTAGAAAAAACGTAGGAGTAGAAAGCCTGTAAAGCTTATTGACTAGCTGTTGTATGTCAGGGAAGGACTATAAGGCTTCAGATTGATGGAACTCCATTCTTTCTGTTAGAGATGATTTTATTCAGCGGATTTGATACAGGGTTCATGAAGGGCAGTGGGTTTGATTTTGGCATGATGAATGGTGTTGTGGGCAGATGGTGCTGAATAATCAATTTCCAAAACTCTACTCACTCAATGGGTGGGAATTGTAGCTTGGGATTTATGTTTCTGCAGAAATCTGATGGACAACGAAGTTTTTGACCTTACTAGTGTGCTGCTTTTGCTTGAAAAGGTATATGTATCAAAAAAAAAAAAAGAAAAGAAAAGAAAAGAAAAGAAACAACAAGAAGAAGATAACAGGCTATGGAAACCTGATATCAAAGGTCAGTTCTGAGTTAAGTCTTCTTATATTGTTCCAAGTTCCAACTGATACATCTGATAAGAGTGGAAGGTTGGCAGAGTTTTTGGGATACTTCAGTTCCACATAGAGTTTTGGTCTTCTGTTGGGTAGTGAGGAGGGATAAAATTCTAACAATTGGCAAGTTGAGAAGAAGAAATCATCTTATTGTTAATGCGCATCCTTTGTGCTTAAAAGATGAGGAAACAGTGTATCATTTAATGATTCATTGCCACTTTGCGTATAGAGTTTGGACTGCGTGTTTGATATGCAGTGGGTCATGCCAAGGACAGTTGTATATCTTTTTCTTCAGTGGCGTCTCAAGTGCAAGTTTGTTTGTAGCAAGACCTTATGGAAGTTCTAGCTGCATGCAAACCCATTGTAGGCTCTGGATAGGGAGGAATAATAGGATTTTCAGGAATAAAGAGTAAAACAATAGAGGAAACTGTTGAGTCCATTGTTTGGACAGCTTCAGAGTGGGTGAGCAAGGAGTTTGAAGGAATCCCCTTGGAATATCTCAACAGATCAAGGACAGCAATTTTAAAGGGGGGTTAGTGTGCAAATCATGTACATAAATTAGTATGGATATGAAACTCCACCCCCCGCCCCCCCCCCCCCCCCCCCCCCCCCCCCCCCCTCCCAAAACATCCACCCACCCACACCCAACGTCCCAACCTAGAGTCCTAAAGTTGAATTTTGATGGAATTTACTTACGAACCATTTGTAGAGGCGGTATTGGAGATGTCATTAGGGATTGTAATGGCCATGTTGTTGTTAGGAGTTTTTCAAGGCCAGTGGAGTCCTCGTGAGATGTGAGATGTGAGATGTTTAGGTTGGGAATGATACAATGCTATCCTTGAAGGTGATTCCTTTTCAGCTCTTCATTAGGGATCGGGGAAGACTACTTATCCTTGGAGATTGGTGGACTGGGTGGAGGAGGTGCATGATATATCGAGACTGCTGGGTGTTTCTTTTCGTCATATCCTATGGCAGATGGTCTTGGGAAGGAAGGAGCTTCTCATATGAGTATATGACTGTTTCTTTTAAAATGCTTTTTTTTTTTTAATGATGGCATGGTTCTCTAGCCTAATTGTTTGATGTGTTTCTTGGGTTTAGCTTGTTTCTGATTAGTCCTTTTTTGGTGTTCTTTTTTTATGGAGCAATAAAATTTCATTGTAATAAAAAAAAGGCTTACTGACTAGCTCAATCTTTGTGAACACAAAATGCTGTTAATCAATTCTTTAGGTTTTTCGGGATCATGAATTATTGTTTTATGCTTGCTTGGTTAAATGAAAAAACCTTCACTAAGGTTTATGGTTATCTAAGTATTAGTTGCACCTTAAAGCCTTGTGATAAGTAATTCTTTTGGTGTATTTCAAGAATATTTTTTTGGAGGCTGAAGTTGTGGAATGTGAGATACATTTGTAGAAGTTAAAATGGGCAAATGAATTTTCTTGCAAGGCTTCCTTGATGGTTTCATGTTATGTATCTCAGTAGTATATATATTTTGGAAGATATAGCTGTTTTTTGGATGGCTTGATACTTTTTTTGTTGGAAAGTCAAAAGTGTTTGAAATGCTAAAAGCAGTTGAATTTCCTTCAAGGCCTCCTTGATGCTTTCAGATTTTGTGCGTCAAGACTTGAGTATCCTTTTTGGATTGGAAGATCCCCCTTTTTTCTCTGGGAAGATTAAAAACTATTTTTGAAAGCTAAAAGATCTTTTATAGGGGGTATTTCTTTTAAAGGTTAAAAAAATATTTTTAATGGTTAAAAGATATTTTTGGAAGGTCTGTTTGTTGATGGTGTTGTGCTCTTGGTATCTAACAAACCTTGATTTAATCCTCTCAGGGTCTAAAATCTCCTTTAAAACTTGTTGGATCTGAGGAGAGCATGTCACTTATAGAAGCACGCTATCCAGCTATTCTATTTAAACAGCAGTTGACAGCTTGTTTAGAGAAGATTTTTGGATTGATACGAGATAATTTGAAGAAAGAGATATCACCACTTCTAAGCCTTTGCATTCAGGTGAGCAAAATGCTTCTTCATGTGGCTGAAACTTATTGAGCAAAGAGATCTACTGCATTGTGGGCTTTGGAAATTCTTCTGTAACCCTTAAAATATTCATTTTAAATTTTTTGCTTTGTTATCTTTGGATTCATCTATCCTAGGCATGTCAAGTTTCTCCATTTACTTTTCTAACAATCTTCTTGGCGCATGCTTTATCATAGGACTTGTATAGTTCTTCCACGACCAACCTATTTCCATATTCAAAACTTAAATTCTTCTGTAATCTTGTAGAAAATTGCCTGTCATTCCCATTTACAAGCTTACTTTGGTGAAAAAGGAAAATTTTAATTATATGAAGAAACTGGGAACGGAAAGGAAGATTATAAGTAACTCTTATCTACTTTTTTTTATTAATCGTTAGCAGAACGATTTTTTAAGAGAAAAACCAGAAACAGAGCAAAGACAAAAAAGAAAGAGGGCAAGTGTATAAATGTATTATGCCCCACACCCCATGACAACAATTACATAATGACACCCACCTAAGGACAAAATCTAACTCTACCTACTTTAACTGTTATATTCAGGGAAATACCTATTTAAGCCTACTATCTGCTAATTTATCTAACACTTGATTTTGTCAATATGCCTTATTGCTCCACTTACTAGGTGTATTCTTTAGCGTAAGACTTCTACGGCCTATTTGGAAGATGGGAAAGGTGGGATTTGTGAATTCTTCATGCTTCTCTACGTTTTGACTTTCTCTATTGTTTCATGTGAAGGCACCAAAAGCCACACGAGCGCCTACTGGAAAATCATCTAGATCACCTGGATCTGTTTCTCAGCAGTCACCAACCAGTCACTGGGATAGTATCATCAAGTTCTTGGATTCACTTATGACTCGCTTACGTGAAAATCATGTGAGTTTTTTCATCTTCCTTTGCAGTTGTTACTGGATTGTTGCACAGGGATATCGATTTGTGCGAGTTTGCATTCAAAGAATCTTCTTGCTGATCTGTGTCCCTCCCTCATACTGTGAAGGTTATGGGTGGTGTGGCATTTTGATCTCTGCGGATTCCTGTAGATAGAGGCTTAGGCAGCCTGTAAAGTTCAAATCATGCATGCTTCCAAAAAGGAGGACACAGCTTCAAATGTTTCATTTTTATTGATTGTTTCATTGTACTTGAACTTTGACGGGGTGATATATCATGAAAAAAGATGTGCATGGGGGTGGCCTTCTATCATGTTTAACTGAGTACGGATGTCTGAATTAAATAAAGCTTTTAAAATTGGCATTGTGTGCCATCTCAGTGAAATACCTTGTACTGATCTTTTCTTGTCTAGTTGATTTTGGGGTGTTTTTTAGAACGCAGGTGACCTGTTGTATTGAATGAGGCTATTAGTAAGCTAACTCTCTTGCTTATGTGGCTGGGATAAAGAACTAATACACTTATACACAAACTCCCTTCTATGTTTCGTTTTCATTTGGCATTTTTCTGTCTGAAAATCATGGGGATGAAAAGTTAAGCAAATTGTGTACTTTCTGAGTGTCAGAATCGTGACATGGGCACAATTCTAAGAGTGCATCAGATTTTATTCTTTACAATGGGGCCCACCCATGGTTAACCCCAAATGGATCAAGTCTATGTTTCCGTCATTGTATTGAATCACAATAAATTCACACTTTTAAGACTGGCTTCGGCCATCATCTTCCGGCGGGGATTAAAAATTTCGACCTTTCCTATACCCTCTTACTCCCATGTTTGGCATTCATCAGATGGATTTCACGAACAAAATAAAACCCTATTTTTCTTTTTCTGTAACTCCCATGATCTGCACATGCTATCTGCTGACTTTTGGAATATGTTGTCTAATGCATAATTAACATTATGTTTTCTCATTCCTTCTTTATATCATATGATGGTTTATTTTAGGTCCCTTCGTTTTTTATCCGCAAGCTCATTACGCAAGTTTTCTCTTTCATCAATATACAACTTTTCAACAGGTTAGTAGGTTCACAATTTCACATCCTAGAGAGGGTTTTAAATCTCATTTGAGTGACTCACAGTTTGTCCTCTTTCATATTAATTATTTGATCTCGTTCATGTATATATTTGTTTCAATTTTCAGTCTTCTATTACGACGTGAATGTTGCACATTTTCTAACGGGGAATATGTCAAATCTGGACTTGCGGAACTGGAGCGATGGATCGGTAATGCTACAGAGGAGGTAAGGGTACCATCAGTATTAGAACTTAGGCTACATCTTGGATCTTTCAGAGTCTGAATTGTCTTAAACATTAGTTTGCAGGAACCTCATGGCACGAGCTTAATTATATCAGACAAGCTGTTGGTTTTCTGGTATAGCCAATACCAATTTGACAGGCAACATAGCCTCTGTAAATATTTTTGTGCCTGCTTTTCTTATTTCAGTTTTGCAATGATGTAGGTAATCCATCAGAAGAGGAAAAAGTCTCTGGACGAGATTACACAAGATCTTTGTCCGGTAAGTTGTTTTTACTCTTTTGCCACAGAGATCAAATTCAATACACGCATGAGATGCTGACAAACTGACCTACGTAAAGATGCAAACAAGCATACACAGATGTTTGCTAAAGAGTTCCATGTTTGCAGATGGAGACTCGATGGTCAGGCTCAAATGTCAGTGTGGCCATCGTGCTCTAAGACATGCTTTGGTGTACCTCACTGCATAATGACCTGTCCTGAAGTCATTGAGGTCCACACACTGACAAAGCAAACGTTTGGGCGAAGGATTTCCTAATGTTTCGTATTCAGTTATATAATTTGAAAAGAAAAAAAGATATTGAATACACTCAGTTGAGCACCGGCGCTCACCGCAGACCACATGATGGGGCCCACATTTTGATCCATCTGAGTGGACGATGCACCCGCACGCACGAAGGTCATTGGTGGTCTCAGGGTTTGGCACCCATTCGAATGAACTGGACCAGTGGATTGAGTGTGCGCTCATTTTTGACAGCGAAAACTTCTTGGCTGTGTGGGGCTGGTGACGATTGGAGATCTCCCCATTGGATTGAGTGTGCACTCATTTTTGACAGCGAAAACTTCTTGGCTGTGTGGGGCTGGTGATGATTGGAGTCCCTCCCACCCCCACCACCGGAAAAAAAAAAAAAAACCGCCACACACACACCAGGTGCTGCCCACCCCACAGGCGTGGTGAGCACATTCACCCAACAGAGGGGCTCTGTATATGTTAGGGCAAGGTCTTGACTAAATCTGAAAATGAGTGCACTTATCAGTTTTTCTTCCTTAATTCGTGAGCAGGCATTGACAATGCGACAAATTTACCGAATAAGTACCATGTACTGGGACGACAAGTATAGCACACAGAGTGTGTCTATTGAGGTAAGAGTAATATCTTTCTTCAGTATTATGTTTGATACTGTCGGAAGTCCTTTTCTAACAATGATTAGGAAATTGGCAGGTGGTTTCGCAAATGAAGGATATTCTTAGCAAGGATTCTCATAATTTCATGTCAAACTCTTTTCTGTTGGATGACGACCTAAGGTAATTTTCTTGACCAGCAAGTGGTTTTGCTAACTTGGTAGGACTTTTTATTCCCATTTCAAAATGTAAAGCTGTACCTGATGAAGGTGAGTTCAGTGGGAGGAGTTTGGCCATTAAGTAATAGGGAAATTATGGCAACCTGAACTTGATGGTTCTTTGCACCATGTAAATGCCTGATTAAGCTCTACTTCATGATTCTTCAGTGTTTTAAATGCCCAACTCGGCTGAATCATTAAAGTCATGATTTACAGCCAGCTGGACATAACCTTGATAGTTAAGAAAACCTTCCTTGGGGTATCATTTAATAAGGATATGAAATATGCTGAGTAACCTCTGAAAACATGAAGGTATGGTAGAGGGGGGTGCATGCCACTGGCAGGCATAGGATTGCTTTGCCGCTGTAGTTTCCCTTTTACATACCCAAGAAAGTTATTCTTGGATTAGACGATTCTACTATTGGAACTGAATACCGAGAAAAATTAAAAATAATAACTGTTTCAACTGAATATTCATGGACATATGAGCTTGGCAATTGGGTTGCTGTGTGACTGTGTCGACACAATTGCATGCGTCCTTAATGAATTACTCAATTTCATTAGTTAGAAATACTGAAATAGGCATTATTTGGTAATTGTCTTTGTTGCTTTCCCACTTGGTTGCTTGACATGCTATTGCTAGGTGGCTGGGTTAGATTTAAGTCATTTCAGATGAGAGTCTCAGTTGTTGCACCTGTACACTTGTGACTGCTTGACTCATCCTGGTTAGCACAGGTCTACCGGGTTGACTTACACTTTTTTTTATCCATACATATTATTACAGCAAATTGTAACTAAGCTTTACATTTATAGAACAGAAGTTAAAATATACTTAGAAGTTAGAAGTAACTGAAATTAAAATTACTGTTCAGGAGAAGACTTCGATCATTGACGATCATGATTTTGATTGTCAAACTTATTTTAATTTTTTCAGGAGTTTGTGTTATACGTCTATATCTAAGCTTACTTAAATATGATATTTATGATAAAAATATTAGTGTTTCTGGGGCTACTCAACCCATTAACAAGCCAAAAGTTCAGTTGAGCCTGGATTGGAAACTGCGACTGTATGTAACTTTTTGCATTGTTATTTGTTTTGGTGGTTGCAGCATTCCGTTCTCAACTGAAGACATATCAAAGGCCATTCCTCCTACAGACCCGGCAGATGTTGAACTACCTTCATTCTTGCGTGATACTCCATCAGCTCAATTCCTAATCCTGCTTCCAGAGTAAATATTGGTGCTTTTGAGTTAAGGCAGAGCCAAGCTTGCAATTTACTTGCAATCCTTCATTAGTAACTGGAGATTGCAAGTCATCCATGACCTATGAAATTCTACCCATAAGTTCAACACTGGTATAGAGGGATGTATGATGTATCTAAACGAGCTGCTGTACAGATTTGAGGTGGATATTTCTTGGGTTGCTGGGGGGAAAAACTCACTATAGTGCAGCTGTGATGGTGAGTCGATAGAATGACATTTCCCAAGCAAGGTTTTTAGAACTATGGTTCAACAGTTAGGTCCAATGTAACATGATGTAGTTAAAGTTCCCATCTAACTAGATTAGTGCCCCTCTTTTCATGGGGATTTCATCAAAATGTAATCTGTAGATGGATCAATTGATTTGTGATGTTCTACTTCCATTCATTTCATTTTGTATTTCTAAGATGGGCTCAATTCAATTGTATTATGTACATCTTTTGTTTGTTATAAGCAGACATTGTTGGAGTTTAAGATGGGCTTTATAGAACTAAAATTATTGATTAGTTCCCCCCATAAATTTCGTAGTTTGCTTGTGATGATGCAAAGCAGTAGACCGTCAAAATTGTGTTTAGTTGACTGAGAAATGACAAATGACAGCATGCTTTTGTTGAATATTTTTTCATCCAGTTAATGTCAAAATTGATTTTGAGATTTGGGTGGGAAGTCTTTGCTTGGTTTCCCTTTTTTTTTTTGGTGGTTTTTCATCTCATGCAAAGAAGAGCAGAGCAGGCCCAAATGGTCTCAAATGAAATTCGCACCCAGTTCCATCTGCTTATTTTCATTAGGTGTTTATATTTGAGATTGGTAGGTGCGATCATCTTCATTTGCTCAACTTTGAGACCCTTCAACCGATTGCCCCGAGTTGTATGTTGGACCAACCTAAGAAGTGTCCACCTTCTAACACCAAAGGTTGGAAGACTCGTGACATTCGTTTAATGAAAATAAAAAAAAGAAAAAAAAGAAAAAGACTTAGATAGAATCAATGCTGAGATGTGGAGAAGTCATGTTTTTTATTTTAAATAGTTTTAAAAATACTTAACAATGAATCTATCACTCGTGAATTATAAATATACATTTATTTGCAAGCATTCATGAAAATCAATCCAAATTAAAAATTTATACATGCAAAAAAGTACAAAATAAAAGAAAAAACATTATATATTTGTTAGTCCGATTATTGAATGTAAAAGATCAAGTTTAAGTTTCAAATTGCATTCCTATCATCATTTTTAAATTGCTGACTATGAATTTCGTTTATAATTATTTAAAATAAATATTAATAATTTGAAATTAGATCCACCTATCAAATTGTCGAGAATGAAGATAATTTATTAAAATGAGATTATTCTGCTGAGCCCTCCCTTCTACATTTGAGTCGATGCTTTATTAAAACAAGATAAAATGGGGATAGTCAAGAGTCTTAGCTTGAAGAGTTTTGCAATCATGTCCAACTCTTGGCAAGTTACATATGCTTGGTTTTTGTTTGTTTTCTTGTCTGTGTTTTTTGACCCGTCACGTGTCGTGTCTATACAAATACAATCATCAATTTCTAGCAAAAAAATCTCCCCTCTAGATGATTGACTCGGTTTTGTCGTCAGTAATTTAGACTTTAGAGACGGAAGAATAAAAAGAGTAACGAATTTTTCTCCCTATTCTAGGATATTTTCACGGAGATGTTTTTCCATGACTCCATCTCCATAAGAGAGACAGAAGGGTTAAAAGAAAAGAGTAACCTCGTATTTGTTTCCGGATGGCTTGGAGAACACCTGAGTTTTTGTAAGCGAGTCATGATTTAAAATCTCGGTCTCGGCCACGGTATCGGCCTAATAAAAAAACCGATATAATATCTATATTGGTCGTGGATATCAATCCGTCGTGGTTGTGGTTGTGGTTGTGGCGGTGTAAAAATTTTTTAATAAAAAAGATTCACAAAACTATCTAAAAAATTCAAAATATTAGAAAATGCTGGAAAACAATATATTTTTTTTCATTAGTAACAACAATAAATTAAAATCTCGGTCACCTTAAGTTATGAGTCTGGTCTGTGTCGCAGTTCGCCGTCTTCTTTAGTATTTTATATAATGTAACCATTATTGATGCTCATAATCAATTTCTTAGTGTAAAATATAAGAAAAGAAAGATTACGTATCAATCATCGTTTAATAATAACTCAATATCAAATAAGTTGTGAAATTTAAGACCCTGAAGATGACATATTAAAATCAGAAAATAGAAAAAAGGGGATTTGACCGGAAAAATTCCATTAGACTTAGTGTACAGCAAAAAGGCCTTAAAATATATGAAATGACTGTAGTAGTCCCGGGAGCCCTTTTCTATTTTTTTTTTTTTTTTTTTTTTTTTTGTCGAGCGGCGATATCCCCGCTCACCTGTATATACGAGCGCGGATATCCCCGTTCGTTCTTTCTTCTTTTTCACAATTAAGCAGCGATATCCCCGCTCACTCGTTTACTCTTCTTTTTCATCTTCCTTCTCCTCCTCCTTCCTTCAACTCCTTCTACCCCTTATATCCAACTTTGATGGCAACGCTCTCGCCGGATCTGAGGTGATTGCCATAGTAGACCTGCTGCAAGGAATCGCCCAGCTCTCTCCAAAACCATGGACCCCTCCAACTTGGAATGAACTGTGCTTGACACTGCTGGAATTGATTGAGAATTGCTGACTTATGAGATGGAGAGAAGACAGAAGCAACAACCTGGTCTGAGAAACATGGGGATGAAGAAATCTCAGCGGTGAGCAAGTGTCAATTCTCATAGACATCCCAAGTGTTTTGTTCGTTCCACCGTGGTGAGTGAGTGTCAGGCACATTTCGGGTGAGAACCCATTTCGATCCACACTTGGCAACAAATATTAGCGATCTACTCTTTTTATGTAAATCAAATATTAGAGATCTGCTCTCTTACTGTGTTGCCAAGATAACAAAGAGCATCTTAGCACACATGGCAAGTAATTCAAGCCCATCTTAAAAACAAACATGCAACCAACTGGTTTTTTCAAATCTACAAGTGCCCAAATTAGCATTCAAGTCTATCCAAGTGCAGATTACTAGAAACAGAAATCCACCTTCTCTATATGTGAATTGGAAAAAACCAAACGTATAGCTATCATAGATTTCCGTCCAAATCACCAAGGCACCTGAATTCCTTGAATTTCTAAGCAATGTGTTTCTATAAGGACTAAAGTGAAGCGTTGAAGGTGAAAATCCACAAGGAACCATCAAATATTCTACCCATTGATACGAAATCGAATACCCTGAACCATCACACTAGTACATAAAAATCCTATAAAAGTGATGGCCCCAGCTGCATCTCCAACTTAGACCCTTCACTCCTTGTCTCCTTACTACTCATTCGATAAAACCCTTTCTACTAAGAATTATTAGGAATTCAAAACGAAGTAGCCAAACACTACAGACCCCAAGCAACATTTAATTACATTCAAACTAACCTCAACAGATACATATGGCAGGTAAAATCAGTTATAAAGATTGAAACTTTCCCTCAATGGAACAGAAATAAAAACAATAGCTCATAAAAAGAAAACCCAAATTATAAACAGTCTCTCAAAAACAATTCCCTTCATCAAATCTCATCATTTAAGAGACAATTTAAAGTCAGCAACTTGGTATTAGGCCATCACACATCAATTTGGACGAACCCAATCCCAATCCAAGCAAACAAAGAGTGAATTCGGATCATATGAATGCAGAAGAAGAGAGATTGAATACCAAGACCAGGTGGGGGCATTTGGAGATGAGATTGTCGCCGGCGATGACGAACTCAGAGATGCTGAGAACGCCCTTTTCCTTGAAGGCGGAGACCGTACGAGGGCCTGTGATCCTTTCTACTGTGCCTTTGAATGTCTCGTGGAGCTTCTGAGACAGAACCATGACTTCCGTGGATTGGATCGAACAATAGAATAACACCCTAACCCTAGATTTTTGGAAGAGGAGAGAATACAGAAATCCCCAAATTCCAATTCCTTCCCTCTTTCTCTCTTTTATTGAGAAAGGGCAAGGCAAGGAAGGAGGAGGAGAAGGAAGAGGAAGAAGAAGAGTAAACGATTGAGCGGGGATATCGCCGCTTAATTGTGAAAAAGAAGAAAGAACGAGCGGGGATATACAAGTGAGTGGGGATATCGCCGCTCGACAAAAAAAAAAAAAAAAGAATCGAAAAGGGCTCCCGGGACTACTACAGTCATTTCATATATTTTAAGGCCTTTTTGCTCTACACTAAGTCTAATGGGATTTTTTCGGTCAAATCCCCTAAAAAAAATATTGAAATTTTTTTTTCAAAATCATGTGTATGAATAGATCTAGCATGAAAGCATATAGATCTAACTTCTAAATGAAGAACACAACACAAGTGACAAACCCAATAATTTCTATGCTTCATCTAAAAATAAAAAACACATAATAAAATACTTTAAATTGATTTTCTCTTACCTTAAAAAATATTTTCTTCAAGAAATAGATGTGGGATTTGAAAATATGCAAGAAGGATGTATGATGGAGTATGGTTGCTGCTCTAAGGAGTAAGGAGAAGAAGATGAAGATGGGTAAAGAGATAAAAAAAAAAAGGGTTTTAACATTTTTTAGCCAAGATCTCGAAAAAACTGAGATGAAGTATATCTCGGTCAATATGGGCCGAGATATTGGGAATATATTGCCCCGAGATACCGATATCGATATCTCAGGGCCATATCTGATCGGCATAGGCTGATGCCGGTTCATATTAGCAGATATGAACCGGTATCGGCTAATTTTTTCATCCATGGGGTGAGCCCCATCATTCAACAGCTGACAGGTTCTTCCGGTAGAGGAGTTTGGACCTGGAATATGGAAACTTTCACTCCCATTACTCAAAAAGGACTCTCCTAATCTAAAAGGTGATTAAAACTAGAGGAGATTTCAAAAGTTTTGGAGGGCCCAACCCTCAACCCTTCCCTTTCTGCCTTACCTTTTATTCTCTTTGGACAAAAGGAAAAGAGAAAAATCAATTTTTAACAAAAAGAAATATGTAAGAGACACCTCACACCTGATTGTTTTATTGTTTTTATTTAGTGGCGTGCCCGTTTCATTTTGCTTCAAGGCAAAAATACAAAAAAAAAAAGAAAACAAAAAAAAACTGTTTCAACGTAAAAGAAAAAAAAGGAAAAAAAAAAAAAACAAGAGCAAATATGTAATAGCGGATTCCGAAGTGTAATCAAGCACCCTCCATTAGTTCTATGCCTGGTTTATAACTAGAGAGCTTCTGTAGTCCTTCACTAATAAGGGCCAAAACTCTAGAAATTAGGAATGCCAAAAAAGGCATTTGATGTTTTAAATCATATGTATGTGAATAATCAAAAGTTTCTGTATTTATTATCTTGTAAAGCTTTGAGTGGCTTGTGACTTGTTATTCGGTGATGCTTGTGACTTGTTAGTTTGGACTCCGTGACTTTGGAGCCATCGACTGCTG
This sequence comes from Cinnamomum chago, assembly GCA_038049695.1. Lineage (NCBI taxonomy): Eukaryota > Viridiplantae > Streptophyta > Magnoliopsida > Laurales > Lauraceae > Cinnamomum > Cinnamomum chago. Next base: position 129,732,512 of record CP142451.1, read on the forward strand.
TGACTGTGCTGAGTCAGTTCCATACGCTTCAGGCGCAACCACAGGGCCTGCCTGGGCTGGGCCAGAGTTTCGTGTTTGCTTTCAATCCAACGACTTTTTGTCAGGGACTCAAGGGCTACTCTAGGGCAGGCAAAGGGTAGACGGGCATTGGCACGTGAGTTGGAGGTGAAAAGTGAAGACCATCATTATCATTTTTTAAAGTGGTATCGCGATACACAACATCATTATTTTCTTAATAATAATAATAATCTCATCGGAGGAACAATGGATGATAAAAAGGATAAAGAGGCTGTGTCCTCCTCCTTCAGTCATTCTTCATTTATCTATAATATCTATTATTATTATTATCATCATTATCATTGACGCGTTTTTTTTTTTTTTTTGTCTTTCTTGTATGTTTGATGTTTCTATGCAGACTACTGTTTTTTTTCGCCCTTTCTTTTTAATATATAATTATATTCCATTCTATTCTCTTCTCTACTTATCTTCTCTCCGATAGGATTAGGATAGGCGATTGCAGCGGAGTGAATCCGTCTGCGCACGCATGTGACCGGCATCCAACTTATAAAAAAAAAAAAAGCGGCCTAACCCTAACCCTAATAGTCACGCCGATCGTACCGATGTCGATCGCTTTGGCTTTGGAGAACAGCAGCAGCAATAGGATCCAAGGGTCTGGATTCATCGACGGTTTGTCATCGTGCGTCTCAATCTTGGAGACGCCGGTGCCAGGCCAGAAGGCCGCTCCAGCCGCCGGAACGCAGGATCGTGGGTTCACTGCGGCTGGTCGCGAGCAGGAGGCCTCTTCCTGCAGCTCCTCGTCGTCGATCGGAAGGAATAGCGATTGCTCGTCGTCGTCGGAATCCGATTCGGAGGAGTCGGAGGAGGTGGTGGTGCAGAGCTCGTACAAGGGCCCGGGCCCTTTGGATACGATGGATTCGTTGGAGGACTCGTTGCCTATCAGTAGCAGTAGCAGTAGCAGTAGCAGTATCAGGTAAACAACTTATTACTAAGTTAAAAAGGATTAATATAGGGATTTGAATTTCCCCCCTCTTTCTTTCCCCCTTTGGCCTTTGGGAATTTGATAATTTGAAATATATTTGGTATGTTTCTCTTATTTATTTATTTATCTTCAACCATTATAATTGTATTTTATCTAATATAATTTAGGCAGATTGCTTGCCCCCAACTGACAAAGGCTTTTATGCTTTTATGATGATGATGCTGATATTTAGCAGATTGCTTTTAAAGAGGAGTTTTAAGGATTGAATACATCTTTAATCTTCTTGTCCTGAATTTCAGATCATGGCAGTAGCTTTGATGTCCCTCCGATTAATAGTAGTTGATGGGATAATTTGTGATTTTGCTGTTTTGGGTTTTTCAATATACAAGGAATACCTACCACATACATTGAGGAGCTATTAGTGGATTGGCATCTCTTGTGGCCTTTTAACGTTTCTCATTGGCATAATAAGGGATAAACTTGTTTTAAATTGATTATTCAGTTTATATTTGGGGGTATTGTCGAGTACCATTGAATTGGACTTGGGATTTTAGTTCTTCATTTACCATTCCTTGTTGCTTATTTCAAAAATAAAAAAAAATAAAAAAATTTGTATTTGTCAACTGACTGTTGAGTTCTGAAGAATCATCATTAAGGATGCCTCTATAAGTTTTGCCATTTATCTCAAATATCAGCTATGCCATGCTTCCCATATTTCTTAGGTGCATGAAAATGAGGCCTCTCCCTACGTATGTGCATTTGAATGCTCAACATAAAACTTTCCAGTGATGACGAGGAAATTGATGCATGTAAGAGAGAGAGAGAGAGAGAGAGAGAGAGAGAGAGAGAAGTATCACTCAAAAAAAGGAATTTCTGGTTTCGTATGGCGTGCACAATCAATATTCGCTTAAAGTTGATTGTTTTAGTCCCAGTCTTGTCAACTCCTCATCAAGGGTAGGGCTCTCCTAAGCTGCAGCTTAGCTTATCCTAAGCTAGAATAGTGCTGGTTCCATAAATCAAAGTTAATTATATATGTTTTTTGCATGATGGAACTGAAAAATCCAGTTCTGATTGGATTTATCTTGATTTTGGAGACCATCATCATGCAAAAACAGCATAATCGACTTTGATTTGTGGGACCAGCCCTGTTTCAACTTAGGATAAGCTAAGCTGCAGCTTAGGAGAGCTGACCCCTATATTTATATTTAAAGTCTGCATAGTATGTTTTGCTTTTCCACTCACTCGATTTAAAGCAAGATCTCTATGGAGGCATTTTTGCTCGTGGGAAGGAAAAAAAAAGAGGAAAACTCCCAGTTTTTTGCAGGACTTTGGTGCAGACGCCTTTAGCGTGTAAAGGCGGAAAAGATGCCCTTTTCTTTGGAGAGCGTGGATCTTGAAGTCTGACATCAGAGATCCGATGCAATGCAGCATAAGATGAACATGTGCTTCCTCTTCCGCGGATTCTGCACAAACAAGCCCTTTGACTTCAGTTATGTCCTTTGCCACTACTTCATTCATGGTCTTGATGAATCTCTCCCTCATCCTTGTTCCTTTCTTTAGTACATCATACCAGGGCTATTTCTAGTCTTCTGTGTAGTGTACTTCGCAAACCATCTCAGATGGCATTCTTTGATTTTCTTCCCTTGTGCTAAAGCTACTCGTTAGCTTCCCAATGCGTACTTGTTCATAATTCTATGCTTATAACTCCACACATTCCATCTTGGCATGTGCTTCTCAGCCACTTGAAGTTAAGCTTCTTGTTTCTCTGTTGCTCAACACTCAGTCTCCGTATGACAAAGTGTAGATCCTTCTGATTTTTTATTTATTTACACTACACTTACTTGTTTCCACTTTTTCCACCCTAAAATATTATTATTATTGTTTATTTATTTTGAGTTGCTTGAGGTTGAGATTCTTGTACTTGTCACAAACAAATCAATGTTTTCACGTCTCACTAGTTGTAATTCTCTTTAAGAATAATAATAAAAGAATAATTTGACAGTCTTATATCAAATCCATTGTTTTCGCAGGCGAGGCATATCCAAGTTCTACCGTGGCAAATCAAAATCCTTCACAAGCTTGGCAGATGCTGTTGCTTCCTCCGCCGAGGATCTAGGAAAACCAGATAATCCCTACAACAGGAAACGCAAAAATCTGCTTGCCTGTAGTGGCATCCGGGACAGGAATCACAACCATTCTCTGAGAAACAGAAGTAGCGGCAGCATTCCTAAGAGGCCCACTAATTCTAATAGAAGCACATTTTCTGTTGCCTTGACAGTGAGTGGCCCTGAGAGCAATACGAGTGAGGAACATGAATCCCGGCTGCCACCTCTTCCTCCACATGGGAAATCTTCACTTAACACGTCTATTCCTCAGTGTTCTTTCTCTTCAAGATCCTTTTCATTGGCAGACTTGCAAGAAGCTGGTACCAGTTCATCAATCATCCAGTGTGACAAGCTCAAGTGGTTTCATTAGTATGCCTCTGTTTAACTTATGATACTCGGGTTAGGGTGGAGAAGTCAAGAACAACATTGCATGTATATGTATGTTCTTTTATATATGGGAAGGTTTTCATATGGATGATGATGCTTTGTTGTATACATAGTTTAGCATCTGAAAGAAAATATGCGAAGACTACCCAACTTTGTTCTCAATGTGGATCATTGGTGTTGATTCTATGGTGCGCACCGTATTTATATGCCATCACGTGTGTGAGCTTTGTAGGAGGGTTAGGTTTTAACAGGAAGGGCATGGTTTTTACTAGGGAGAAATAACTTAAACACGTTTATCACTGGCATAATAAAGTCAAGTCAAATATATACATTTGGATGCTCAGTTTCATTATGACAGATGCTTAGATCTCAGCCTGCCCCCATGACAGGTGATTATGTTTTTGAATTTAACTGCACTTGCATGATTGTTTTCATGGGAATTGATCTCCATGGTATGGTTAAATCTAAGCTTTGATTCATTCATACAAGAGAGATTCTGGCCCATCATCCAATGTGGGAGATGTTGAGAAACCAACAATGTGCTTCCTGCCTTGGTAATCCTATTATAGGGACTCTGCTTGACGGTATGATGCTCATGATAGTTGTGTGTATTATCTGTGTTCTTTACTGAAGCATTTTTCTGTTGGCATGGTATCTCCTTATCCCATCTGTGTAACCTAAATAGGCTATAATTGACGGCTTGCTTTGAGGCAGCCAGCATTAGTAAGGGCCATATCCACTAGAAAATCACTGGTCCTAGGTTAGTTTAGGCTTTAGAGTGTCACCAATTAATGGAAACCCTTTGCGAAACAGATCCCATTTGAGCTCCTGAATTTTATTTCCATTGGATTTTGAGTAATTTAGAACACACAGAAAAGCATCACAACTGTGTCCTACAAGTAGCTGTTTTTTCTCCTCCTGAGAGATTTTCATATTGTTTTCTTATTGGGGCTTGTATTCCTGCTGGTAGTTATAGTATGGCATTTACCCTCATGAAGAAAAGTTTAGGGATGCCTTCTAGTCTCTAAATTCTGTCCACTTCACTCCAGTCCAGTTATTCACACGGGGGTTTTTGCTGTTTGTTAGGCTTCCTAAAAGTGGTGGAAAATGTACTCTTTAGCCTCTTTTTTTCTTCTTTTGAGGAAATGGAGGGTGTTTAGGTTGACACGTTGGGAGTAATAAAAATAAAGATACAGCAAGACAAGAAAAACACAATAAACGAATGGGTATGCACAAGAACTGCTGTCAAATATTACATCTTTCGAAGAAAAATAATTGTGAATCAATGCATTTCGGTAATAACAAATAACTTTGATATCTTAAAAGGTAACGGGGAAGACAAAATGCAAGTACTGGTCCTCGTATCAACGTTCAAAAGTAACAATGATCGAATTACGCTAGAGAGGAGAGTTGCCAACACCAAGCAAGAAGTTCTTAACAATGTCGTTGAATCGTTTCGGATTCTCAATCTGTGGCACATGCGACGTTTTCCTTATCACTTCCATTCTAACCTTGTCCCCAAGATATCTGCAATTCCACATTTTGAATCATAAGCACTTAATATATACAACAACATGGGATGTCAATGGATGGGGGGATAAAATGAGCAATTCACCCCCTTCTCTAAATGTGGGTTTTCTGCATAGTAAAAAAACAAAAGAGGGGTGGTATTGCGGTGGCTTTGAGGGGGGTCCGAGTAGAGTTGCGTTTGGGCAGCAAGAACCGGTTTTAAACACATAAGAAAGAGAAATCAATTTATAGGATATCTAAAGTAGATTTTTCTTTTTCTTAAATATTGAGGGCCTATTTATTTGTATCAGAATACATAGGATTTCATACCATATATAGTTAAAAAGGTTTTAAAAATAAAAATTAAAGGTAAATTTTCAAAAAAAAAAAAAAGATTAAATAACTTTTTCTTTTATAGTAATAGAATTAAGGAAAGATGGGAAATAACTAAATACCCACTCTAGTAATTCAATATATATGAGAGTGAAGGTCCGATCTACATCTTCACTTTATCCCTCACCCCTCATGTCCTTCACCCTTCAGCTTTTTAATAATCATTTAGTAAAGTTCATTTCACCATACAATCCTATATATTCAATTTCTATTTATCTTAATGGAAACAAACATGCCCAAAAATGTGACCTCAACATTGGTAGACAAAAATCCAAACCGAATTTAGCCTGGTGATAAGTAATAATACCCATCACGGGGCCAGGCAGGTGTTACTTGGCTCGATCGGGTGTGGATTATTTAGTTCCAAAGCTAAGTCCCCCTTCTGATGCAATGAGCCATACAACAGGGCCCATGACTTCTCAAGAATGATATGCTGGTGGGTCTCTACAGTTGTCTCTTAGCAGTGGGCCCCACGATCATTGCACCATTAGATGGCAGAGTCTGCCAATCGATCATTCAACATATTATATATATATATATATATATATATATATATATATATATATATATATATATACACACACACACCATAATTGGGTCATGTTCCTTAGCGCTAAGCCACCATAAACTCAATCCTGTGAGTGTTGAGAAAGGAGGTTTTACTTGTAAAGCTCGAAAGCCTTCTCCACTGGAAATATTTGGTCATATTCTCCCCAAATGATCAAGACCTCCTACAAAAGCACACGGACAAGAAAGAAATTAAATATGTTCATGTAATTACAACGTACGTTTGGAGCTGTAGCAATAACAAAATATCTGGACGATGCCATGTTTCAATTATCACACTTTTAATTCACATGCGTGGCACTTTGGGTCCATGAACAGGGCCTATCTTATCTTATATGTATACCTGTTGGAGAGGAAGAATCTGTGCGTCGTCGTATTTTCCAATGGTGAGTCCCATAAGAAGTTGCATCTTTTCCTCTCTATTTTCCATGTAGAGAGCCTGTTTAAAGTTTATAATAAGAATAAAAGAATTGAGTTAATCCCATATATTATAGGATAATCCCATGATATCATGGATTTTATACAACATCTTATTGGGAAAATTTATTTTCCGAATGATAGAATTTGATAAATGATAGTTATATGTGTATTTGCTTTTCTTTGTATTCTATAAAAAAATATAAAAAAATCTCTTGCTAGTAACAAAAAGTAAATGATACATAAACTGATAAGTCCAATAAAATCATGGTACTATCGCATTATATCATAGTGACATTATCTGAATTTTGGCTATAAGATAGAAAAAACCAAATTTAAAAAGGTCTAATATGTACAAACCTCTAAAATATTATTATTATTATTATTATTATTGATCTAAAACTCGAGTGCGGCTTGGCTCGGCTGAGTGACCAGTGACGACCGAAATTATCCCATCGCCGCGTTTGAGACCAACACTATTTAATTTACCGTGTCGCACTGGTTTGACTCGACGCACTCCGATTCCATCTCACTCAACTGCGTCAGGCAAACTACTTCTAGAATATGCTCCTTGACTTCATTTGTTTTCAGTTTTATTATATTCCTATGAAGGTCCTATTAAATCCAATCGCAATAGAAAACTAACGTATTCTGAATGATGCAGCAGATTACAATAGCAAGAAATTCTATTATGGTGGTCCGTTTGTCAAACCTCCCCAGCCGACTACCTCATCTAACCATTTGACTCTCAAGCTTCGTTCCTATCGTTTGTTATTATATCTACCCGTCCTAATCCTCCTCTTAGACTCAGAGAGACATGGTGGAGAAGCATCACTCGCTGGGCACCCAACTTCTTAAATATAGCCATATAGGCGCTTGATATTTTAGCAATGCAGTGGGACAAGATTCCACTGTTAGTACGTACCACCCGTAGAGGCCCTGTGCATGTCATGTCAGGCACCAATACAATACCACGCCCAAGCGTGTTTTCAAACGACTAGAAAGAAATGGGTGGGTCATCCACCCACCATCAACCACATCATCCTTTCGAAAACAACCAAAATAATAATAATAATAATCATCATCATCATTTTCATATATATATATATATATATATTTTACTTTTTTCATTTTCCCAAACTTATTATTCATACGCGCGGGCCCGCTAGCTCCAGTGCTCCATTGCACTAAGTTTCAGATCACAGTACTCGCCGCACACACGAATCATGTGAATCGATCGAGGAGGATGCAATATGAAATAAAACTGGACCGTCTACCCAGTAGACGGACGAGTCACTGTTCGGACCAAACCAGCCAATTCCATGCAGCATGTACCACACGATGTGCACTACTGGCCTAATTGCATTGACATGGGGATATGTATAGAGGAAGTTTTAAGTGCATCCATTCCTTGAAAATTTTTAAATACGTGATGTATACATATAACATAATAGTCGTAGTGGTGGACTCCGTACCACCCTGGGCCCACTGCATTGAAATGCAAATGGAAGTGTCATGTAATATTAATTAATAAATAAAATTAAAAATAAATGGCACATAATTGTATAACGTACATTGATAACGTCGTTAAGTAGGCAGTCCGGCATGACGGAAGGGGGCCTGTAAACTGAAAGGCCGATTAAGGTCCGCAAGTGCTTCGCCGTCTTGGGCAGCATGAGATCGGCGATCGTCTCCACCCCTGCCTTCTCCATCAGCTCCACGTTATCTCTCTTCCTCCTCCACACGGCGGAGCTCGCGATCATCACCTTCTCCACCCTCTCCCCGCACATCCTAGCCAGATTGTAGGCCACGAAGCCACCGTAGCTCGTCCCCAGCACGGAGAACCGCTCCAGGCCGAGCTTCTCCAGCATCCTGGCGAGGGAAGCTGCCTGGAAGAGCTCCGACCTCTCGACGGAAGTGGTGGTGGAGCTGCCGAAGAAGACGAGGTCGGGGACGTAGATGTCGAAGTAGGGGGAGAGGGATCGGATCTGGTAACGCCACTGCCAGATGGCGGAGGGGCCGAAGCCGTGGATGAGGACTAAGGGCGGTTTTGGAGGAGGATGATGGGAACAGGTACTGATACTGGTTTGGGGAACCCAGCAGTGGATGGTGGTTTGATCATCGATTTGGATGGTTTTGGGGTGGAGTCCGGCGGAGTAGTACTGATGGCGAAGGTAGGATCTGTAGAGGGAGACGAGGCTAAAACAGGAGGCGACCATCGAAACCGAGGAGGTCAGTTCCTTTCTTTTTGGAAAAAAAAAAAACAACACACAAACTGGAAAAATAGAAAGATAGGGTCGTATTAGGAAGCTGATGTGGTTATGAATGAATGGAATATATGAGTACCGACAGTTCTAAAGAGGAGGACTGGTGTGAACCGGTGGAAGTAATTAAGGAAGGAAGGTAGGTAGGTAATAATAATAATTAAAAAGACAAAAGTTACGTACGTTCGTGGGCTTGGGCTTCGCTCCATGGAGATTACGGTCTCTTGGGCTGGGCATTATGAATTACCAGCATGAGTGCGATGCACAATTTAAGTTTGATGTAACATGAATATGTAATATATAAAAATTAATATTTCTTTCATATAAATCCACTTATACGAAACACATAAAACAAAGTTGCCTCTTTCTCAGCTATATTGTCTTCTTGTATAAATATTATGATCTTCTGTCTTATAGATTCTACAATGCGTTTGCCTCATTTAGGTCTTTTCCACCTTTGAGTTAGAATAAAGGGACACAGAGAGGGAGGTTGGGTGAGAGAGTATATGAAAAAAGAAATGTCCAGATGTGGTGTGATGGAGAGTTTTAGGGGATGAATGGTTTAAAGTTATAAAATGGGTGTTTCCTTTTTTTAAGAGATGCAACAAATGATTCAAATAGAGATAAAAAGTTGGCATGTCCTTTGGGCATGTCTTTTGAAGTAATAAATGGAGTCCAATTGCTGATGTTGCTCAAGGAAATAGAGATTTGAGGTTTTATATATATATATATATATATATATATATATATATGGGAGGCGGTCCTGTAAGGACCGTCCTTACCCTATTTCGTAAGGACTAATCCAGTGCGTCCATTCTTCCTTCACATCCAACGTTCTAAATAGCCCTTATATAAGATACGAGAGGGAGAGGGAAACGAAAACTGTAGCAAAAGAAAGAAAGAGTCGAACGCGCCCAAGTCGAACGGAAGGGAGGAGTGACTTTGCCATCTCGATCGCCCGGAGCCAAATCGTGCGATCGATCCCTCTCTCCCGGCGTCTCGTCATCTCCTCTCTGGTACCTCTCCTTTTCAGCGTCCCATTTCTCTCTACTCTCTCGCGACGATCCGGCGGCACGGCAAATCCCCAAATCTGGCCGATGTTCTTCTCTCTCTCTAGATCATCTCACGCTCTCGCTAGGCGTCGCATCTCACCCTCCCCTCTCGGTCTCTAATGCGGCTCCTCTCCGGAACCTCGGGCATCTCTTCCTAATTTCTCGCCTGCCAAACCAGGTATACGTTGCCCTCTTTGGGGAATGATGTTTGAAACTGAGATTGGGCTCATCTCATCCAATATCCCCTGTTTTTTTTTTTTTGGTTGGCAGTTCCCTAGTTGATATTTTCATTAGTATGTTTTTTTTCCCCACAAGTTGAGACACTGATGTTATGAACCGAGTGCTATCTAAATGCTCCCCTGATCACAGCCGCAAACAATGGCTTCTCCTCTGATGATACGAATTGAGTGCTATCTGTACATCTGTAAGTACAAAGTCCAGAGCAGATGAACACAGATAAAACATTTCCCCATCTGGCATTCACAGCGGGGAATGGACAATGTTATAATGTTGGTGTTTTTTTGTTGGGGTTTAGATGAAATGGGTTCTTTTCATTGTCATCATCTAATGGTTTTCGGTGCTAAGGACATGGAGATAAGGGGTTTTTGGGGTGGTTCCTCTTGCCTAGCTAGATGAAGATTGAGAAATGTAATGTGGGTGTTTTCTTGCAGGGGTTTAGATGAAATGGTTTTTTCGGATTCTCATCATATGATGGTTTTGGTGTTTGCATGGAAAGAAAGGGCTATGGGCTGATTCCTCTTGCCTTGTTAGATGAAGAATGAGAAAGGTAAGAAGGTGGGTGTTAATTCAGGGCTGATTCCTCTTACCTCTCTCCATCTGTGAATGCCAGATGAGTATATATGTGGACTTCCAGAAGCCCCATCCGACATTCTAACTTGTTCATTCCCAATCTGTGATCTAGAAAGGTAAGTAGGATTGAATTTTTTTCTGAATGTTTGCATTGGTTTCCTTCATGTAATACATTTATTTATTTATTTATGTCTACTTGAATTTTATTTTCCCTTTTGTTCAGAGTGTTATCTTCTAATACAATCCGTTCTGAGCGTACTCTAAAATGCCGATGTGGAGTAGGAGACATGAAATTTTATACTCCTTGTACGCAGTTGAATCCAAATAGAAAATTTTGGAAATGCCCGAATTGGAATGTAAGGGTGTTTAGGCTACCTCATAGATCAATATACATTTTCAAGGTTTCAAATCTAGCATTAACTATTTTTTTGTGTGTAAATCTTTATGCAGAATGAAAATGGCTGTAGTGCGTGCCTTTAGAAAGATGAAGTAGCAAATTGGCAGCAACTTGAAGCTAATTCATCGATTTGTGAACGAGAAAACTGGAGAGAAGAAAAGAGCAATTTGATAAAAGTCGTTGAAAAGTTAGAGAGTTCTGTGCATGTTTTTATTGAAGTAGAGAAAGCTATTATAGTCACATGTTGTATAATAGTTTTCCTGTTTAGCTGCGCATGAAGTGAGATGAACAACATGTCTTCTGTAAATGAACATTCACTTTCATAGAAGATGGAACTGTTTTCCGCTTTGTGTCTTTCCATTTGGTTATGCTACTTGTGATAGTGTGATGTGAATGCAAGTATATTTTAAGGTGTAAATGATTTAAATGTAAGCAAGTTGGATAAAAACAATGCATATTCCATTTGCAATTTTAGAGTTTGAACATTGAATTAAGGAAGTTTGTAAAAGAGGGTGGGCCAATCACAGTTGGCTAATAAGAAACTATCAAACCCTGATATGGGTTCTACTGTAAGGAAAGTACCTCCCGCAAAGTGAAACCGAGCGAATAACTAGGTAATGAAGACACAAATGATACAACTACAGCAACTAATGTGCACCAATTTATCCTCGAAGAGTGCAAGAGATATCAACACAACTCCCAACCCAATCTACTGGTGTACTTCACCACTCTATTTACTCTTTCAAATGGCTGCCTCCATCCATTGACGGTGTTGCTTTGGATGAGGATTTTCCATCCCCCCACACTTAAACTGTGTGTAAAAGGAAAATGCCCATTGTGCTCCATGCCCCAACTACTTGTCTGTATAGACGTTGTGCTGCTTTATGCTGGCATCATCTACAATGATCCAGATCAATCATCTGACCGAGAGCATCACAGATTAGAAGACCAATTTAACACAAGTGAAGTGTAACATAGAGGTCCATGCACACCAGGAAATCCTAGCAATCCTATATTCCGCAGGTGCTTTCTCCGGCACACGCACAACGTGCTTCTACATAGTGTGGACCATTCAAATGCACATCTTGACTCACTATATGTAGTTACACCTGCTAATAATGCACCAACAGCCACATGGTCCAAATCCAACAAAAGCCAACCAATTAAAACATGGAAAATAATGCATAGCTGAAAGCCATACAAGGAGACATTTATCTTTTTTTTTCTTTTTTTCGCCTTCATGAACCTGAGTTTGTTACAGAAACAAAACCAGGGTAGTCCATTTTGCCTTAGTTACAGATTCATGCTTATTAAGAAATTAGTAGTCCATTGCTAGGTTAGCATGCACTTCAGCTGGAATTTTGCCACCCTATTCCACGTTATCATGGAAATGGCTACTGACTCTTACAAGCCTTGAAATGCATTAGCTGACTGTAAGAAAAGGTCTCAGTGCTCAAATCCAGATCATCTGCCATCACAAATCTTTGACCACAATACTAGATTTCTGTAGCTGAAACAAAGCAGCATCTCCAATTAAGATGGATTTTATGATGTGTGAATCAACAAAGACTGCATAGGACATCAAGAAATGCCGCTTGTAACATGGTGTCCATAATCAGACATCAAATTGATCTTAAACTGGGCATCAAATTCATAATAAAATTAAATACTAAATTTCACAAAAGCAACTTGGCCATTCAACATCAAATATAAACCAAATGCCATGTCCATGGGTTGACATTTGAACCGGACACATCTAAAGAGCTTCCTTCAACAGGTGTATCGGATGGGGCTTCTGGCATTCTTGGCATGTCCGCATGTAGATCAACAGTCCCCCTAAAAATAAAACACAATAATCAGTAATGTAAACTAAGAATAACACAGGCAACATCATTCCTTCTCAAAATTCAAGAAAGTGCAAGTTTTATGGTTTTCTAGGCCTAAATTCAAGAAACCAAATATCAAAATGAAATCAAAAGAGGAAGAACAAGAGGATTTTATCCAGAAGTCTTAATTTCACAATATCAATTGAAGAGCCCAAGTGGGTGCAATAATAATAGGCAAAAAAAAATGCAATGTTTTTTTTTTCCTTTTTTGGTTTGTCCAGAAGAAGAATTACTGCCCCATACTTACACCTTACCAAGAAAGGCATTGAAATCCCCTAAAGTAGTTCCAAAACAAGATCGCAATTCGAACGACCCAACTATTCCAGATGCAAGAGCAAGCAAAATACATGCCCAATGTTCATGAAGTTCCAAGTGCTTCAAAAACACCCAACACCCATTACAGTTCCACCCACCAAAGACACAAAATTGAATTGAATCAGATCTTTCAAAACACCATTGCTACTATGAGAACTTGTAGAGCTTGGATCATTTTGGGAGCCCCACTCCTTAGCGGAGTGTACAGACAGCACTCGGTTCATATCATCAGAGGAGAAGCCATTGTTTGCGGCTGTGATCAGGGGAGCATTTAGATAGCACTCGGTTCATAACATCAGTGTCTCAACTTGTGGGGAAAAAAAACATACTAATGAAAATATCAACTAGGGAACTGCCAACCAAAAAAAAAAAAAACAGGGGATATTGGATGAGATGAGCCCAATCTCAGTTTCAAACATCATTCCCCAAAGAGGGCAACGTATACCTGGTTTGGCAGGCGAGAAATTAGGAAGAGATGCCCGAGGTTCCGGAGAGGAGCCGCATTAGAGACCGAGAGGGGAGGGTGAGATGCGACGCCTAGCGAGAGCGTGAGATGATCTAGAGAGAGAGAAGAACATCGGCCAGATTTGGGGATTTGCCGTGCCGCCGGATCGTCGCGAGAGAGTAGAGAGAAATGGGACGCTGAAAAGGAGAGGTACCAGAGAGGAGATGACGAGACGCCGGGAGAGAGGGATCGATCGCACGATTTGGCTCCGGGCGATCGAGATGGCAAAGTCACTCCTCCCTTCCGTTCGACTTGGGCGCGTTCGACTCTTTCTTTCTTTTGCTACAGTTTTCGTTTCCCTCTCCCTCTCGTATCTTATATAAGGGCTATTTAGAACGTTGGATGTGAAGGAAGAATGGACGCACTAGATTAGTCCTTACGAAATAGGGTAAGGACGGTCCTTACAGGACCGCCTCCCATATATATATATATATATATATATATATATATAAAACTGCTTTTTAACCACTATCCAGCTTTAAAGAGAAAGAATGATTTCTAATCACCCATTTAATTACAAGGAGGCATAACCAAGGTTGGCCATCTATGGAGAGTATACGAAAACACGGCAAAGGGATGTAATGTCAATGTAAAATCTGTATACTAGTATGAAAGCCCCTCCAATGCAGGTTTCAATGTCATCCAAATAACAATGTGCTATTATATTAGTATCTTTAGGAGATTAGGACTTTATACCATTCAAGCATATTGGTCGTGACTGGTGATGTCTATTCTCACCCGTTTTCTCATTTTTCCTGTATTTTACTAAAAGACCGAGAAGACGAAATGCACATATAATCCATGGTAATAATAGCAAAATCTGCAGATTAGATTGGGAGATTTGGAGACGTACCAAAAAACTCTTACACAAGAAACACGGGAGCCAAGAGGAGTACGGATAGCATGCGCCCTATTATAGAATAGAGGGCCGATGTTTTTTTAAATGGTAAAAGATGGTGGTTGTTCATGAAGAGGAAGGTTTGTTTTACAGGAAGAAAAAGAGGTGCACATGAAAATGAAATCTTTCGTCGGACGGCTTTCTTGTTTTAGGCTTAACTGCTGACGTGGAAGAACAAGGGTTGAGAACAAGGTGCCTTTTAACCGTAGTGTTACCTGGACAAACTTTTTTGCTAGAATTTTGGACAACCCCTACGATATCCCTTGAATATCCTATGATATTCAAGGGATATCGTAGGGGTTGTCCAAAATTCTAGCAAAAAAGTTTGTTCAGATAGACTTTTTGGCCTTTTAATTTGTCTCTCAATACTTTCAACCGTTTCCCAACTTTCATGAGAAAGAATTATATTTCATAGAGTATGCGAAAACATGGCAAAGGGATGTGATGTAAATCTATAATATATATATTATATTTCAGCACAAAAAGGAAAAACCATATACTCAAACAACTGGTCAAAATTACAGTCACCGATTATACTGCAACAAGTGCTTATCATATTTGTCACATAGATCGCATATAAATCAGTGATTTTGATTCTTTGGTTTTGTATTTTAAAAATTATTTTTATGCATGTTCAACTCACGTTCGACAGAAATTAAATTGAATTTACACTAAAAAGAGGAAAAGCTATTTTACTCGTTTGAATTTCATATTTGACTTGACTAAATAACTAGTCAAAAGCCCCCCTGCGATGACGCACATTTAAATCCTGCATAAATCAATTTATAAACTCAAATTAATATCTAAATTAAATTACAATTAATAAAAACACATGGACAGGGTGAATGATCACACATAATCTTGATACTGTTTTCTATTTCTAAACACACATAATCTCGATAAGTGATCATGATAGAACTGGTTTTCTATGTATTATGTTGGCCTATATCACCATATAATTACTTGCGAGAAAACTAAAAGAAATAGGAAACAACATCACGACTTGTGGGTATAAGTTACATATGCACTTAAGATGGGAAAATAAATTCATTCAGATCACACTGAAAGGAATGTTGTTTAGGAATTATCTATTTATTAACAGATTGGTGCATGGAAGCTTAAAACAATTTTAAAAGGTAAAAAGCTGACCCCGTGGTAGGATGATAGGTCCACCTTAGGATGCAAAGAGCTTATCCTACTTCATCATATCATTTCGCATGGTTGCTTAAGGATTCTTTTTTTTATATATGGTCGTAAGAATTTATATGTAGTCAATACGCTGGGTCGTTATATTTTAATATGGATTGCTCCATATATCTCATGTCATGAGGTACCCTATCCATCTTGATGGGTACTCGTAAAAAATTCCTATTACTGGTACACATGTAGGTTGCACATGTAATTATTTTTAATGCCCGACCCGTGGTATGCTTAAACATTATATAATGTGGCTTTGCAGCCTTACAATCTTATAACCCTCTATATTTACATGTAGTTGATTAATATTTTAGTCGAAAAAAAAATATATGTAACGAGACAACCATCAACACCAATAATATAATAAAATTATATATTGAATGTTTAGTCACTTTTTTATATCAATTGATAATTAAAATAATAACTTTAATTAAATAGTCAATTTGCATGAGATTTTATCCGTGCTTCGCTCTGGCTTCAATGCTAGTTCTTATTCCTTAAAGCTATATAGCGGTAGGGAAAAGAAAAAAAAACTCAATTCTGACCTTAGGAGAAGCCATGTCAGCTTCTTGAGGCTTATTTGTGAATGTGTCTCTTGAATGTATCTTTCAAAGACTACATTATGTGCATTTTCAATAAAATGTGTCATTTCTTGGGGCCCATTTGTGAATGTATCTTTTTAAAAATACACATGTATCTTTTCAATAAAATGTGTTTCTTCTGCCCATTTTCCGGGTGTGACATAATTCAAATGGATGACTTCCAACTCTATAAATTAAGATTATTTTCAAAGTTTTTATATAGTATTCTAAATAAGCATAAATGCATAAGAATTCTTTGTTTTTAAAGATGAAACATGTATGTTAACGTAGATTAAGGAAAGAAATGTTTGATTTTCATAAGTTTTTGGATGATTTGAAATTCTTAGTTTTTATTAAAAATGAATTTATATGAAAAGGATATTAGTTTTAACATTATTCAGGTCGTACGAGACTTGATCTTTGCATGGCACAGTTCCATTTGCTGACGTAGTTCAAAGGAGAAGCTGACTTCTTTTGAATTTTCATAACCATATTTGGGAAGGGGGGGGGGGGGGGGGGGGAATGGGAATGGGAGACTTGATCTTTGCATGGCACAGTTCCATTTGCTGACGTAGTTCAAAGGAGAAGCTGACTTCTTTTGAATTTTCATAACCATATTTGGGAAGGGGGGGGGGGGGGGGGAAAATGGGGGGAAAGTGATTTTGGGGGGTGTTTGGGAAGGGGGGAGGGAAAATGGGGGAAGGGGAAATGGAAGGAAAATGATACTTTTTCCCTCAAAAATTTCCCCCCCAAAATATGGGGGAAAATGAGGGGAAAGTGATGATGGAGTGATGGAGTGATGAAATGACTAAATTGCCCTTAGACTCTATTTGATTTTTTTTCAAAAGCAAGGGTAAAATAGTCTTTTTCTCTGTACCTTACAAACAAATAAAATTATACTTTTTCATTTTTTTCCCCTTACTTTTTTACTTCCCAAACAAGAGGAGGGATTTCATTTTCCTTCCCCCTCAAATTTTCCCTCCCCTCCCCTCCCCTGCCCTCCCAAACGGACCCTTAGGGCCTGTTTGGGCACCTTACTTGTAGAGTCAAGTAAGGTGAAGCCCCATTCTCAAGAAAAAAATCCCACCAAAAGCACTTTACATTAAATTTCCCACTATACTTTTTCCAAAAAGGTAAAAAAAGTAACCTCATTTACTCACTAAAAGACAAAAAAACTCCACTTTCCAATAAAAAATCAACTAAAAATAATTAAAAATAAAATACCATCATTATCCACTTATATTTTATTATTTCTTCAAAATAACATTTACTCCACTCAATTCTACAAGTAAAGCCTTCAAACTGGCCTTTAAGGAGTAAGAATGTCCAAGTGTCACTTCCTAAAATTCTTTTAACAACCAAGTTCTGTAGAAATTGGGACACGTCACAAAGAAAAACGAAGCTCCCTTTTGAGCCTCAAATCCAGCGGCCGTTGGATGCGTACGTGATGCGAGTCCAAGACCGTTTACCGAATTGTGACCAGATCTTATATTCAAAAATTGGTTGGCTATCAAAAACCAAATTCGACATTAGTTCAAACTGTCGATGGGGGAATAAAATGGACCATCGAATTAGAATCTCCCTTATTTTCTCTAGGGAGTGTGAGTCGTTATATGTTGATCGACTTTGGATGATGTAGGATCTTACATCTCATTGTGCTCAAAATGCGTGTTTCCAATTTTTGGTGACAATGATTTTATAGTTAGGGCGGGATTCAACCACAATTATAACCGTTCGAAAACGAAAACGAACGTTGACTTCAATAGATGGACAATGGCTAATAATAGCTAATAAGATCAGACGGAAAGAATCCAGCAAGCAAACCTCCTCTCAAACCCACATACGGCCAATGGCCCTATCAAATTGGGGCTTTGATAGGACGAAGACAATCTGCCCGACAGATACTATTAAGAGACGGAGGGTTCTGTCTTTACCGGTCTTTCTAGAAAGATTTTTTGCATTACCCACCCCACGGCCAGGCCAGCAACCCTTCCTCCTATCTTTTGGAAGAGAATCTCTCTGTCTCTCTGGAGTAAAGACACTGCATCATCAGCGCATGATCAAAGCCTTGAACCAAAATTCATAAACCTAGGACTAACCCGGCAAGACTGACTATTCGGTGTTCCAGGACAAGACTAGCTAGCATGCTCCACCTGATGGCCAATCAAGTCAAACTAGGTTTTTGAAGTCCGGCATGCATTAAGAAACTATATATGTGGGTAGTTGAAATACCTACCTGTATTTGAAAATTCGATGTAATGGTTGCATCACATTCCTACAACATACAAAATAGATTACGTGCAGGTGCCTTCCATCAACTAGACAGGTAGTTGGCTGATATCATTGTCTTTGATATATATTTATATATATTCCAATTTTCAGAAACAATAACTCAAATCGAGTGAGTATTTAACCAGGTCTCCAATTAGTAAATAAATTCATATCACTACACACATCACTGCCATGAATCACAAATAAACGATTTTATGAGATCATTCACAAGGCTAGGGCTTTCCATCTGAGACGCATGACCCGCGTCCTTTATAATTTCTAACCTTGATTTCTCTCCCAAATGCCTGCTTTTGCCACAAAAAGAAAAAAGGAAAAAAAAAAAAAAAATAGCGAAGGCAATCTTTACAAATTTGAGTTGATAAGATACACACATGTAAATAAAAACATTTTATAATCCTCCACCCCAGGGTTTTGCATGGTAAAGTGGAGCCTTGAGAGTTTGTTTGTACACTTGGGGGCCATGTTTTAGTGATCCGAACAGCAACCTTGTTGGTCTGTCCGATGAACTTACCAAAAGCTGTCCAAGTTTCTACCGATGATTTGCTTAGATGTGGTGGCTGTTGGATCAAAGGATTTCGAATGGGTAAGATGTTTTTCATAAGTAATTACACGCCATCCACCACTTCATATTTGATAATCGGATCACCTAAATCTGGGGCCTATATTTGCATAATCGGGACTCAAGGATACATGCAAAACACTCCTGGATAGAAAGATGCAGCAGTATCTCCCGGATTGGAGCATCTAAAAGCCCTATAAGTGTAAGCTGATTTGAGTACAGGATCCATACCTTTTTAATTGATAGCCCATGTATAATGGAAACACGTTGTCCTGATCACCCCATATGATTAGAGTCTCCTGCACGAACGGATGAGTTATGACCCATTAATTTGTTACTCGGTTCATCATTTTTTACCCCAAAAATACTTTCCTCACACCAATTCTCGGAGGGGGTAGTGCATGTGCGTAAATTTTCCCCTACTGCTTGATTTTGATGAAAAATGATATTTGGTTAGACGCCCACTAGAGAAATTGAGTTATGATCCTCCAAAATCTGAACAAAGGGTAAATTTTTTCACCGCTAAAAGTCTCTCATTTTTTGTGGATCCACAGTAGCTTGTGTAGAAGGGAGGTGCCTCGCAGTCATCGCTGAGCTACCAAAGGATTGACAATGAAACAATGGTACTTGTGACTTGTAAATGCTTTTAAGGCTTCACATACTCGTGCGCACGTACATTGGCAGGTAGGATCTCATACCTTATTTATCTATCACTTATACCAAAATCAACTGGTGATAGGAAATGGGGAAATGACACATCCATCACTCCACCACGGGTGCACACGAGGGTTGTACCCGAGCTACCGCTTATCCCAAAATCAATTGGTAATGAGAAACGATACAATAATGATTTTATGGTCTATTGGTTGTGTGAGGAATGCATTCAAGCATCACTCCACTACCAGGGACCTAACAGGGGTGATAGTACTTTGATCTGGCATGAATCTTCCAAATCAAGGGCCATTGCAAATCTTGGTCCAGGGTCTCATAATTAAAGGGATAACAATGAGATCACTCTTGCCCATCATCATCATCATCATACTCTACTGCTGCTGACACATTATAAACAAAATGATTTAAAAATTTATTTCTGTTGTTATGTTTAAGCATTGACAAAAAAGGGTGTATGTGAGTCACCTGATTCAAAACATGGAGTGGATTTGTTTCCACTTTCTTTTCCAGCAATTCTTTCAACATTTCTATTCTCTCCTTCCTGTGATCCATATACATTACCTGTGAAACCCAGCAAACAAAAAGCATTCTGAATCGTCATTAAATTTAACAGCACCTTCACCTGTGCATCCATTTTGAAACAATATTTAAGATCCAAACTTACTTTCTCTTGTATTGAGTTACATATTTATAACATCTCTTTACAGGATATGGATGAGTCTATAAATTAGGGATGAACACAAAGTGATCTTTATCAAGAGTTCAAACCTTAAGTAGAAAAATGATAGAGTTCTAAGATAATAAGATCGCTATCACAACCAAGATAGGAGTTTTGTGGAAACCTGAAGTTTATCTGTCATGATTTGTTACACGATAGGCCAATTGAGACAGGTGGGCCATGCCTGACCAGTTGAGACTATGTTGGCTAACACATTTAATATCATACTAGTTTCTTGGGTTAGATAGCTATCATTGTCTTAGCCAAGAGCATTCATATGATTTGAACCACATAATGAAAACATTTCCAGATGGAACTCTTAGAGTGTATGTAAACAAATTATTACAAGAGAGAGAGTGATTCATGTTTTGATTGGCTGTACGTACATGTGATCAATTATCAGTGAACTCAAATTCTATGGAAGTAAAATACGTCCCTAGAAAAGAGAGGTAGACTGTTGTCTTCTAACAGTGGTATTTAAAAAAGATGGCCCAACTAAAATTTACTACTGGCAAATTAAGCTGGCCGGGGTCTTGAGTCTTGACACTTTTCTTTCGGGTAGATGAAGATCCGCAGTTTACGAGATGGGGTTCTGTTCGGATATTTGCACTAATTAATTTGACCACGTTACGACACACTGCATGGGTTCGTCCATCACTCCCTATGCCCTGGTAACTCCGGTTTGTTCCACTGGCTATAATCGTAATGTGCTGGCTTCATCCACTTGAAGATGGTAGCGCTAGGGGTGCACAACCGGATTTCCGGTCCGGTTTTTGGACCGGAATCCGGTCGGACCGGATTTGCGGTCCGGCTTAAATGAGAGGACCGGACCGGACCACTTAAATGGTCCGGTCTGGACCACTTAAGTGGTCCGGACCGGTTTCATTTGTTTTTTTTTTTTTCTAAGTTTTTTTTTTTTTTCATTTTCAGCCCATTTCCTGCCTTTTTTTCCAAATGTAAGAAGCTAGATTTTCTATTTCACTAGGGTATTTGACTTAGGAATTTTATATACTTAAAGTTTTATATTAAAAAAATTTAAAAAAAATTATTATTAATCCAGTCCGGTCCGGTACAGACCGGTTTTTAAAAGGTCCGGACCGGACCTAACCGGTTTTTCAAATCCAGTCCGGTCCGGTCCGGATTTGGGGTCTTTAGACCACAAATCCGGTCCGGTCCGGTCTGCGGTCCAGTTTTGTGCAGCCCTAGCTAGCGCATTCAATTTTGCAATCTTTACCATCTACTAAAGGAGCCTATATATATATATAGGCACACTAGTGGTAAGGCCCGTGTGATGCACGGTTTAATATATATAAAAGTTAATCTGTGCGCATGTATAAGTTTAGTGACCCAGTCAATTTAAAGATTATAAAAAGAGAAGTACAGAGCTTATACAAACTAAACAATAATGGTTAACTTATTAATATTCAATTAAAGTGTATCTTGTTGGTTAAATTTTGTGCTATTAGAGAGCATATCCCCAACAATAAAATTTACTGCTAAGATGGGTTTATAATGAATCCTATGATCACCCAATCTGTCAATTTAAAGATTATAAAAAGAGAAGTATAGAGCTTATCCAAACTAAACAATAATAGTTAACTTATTAATATTCAGTCAAAGTGTACATTCTTGGTTAAATTTTGTGAAATTAGAGAGCATATCCCCAACAACAAAACTTACTGCTAAGATGGGTTTATAATAAATCCTATGATCACCCAATATGGATTTGGTAATGGTAGAGTTTTTCCAAATCAAAATTTTGTATGATCAATTTCACCACATATCATTTTCTTACTTATTTGACCAGAACTGCTCATATCATTTTCTTACTTATTTGACCAGAGAACTGCTCATATCTCAATCAAGATCTGGCAATGATAGACATTTTCACATATTAGAATATAGTATAATCAATTAGACTATGTATAATTTGTCAATTTATTTAAACAGAGAACCGCTCGTATTCATGTAAGTTGAATTTTGAGCACTCATTCACTAAAAAAGAGAGGAGCCGTTCATGAATATCTAAAATTTGGGTATCAGCAACTCAACAAATCATGACATATTTTTATAAACATTTGCATTGCAGTAGTTCATAAACATTTGCAGGCTCACTTCCACTCATTCTTTATTAATAAATGAAGAATACGAACCATGAACACTGAAAGAATTGTTTCGATTTCAATTGGGCTTTTAATCAGACACTTCATGCTCTACTAAAAACTATTGCATAGAATCTGCTGCCCATCACCATGAACACTTCACTCATTCTTTCTAAAAAGAACGATAATGTCATTAAAAAAAAAAAACCTTTTCTAGATGTGTGGAAAACTAAGAGGAATGATACACTCTAGAAGCAATAACCAACGAGTAATATACATACAAAGTGCCGATGCTCAACAATGAAAAAAAAGCTTGAAAAAAACACACCTTGAGAGAGAAAGAGAAAGAGAGAGAGAGCAAATATGAAGAAAGTGAGTAGCATATAAGAGATTAGGCGTGGGTGAATAGGGCATAAGAGGAGAAAATAGATTAGAGAGAAGAAGGCATGAAGAGGAAGGTCGATGAAGAGGTGCCTGGGAGGGGGAAGAAAGAGGTGTTCTCTGACGTGGATGAATGAGGGTACAGGATGAGGGATTTTTTTTTCCAACCTTTTTTTGAATCCCACCTACCAATTGTACCAAATATTTGAGATTCAGGAAAGGCACTAGATATTAGAATTAATGAAGAGAAAGAAAACGAGAAAGAAAACAGAGAGGAAGAGAGGAGAACAAGAAAAGGAGAGATGCAGACATAAAGGAAAGACACGTTGGTTCAAGATGAGATCCTTTTTATCAAATTTCCATTTAATGATGTGGCTTCGTGTGGATTGATTTAAACTCATAAAAACTCCTTTACACCTTTGAAGTATAAGAATAGAATTGCGCACGGTCCCAGAATCTGGACGGTATACTTATTTTTCTATCAAGAAAATTTATTAGGAGACGATATTGTATTTCAATGTAAATATATGAAAGTTGTGATAAAAATACTAAATTAACAAAAGATCATGATAAAATGGAAGGTTTTCAAATTTAATTGGAAGAATCGTAGGCTATGGAGTTCAAAATTCTACCCTTTATCCTCATTGCCATTTTTTCCAGGATGAGGAAGCAAAGAATCCAAACTGTTTCATTTTATTTAGAAAAAGACAAGTTAAAATGCATAATAGTTATAGAGCAATTACATTGTTGCACAAAAAGATAAAACGCAAAAAAAAAAAGATAAAATGGGAGGAGTGCAATAAGAACTAGGGGCTTGGGAAGTGGGGAGAAGAAAAGTCAAAGATTTAAAATAATAGTCAAAATAATAACCACGGTCAAAATTAAATCCAAATCTTGGGCTTAATATAGTACATAACTGCTGGCATAAAGGAATCTCATGTATTATTATATTATTATTATTATTTTTATAGCTTTCGCTTTCTATCCCCTCGCTCCCATCTTTCAGTTTTTATCTTATCGAAACAGACACACACGTGAGTGAGTGAGTGACGAGTCTAACGAATTAAAAAAGAATAATAATAATAATAATAATAATAATAATAATAATGTAATGTAAGTCACATACATGGATGAAATCCTGCAACAAGAAGCCGGGCATCCAGGAAGGGGGCCTGTACATGGATCTCTCCACCAGAACCCTCAGATCCTCTGCCCTCTCCGGCATCAGAATCTCCACCACATCTCTCCCCTCCCTCCGCAGCATCTCCTCCCTCTGCTCCTCCGTTGCGCAGATCCCGGAGCTCATGATCACCACCTTCTCGATCTCCTCCCTATAAGCCTCCGCCATCCGATACACCACAAAACCACCGTAGCTGATCCCGCACGCTGAGTATCTCTCCACCCCCAGTCTCCTCAGGCCCTCTCCGACGCATCGGGCCTGGAACTCGACAGAGCGTTCGGCGCTCGTCGAGGAGGAGCCGCCGAAGTAGATGAGGTCGGGCACGAAGAGGTCGAAGGAGGAGGAGAGGGCCTGGACCTGGTGCTGCCATTGCCAGCGGGCGTTGCCTCCGAAGCCGTGGACGAGGACGAGGGCGGGTTTGCGGAAGCGTCGGCGGGTGGGGACGTAGAAATGGACGGAGGTCTGATGGTCGTCGAGATCAATCGTGCAGGGGGTGAGGCCGCAGTAGAGGAAGTAAAAGGAGAGCGAGACGTCTTTGAGGAAGACGAAGCTGAAGAGGCGTTTCAGAAATGGAAGGAGATTCAGATGGGAGATGGAAGGAAACGGAAGGAGCTGAAGAGACGATGCAAATCCGAAAGCCATGTGATGTGATGTGATGTGATGAGAGAGAGTGGTTTTTGGTGGCATCTTCATCTTGTTGAGTGGGACGGACATTATATAATCTAAGATGGAAGGTTTTGGATATTATTTTAAATTTATTTTTTAATTTTGATCCAAGTCATTTTGGGTTTCTACAACTATACAACTATTATAAATTATTTTTTATTTATACAACTGCTAATATACTTTTCTTTTACTTTTCATTAATATATTTTTTCGAGTTTACGCATTTCTCTTTTATAACTTGCATAGAATCTTATTTCTTTATGCATATCAATAATTAGCACGGATTTTATGTTAATATTATATTATAGATGCAATAAAAAGATAAGGAAAGAAAGTTTATTAGCGTAACGGATTTAATTAGTTCTTTAATCTCGGCCGTTAATTCACATGCTAGGATCCTAGGGCTAAGAACGAAGTTAATTTATATGGGATTATGCTTTAACCCCAAGGGGTAGCTTAGTTGGCTTAGGACCACGGTTTGCTCCCGGAGGTTGTGGGTTCGAAACTCCGCTACCACACTAGGGCTACAGGGGATTTATTCGACTTCCCTCTGGGCCCGGAGGGATTAGTCCAGCCCAAAGGGTTGGGAACCCTCCGACAGCAAAAAAAAAAAAAAAAAAAAAAAAAAAAGGGATTATGCTTTTATACGTGGACACATTTGTGTTCATGCCATAAAAATTCAGTACCATGCAATGTATTCTCTTTTGCTATTTTTTTTTACCTCCCATATGAATTTATTTTTAGATATCATAAAAAACTTAGCTCTTTTTTTTTTTTTGTGCTTTCCTAGGAGAAAAAGTGAAGGCATCAAATATGAATTTTATTATAGGGTATGATTTATCTTCCACAGTCCTTTTTTTATTTTATTTTATTTATTTTTATGGAAAGTGAACTACACAAGCATGGCGTTAATAATGTCACCCCACTAAAGTATGGACACCTATAAGTGGACCCCACAAGGGATTAGACTTTTACCTCTCTAGCTGTAAAAGGAGAAAAGGGCTCGCTGAGATTTCCATACAGGAGAAGGATAAGGATCCGGATCCCCTGTTTGGACAAATCAGGAGCCGCCACATGCAGGGGTGAAAGGGGGCAGAGGAAAGAAGTTTTTCTCTTTCCTCCACCCTCGCATGTGGCGGCCCTTGATTTGTCCAAACAGGGCTCTCCTGTTTGGACGAAACAGGGGATCTATTTCCACAGGAGAATTGGTGGAGCCCTCCAAAGTGAAGAAAAATGAGAATGCTCTCCTAGCTAGTCCTAGGTAGTAGTGTTTGTGTACTGGGCCGGATTGGGTTGGGGCATACTCAAGTACGGCCGATTTCAAAATGACAGTCCCAAGTAAAAGTTAAGCTAAGCCCGTCGATTTAGTCAATTGGGTTGGCCCAGATGAGAATTTGGGCTTTCTATTGCTTAATGTAAGCATAGTCCAAATGCTCGGTTAATATATCCAATACCAGGTCAAAATAGGTTGGGCAATCCAGGCCTAACCTATTGAGCATGAGTGAGTTGGATTGATCATTTTCTAAAATCATTTCTACCTTGGTTATCTAGGTCCAAACTTAATTAAGTGAGGAGTTTCAAACTTGTTCCTAGCATGAATTCCTTGCTCTTGAGGAGAGATAATTTTGGTATGCAAGTTTTTAGTTGCAATTTAATTTGAAGGTAACTGAAAGTATAATTAAGCTAGTATAATTCTCAAAACATTAGCACTATCGAGTTATTATTTGGGGGCTGTCTCTTTACTAAAATCTCCAACCGAAATTATAATAAATATATATATATAGAGGATCCCTCTCCTCAGCTCATGTTGAGGAGAAGGTCCGCTCAGCACGTGGGGGAAGTGAAGTGAGTTTGAAAATTTTCAGCCAATTTTCATCTGATCAAGTGGACCCCGCCCAAGGAAATTTGGTTTCCCCGCTCTACATCTGACTTCATTTGATCAAAACGAAACCAAAGAGCAGGGCTCCTCTCTCTCTCCATTCCCCATTTCCTCTCCATCTGCTCCCTCTCCGTTCTGGCAGCGAACGCGCGATCGACCAGCGATACGATCCTCTCCTCAGGCGAGAACGGCGAACGATTTTACCCTGAATCTGCTCTCTCTCCATTCGCCCATTTCACTTTCGCTCTCTCTCTCTCTCTGCTCTCTCTTTTCGGCCAGACACTATCTTCATCCTCTGAGCAGAGCGATCGTCTCCGCTGAGGAGCTCCTCTTCTCAGGCTTCTCTCCAGCGAACGAACCCTTCCCCCATTTCTCGATCTCCTCTCCCTTTCCATTTCGCCCTGACCTGAAACCCATTTTTCTCCTGCGAGGTTTGAAGCGACGCACCCTCTCCTGCGATCCGCTGTCCGAAAGGCACGATCTGTCTCCTGCGATCGATTCTCCCATTTCCATCGCCAGGCACGCCCCTTCTCTTCGATGTATGCATTTTCTTCCTTCTTTCTCTGTTTTTTTTTTTTTCCTCTATTTTTTTCTCTGCCAGTTACATTTGATATGGGGTTTCGCAGTGCCTTGGATTGAGGGTTGTCTGTGTTTGGACAGGTTTAGGTTTCTATTCAAGAAAAAAAAACAGACGAAAAAAAAAAGCAAAAAAAAAAAAAAAAAAACCGCATGAATGTCTTCGGGAGTCTGTATGAGTTCTGTTTGCAGTTTGATATGGGGATAAGAAACTATATGGTATTTGCCTTATGTCTTTTAAATACTTGCAATGTAATTGCATTGTTCAGCAGGATGTGCTAGTAATTGACTACTAGACATGATAGTGGTTTCACTGTTTAGTGGTGTTTTGTTGCAGCTTCTTGGTTGCGTTGGACTTCTTGGTTGCAGCTTCTTGTTTGGATCCGGTGTGATATCCACGGCATCCATCCTGTTGCTATTATGTTCGAATTTCCATTCCTTGGTTTTGGTAGTCAGGACTATTTTCTATGTAACTTCAAATGCAGGACTTGACTGCTGTGAACTTAACTTGTTTCTTCTTTTAAATGTTATGTAGGATTTCCTTATTTTAGTATTGTTGTCATTGATGATTGGTCATGATTATTTAGGTCATGTTTGGTAAGCATCCACTGGTGCAGGCCGGCTTGAGATCTCTAATGCCCATTTAATGGAGAGCTCTTATTAGATTGAGGCATTGAGAGTATGGAAGATTCACTGTCATCCTTTTATCTTCTGGGGTTGTTGCATGAAAGCTCCAAGAAGTGAGAACATCCTGTAGTCTTGTGATATTGGAGTTTGCAGCCCTAGATAATTGATTTGAATTTATGGAGTTTACACCCATGTCAAAGTCTTGTTCTTTGTTTCTTTGTTTTCTTTGAATGAATGGTCTCATTAAAGTTTTGTAGGGCAGCTTCCTCAACACTACAAGCTCTCATCCTTATCCCCTTTCACTGCAACTGAAACTCTACCAAGCCTTCATCTTCTCTGTACCCATTCTATTCACCATAATCTTATTCCTCTTGTTTTATCTTTTCTACCTCAGGAGGAGGGGATCCTCTACCCCCCACATGCACCAAAGGAGCTTGAACAGAGCCACTATCACCACCACAGTCCTTTCTTTGGTAAATTCTTAGAGCATCATCTATTCTTATTTCTAGCTTCAACACTCTTCAGTAAATGTATTTTTTTTTCGTTAATTCTTGAATTTCAGATTTTCTCTATGGTCATTAAAATTATCTTGTAGACAAGTAATTTATGTCTTGTACTTGTAATTATAATGAAAAAATGGAACATGTCCCATCTGATGCTGGATTCCTTTTGTATCATTGTAGTTGCCCCTTTGATGTTGTTGTTTTAGAATTTGGAGCCACCTCCAACACCCAAGGGACTAATGTACCCTCTGCTTCAAATTCCAAACAACCCACAATTTGGGGTGTATCCAACATGCCCTGGAAACACTTACTATCACATCCTGCCAGTAGTTGTAAATTGTAATATGAATATATGAATCTGATTTAAATCATCATCATCATCCTAACTATTATGGATCATCTGATCAATCTTTTTTTTTAAATTTTTTTATGTGTATTGCTAATTATCAGCCTTTTGAGATGGGCATGAAGAACGACCTTAAAGAGATACTCCCAGTAGTCACCTTTGATGAGGATTTGAGGGAAAGAGATACTCAGTAAGTGGTCTCTTTTAACACTCACAACATAAAGTGGCAAACTGAGATGCCTTGTCCAATGTTGGGCCAAGTGCATCCAGACTCTGTCTATCCAACCTTCTTATGCTATATACCATATTGCATGTATTATTCTTAACTCTTTTAATTCAATAAAAATTTTCAGATGTTGTGTATGCCTTGGGGATTTTGAGATCAAGGAGCAGTTGCACCAGATCTCCTCTTGCAAGCACATGTTCCATTTGGAATGTATCCATCACTGGCTCATGTCCAACACCACCTGCCCCCTCTGCCGAGCATCCATCTGTCAGCTGAACGAAGTCCTTGGAGGGAGAACAGCCTCCAAAGCCTTGCACTGGTCCGGAGTGAGTGACTCAGGGAAATCAACTGTAAAGTGAATGTAGAGTTTCCCCTTCATGAAAGGCCGCTGGTTCAATTTGTACCAAGTATTTTATAGTGTTGGGTTCATTTTGTAATGAACCTTATGCCAAAACATTAATTTGGGATTATTGATGTAAATTGATGATTGTGATAAATAAAACCTACCATTGATAAGGATGTAATATGAAGGTGTATTTGGAGCATCGACTGTCTCATGTTTTTTGTATCTCTTTTTGGGTAAACAACTCAATGTTTTTAGGCATTGAGGTTGCAATTTTTAGGCACTGGGGTCCTGAATTCTA
This sequence comes from Cinnamomum chago, assembly GCA_038049695.1. NCBI lineage: Eukaryota > Viridiplantae > Streptophyta > Magnoliopsida > Laurales > Lauraceae > Cinnamomum > Cinnamomum chago. The sequence goes on from CP142451.1 coordinate 129,762,166, forward strand.
CAGAGTCTTGGGGTCTATCAGTGTTATGTAAATGGTGTCTGATGATTCAATTGTAGGGATTCTTTTCTGGTTCTATTTTATTTTTCAGGCCACTGACACGCTAGCTATTTTTTTGGTCATTGGGGCTGCTGTGTGGAATCTGTGGATTTTCTGATGCTTGGTCATTGGGGTTTCTGATGCTTGATTTTTTGTCATTAGACTGTCAGCAGGTTCTGGAATTACTCCAACAGTGATATGGAAACTGAAGCCCCACGCTAATTCATCAGAAACCCATGCTAATTCCAATAGCATAAGTTTATTCCAATAGCATGAAACCCATGCTAGTTCATAAGAAAGCCCCTCTGAAGCCCCATAAACAAGCCAAATCACTTCATAGCCAAATCACCTATTTTCTTTTAATGACACCCTTTTGAAGCCGACCTAAAAGAAGATTCAAATGTTCTCAATAATGAAAGAAACAACCAATAATATAAGGCAAATGAAACAAAAGCTAGCTCCATGTATCATATTTGTTAGTTATAGACAAATCCAAACAAGTCGTCCACCATGAAGATAAAAAGCTACAGATTCATTTTCTTCAACACAATATCCAAACCCAAAAGAAAGTTTACAGCTAAGGATCCAATTACCATAACTTTATACCTTATAGTCTTTCATGCATTCAACTTCCTAAAGTTGAAACAAGCAAAAAAAAAAAAAAAAAGCCTCGTGCCTCCCACATCAGAATAATGTTTACATCCTATAAGACAAATAGGCACGTCTATCATTCTGGTCATGCCACATGTACTCAACAAAGAGGAGAAGAATTGCAATCGTGAATGCAAGGCCCTTTTTGCTTCGACTTCCTTTCATGTTAGTCTCCATGCTTTCACTTAGACGTCGTATTTCTAGACACAACTCCCTGATTGAGTCTTTCATTTCTTCTAATTTCACTTCAACTTGGCCTCGATTTAAAGTTTGCATCGGTATACATTCTGGAGCAATTTCATCCATCCAAATCAAAAGGCCACAACCTCTTCCTCCCTGCAATGAAATTCATATTGAAATAATGAATGTTGGAGCAAAAAATATACAGTTTTATGAATGAAGTTAAAATGTTTTGAATATTGAAGAAAAAATATCAATAAATGATTTTGGAAAGATAGATGCTTACATGTAAATCTGGACATTTCCAAAATTTACGCCCAGGGTTGGATGTAGTACGAGACGTCTTTAATATCATAAACCCGTGTCCACATGGGCATTTTGGAGCCCATTCTAAGCTCCCGAAGTTTTTTTTTCCCTCAAATTTGGGGACTTCAAAGAATAGATGATGAACCTAAATTCTGCTAATTTGCAGTTAATTACAACCGCGTTTGACATTTTTTCAACCGTCGCACTTTTTCAACCCGGTTTAGAAAATCTGCACTACCCTTGTCGAGTACCCCTGTTTGGGACAGTTTTTAACCCACTTCCTGAAGTTTTTTTTTTCCTCAAATTTGGGGACTTCCAAGAACAGATGATGAACCTAAATTCTGCTCATTTGCAGTTAATTACAACCGCGTTTGACATTTTTTCAACCGTCGCACTTTTTCAACTCGGTTTATAAAATCTGCACTACCATTGCCGAGTACCCCTGTTTGGGACAATTTTTAACCCACTTCCCGAAGTTTTTTTTTTCTCAAATTTGGGGACTTCCAAGAACAGATGATGAACCTAAATTCTGCTCATTTGCAGTTAATTACAACCGCGTTTGACATTTTTTCAACCGTTGCACTTTTTCAACTCGGTTTATAAAATCTGCACTACCATTGCCGGGTACCCCTGTTTGGGATAGTTTTTAACCCACTTCCCGAAGTTTTTTTTTTTCTCAAATTTGGGGACTTCCAAGAACAGATGATGAATCTAACTTCTGCTCATTTGCAGTTAATTACAACCGCGTTTGACATTTTTTCAACCGTCGCACTTTTTCAACTCGGTTTAGAAAATCTGCACTACCCTTGCCGAGTACCCCTGTTTGGGACAATTTTTAACCCACTTCCCGAAGTTTTTTTTTTCTCAAATTTGGGGACTTCCAAGAACAGATGATGAACCTAAATTCTGCTCATTTGCAGTTAATTACAACCACGTTTGACATTTTTTCAACCGTCGCACTTTTTCAACTCGGTTTAGAAAATCTGCACTACCATTGCCGGGTACCCCTGTTTGGGACAGTTTTTAACCCACTTCCCGAAGTTTTTTTTTTCTCAAATTTGGGGACTTCCAAGAACAGATGATGAACCTAAATTCTGCTCATTTGCAGTTAATTACAACCGCGTTTGACATTTTTTCAACTGTCGCACTTTTTCAACCCGGTTTATAAAATCTGCACTACCATTGCCGAGCACCCCTGTTTGGGACAGTTTTTAACCCAACAAAACACCCACATCCACTGTTGGAATTATAGCTGGCGCACTTGCTTTCCAAAAATGAATTTCATATGCACAGACAAGTGAAACAAGTAAAAAAAAAAAAAATTTGCACTAGAGACTACCTAGACTTTTTTAGACCATCGAGTCTGTACCCATTTCAAACTTCGTTGGACAACTAATGTGAGCTTAGCTCAAGTAACTGGGAAGAAAGTGACATCAATAGTAACCCAATAACATTGAAAATTACGTTTGGTGTGAAGAAAGTTCTTTCCTATTTCTGGAGTTTTTGAAATCTAAACCAACAAAAGAGCACTCTCAGCCTTAAGCTATTTTTATCCCAATTTAATCCAGAAAAGCACCAAAACCCACTGTTGTTTAGATTCTGTAGATTTGAGGAAACCAAGTAAGTTCTGATGAAGAAGAGGACCATGGTGTGGTCCTCAAATGGTGCATATTTTTTCTGAAGGAGCACACATGTAGGCCAATGGAGTCATGTGCTTAGATTCTACATGACCATGCTACTGTATACTCAAGACTGTTAAAGTGCTCCTCCTTTTTGGCATCACCATAGATACAGGTGGGAGAGTATGCACCTGTGCTCATTGACTCATAGATATCAATGTATATCTGACGGGTTATTTTGCTAAGCAATCTTTATAACCATGAGCAATCATCAATAATCACAGCAGCAGAAAAATAAAGAAATCCTAAATAATCATGACCAATCATCAATGACAACAATACTAAAAGAAGGAAATCCTAAATAACATTTAAAAGAAGAAACAAGTTAGGTTCACAACAGTCAAGTCCTGCATTTGAAGTTACATAGAAACTAGTCCCGACTACCAAAACCAAGGAATGGGAATTCGAACATAATAGCAACAGGAGGGGTGCCGTGGATAGCACACCGGATCAGAAAAAAAAAATTGTCTGTTTTTTTTTTTTCTTGAATAGAAACCTAAACCTGTCCAAACACAGACAACCCTCAATCCAAGGCACTGCGAAACCCCATATCAAATGTAACTGGCAGAGAAAAAAACAGAGGAAAAAAAAAACAGAGAAAGAAGGAGGAAAATGCATACATCGAAGAGAAGGGCGTGCCTGGCGATGGAAATGGGAGAATCGATCGCAGGAGACAAATCGTGCCTTCCGGACAGCGGATCGCAGCAGAGGGTGCGTCGCTTCAAACCTCGCAGGAGAAAAATGGGTTTCAGGTCAGGGCGAAATGGAAAGGGAGAGGAGATCGAGAAATGGGGGAAGGGTTCGTTCGCTGGAGAGAAGCCTGAGAAGAGGAGCTCCTCGGCGGAGACGATCGCTCTGCTCAGAGGATGAAGATAGTGTCTGGCCGAAAAGAGAGAGCAGAGAGAGCGAAAGTGAAATGGGCGAATGGAGAGATAGCAGATTCAGGGTAAAATCGTTCGCCGTTCTCGCCTGAGGAGAGGATCGTATCGCTAGTCGATCGCGCGTTCGCTGCCAGAACGGAGAGGGAACAGATGGAGAGGAAATGGGGAATGGAGAGAGAGAGAGGAGCCCTGCTCTTTGGTTTCGTTTTGATCAAATGAAGTCAGATGTAGAGCGGGGAAACCAAATTTCCTTGGGCGGGGTCCACTTGATTAGATGAAAATTGGCTGAAAAATTTCAAACTCACTTCACTTCCCCCACGTGCTGAGCATGAGCTGAGGAGAGGGATCCTATATATATATATATATATATATATATATATATAGGGGTTAGCTCTCCTAAGCTCAAGCTTAGGATAAGGTAAGCTCAAGTGCGTGGTGGGGCCCACCTGGGGACCCAAATGGAGATGGGGGTGGGGGGGATTTCAAGGACTCCCTTGGATCTTCCTCTCTACAAAAAATCAGCCCCAAATGCGATTTATATCATCTTCATATGGGCCCAAAAGTTTAATGGTCAACGGTCCATTTAGATTGATACATAGTCAATCCAACGGTCCAATAAATTCGGATCTGACCGAAAGTTGGTGGACATGTGTAATTTAGGGAAGTCATGTGTTTGGTCCATTTGGATGGACCAAAGGTGGGCCCCACAAGCATGAGCTTACGAAATTTTTTTCCTAAGCTTGAGCTTAGGAGAGCTTTGCATATATATATATATATATATATATATATATATATATATATATATATATATATATATATATATATATATATATATATATATATATATATATATATATATATCAGAACAAAAAAAGACGGACTCCAGTCCAAGTAGGGCTAAGCAAGACCATTGTCCATTGGGTGGGTGGAGACTGGAGACGAGCATGGGAATAGGAGGCTCATCAGCCGTATAAGGAGAAGGCTTCGAAAGCAGAAGCAGAAGAAGAAGCAGCAGCAGCAGCAGCAGCAAAAAGCTGTTGTCATAGAAAGAAAGAAAGGAAGAGAGTTGGAAGTTGATTAAAAGGCCAGCATGTCTTCTACCGTCATTCGAGACTTGGACGATTTCGTGAATGTCCATGGCCTCCTCCTCGCATCTTCCGGCATTCCTCCCTCTCTCTACAACCAGCTATTCCTCAAGCTTTCTTCCGAGACATTCGACGGCGGCGATTTCTTCCAGATCGAGCCCTGCGAGGATGGTCGGCAGAGGCGCCTCGTCCTCTCATCGGATTCCATGGAGAAGGAGTCCCACCTCTTCCTAGTCGACCATGCCTGGACGTTTCGTCTCTCCGACGCCCGAAAGCAGGTTGGTGGTTTCAACTCTTCAACAAAGGAGAGAGGGTTCTTGTTTTTTTGTTTTTGGCTTTGCCCACTCACCACCCAGGACCAGGAGATTGCATAAGCATTGACTGAATCCCCCTTCAAAAGAAATAGCCAACTAGCTCTTTACCATGAAATTCCCATGATCTCCCCCCCCCTCCTACCCATAGGGACGGACGGAGAATCATGTTTTCATTTCTTTTTAACAAAAGCTTCTTCTTGTCCACAATTCTTTCCCCCCTCCTAACTAAAACTTGCTGTAATCTTGAGCATATGCAGCTGCAACAAGTTCCAGGCCTAGCTCAGAGGATGGCTGCACTCATGTGTGTAGACCTTGATTTGAGCTCAGATTCCAAAGTGGTGGTGGATGAATCAAGTGGGAAGCATGAGAATGCTGGTAAAGTAAATGCTATGCAAGTGGTGGAGAGGGAAATGCTTAAAGCCCAGGAGGAAGGATATGGCGCTTCAACATGGCTAGAGCTTGACGAGCTTGATATAGATGATGATATGCTCATCTCTCTGGATTTATCTAGTAAATTTCCGGTCTGTCGCTCACTTTTACCTAGGATAGACTAGTATATTTCATGAATACATCTCCTGATGTAGAAGTTTTATCACTATTGAATCTCATACATATATATATTATTAATTTGTTCAGAAATTTGTAGTAGATATATAAGCAGGTATTCAGACACACACACACACACACACACAAACTCATTCCCATCCCATCCCACAATCATGACACAACCACCATCACAAAGAAAAATTCCCTACTTCCACCCTTATACAGATGCTCTTTTGAGCTTCTTCTCCTTCCCCTAGAACCTTGACATGGATGCTGCTGACTGCAAAGAGGCAATCTATAGTTTAACTCAGGGTTCACCTTTCTCAAAGGAGCTGATAGAATGACAGAGCCAGATCATTGGTTTGAATAGAAGGTTAAGAAGCTAGTAGAGCAGTGATCATAAAGGGGCAGAAGAATAAGGGATCAAATCTTCTAGTCAAGAGGCTTTTGAGACATTATATCCAAAGTGGGACAAATTTGGTCAATGGTATGGATCAATGAATAATGGGCTTCACATGTACTAAAAAAGTGGGCGGCACAACCGAGTTGACATTTTCAGGGGTCCAGGATCTTATAATTCCATGCCATTTCTGAAGATCTGAAGGATATACAACAATTTGTTAGTGTTTGGCAACTTTAATTCCTATTTGTGCCATTTTCGTAAATTGATTTTCAGCATGCTTACCACATCACCTTGATTGTTAGATGCAATTTTGTTTTTTTTGTTTTTTTTGTTTTTAATTTAATTTCCCTATTTCAATTGGATAACTTATTCTGTATTTGCTTTCACCATGTTTCTGAATTAGTGGTTATTGCAACAGAATCTGGTTGCCCTAAATCTGTGGGGAAACAAGCTCCAGAATGCAGAGGTGGTTGTCCGGGAGATCACAAGAAATATCAATCTTAGAGCTGTTTGGTTGAATGAAAACCCAGTTATTCAAAACTCGTAAGCATGCAGCTCTTAATTTTCCTTCTCTCTCTCGCCTCTCACCCCCATTATTTGCCTTGTCCCTTTTATTTTAGGGATAATGCAAATCTTGTCTGCTAAAGTTGATTGCATTTATTGACTTTTTGTTATTGGAACAAGCAGAAGAGACTATCAGTTTATAGTGTAATGGATGTCCACACCACAATGTCCATAAGTAATGTGGCTATATTCTTTTTTATTTTGTTAACATTCTTTTTTATTTTTTTTATGACCACAACCATAAAGTGGAATAATATGTGGAAGATCCTAGCATTTTGATCTCTGGCCTTTGTGGATTATTAGTGAATGCTAAGTTGCATGAATGCATGTGTGTTTCATACTGAGAGAGAGAGAGAGAGAGAGAGAGAGAGAGAGAGAGAGAGAGAGAGAGAGAGAGAGAGAGAAACTCAGCAAATCTTGTCATAATACATATATCATGTACATTTACATGAATGTTCATTTTAAAAAATAGCTTGCAAAAAATAACACCAGGAAAAATAATAGACAATCTTACTCCGAGTAATCAGGTATTTCTGTATCTTCGATTTCAACAGAAGAAAAGTGTAATAATGTTTAAATCAGTAGCAGATGAATCCATGAAGAGTTTGACATTTTGTTTTGCCCGATACATGTCCGATGTTGGTACATTAGTCATCTAAAATAATCTGCGCAACATAGCCTAAATGTTTTCTTAACCATCTATCTTGCTAAGTTGCATGAATGTATGTGTGTTTCATACTGAAAGAGAGAGTAAAACTCAGCAAATATTGGCATAATACATATATCATGTACATTTACATGAATGTTCATTTTAAAAATAGCTTGCAAAAAATAACACCAGGAAAAATAATAGACAATCTTACTCCGAGTAATCAGGTATTTCAATTTCTTCGATTTCAACGAAAGAAAAGTGTAATAATGTTTAAATCAGTTGCAGATGAATCCATGAAGAGTTTGGCATTCTGTTTTGCCCAATACATGTCCAATGTGGGTACATTAGTCATCTAAAATAATCTGCGCAACATAGCCTAAATGTTTTCTTAACCATCTATCTTGTGGGTGATCGAAGGTACCCCTCTATTCAGGAGTACCTTTTGGGCATTCCCCACCCATGGTGGGCACGTTACTGCATTAAATGAAAATAATGAATGCTTCCTTCTTGAAAGAAAGGACACTGAATTGGTATATAACTGTACCAGCTGCCTATAACTTGTAAATTATAATATTCTTCTAAACAATAACATGCAAATGATAATATTGACAAAAGAAAAAAAAAAAACTTCATTGGATTTTATTAAGGTCAAACAAAAAGTCTCTTCTTGTAAGTCGGAAGGCTAAAGAACAAGATGGCAACTCGTACATATTCAGCTTCCAGAGGCTGTGCTGTGATTTCTGTTTACTTTCTTATATTGGCTAGCTCATTTTATTTATTAGAGTGAGTAAAGATATATTTTATCTGATAAAATATTGTTCTATATGTTTTTAATTTTTTCAGTGACAAGGGCATTGCAGATGCTATTATTCTAGCTGTTCCTGGACTTGAAATTTATAACTCATGTTTCACCAGTAATTTTGGTGAGTGGGCATTGGGTTTCTGTGGAGGCTTATATGGAGAGGACAATCCATGCAGTACCCAACACAATTCTTATCCCTTGAAGGACATTACCGATCTCAATCTGTCTAATAGATGTATTCACAATCTATCCAATAAGGTGAGATGTTTGACTTATTTTACAACGACTACAGCATGATGACTCCAATTTAAATGATTTATACGAGCATGCCACTTCTCACAAACTTGATGAGCTGGGAAGTGTGCCCACTTTGAGGACATGTGGGACATATGGTTTGATTATTCTGCATTGTTGATCTAACATGCTCCACTGCTAATGGAAGGTTCTTAAAGATTTCCTAGATCGAGAGATTTTAACTGTTTGATCATTATTCTTCTGGATCATTATGGTGTTGTCTTACAACTATCTATTTGTAGGGTACCTGATGAATTGGTAGGGTCTTCCAATCTTGGAAATTGGATTATCTGTAACCCATTATGAGTTCATCATATCAACATTGTGGATCATAGAACCATGGGTTCATAAATATGGATTTCTATGGACAAATATGGGATGTGTGGCTGTTATACAGTTAGAGTGGCACAGTTCCCATTATTTCAACTTCATGTTTCTACTCATTTGACTGTTGCAATATATCATCTTGTTTATTGATAGTTTAAAACTTTAATATGAATTTCATTTACCCTTTAGCATCTATAGTAAAAATAGCAAGTTCGGTGCCAACTCTGTTTCCTTTTTCTCCTATCAGGCTTTTTACCCAATAAATATGCCATCACTTTCATATTTGAATCTTCGGGGAAATCCATTGGATAGGGATTCTCTTGATGATTTGTTGAAGGTGCTACGAGGATTTACTTGTTTACAAGCTTTAGAGGTAACCGTTACAACACCAACCTTTTATGTGGTAATGTGATGGATTCACAATAGTTACATGGTATCACTAGCATGTACACCATCTTGCAGGTGGATATTCCTGGTCCTCTTGGAGAAAGTGCTGTAAAGATTCTTGAATCCCTTCCTAATCTTTCTCTTCTAAATGGTGTTCGCGCATCCCAAATTTTAGAAAGTAACAAACATGTTATTGACTCAATGCTTCAACCACGTCTTCCTGAATTGATTGCTGGTGAACCTCTGGCTGAGCTCGTTATTAGTGCGATGTGGTTGTATTTGATGACATACAGACTTGCTGATGAGGAAAAGATTGATGAAACTTCTGTATGGTATGCAGCTGTCTCATTGCTTTGTTTTACTTATGATAGTATGTGTTATTGTTTCCCCAACATTCTCTCTGTAATCCTATGCTATTCATGCCCATGCCTCAAAATCCGGCCTTGAGCTGATGTGCTTTATTGTTGTGGCTTGTGGTTCTTGTGCAACAAATTTACCTTACTTGCTGGATAAAAAGAATTATGTGCTTTTGTTATCTTTATAGTACATGCCTCTTGGTATAATATTAATTGTTTTTAGATTTTTTTTGGTGTGCAATCCTTCCAAATGTCTGCTAGATTCAATCGGATTCAGATTCTAGCAAAAGTGACTTGCTTATCAACTAGGTATGGATTGCGGGGTTCCAGTATTATTCCATATTCTGATGGATATTTCCCTTGGGATCCAATGTAGGTATGTAATGGATGAACTTGGTTCAGCTTTGCGGCACAGTGACGAACCGAACTTCAGAATAGCTCCTTTTCTGTTCTTGCCAGAAAGAAAGTTGGCATCAGCTGTGAGGTGCTCATTTTAACATTCTTATGCTCCTTTGGCTGGGCCTCCTGACATTGTTTAGTTGATTTCTTATATACTTGTGGAGTCATAGATTAAATAGGTCATCATGATGTTCCTTTCAGGGTGTGTTGGATGTACACAAATTGTAATCAGTAAGAATGTACAACATATCTGCAGAAAGAACTGTTATCCTTTCTGCTCCGTTCGCAGCTGTATGAAAACCCAAAATTTTGTTAAAGTGGTATTGTTTTTCCAATTTGTTTATTACAGATCTATATGGGTAAATGACAACATGTTTTTATTTTTTTGAAATTTATTTTTAGCAAGGATTCAACTAAATGCTGAGGACAAGACCAAAACTCTAAAACTAGGCTAACCGCTTAGGTGATATATAAACGGCTACAACAAAAAATATATAGAATAACTACTATTCGGATATGATGGGGATGAGTATAAATGCTGTTGTAACACAATTTGCTTTTGAACTTCTGTTTGGTTCTCCGCTTGTCTCCACCAGGCTTCCTGAATCCATTGGTGAATGCTGGAATTGTACCTGTTGTCCTGAGTTTTGTTAATGACATTGATATTTACTCTAATTCTAAGGTCTTAGTTCACCTGAAATTGCAAACATAATTTCAAACCAGTCGCCAACACAATGATCTCTGCTGTGTTAATGCCATTGAGCTGTGGATGTACACAAACCCTAGATTCCTTTCTAGGCTTCTAACTATCCTCCTGTGTGTGCTACCCCCTGTTCATCAGGCCCTGCAATATCAGAAATGAAACTGGGCCTAGTTTCCTTCTGCTGGTCTCAAGTTTTCTTCCTATCTGGTCTTGCAGCACTATGTATAGTTCTTCCCACCTTTTGATTGACTAGCAAGTTCAAGCATTGTAACGACCCCGGCCCACCGTCCACATGATATTGTCCGCTTTGGCTCATATGATTTCAACCCAATCTTGCCTCACGGTTTTAAAAGGCCTCATGTGGAGTTAAGGCTAGGTCACACATTATAAGCCCAAGGTCAGGACTTGGATATTTTCGATGTGGGACATGGACAAAGCCTCATGGTGCTAACCGAAGCACTCCACTTTTACCCTTGCGGATTCCCCTTTCTTGGTTCACAGGAGCACTTGACCTGGTCGGCTGGTCTTGCCTCAAGGGATTACCTAGGCGGATTAGGGTCTCACACTCTCCCCCACCAGAAATATAGCCGTCCTCGGCTTTGATACCATCCGTAACGACCCGGTCCCACTGTCCACATGATATTGTTCGCTTTTGGCTCATGGGATTTCAACCAAATCTTGCCTCACAATTTTAAAAAGCCTCATTTGGAGTTAAGGCTAGGTCACACATTATAAGCCTAGGGTCAGGACGTGGATATTTCCGATGTGGGACTTGGATAAAGCCTCACGGCACTAACCGAAGCACTCCACCCTTACCCCTGCGGATTCCCCCTTCTTGGCTCACAGGAGTACTTGACCTGGTCTTGCCTCAAGGGATTATCCAGGCAAATTAGGGTCCTGCAGGCATGGTGTTTCTTGCCTAATTAACAGACAATTCCTATCATTCCATATGTGCCAAAGTGCAATACTACCCTTGTCTATGATCTCATCCTGACTTACCGGATATGCAAGGCTACTAGACCTACAATCAACTGCTCTTGGGATAACTCACTCACTCTGTTCAGCCCTAAATTCAACCATGAGCATTTAGAGATGTTCAAGAGATTAGCATCACATTTAACACAGGCAACTAAAAGGTATGCTGGGAATTTATGAGCAAACAACCATTCTCTAATTGGGGGCCTATCTTTTGAAAGAAGCTATAAGGGCCCGTTTCTTTGCTAGAATTCAAGGAATTCCTGTCTGGGGAATTTCTGAATTCCTAGACAAAGTGGAATTCCTGGATGCTCCCTTGGACTTGAGCATCCAGAAATTCCACTAAAATGTAAAGGAGCTGGAATTTCTGAATTCTCAAAGGTCATTTGAGACCTTTCAAGTGACTGAAATTTTGAAATGCTTGGTAAGAAACAAGGCATTTGCAAATGCCAAAGGACAAGATGTCACATCATGTTCCCAAAACCCCAACATCCTAAATTCCTGTCAGGAATTTTAGTAAAGAAATAGGCCCTAAAGATAGATAGCTTTGGATGGAGTGGGGTGCGTCAAGTTTGGTCCCACTATTGGTGATGTCCTAGAGGTTCTACTACTGATTCGCGGCAAATGGCGACAGATATCGATAGGGTCAAATAAGCAGCTATGCTATAACCACTGGATTTGGTTTCCACTTTTCCACAGAACTTATGTGTGTTTTTTGATAATGATCTAGCCCACACCTTGCGCACAGTGCATGCCTCCTAGTGGGGCTCGCCCTATCACCATTCCGAATGGATCATCCAAACCCTCCCCTCCTATATATCACCAGATCCTATGGGTTTGCACCGAATGTTTGGGACTAGACGGTTGGATAGGGTCAATTTTTTTTCCTTTTGATATAAAACCGTTACTTGTGGGCCTTGGATCAAGGGGTCAGGATGATCTGGCGGGCCTGAAATTTTATATAGAGGTTGGCCCCACCAAGGTGTCCAGATTTCAAATAATTATATAGGCCTCACCATCTATATGCATTTGGGATGCAAATGTGTAGAGCTTTGCTAGTGTATCTGTTCATGTTGATGGTATGGCATTGTATCCTTTCAATATTATCCTATCCAATATTCCAATATCTCTATTCCCATGTTTGTAAATTTAAGATGACTGGGTGTGTATCCTTGTAAATCATAATGCTTCTTTTGATATATGCATATTCCAAAATTGTGGATGTAATTATTCGAAAAAAAGTGGATGTTATGTACTGGCATCTTTATCTTTATTTTCTAAACAACTGACTGTTCATCTGTCCATCATGATCATCCATGTTAACTTTTAGGTGTTTTGTGTATTATTACATGAATGTTGGCACAAACATTGTCGTCATGTAAATGTTGATGACTTCTACAGAACTAAATGGACCTAGGTACTCCATTCTTTCTAGGAATCTGGCATCAGCTGATCCTGTTGACAGCTTTATTGTTAACATCGTTGTCCATTTTTTGTGCCTTTGAGTAATGTAATGCCATAAGTTTTCTCTGTGAATGGTGCAAACTAATTTTTCGGAGACTAGGTGACACTCGTGGTGTCTCTACCTCATTGGAATTTCGATGCTTATTCAAAGTATGCATTTAACTTTAAGCAAAATGGTTTCAGCTTTTCTGTGTTGTGGCCAACTCGGAATGTTCAGAAGGGGGATGAATGTACTCGTGATTTTTTGTTTGGCATTGGAGAAGATAAGCAGCGGTCGGCCAGGCTAACAGCTTGGTTCCACACACCACAGAATTACTTTATCCAGGCAAGTTTATGCAATTTATTAATATATATACTAGGATGACATTCATTGTTCTCTTAGGTGTGTTTGTGGTAGTCTTCTGTGAACGAAACACTTTTAGCTTTCTGGATAGCTGTCTCTTAAAATCAAGATGAGCCCTGTCCATTCTTGATTTTTGAATGGCATTTTTGCCCAAGATTTTATTATGAATTCATATGTGATTTTTCCCTTATATTTCCAAATGCCAAAACCAAGGTACGTTTTATTTGGGTTAGTTCTGTGAGTTCTACTTCTCCATTCATCGCTCTTTTGGGGTATATCCTCTCTGTAAAATACCAAAACAAACATTAGAAAAGAAAATATCTTAATTTTAGCATCATTGAAATGAGTCCTTAAAACAATTCATTTGTTTGTATCTTTCAGACATATGAGAGATACTGCCAGCAACTCCACCCTATAGTTTTTCGATCTCCTCCCAGTACAGAGCCCTCTAGGATTCAAAGTATACTTCCATGTGGTGGGCATCCCCTTCATGTGCATACTGATATACCTCATGTAGAGGAGTTCTTAACGCGTTCAGAGTTCACTCTCAGTAAGTATATGCACTTATGTGCTAATGAAGCCTTGCTTAAAGTACTTTTTTTTTTTCTTATTGTCTCTTTTTATTATTTAGTTTTGAGATTCAGACAACAACTTACTTTTTACCATGTCAGAAGTTGACTGTCTGGAAGGTGCTCTTAGTTGCAACCAGGAGGTTGTGAGGTTGAATCATGTTACCTATTTGAGAAAAAAAAAGGCTAGATGTCCTGAAAATTTTTGTGAGACAGTAGTGTTGGCTCGAGCTATCTCATTAAACTGAAGTCCAGTTTACAAAGACGCTAAAATTAAGGATTCCAAGGCTAGGTGGGCAAATAAGGAATACCAATAAAAAAAAAACCAGAGTTAAAGATGATAACGTGATAATCTGTAAAAAGTATGACCAGCTGTTATAAGATACAAGGTCAAACATTCATAACCAGTGAGGTTTGGTACGATGTTGTGCTAATGGAAATGGGACATTCTCCTCTGACGACCATGGCTGGGCAATAGAGCTCTTGTCCATCATACTAGGTCAAATACTGATTGACTAGAGATGGTGTCCACATTACCTTGCAACTGATGAGTGCACTCCCAAAATCTCATTCAATAGCAAGTGGTGTGAATGAGGTGTGGACAAGAGTGAGTTAAAGACAAACTCATTGGAATTGAAGGTGTCTCAAATGGAGGGAATGATTTGTGCATGTGGGGGTGCACTTCGTGATATTGGACACCTAAATGCTCTCTTTAAATTGGTGCAAGTTCCCATATTTTATTTCTCCTTGACTTTCAACATGTTTTTTAATTGTTTTAAGAGACCTTGTTCTAGTGAATGATGTTAATCTTTTTTTTTTTAGATGGTAAAAAGATGTTATGTTTAGGAGATTGAGTTATTTTTAGATGTCAATCAGAATAGGAAATTGGATTAGTTGAGACAACTCTATTTAATTTGTAGGGCTGTTGCCCTTGATGTTGACTGTTAAGGCCTCTTCACAGTCTTGCATGAGAATGGATTTGAAGCCCTTGGAGATGAGGTCTTATTCCATCCGATCTTCAGATCACTGTTCAAATTCGGTTCTTATCATTTTTCTTGTTGTTCCTAGGTCCTCGTGGGAAGATCAGTATTGCCACAATTAGTTTACTTAAATTCATGGGATAATGACCGTATAACTGCTATTATATCCGATAATTGCCCTAAAATGGTCGAAAATAATATAATTCCCGCAAAGTTGTTCGTATAAGAAAGGACGCTCTGAAAGTTATGATTTTATCCTTAATTTTGTGCGATATCCTAGGGCTGATGCGATATCTTATGAATGTAGGATATTTCACAAATCTTGAAGATTCTCACCCTCTTCCTTTCTACTGAATAGTCTGTTGCTTTCCGATAAACACTGAAAAACAAGTGCAGTTAAAACACTTTTCATTGATGTTCATCTTCTTCAATTCTCTTATGGTTTTCCCTCCCTTTTCATTTGACCATCTTACTTCTGATATGGCAGGAAGACATCCTTCCAGTTCATTCTACTTATTCATTCTTTCTCAACTTCTCTGACAGAGAAGCTAGTGGTTCTCTTATGGTTTTCCCGACAGAGTTGCTAGCCAGTAAACCCAAAACCAATTGGTGATAGGAAACTACACAAACAACTACTTAACAACTAATTAATGTTTCCTGCGCTTTCCATGCATTAAAAAATGATATAGGGACCATGTACTTGTTGTGATGACTGAAATGGATGAAATTTGGATGATAGAAAATGGTTTAGTAAGAGCTCGAACTCAGGAACCGACTACAAGTAGAAATGATGAAGATAATATAGAGTTCTGAATTTGTGGTGACTGTGTTTTGGGTTTGAGCAGGATAGGGGAATTGTGCAGCCATTGGATATTGTATTGTTGGATATCCTACAAGCTTAGTATATCGCACTATGAGCTATCCTACAACCATAGGATGACGCAAGATGAAGGGTAAAATTGCCTCTTTTAGAGCATCTTTTCTTGTATGAACAGCTGTATGGGAATTATATGTTTTTCAATAGTTTTGGGGCAATTGTCGGGTATAAGGGCAGCTATACGGTCATTATCCCTAAATTCATTTTAGTTCTTATGATCGGTAACCATATAGCTGTATGTTAAGATCCATTGGAAATAGGATTTAATTGATTGTTGTGTTTGATTCTCAAATGTTGTAAATTTTGTGCTTTCCTTAGTTATAAATTAGGGAGTAGGGAGGTGGGAGACTTACTCCTTTCTTGTGCTTCCTTTGCACATCAAGATGGCTAATCAATACCACTTTAATTTCCCATATTTCATGGGAGAAAAGAACCCAAGATTGACACTTTTATTTGGAGTTTTGTTCAGCATTGCTGATCCTACACTACTGTTGAATTATTTGGAGTCTTTGATTCATTATATCCAGTTCTCATTGTTGTATTGATATCTAGGTCTCAACACATTTACTCTGACAGACTTCTTCAATTATGTTCTGTTTTCAGCACCTAATCCAAAAGATGCAGATATTATTTGGACAAGTGTGCAAGTGGACGAGGAAGTGAAGAGAGCTATTGGACTAAAGGACCACCAATATATAAATCAATTTCCTTTTGAAGCCTGCCTTGTCATGAAGCATCATTTGGCAGAGACTGTTCATAAGGTTAGCAACTCATACTTTGAGCCTGTTATCATGTGATCAGCAGCATGATGCTGATTCATTATGGTCCTAGGACAGTTTTTAACTCACTTCCATCTTAAGAATTCTCGTGGTAACTTTTCTAGAAGCTGTGTTTTTATTGGAAATGATGGATGCCTGTTCTTGAAGCAGAAGTGCAATTAACATATATTTCTTAAAATTTGTGATTGCATTTACACAAACTTATGATATGGTTGGGGCCACAATGGGAGGAAGTGAAGGAAGTGAAATGAAGGGAGAATAGCAAGTGGACGAGGAAGTGACGACAAGTGTGCAAGTGGACGAGGAAGTGAAGGGAGAATAGCAGATAGTTGCAAGGGAAATGAGCTTTCCAATGGCCATGGTTAACCTGGTATGCCTGGATACGGCAATACGGCATGGAACTGCAAGGTTGTGTCATGGTTATGGCAGGGATTCCTTTTTAACACAAAAGATAATGCATTGGATACAATACTAATAGTTGCTTATTTTGAAGTATCCGGGTATCATAGCTTGACAATAGGGAGCAATTTGGGCTGGGCCTGGATCCCCACGACCTGGTCCGGCAAAAAAGTTTGTGTAAATGTATATACTTGGATTGTGCTTGTTTGGCTCAGTCCCGGAAACCTGCATGGAATTTAGTTTGGGTATGATTTGGGCTTCAAAGACTTGTATCCAATCTAGGTACCCAACTAATATATTTAATGAATAGCACAGGATGCACTTTTTCTAAATATTATACACTGTATATACATTTTCTAAATTTTACCCTTTAGAAGTACACTTTCAAATTTACCAGTGGGTTGTTGATCACAGTTGTTATTTTTGTTTTAAACTCCATATCGGTTTAACTTCTTTCTTTTGGAAAAGAAATTCGGTTTAACTTCTTGATTGAAATATATCAGCCAGTTCGGCATTCAGTGTTTCATTTCATACTTCTACTTTAGTTAAAGTTTAGAAATTAAAAATATATATATATAGTTAGAAAAAAAATTAAAAAATTAAAAAATTAACAATTATCAATGTCATATAGCACATTCACATAATCACTACACTTGGTAGAAATCAAAATAAGAGCTTTTTTGTTTTTAAAAAAATGACAAAGAAGCTATACTATTACCCCTGTTCGGCTTGAAAGGGCCAAATAAGTTCGAATTCTGGACGGAAGTTTTTATACATGAGTACATGACTGTTTGGTCCGATCACCTGATTGGACCAAATTGTTTCAGCTTGTCCAGCCAAACCAAACTGAAACTGATTACTAGTTACTACATTATCAGTGTTCAATGCCAAAGAATCACATCGATCATCTCTTCAGGTGGTTCAGCATATGTGTAGAATGTGGACTGCTGCTCAACTTTATAAGTCATTCATTTTATTTATACACTTGCACGCCTCGCGAGGGGTCCACTTTTTTGGGGGCCAGGCACATACTGATACCGCCTGGTGGAGTAATTTTTGTGCTGTTTTACCCAGGCAGGCAATGGCCTCTTGAATGTAAGCTTGTTAAATTCTTTCCTCGCATTTGAATATGTTACCACTGAAAAAGGGTTGAACCTGGACCAGCAATTACAATATGAAAAAAAAAAAAAAAACACTTGGTTTTTCTTTCTTTTACCTTTGTGAACCCATTCTTTCTTTTACCTTTGTGAAGTTTCTTGTGTTTGTAACCACGGTTTTGGATGAATGAGGCAGTAGCTAACTCTTAAGTGATTTTGAACAACAGGCAAAAGGATCTGCTGAATGGCTTCAGCCTACCTATAATCTGGAAACACATCTATCTGAACTCATTGGAGATTATTCCGTGCGCAAAAGAGATGGTCTCAACAATCTATGGATTTTAAAACCCTGGAATATGGCACGGACTATTGATACAACTGTTACTGAAGATTTATCTGCTATTATTCGACTTATGGAGACTGGTCCAAAAATATGCCAGAAGTATATTGAGCATCCTGCTTTATTCCAAGGGAAGAAGTTTGATCTCCGGTATATTGTCTTGGTCCGTAGTATGAATCCTTTGGAGATATTCCTTTCTGATGTTTTCTGGGTATGCACTTCATCTTCTCTTTGTAAATTTTTAATTCTTGCAAAACCTCCTAGAAAACATTATTCTAGCTATTTCTCAAACCTGTAGGACCTCTTTGATATATGATTGTGCGGTATATGCTATTATGTCACGTGTGTTTCTTTTATTTCTTCTTATTTTCAGAAAATTAAGTTAGCTTATTGCAATTTGAGGCTGGAACCTTTGACAGCATAAAAAATTATCTTTCAACTAAGAGTTTCACTCTCTCCAAAACAGCAGATAAGCTAACTTATTAAAAGTAGGAAGGGATAAGGCCAAGCAAACATGTTTTCAACGGCATATCCATCAGACCGCATAACCATATTTCACATGGATCTTTGACTTCTTTTTCTTCATCTGGTAGACCCTACTCTGAGTGGGCCACACTTAAATACGACATGGTTGGACAATTCCCAACCACTACATTGGAAGATGTTCGATGAAGGGAAAAATCAGTGGTTAAGAAAAAAACCATATATTTTCGTTTGGCGATTTTTTTTCCTTTGCATCATCAGCTTTTGTGTTAGGATTGTGCTACTTGTTTGAGTTCTGGATTGTGGCCCTGCTGTGATAGCCCTCATAGGGTGGACTTTTGAACAGTTCAATCTTTTAATTGTGCATGCTTAGAATAGCTGATAATTTAAGTAAACAGAAGTGACAAACACCTTCTGTTTTCTCTTTAGATAATAGTAGTAATCAGCATCACTACCACAACTTTATCCCATCTATCTGGGGTGTGCTCTTTTCCACTTGAACATATTTAAAGCCATGTTCCTTTTTTTTCGGTTTTTTTGTTTTTGCAGGCTAGATTGGCAAATAATCCATACACTTTAGACAAGAGCAGCCTTCTTGAGTATGAAACTCATTTCACTGTCATGGTAAGTTCTATGCATCATTCTAGCATGAAAACCAGGAGGTCACCCATAGGCCTTTTCACATGCTGCATGTGCTGTTGTGGCGTACATGTCAAATCCAGGCATGCAGA
Source organism: Cinnamomum chago (assembly GCA_038049695.1). Classification (NCBI taxonomy): domain Eukaryota; kingdom Viridiplantae; phylum Streptophyta; class Magnoliopsida; order Laurales; family Lauraceae; genus Cinnamomum; species Cinnamomum chago. Next base: position 129,781,768 of record CP142451.1, read on the forward strand.
TCAACTAATGGGTCAATTAGTTGGTCGGGCCTCCTGTGATGAACCATTGCGCACAATCAGCCTTTGGCTGGTCCATGGGCTTGGCCCAATGGGATTGTGTTGGCCCATGGACTATTGGCCACGGGCTGATGCGCATCCTGCATTAGCTGGGTAATGCGCATCCTGCATTAAAGCTATGAAACTTGATTTTCTCCTTGAATGAATTGAAGAGATTTATGTTGGTTATGAGCTCGTCTTCAGCTTGTATTATAGAAGAAGGTAATAGGTTGTTGGTGGATGTAGCTCCTTCAAAGGGGCCTTGAAGGTTGCTTTCTTTTAAGGTGAAAATTACCACATCTCGTTAATCATTTCTTTTTTGTAAATTGATGTTTCTATTTCATCCGTTCTTCAGCTCCTTGACAATTGAACCCTTTTATCTCTCATTAGTCTCTAGTTGCGCTCTCTCTCTCTCTCTCTCTCTCTCTCTCTCTCTCTCTCTCTCTCTCTCTCTCTCTCTCTCTCTCTCTCTCTGCGTGTGTGTGTCCAGTAGATTATAGCTCCTACCCTTTTTTATATCTCTTCCTTATTTCTATTTGTGATTTTTTTTTATCAAGTTTCTCTGTGTGTGTGTGTGCGTCCAGTAGATTATAGCTTCTACCCTTTTTTTAACTCTTCCTTATTTCTATTTGTGATTTTTTTTAATCAAGTTTCTAATAAAATCATTTGCCTTGAAAGAAAGAAAGAAAAACCTGTGAGAGGCAATGGTTGAGAATCAATAAACACCTGTCACGAACAGTCTGTGCCTCCTGGTTTTGCATTCACACGGCATATAACCATTTTCTTTTCCTATTCAGAACTACGTTGGACGGTTGAATCACATGAACACATCAGAGTTTGTGATGGAGTTCGAAAGGGAACATCAAGGTTTCTTAGTCATCCCTGTTAAATATTATAATTGCAGATCTCTCTCTCTCTCTCTCTCTCTCTCTCTCTCTCTCACACACACACACACACACACATACTGCAGCTCTTTCTATACTTCACATCTTTAAGGTTATCTGCTGTTGCTTGAAATGGTTCCTTGTGCTTTCAGTTTTTCTTTTGATCTTTAACACCTACTTTATATCCTATTGTGCAGTAAAATGGCTAGATATCCATCAGCGAGTCCGAAATATGATTCGAGATGTGTTTGAATCGGCTGCATCAGTGCACCCAGAAATGCAGTCCCCGCTGTCAAGGGCCATGTATGGTGTGGATGTTATGCTTGACTGCTCCTTCCAGCCAAAGCTATTGGAGGTATGTCCAGTGAGGTTTCCTTTTTGCTAGCAATTGAAGTCTTAGATGTCCCCTCTGCATAAAGTCGATCAAACATGTACACTGAATGAGGATATCAAAAATCTTTCAGTAACCATACCGTGCTGTACTTGAGACCCCCATTCAGACCTTGAGCATAATGCATGCAGCTAAACCTAGCCTAATTACAATTATCAAATTGACTTCTGAGTGATGGATAAAAATTACAGGTTACATACTGTCCTGACTGCACGAGAGCATGCAAATATGATACAAGAGCAGTAGTTGGAAGTGGTGATGTTATCAAGGGAAAAGATTTCTTCAATATGGTTTTCGGTTGCCTCTTCCTTAATGAATTAGCTCATGTAACACCTCTCTGAGAGTGCAAAGCAAAGCAAACTAAACTTATGTATATTATGCATTTAAGGTTGAAAGTTTTGGCGAAGTCCACTTGGCAGTGCCTTCTGGAATTGATAACATTTGAGATGTTTATCAGTTGACTGTTAATTGTTATCAGTTAGCCTTTGCCTGAAATCGTTGAGTGTTTATTTTTTAATCACTGGCTAGGATTTCCTTTCCATGTTTTATAATTACATGGGTTTCTTCATAAAGGCAATTTTCACCTCTGGGGCTCCATCCGCATGCGGATCCCCGCAGGTAAAAAAGGCTCTGTTTTCATGCTCCCTCTTCCAAAGAAAATGTGCCTGTATCATGAACCAGGTTTACGTGTTTGACATATAGAGAGTGATATAAGTGATTTGAGTTTGAATGACAGGAGGTCGGGAGCTGAGGATGAATCTACAGGACTTTGGTACAAGATAACCACTTTTATTAGGCACTTTTTGTAAATTCACTACCACATGGTCCACACAGCTCGATTTTATAATAATTACAAAGACCAACCCTTTTCAATTGCTAAAATCAACTGGACCGGTACATGTAATCAAGTGGCCCAGGACAGGATGTGTGTCGATCCTCTTTTCTATTCTTTTTTGGCACGATGGAATATCACTATAGACTTTCTTTTTAGCCAGCTTAGGCTTACAAAAATGATAATTTTACCTAATCGCCAACATGTGATATCATAGAAAATAAATAAATAAAGGGCAAATTTATCATTTTTATTACTATAATTTTTTTTGAAGAGCTACTATATCCACATCCCTTTTTTCTTTCCCCATTCCCCATTTTTTTTAAAAGAAAATTACCATCATATCCCTATAGTAAATCCCCAAACTACCCCCTCCCTCCCTCATCCTGCCCATCTCCGCCTGCCGCGCGAACCCACCCACCACCACCCGCTCTCCCTTTCCATCTCCCTCCCTCTCCCCATGCCTCCTTGTCTTTCTCCCTTTACCTGCTCGCCTCCCTTTGCTGTCGCCCGTTGTCTCTCTCTCCCTATCTCTCCCTCTCTAGCTCCAGCGGTGGCGGCTGGGGTGAAGGTGGCGGTGGGGATAATTTAGGCATTTAGGGGGGTATGCAAAGAAAAAATTGAAATCCTCATGCTTGAATGGTGTGCGAGAAGAGTGTGGAAAAGGAAATTATGGGTGTGTATTTAGCAGTTTTTTTTTTCTAATCTCATTCACTAGTGAGTAGTGACCAGGTCATGACCAGTCCAACCAAACAAGTGAAGTGAAATATTTAAACCCTTCCAAGAAGTTCCCAAACTACCCATGTCCCTCTCATTTCCTCTCTCCCTCCTTTATCACCCCCCGCTCCTTCTCTACCTATGTCTCCCTCTCCCTACTCGCCGCCCACATTCGCATGTGCCCTCTCCCTCTCCTTGATCTGTGTCCCTCTCTTGTTTGGTCATTCAAGGATGGACAAACAAATAAATATGTTGTTCGGCCCTAGGTAGCCAATATCAAGGTGAAGGAGAGGGAGACATAGGGAGTGAGTGGAGGTAGGTGCCGAGTAGGAAGAGGGAGAGATATGGAGAGAGGAGGGAGAGGGAGAGGGCGCAAGCAAATGTGCCACCAAGTAGAGGGAAGGAGAGAGACATGGGTAATTGGAAGAGCCACACGGATGGATGTACAAGGAGCAATGTGCGAATAGTCTCTCCCTAAATAGTCATTTGCCTTTCTTTTCTTTTCTTTTTTTTTCTTTTCTTTTTCGATTATCTTATGTAAAATGACGAAGAACTCAAATAAAACCAACCTGGTATCATCTAGTAAAGTAATAAAGTCAATGAGGGGATTTAATTGCGAAAGTGATTCCTTCTCCTCGTGGATCAGACAAGAGTATTTGTCAATTGGATGAGATTATAATGTCTCGGTCCTAAGTGGAGTGCGACCCACTCGATCAGCGAAGTGGAGAGCAAGCAAGAGCCAAGTAAATGAATAAATTAAAAAAGAGAAAAAAAAAAAAATCGAAAACCCGCCGTGAGCGGTGAGCGTCATATTTAATATAAATATGCAGCTGCGTGCCTTGCTCGCGTTCTTCCCCACGTCGTCGCCGGGTGTGTTTATGTTTTTAGTGCGAGCGAATTCAGAGGAATATCATCAGATAATCGTGCCGTGCCCCACTCCCCACTCCCCAGTCCACCGTCTCCTTCTACTCTCTTTCTCTCTTCTTTCCCTCGACCGCCAAAGTGAGAGAGAGACACCCACTATGATGAAACATTTGAGGAGGAGCTGAAAAGATCTCTTTCTCAATAACCCTAGAAAAAAAAATTAAATTAAAGAAGAAGACGACGACGACATGTCTTATCACGACAGACAGACTCCCTCTGCTTCTTCTCCTCCTAACCAAGAGGAAGATCTGTAAGTTTTCCTTTTTTTTTCCCCTACACTTTAGCCTTCTCTCTCTCTCTCTCTCTCTAAAAAAAAAAACCAATTATAACACATGGTTTTTCTAATTCTTCTCTCTTTCTTTTGGTTCTGATGTATGTGTATATATATATATATATATATATATACTTACTTTTAATTTTGACTTACAAATGGAAGATCTCTGGAGTCCGAAAGGACGATTTGAAACCCCCTCCCTCCCCTTCCCCTTTTTATTTCCCGTACGTAACCTGAAATTATGTATTGAGGAATTCAAGAATCCTTGTTAAGCAGCATCGACGGTCGGAAGAATTACATGAACATCCCAAGCCAGAAAGGTAGGGAAAGGGCCAGTGCTTGTGATTTGGATGCAAGTGCATCCGTTACCGTTAGATCGAGTATCCACTTCCACATTGAAATGACTGATTTACAATTGATTGCTTGTCTTCCTTCATATCATTTATATATGTAATTGTCCGCCTTTTGCCATTGCCGGCGTTCCCTTTCTCGCATCTTTGGGTTTGTTTTGTACAAGGTGGATGGACATTTGGATATGCTTCCATCTTTAGGTTTTTGGGACTTCTAATTACTGATTCTCTTATCATTTGGTTGTCTTCTGTCTGTCGGCTGTCTGAAACTGGCGCATTTCTTCTTTTTTTTTTCAATTTAAGCTTTCTTTCTTTAATATACTGATGTCCCTAGGTCAGTGAACTGATCTGTATTACAATTTTTTAGTTGCTCTACCTAATTCCCATCACATCATGGGGTTGCCTTTAACAAGTGAGACTGGTTTCCTAGATGAATGCATGACTAATCAATCGTAATTGACGTGTAATGTGATGATCTATCAGTGTACTCTAGCTTCTCTCTACATGAACATCTCCTAAACCTGATGACTCATTTGATGGGTTGCAAATTGACAGTAAAAATGTAATCTGCGGTTGATGATTGCATCTAATAGAAGAAAGCTCACCAACTGAATGGTAATGATCGTCAGATAGAATTGACTTTTAGAGCATGCATCCAAAATGGAATCAGACAGTTGAAAGGTGTGGGTTGTGTAAAGGTGGGACCCACTTGTACAGTTTCTGAGCCGAGCAAAATGGAAAATGTAGAACATGTAACCTCAGTCAATGTGCAGTTGCTTTGGACCAATGTTTATGTTGGGCATGTACAAAATGGGGGGACTACTCTTGACTCAACACAATGCTCAAACTCATGAAGAAAGCACCCACATCAATTCACTGCTTTCGTAGCATTTTCACAACTCTTACATGATACAACAGAACACAACACCCACTAACTATAGCAACATGCCTTCCATTACATCTGATACTACATAACCCTCAGATTTCATCTCACTTCACCTCATTTCAACTGAACTGCAACATTGACTTAAACACGTGTATAGGTTTTGTAAGGTTGGGTTGGTTGAATGCAAATGGTGGGAAAGAAGCTCACGTTGTGTGTCTTCTAACCATGTGATGGGGTTCAGTTGGCATATGGGGGGAAGAGAGGGTCAGTTGTAGAAGGTAGAAAGAAGAAGAAACTGAGAGAGAGAGAGAGAGAGAGAGAGAGAGAGAAAGCAGGGCCAGTTTTGCCTAACTAGGCAGCCCTTCAGATTATTCCTCTAGAATGCCCATCTAACACTTGTAGTCATCTTAATTATTGTGCAAATGGACCATTAAAAGTCCCTACCTGTTGCTCAGCTGGCCAAGGACGTGTTGTCTGCGCGGGTGTGAGAGTTTGAGTCTCTTGTGAAGCAAGAAAAAGGACCATTAAAAGAAAACATAGCCAGTGATCCACATTCAACTGCAAGTGACCACCAGTTTGTTCTTGGGATGGCTTGGTGGGTATTTTTTTTTTTTTCCCATTGCTTATTCTGGGTGAGTACAGCGAGATGAATGATCTGGATCGCTGAAATATGGGCCTCACTTTAATGTATTTCTGGGCTTGGAAGAACTGGAGATTCTCTCCACTGTGTGTGGTACAGTGCTTTGAGCTGTTTAGCTTGGTCTTGCATATGTTAATCTCTTTATGGATAAACACACAAGTTTCCTTACTTTGTAGCTCTTTATTGAGTAGTTTCTAATTAGTAAGGTGCGTTCTTGCCTGTTCTGATAACAAATGTTGTCATTTTTCTATTCCAGTTTTCTCGATATACTGCATGAGGCTCCTTTATCTGGTCAGCGAAAGCGCACAAGGATTCTTGGGAGCATTTTGTACTGTTTTCTATTGGCAAGTATCTGCTCTAATCTGCAAAACTGCTGTGTCCGCAACTGGGTCAGCTGTGATCTTCAGTTTACTGAAGTTTCTGGGAAGTAGAGGAATGATCCAGTATGGCGTGCAGAGAGGGCCATGTTATTCTATTTGAAATGGAGATTGGTGAAAGCTTATTCGTGCACTGTTATGGGCTGTTTTCTATACCAGCTCTTGATTGGAAGTTTTTTTTTTCCAATCGGGCGGGTTTTGGTCCATTCGATATAGGAATTAGACACCTTCCTGGATCATTCCTCTGGATATTATTCATCCTTTTTGAGGAGTTAGTCGAATTTTTCTCTTCTTTTGGTGAATTTGGATAAGATTACATGGTCACAGGTTTTATCTTTTCTAGGCAGGTTATGCTGTTGTGGCTGCTGCAGCTCCATGGATATTTCTTCCTATTTCCAGATTGATTCCGCCCTTGCTTTGCAGTTGCAATGTTGTTCTTATGATAATAACAGGTTTTTATCAGGGTTACTTTGTGGACTACTAACTTTTTATGTCATGGTTCTTATTGTCAATGAATTGGTCAAAATCTATGCCTCCTTAACTAACATTCAGGCATTTTGTCATAAAACTTGCCCTGCCCCTCAAGCTAATGTTTGCAAGTAAACCATCTTTTTTTTATATCTTGGCAAGTGCGAGGTATATATATATATACTCCTATGAGAGATATCTCTCACCTCATATAAGAGATAAGGTGGGGGCCCTCACATCCATATCCAATGCCAACAACTTATATTATATGTGGGGGCTCCTACTCGTATCTCTCATATAAGGTGAGAGATGTCTCTCATAGGAGCTTCTCTCATATAATATATATATATATATATATAGAGAGAGAGAGAGAGATTTAATTTGAGCTTATTTCAATATTTATTTAGTTTAAAAAACATAATAATGTTCACCTCGCTTGGAGGTGGGGGTGTGGTTTCAAACATGTGAGAGGTTTTCTCATGCTCCCTTCCAAAGTAACAATGCTTATTACCTCTGAGGCTTTCTCATGCTCATTGTTTTCCTCTGAGGCGCTGATGTATCTGTTATTCTGCTGTTGCTTGTTCCTTGGTGAGCTCTCTTGGGCAGCATCTATTTTCTCCTGCTCTCTACTGTCACTATATTTTAATATAATTTCAGTTTATCAGTGCAAAAGAAAAAAAAAAAAGGGAATAAAGGGAACAGAAGGAAGTTGTGGTATTACTTTGGTGGTGTAGTATATGGCAAGAAACGGTGATGACTCTGTAGTGTATCAGACTTCCTGTGCCTCCTACTGTGATACATGGCTTTGTAAGATTTTCGGTCTACATGGTGTAATTCTGATTCTGGTCCCATATACCTGACACTTTACAGTTCTTATCATGGTGCAATGATTTAGCTTTCAATATCTCTTTCTTTCCTTTTCTCATAGATAACAATTAATCTCTTGCACACACAGACACATGCCACACAGAGTGAATACCTCACTTCATTGATCCTAAGTTGTAAAGTCAGAATATAAGATGACATAGTATCTCTATAGTTTTTTGAAAGGTAGTATCACTATAGTTATACGGTAGAATTCTTCAAGTTGACCCTAGATAGTTGGTGTAAGGCTAAGATGAGTTGTTGCTGCTGCTGCTGCTAATGATTTTGAATTTCTATAGGATTTTACCTGTTTTTATATGTAATTACGAGGGTATTTTATATTCTTGTTGATTATTGCTTTATTATGAATGTTTTGCAGGCATCTTTCAACAGTATCTGGTCTACCAAGTCAGAAAAGTGCGCCTACAGGTTCCCCTATTTCTTTGCTTATTCGATATTGTGTTCCTACTTCATAGACAAGATCCCAGTTCGTCAACTCCAGAAGCATTTGTGTTTGCTGATATTTTGGTCTATCGAATTGTTAATGAAGGGCAATGAAGGTCACATTCAGCTCCTTGTTTAAGCAATTCCTTTTACAAAACATTCAAAATCATCTCCATGACATCTTCCTTAAGGAAGTCCCATCCTACTTTGATGAAGGAGAAGTCGAAGCATTCTAGCGCTGGAGCTTTATCCCCTGAAGGGTGCTTTATCCCCTCATGCACACCCAATGTCACCTTCTTTTAACTCTATCTTTAACCACTCATTGATCTCTGCATAGATCAAGGGAAAAGCTTGTCACGACCCGAATTCCAGGGCCCTGCCGGATCCCTGGGTTCGATATGACCAAAACCTTGAATGCGCCATGCGGCTGCTGTTGAAAGTTGGCTTCAGCCAACCCAACACCCCCACCTAGTCTGCCACTTACGTCTAACCTATCATCTTCCCTCGTGCCTGCCCTGCTGTTTTCCACATATGGAAAATTGAAAACTCTGCCCGGTCATGGCTCAATTTGATGCCTACAAAACCTCGGGAAACTCCACTGCTTGTGCTTTGCTCTGACAAACTCATGACAGAACTTGAAGAATATTGACAAACTCACGACAGAACTTGAAGAATATCAACTGAGATTGTATTAATTTGAATGTCCATTCCTTTGGAGATCCCTCCTCAATATATAACCATTTACATGCCTTAATCCAGGCTCTAATCTAGGCAATAGTATCAATTACAATTCTAAGTTATAGAAACAATGACTAAAATAGAATATACACAATTATGTACACTGTGTCATTGACCCAAGCAATCCACGTGATATATTTAGAACTGGGCTGGATCCTTTGTTGGGTCGTGGACCTGATTAACATGCTCCACAAGAGAACTCAATGCATTCTCCAAAAGAAAATGCTTTTTAAACTCCTTGCCTCTACTTCGGGTGCCAAGACCTCTGATGGTCTGTTAACAGTCTTAAGTCAAAGTCCTACTTGTCTGCAACCTTTGGGCCTCTGCATGAATCTTTTTATAGCCACAATTGCCTTCAATCCATATTCGTGCACCTTTTCATTTCCGATGTTGCCAGCTATCACTCCGGCGTCCCTACAATCGTCTTCTTCTAAAACTAATTTATTTATTTTATTATATAGTGATGATTCCTAAAAAACACTGTCTTCTACCTCCAATCTTCCTCTATTGCAATTGTCACGTGTCTCACGTCTTCCATTGTGGATTCACTGGGCTTGTCAAAGCTATACTCCTCTAATCTAGGCAATAGTATCAATTACAATTCTAAGTTATAGAAACAATGACTAAAATAGAATATACACAATTATGTACACTGTGTCATTGACCCAAGCAATCCACGTGATATATTTAGAACTGGGCTGGATCCTTTGTTGGGTCGTGGGCCTGATTAACATGCTCCACAAGAGAACTCAATGCATTCTCCAAAAGAAAATGCTTTTTAACCTCCTTGCCTCTACTTCGGGTGCCAAGACCCCAGATGGTCTGTTAACAGTCTTAAGTCAAAGTCCTACTTGTCTGCAACCTTTGGGCCTCTGCATGAATCTTTTTATAGCCACAATTGCCTTCAATCCATATTCGTGCACCTTTTCATTTCCGATGTCACCAGCTATCACTCCGGCGTCCCTACAATCGTCTTCTTCCAAAACTAATTTATTTATTTTATTATATAGTGACGATTCCTAAAAAACAGTGTCTTCTACCTCCAATCTTCCTCTATTGCAATTGTCACGTGTCTCACGTCTTCCATTGTGGATTCACTGGGCTTGTCAAAGCTATACTCCTCTACATCTGAAGCCTAGCCACCTGGTTCTACCTTTCTAGCCAAAGCATATTGCGGAAAGAAACTCACCTCCAAATTCCTATTCTCCTCCCACCAGCAGAGGAAAGGATAGCCAAAACAGTTTCACTTTCACTTCCTCCTGTATTCTTTTGAAGTTGCTCAAATTTTATCATTAGATGGCCAAACTCCAGAACTGCTTTGTTGACACTGATCCTGTCTACAGCCACCACTTCCCAAGCTTATAGATGCAACCATGTGATTGCAGGTACAAGTCATCTTGCCAATAAGAGAAAAGGACAGAGAGGCACCGCAAATCAGTGGATTCAAGTCTTGTTCAACAGGAACACCATTTCTCCATTGCAAACATGGACCTTTTAGTTGCTGCTCCATATCTTCCATTGGCCGAAGGATGATAAATTGATAAAATTACATCTCCGCCCCAGTTGTCTCACTACTACCTCTTCCCAGAGTTACTAGTCTCCTTTGGACTTTAGAAGAAATATCTGGGGCTTACTTACTCTCGTTTTGCACAAACTGGCCTAACGTGCTTCACTGAGGAGGCTACATGCTTCCCTTATTTCTCTTGACTTGCTATGGGAACCCTGGTCTTTCTCTAGCTATATGCAACAAATTTCACAAGAAGTTTCTTCCCCTAAATTAGCTCCATTCCTTGCTTCAGTGGCTTTTGACACCTCAAATTTCTCAAACAAAAGCAAATTTTCATTGGGCCTTGTTCGATTGGTCCATCTATTTCTCGGAATATAGATATTAATCACCTTTGTAATCCAAGAGAAAGCCATGACTGTCTACCTAGTTGACATAGGAAAAAGGATGTCATCTACCAAGATGGTGACAAGTTTGTCTGGATGAATTGGTGCCTCTCTTCTATTTCTTCTCTTCTCTGGATCAATCCACTTCCCAATGTAGAATCTCTCATCTCCTATGCTGATGTTCATCTCTCTGGTTTTCTTACCCCGTCCTATTATCTTATTCAAGTTTAAAACCTTCTTTCCTCATTTCATGATGCTTCTTTTCTTGGATACTGGCTGCTGCCTTTAATTGATTGCAGCCGCAAATGTTGCAATTATGTTCAGTGATTAAAATATTGTTTTATCATATCATATAATTCTTAAAGATCTTAAATGTAAAAGAGAAAAGCTATGGTGGATTGTTGAGTTACTAAAAACATGGCTGCAAATAAGGTTGAGTGGAAAAGTAGAACTCACAAATCCTAAATAGGACTGGGACATTATCCAGAGAAAAGGATGAGCCTGTGGCAAAAAAAAAAGGGGGGGCACAAAAATTGTACACTTCTGATTCATCCGTAAAACATGATATTGGCACTGGTAAACTTGGTGATGTGTATTGATGTTATGGGAAGTATCGACCTTACTTTCTAAGGATACTTTCTGATTGAGACTATCTATGTATCTCAGTTGACAGCACTTGAATTATTTGTTATTTTAAACCATTTGGCTGTTATGAAATTGGTTTGGATGTGAGTTTACAGGGTTATTACATGTTCAGTCAGAAACTGAAGCACATTGTCCGCCTTCCATTTGCCACTACTGCGTATGGTGCGCATTATGTAATTCCCACCTTGTTGTTTTCTCTTGCTTTCTTATATCTACTTCTAAAGATGTAATATATATATATATATATATATAATTTTTACGGCTGTTACATTATAATTACTTGTCAATTTTGCTAGGTACTGCTGCAATGCTGCTTGTCATGGTTTGGCAACCACACATCAAAGTTTTATCTGTTTCTACATTACTGAGGTAACCTTACTGCTTTACATTCTTCTCATACTTTGTTTGTGGAAGACCTTACTATTATGCCGTTGATGCTATTGACACTGCCTATTTTCTATACCAAACAGTACCCTATGAACAACCATGTTAATGGCAAAAATGGCCTTTGTGTCATACTCTAACTCGGGAAGGTCCACAGCCCAAATCTTAACTTGTGTCTTGGTTTTTGAACTTGGCATTAGCCTTACATATGGATTCTCAAAAATGGAAATCTTGAATTAACTTTTATCCATGAGGCTAATAATTTGCGGGAGGCTCTAATCCATAAATTATCCATTTTATTGTGCTGAAACACAGAATGAATGAAATCTTGTCTGCTATATTTCCATAATACTACTTGTTTACAACTGTCATTTTGTTGTCAAATGACCAGGATCATTATATTTGGTGAAGTCATATGTGCTGGATCATTTATGAGCCTATATATTGGTATGTTGAAGATCTTGATATCCATGCTATGTTTCCAGAATGCTTATGGATTTTCTTTCGCTTCTTTTATCAGTAATTCACCTAAAGATGGAAGTGTAAGTGAACAGAAATTACAGAAATATGCAGAAGGTATGTGAATACTATCACAACATGATACTGTAAGTGATAAAAACTGTGCAAATTTCACCAAATTAGAAGCCAACTGCCCTCTGCTTTTGACATGGGCCTAATGAATTGCATTTTTGGTCTCCGTAAACAATAACCTAAATAATCTATTACTTTTCAAAAATAAAAAATAAAAATAAAATAAAATAAAACCCTAAATCATAGGCTAAAGAGATGGCAACAGAAGACACATTAAGTTTTTTGGTGCAAATCCACAAGCACAAGCTACAAAGCAACTTTAACCAGTGCAGTATTTGACTTCATTCAGGGAAGTGAAAATTACAGAAATATGCAGAAGGTATGTGAATACTATCACAACATGCTACTGTAAGTGATAAAAACTCTGCAAATTTCGCCAAAATAGAAGCCAACTGCCCTCTGCTTTTGACATGGGCCTAACGAATTGCATTTTTGGTCTCCTTAAACAATAACCTAAATAATCTATTACTTTTCAAAAAAAAAAAACATTAAATCATAGGCTAAAGAGATGGCAACAGAAGACACATTAAGTTTTTTGGTGCAAATCCACAAGCACAAGCTACAAAGCAACTTTAACCAGTGCAGTATTTGACTTCATTCAGGGAAGTGCATTGGTCATCCATACCAAAGGACATACTTTTACTGACTAGCTTTTCCTGCATTCTCATTTCATCTTCTATTTTGTGATCAGAATTAGAACAGAGGTATGGATGATTGAAAAAGTAGCTTATATATGCAATCGATATGTTCAAACAATGTGCAATCCGTGATTTACTATAATAAAAAGAAGGCAATAGCTTCAAACTTGAAAGCTTATAATTCTCATACCTTGTACATGTAGATGGGGATGTAATTGTTCTTTTGGAAGTCGGTCTTGTCGCAACCACTAGGTTGCTGGTTCGAGTAATATTACCAGTCAGAAAAAGGGAATGCAATTGTTTGTTTGTTTCTTTGTCCGTAATTTTATTTGTGTATATCGAGTACTGATTGGTCCTCTAAATCGCTCTTCACTCATACAATAACCTTATGGCTGGCTTCTTGTCACCATCAATAGCAGTTGCTAATCATTGTAGTAAAATTTCCAACCCTTTAGATTAAAAATGCGCAAGTCTTAAAAAGTTTGAGAGACTCGTGATACACCTGATAATCTTATTCCGCGATCTTTTGGACCTTTCCATTATTGGAGGACACAAGTCAGACATTGAAGTATTTTATTTCTATGGTCACTGGATGCAAATCTTGTTCACTTTATTTCTTATCCTAATTGGAAGTTAGTCACATGTCATATACTTACCCATCAACTATGAGCTCCAGGAGATTGCCTCCATTTATAGGTTAAATAAATACTGCAATGTTTTAGTCATCTTTTTTAGCAATTCTTGCTTTATTGTTTCTTATATGTGTATTTTGATGCTTGCAGGGTGTGTTCATCAGTACAATTCATTGGACTGTCAACCTGATGTTTTGAAGTCGTTATATTCTTCATTACAACCATCAAGTCCGCTTGAAGAGTTGAGGTAGGGGTTGGTAGCTATTTCTATTTTTCTTTTTTTGTGGAGCTTTTGCAATTACTACTTATCATTTTCAGCTTCCTATTTCCATATTGTAAGATATAATAAACTGATACCAAGTTAAAGAAGTATCTCTCTATTTATCATATATGCTATTTTCAAACTCAGATGCAATTTATTACACAGCTTAGGTAACAAAAGATTACTTTTTTTTCCATTGTTTTGGTTGATACGAATTATGCTATGGTTTCGAACCAAAAAATTAAATCAAGTGAAATAACTGAGGTGGGGCTGGAGTAGAAGTGGTAAACGTTTTGCACTACTATGAAATCAATTTATTGAGAAAATGATCTGTTATGGAAAGTTTAGATTACACTTAACATATTGTTTTATTTTGTAGTGAAAATGATCTGTTCTAGAGAAAGTTTTGATTAGAGCGGGCAAAATCTCATTTTATAGAAATTTCAGTATTGTGTTTTGTAACGACAGAAGAATCCAATTTTAGGCAGATTTGTGGTGTGGTAGGACTCTGTTGAATGATCTATTCTCAAACCTTTATGTGGTAGAAACTAACGAAGATTGTTTTGTCCTAGACTGTATTGACTGTATTGGTGGCTAACTTGTTTGGTTGCCTTTTTTCATAGGAATATTAATGATAGACTATATGTAAATCACCATCTTAGCAATCCATATGAAAACTTCATATGCGGTGGAAATGGAAAATCCATATGAAAATTTCATACACTGTTGAACGGACTGTCATTTCCATGGAAAATAGGAGCTGCACAGATGTGCCTTTAGTATTGTAGAGCTTTGGATCGATATGCATATTTAGTTAGTTTTGCTCAACTTGCTTGATTGTTTGCACTTCTAAACTTGGCACTATACCAGGTTACTAATAAATGCCCGGTTGAATAGGTATCATGATGGAGGCCGTCTTTCTGATCAGCAAATGGCTCTGTTGCAGTATCAGCGAGAAAACCTTCATTATTTATGTGAGGAGGTATTGCATTTATTTTGGTCATATAATGCTGCATATCATAGTCATGTGATGCTTTTGTTAGCTGACACTTGTTGGGTGGTCACTCTAAAAGTGGCATGCCGTGAGACATGCCAGTTGAATGGTTGCTAATTCACTATGTAGCATCTGGTATAACCAACCTGTTTGTAAAACTCAAGCAAAGTGAGGTAGATAATACAATTCATATTTTAACAAATTGCAGGTGCTTCGTTTACAAGAATGCTTGAGCAAATATGAACGCTCTGCTGATGGAAGCACTCCTCAGGTATGTAAGGTCCCAATGAAGAAAATTTAGCTTCATATGAAGAGAGATGAGAAGTTGATTAAATCAATTTGCTGTGTTAAAAGATATAGTTAAAACTCCTCAAGGAAAATTAGCCGAAAGGCTCAAAACAGGGACGGACCTACATGGGAGCCGCCCCAGGTCCGATTTAGATTCTCCATAGAGTTTTAATGGGGCCTTGGAGCAGGAGTGGGCCTACGCTGGAGCAATCTGGGCAGCCGCCCCAGGTTGGAATTGAAATCCCCATATAGTTGAATTGGGACTTGGAGCATGCCCCACATGTCTATACTTGACACTCCACATATGTCTAAAGATAGCCCCACATATGTTGGTAAAAAAGAAGAAAACATTGCGGCAACACATCGCGCCCTTTCTTTCACACCGATTGTCAATTGAGCTCCTCATCACCGGTCTCTATTTACTGTTTAGACTACTGCATCCCATTATGCGAAGGTTGGAGGCTTTGAGATAGTGAAAAGGGAAATGATGGGTGTCCTCAAGATTTTCCTCTATTCAGTTTCTCACACACCCACTCACCTTGAATTTGCAGCAATCCCCATTCGGGATTGATATTGACATAAATTTAGTGAAACATGATAATGCGAATTTGAGTATCTAAGAAAAAAATCAAGGTTAGATTTCTTTTTTATCCATTTAATGCTTTTTGATACTTTTGATTAACATCCTAACCTCTTCATTGCCCAATCTTCAATAACTGTAATGCATCTAGTTGAGTTCCAGGAGTTGGACATTTTCTAAAGAAAAACGTGTAGGTGCTATTTGGTAATGTGGAAAAGTCTAGCAAAGTCTAAATTATTTTTTGAAATGTTAAGGGGTCGTTTGTTTCTTGTGAAATTGATTCACATGTGTAAATGACCCACATATGAGTCATTTGCATATGTAAATGACTCACATGTGGATCAGATTCCACCGTTTGTTACTAACATAATATTTCACATGTGAATCTATGAATAAGTTGTAGATTGTTTGATGATATTTCAACATCCAAGCATCATCAATGGTTGAAAATTGGACACATGACCGTGTTTGAGCTTCTGAAGAGTATGAACGGTCCTGATTTTACAGGTGGGGCCCAGAACATTAAAAAAATAATAAAAGGCGGACTGGGTATGTTAGTAACAATAGGTTGTATATTGTTTGATGATATCTCAACCTCCATACATCATCAACGGTTGAAAATTGGACACATGGCCGTGGTTGAGCTTCTGAAGAATATGAACGGTCCTGATTTTACAGGTGGGTCCCAGAAAAATAAAAAAATCATAAAAGGCGGACTGTTATATGTTAGTAATAGTAGATTAATGGAACGGCTGTGATTATGTTGATCATTTCTCAACCTCCATGCATCATCAACGGTTGAAAATTGGACACATAGCCGTGTTTGAGCTTCTTAAGAGAATGAACGGTTCGGATGTTACAAGTGGGGCCCAAAAAAATTTAAAAAAAAAAAAAAAAGGCGGACTGCTCAGTGAGGCACTGTAACAGTCCGCCTAGTAACAGTAACATGTGTAAGTTTTTCACACCTCTTGAGGTGTGAAAATGCAATGCATAAAAAGGGCCTCTTTCACACCATTTACACAACTTTTTTACACATGTGAATCAAAATCACACCAAACAAACATGATTTTTGTGTATCCATTACCCATGTGATTCAATTACATATGTAAATGGAAAAAACAAACGTCCCCTAAGCCTAGCAAAATTTTAGCCCCACCCAAATGAAAATCCTGGGTCCGCCACTGGCTCAAAACATCCTTCTCTTGATGGAATGATTGATTATTTTAGTTACTTCTTCTGATCTTGAAAAGATAGTGTAGTCTTGTGATAAGATATTTTACAAATATTAATGCTGCCTCGTAATTTTCAGACAAAAATTTTCACATTGATTATGACTGGGAAAACTCTCTCACATATATTAATGCTTTGCATTTACATATATTAGTGCTTCCTCTTGATTTTCGGACTTATTAGATTTCACATTTATTTTGATTGGGCAACTTCTTCTTTTTTCTCCAAAATGTCACAGGTTGTATTCTGTTCAGAGTGGAACTTATACCATGTGACCTAAATCTCTGTAAGTCCACGGAGAACGGAGTACAATAAAATAAAATGAAACCAATGTTACCATTCTAAATAAAATAAAATAAATGGAACTGTTGCAATTCTCAAGTCATTGGCTTTTTTTTTTCTTATAAAGCTACACCTTCATAATTGAGTAAGCATTATTGCTGAGTAATTTAAAGTACCATACACCCATGATTTCATGAACCATTGATTAATTATCTAAGTCTCTAATTTAACGTTTGAGTTCCTGGACAGCCATATGATCCAGAAGTTTCTTACACTCTTTGTAATCTAAATCATAGTTATCAGGAGAATTGTTTCCCATCGCAAATCCCATGCTTCTCACATCCTATTGCCCGCTTCTTTTTTCACTTATACATAAATACTGTACCTAGATGTCAGAAAATGAGTTATTTCCTGCATCTGTTCTAAGTCATCCAACTATGACCTATTCCCGTTGAGGCGTTGAGGCCTATTTAAGTCTAGTTGACTGGGTAGATGCCCTTTTTTTTACAGTGGCAACTTGTAGTAGGTTTCAGTTATTGATTTGTGATTTGTAGGTTTTGTGGATTTTTAAAAATCACAAATTGGATATGCTTTGGTTAAAAAAATCAAATGAAAATTTTGTTAATTAAGCACCAACTGTTGCATCTTACTGCAGGTTGATCTTGCCCATCTTTTAGCTGCTCGCGATCAAGAATTACGAGCGTTATCTGCTGAGGTAATACATTATCTATTCTTGCCATTCTACAGTTCATTAAGAGGTGCTGTGAGTTGAGATTATGGTCAGCCTACTGCAAGTCTGATGGTATTGATGGAAACTGTCTGGATTGATAGGACCTGCAGAGAAATAGAACATATAAAAAATTACAACTGCATTGGAGAAGAGAGATGGTGGTTTGACAACATATGTGAAGTTATCACTTCTGTTTCCTTGATATGTTGTAGATGTGAAATCCAACAAGGTTTGGGTAGAAGAACTTGGGACATGGAACACACCAAATTCTCGTGATAAAGTTAGGGAGAGAATGAGTACAGCACGGTTAGCTGTAACTCTTATAGGACCTTTTATTTTGAAAGATTAAATTTTCCTTCTTTGTGGTAGTAAAATTCGATGCTGCAAAAACAAATTCTGCACGTGAATTACTTTTTTTTAAAGATGATTGCTGAATTTTTTTTTTTGAAGGAGAGAATCAGAGGTTGGGGTTTTAGACCAGCTAGTAGTGTCTCTGGAAGAGGGACAACTAGTTTTGGAGTTCAAAACATTATTATTATTATTATTACTATTATTATTATTATTATTATTAATTCAGATTTTGGGAAGGGAGAGTCTATCTGCATCCTCTTTTTTTTTCTTCAATTTGTTTTTTATGTTTTTTTATGCCGTACCCATTACCAAATGGCAAAGGACTTCCGGAGGAAGCACAAGAACAGCCTACAACAGGTTGGAACTTGTGACCCCACTTTGGAGGGAAGGTGCCTTTTCCACTGCATCGATGTGATGTGTCTGCCAAGCAAAGCGGCTTGTGTCAGAGAGATTAGCCTTCAATGTGAATGAGTGGAATTGGAGGACTCACAATTCTGTGCCCCAAATACCCGTTACAAAAATGCTGACCTTAATAAGATGGATGAGGCTTTGGTGGTGGTGGTGGAGACGATGATCATGATTGGTTGGGATCCAGTATGTTCTATATTGCCATTTTGCTCTGACAACACAATTTAGATCAATAGATGCTAAGACGAAATTGGTCAGTGCAGATGAATCAAATTCAATCAGAGCTACACCTTGCACGGAAATTGATTGCAGAACGCGACTCTGAGGTTCAACGTATTCGCACAACCAATAATCAGGTATTGTTCACTCACCATGTCTGACGGGTTTTTCACCCTTTCACTAAATAAATGTTTTATTTTCTAATCTTTCTTGGACTTCATTTTTATTGTTAAATTCGTGTAAGTTATCCTGCCTCCATTCAGGTTTTGCTGGTATTTGCTTCTGGCATATATTTCTTTGGACTGCATTTAATAGTAGAGCTCAGAAATTTTACAATTCTAATAACATTACTGGTACAGTATGTTGAGGAAAATGAAAGACTAAGAGCCATTTTGGGGGAATGGAGCACTCGAGCCGCGAAGGTATGTTCTTTCATGTATATTACTGAAAGTGAAAAGGTCAACATAGGATTAGAGTTTAGTCTGCATTTGTCTCCTCATTTTGGTAGCAGAGTTAGTTTCTGATTTTTACTCCAGGACCGGTTTGTTTCACATTTCAGGGGGGAGACGTCTCTACCTTTCCACTGTTTTTAGTAAAATTATGTTTGGTTCACATGGCTGTTTCCAGAGCCATGGTCAATATAATTCTAGTTCTTGCTATTATATTGCTCTGAATGGCCTCTTTTGTTCCTGCTTAATTAGTGTATCGAAGGCAGGACCCTTTTCCTCCCTCTTCCTGGCTGGTCACACAACTAATGTGCTGGTGCCATTTGAACATGAAACCAAATAAGCCCCTTGGGTTTGCTGTCACTTAAAAGAGTAGATGTTGCTAAGCTTCTTTTTAAAAATATGTGCTCCTTAATTCTGGAAATTCTCACTTATTTTAGTTTTTTTTTTTTTCTTTAACCTTTTTATCTTATTGGAACCTCTTATCGATATATGCTATTATCCATGTGTAAAGCTTGAGCGGGCACTGGAGGCAGAGCGGCTATCTAATATGGAATTGCAGAAGAAGATAACAAAGCTGAGAAGTCATCCAACTCAAACATCTGAAGAGCAAGGGGACTGATCTGTCACGTTTTGGTGAATACATCCTTAAAAACTTCTTGTGCATGCTTTCTTTTGGAGATAGGAGGAGCCTGGAACCTCAACATCAATGAACAGTGGATTGAGAGTTCAAAACAGCAGTTTGTGAAGGCACTAGATTTGTACTAATGGGTTGTCATTTGTCACGGCCAGTATAGAAGGATTTCAAGTTGCTACTAGAACCTGAAATTTTTTTAATGAAGATTGCTTTTGTACTTTAAAATTCCATAAATATTCTGAGAAGGAACCAGATAATTTTCGAGCTAGGGACGTGAGCTCTTGGTGGTCAGCCAGGTCTTGGATATTTGAATGACGTGATTTATACATGGTTAGTGCCATCAGATAAAACAACTGACCACTGGGTAATGCGCTGAACTTACCAACAAAAATTCCAAAAAAAAAAAAAAAAAAACGGTTTGTGTGAAAAAAAAATAAAGATTATTTTACTTTTCTATGGATGAGGATAAATACCTAACTAGTAACTAGAGCTAACTTGACCTGGTTAGGCCATGCCTTGTTTGGTTAAGCATGAGTCCCCCATACAGGAGTATGAAGGTCGCACATTCCCCTGATAATCTGGCAACTCAAATGATAAAGGGGTGGATTAGAGGGGGAAAAGAAAAAGGGGGCCAAAACCAGGTTGGGCTTGTCCTAGGCCCAATTCAATCACAAATGGCTCCAGTCGACTCCAAGTTGTTTTTGCCCCTTTTCTTTTCTTTTTTGTCCTTTTGAAATGGCTAAAGCTGTTTGACACCTGTAGCGCTGTTTTGGTGTTTTGGAGGCTGGGCGCTTTTCCTTGCTGATTGACACCTGTAGCCTTTGAACCAGATGAAAATCACCCATTCCATGATTCTGACGTTCTACTTCACTACCAGTTGCCATCATCTACCTCTCATGGATGGCTTCCAGATCATCCATGTTGACCTCTTACTGGCCCGTTTGTTTACATCTGGTGGGCTCCAGTGTTGGCCATCCTGTGTTTTAACTCTCTTTCAGCAGAATTTAAATCTCATTTAGCAAGATGAGCTTTTCTATTTTGCCATGAGCTCATGTGGCCCCCAGAAACCTACCATTTCAGCACACATGTCAGACAAGCTCAAGCCTACAACTGCTATGAGCCAAACGATGCCGAACGTGTTCATCAGTCACCTGAAATTTGAAAGTGGTACCTGCCCTCCACCTGTTTTTCCACGGCGGTTTTTGAATTTTTTTTATTTTTATTGGTGCACTGCCCTCCACCTGTTTTTCCACGGCGGCTTTTGTTGAAGGAACGTGAGAAGGTATCCCCCGTATACTACTCTCCTAAAAAAAAAAATTGTTGCATACATACTTGTGGAATATGAGGCCAGGCCAGGCCGTCTGTCTGTCTATCACTGATCCACCGATGGTTGGTGCAGGAACACAAACGATTATCATCAGCATTTGATATGGCAACGCTCAAGTCATAAGATATTACTGTAACATATAATGCTCATGCACTGGTATACAATGATAAATGAATGGATCTGGAATTGATGAAAAGCGTAGTAATGATTACTAGGGGCACGAGGAGACGTGGATTTAGGGGTGTTCTTCACTTCTTCTGCTTTAACGACATTGTCTATTGTATGACCTGTAGATCTAAACCAAGGAGCCGCGCTACATGGAACTCAGTGAATAAAAAAAAAAAAAAACTCTTTAATGAATTGAAGTTATAGAAAGCTTTTGACCCCACTCAATGTCTAAGTTAATGAGTCATTTGTCTAAAAAAAAAAAAACTAATAGGCCCAATTTTTATTTTCTTAAAGAAAATTTCATTTTTTAGACATTTTGTCGGAAAGTCTTTATTTACTTTAACTTAACCTCTAAATACGATATTTTCCCCTTATTAGAAGGAGTAAACCCTAATATTATAAAAAATGGATGACGGATGTTGATAATATAGGGAAAATGAATTTATTTTTGTGAAAGATAAGTCTTTTGTTGACCCCACTTATTCGAATTTATGGAGACGCCGTTGTCTAAACCTCTATCACACATGAATAGGCCTGTTGTTTTCTTTTTCTTCTTTTTTTGTTGTTGTTGGTAGAAAAATAAGCCTACGGTTAGTATCATCCAACCATAAATATCTTTTGGTAGATGTGGTTAATTTATAATATTTCCCAATCAAGCGAATGGCTCGAAATTCCCTCTACAACTAACCTGTTCAAAACTCGGCTAATTTTATTTTCTATGTTGGTGATAGACGAGATCGCTATAAAAAAAAATAGAGCAGAAAGCCATATATTCGTGGAACTAACTTGATAAATCGATCGAACCCATCCTTGCTCATTGGGTTTGGGTTTGAGATTGGACATCATGGAATGGAACAACATGCGACGTATTTCTATTTTTTACTCTGATTTATTACCAAAGAAAGGATGGCTGGAAGCTTCTGACATTTAAAATTGGGGTTGACTATAACCATATCCCATGATTTTTTTCTCTCGTCAAGAAATTAATGGCCATAATAATACAAAGTTTCAAGAATCATCCTGTTGCTTTGAAATTAATGACTCTGTTTCATATGCACTTCATTTCTTTTTCAGTGAGAATTTCAAATATTTTCTCTTTCTACATAAATTTTGAAACTATTCAATTAAGGACATCCGTCCATTTAAATTTATTTTTGGCAACTTTTTCTCTCGATTTTTTTAAAACACTCAAATTATCTTTTGTTGAAATAAAATCCTCTTTCACTTTTTATATATTCTCCTCATTTTCTTCACCAGTGTTTTCACTGCAATTAAGGAAAACCAGCGTTCCCAAACGACTACATGTAGTACCTGTTGGAACCATATCATACCTAAATGAAGGGTAATTTAGATATTTTTTTATAAAAAAAAAATAACTCTTAAAAAATACTTTTAAATGGTTGGATGTACTTAATTGAAAATTTACTGGGACACTGATGGCTCGTTTGAGAACTTTTGAAACTCGTATCCCATGTTAAATAAGCCAAAAACTATTTGAAAACTTCCCTCTTTTCTATGATGACATTTGTCAGACCCGTTTTTCTTCTTGTCATTAATTACACATGTTTGGTAATTTTCAATAAGGTGGTTGGGGTTTGTTTGCACTTGACATGACCAAGAAGCAACAAGCTATCCCTACTGCTGAAGCACTCATCTAAGCATCGGTGGGCCATGGCTTATGTTCAACTTGTGTCGGTTTTAAATTAAAAAAAATTGGTAGAGAACGATGATGTGATGTCAACGAAAATCAGGTCGCTGATTGATGGGCTTCCAAAATTAACATCCCTAGCTCATTTTCTCCATGTTCTTTTTTTTCTTTTCCCTTCTTCTTCGATATCCTATTGTCCAAGAAAGCTTACATAAGTAGACAGACGAAGTCCACAAAATAAAAAAGGGTGGAAAGAGTGGCATAATTAGTAACCGATCTCTTGATAGCCGCCGAGTGACATGTGGGGGCGTGGAACCAATTGAGCAGTCCCTTGCCCATTTTCTTCACATGGCCAATTAAAAAAGGCTAAGATATGCATTAATGCACAACCCAAAATGGATGCAACGGTTATCATTTGGCCAAGCATTATATTCAGTGGTCAGGAACATTATTTGTGGGACGACGCTGTATTATCCCGATAAGAATTTATATAGAAGTGATCGCGTAATAAAAAATTCTCAAAGCTCCAAAGGATTCCTCCAAGTCCAAGAGTGGGTGGGGTGTACCGGAAAGGGGCCCATAGAAGCTTCTTGTCATCAGCTGACCTATTGCCTGACAGAATGACTGGGGCCCGCTCGCCCTCTCCCACTCTTTTCTTTTTGAGAACAAAAAGTCTACTTGGCCCAACCTGGGACCGGGCCCGAATCTGGTCCCAGGTCGGGCCAAGTAGCACGATTGTTTCTTTTTCTTTTGCTTTGGGGGAATAAGAATTGAATTGAAGATGAAGGGGGCAGGGCGGTTTTGTCACATACATATTTTTTTAATTATTATTAACATTATTCCCGGGAAATTTTCTTTAATTTATTATATTATATTATACCCCTGAGTCCACGAGGGACGGAGTCAAGTTCTAGAAGACTAGGAACCAATCTACAACTGCTACCAATTAAAAAATACACCCAGAAACTGCCCTTTTTCTTGCCCTCATATATGTTTTTCAGCTGATACCAACCAAACCATACAACTAGTCAGAAACTCGAGCATGAAAAAGAAAAATAAATAAAGGCTCACGGAGTAGCTTGCTTGAAATGTCAGAAACTAGCCTCTAATAGTTTTTTTTGTATTTGTTGGACGACCAGAAAATCCTATTACATCTATTTTTTTTTTATAACAATATAATTTTATTTACTCGAAAAAGAAATCTGGACTAAGCTCGCGCTACTGAGCTTAAAAACAACAAACAAGCAACTAAGAGCAACTCCAATAGAGGAGTTTTTTTTCCAACTCAGCATGGAGTTGACATGCAACGGGTACAAAATCGGATGTGAGACGACCTCCAACAGCAGCTGTAAAACCAGCTGGAATTAACATATGCCTTGGTATGCCTTTTTTGGCATACCAAAAGGCAGCCTTCATTTTTTTTTTTTCAATATAATAATACAATGGGTCAGTGATTCAACCCGTTGGAGACTTTATTTTCATCAGCTGGAACGTTAGTGATATGATGAGATGATATGATGGTAGTCAGTGAACGTTAAACAGCTAGATTTATAGCCGTTGCATTTTTTTTTTCCTTTTTTGAATTTTAATGAGTAATTATAAATTGTGAAAATTTGAGAAACTCTTGAGCTTGGATATCTATAAATTATGAGTGTTTGAAGTCTTTTTTTTCCTCATTCACACTATGGATTCTCAATTCTCTCAATTTCCTAATTTTTCTACCCAATATTCACAATCTTTCAGTGAGGCATCCGAACTCCCTACTGATGATGCCCTCAAAGAAAAGGCTGTTGGTCGAGGTGCCGGCTTCAGTATAGAAGAAGACCATCTTCTCATCGGTTCGTAGTTGAACACCAGCCTGGATGTTGTGCATGGAAACGAACAGAAACTTGAGGCTTTTTGGGAACGAGTGGGAGAATACTATCACAACAATAAGTAATTTCCCAGTGATCGAATAAACAAAATGTTGTCACAACGATGGCAAAAGATTCAAACTTCTGTCAACAAATTTTGTGGATGTCTTGCCACAATTATTTCCAGAAATCAAAGTGGCACGAATGAACAAGATAAAGTAAAATTATCTATATGTGTGTGTGTGAATTTTTTTTTATTCTTAATTTGAGCTTACATTTAATTTTTAGATTGCAGAAGCCAAAAAAATTTACAAACGTCTATATGGATCAAGATTCACCTTGGACCATGCTTGGATCTTGTTGAGGCACCAACAAAAGTAGATACAACTGCAGCAACAAGTACTAGAGAAGACATCCGTAAAAAGAGCAAAATCTTCAACTTCTTTCTACTCATCATCTTCTAATCCAAGCACTCCCATAAATATTGAGGAGGATGAGACAATTTACAATGCTTATAATCCCATGACGAGATTACCAGGCAGAAAGGCTAAGAAAAGAAAGATAAAGTAAACCACTATCAACGAGCCCACACCTGTTGCAGATCTCATCCAAAAAATGATGGATGACAAAAAGGAAAGAGATGAAAAAAAATTAGAGCTTTTTAAGCAAAAAATCGAGCAAGATGAGAAGAAGGTGAAATTAAAGAAAATACATATGGAGATGGAGATCATGAGTATGGATACGTCCAATATGTCTGAGGAACAACAACAATATTATGCTAAAAAAAGACTTAAGATTTTTAGAGGAGGGTTAGGTGGTGGTTTATGAATTGTATTTTATTTTAGAATTAATATGTATTTTTTATTTTAATTAATGAATTATTGTTTGTTTAAATATAATGTTGTACTTCAATTTTATAAAGTTGTCATTTCACTAGCCATTTTATAGCCATTGGAGAAAACTAGCCGTTTTATAGTCGTTGGAGAAAACTAGTCATTGGAATATTTCATATATATAAACCATTATGGAAAAAAATTCTTACACTCAAACTTCTTACTTCTCTTCATCTCAAAATAAGAAAATATTTGTTTCATCACTTCGGAGATGTCTCAAAATTATACTGATTCCTCTTCCGACACGACGGATGAGCTATGGTATACTGTCATAAATTCTGATTCGGACGAAGAGTTGCAAATGTTGTGTAGGGCTGCTCTGGAAAAAGAAAGAGAAAACTTACGAAGGGGAACAAAAGTGCATCATGGTTCTATTCAAGGTCACGCGGTCATCCAGAGAGGACGAATCTCAGGACATCACAGGCTTTACAATAACTACTTCAATGAAAACCCTGTCTACACTCCCTCTCAATTTCGAAGGAGATTTCAAATGCGCAAACCTCTTTTTCTTCGAATTGTAAATGCAGTGGAGGCTCATGACCCATACTTTCAACAAAAAAAGAAACTATGCATGCAGTCTTGGTTTATCAGCTCTTCAAAAGGTCACAGTTGCAGTGAGGATGCTTGCTTATGAGTTGCGGCGGATGCTGTGGATGATTACGTGAGGATTGCTGAAAGTACCTCTATAGAATCATTGAAAAAGTTTGTTCAAGCGATCATT
Source organism: Cinnamomum chago (assembly GCA_038049695.1). NCBI lineage: Eukaryota > Viridiplantae > Streptophyta > Magnoliopsida > Laurales > Lauraceae > Cinnamomum > Cinnamomum chago. The sequence continues at coordinate 129,808,410 of CP142451.1, forward strand.
GATGTTTTTGGCAATGAGTACTTGAGAACACCAAATAGTATTGACTTTTGTAGATTGTTACCAGAATGTGAGAGACGCGGGTTTCCTGGGATGCTAGATAGCATAGACTATATGCATTGGAAATGGAATAACTGTCCAGTTGCGTGGAAGGACATGTATGCTCGTGGAGACCACCGTGAGCCTTCTTTGATTCTTGAAGTCGTGGCATCGTATGATCTTTGGATATGGCATGCTTTTTTGGACTACCGGGATCGCACAATGATATCAATATATTGGATCGATCTCCTATATTTACCGACCTCGCTGAAGGCCGAACTCCTCCCACCAACTACTCAATCAATGATCATGAATATACAACTGGCTACTATCTTGCGGATGACATATATCCATTGTGGGCGACATTTGTAAAAACAATTTCATGTTCTAACGGGCCAAAAGCCACAAATTGTGCAGCAACTCAAGAGTCCGCATGGAAGGATGTGGAGCGTGCGTTTGGAGTGCTACAAGCACGTTTTTCAATTGTTCGTGGGCTTGCTCGTTTCTGGGATTGTCAAACACTTTAGTATATAATGAAGGCATGCATCATAATGCATAATATGATTATCGAAGATGAATGCGATTAAAGTCTTTCACCCAATTACAATGCATGAGAGGGTGAATGCAGTGACCTTCCTGTATCATGTGACCACACTGCGGAATTTTAGGATTTCATTCAAAACCACTTGCGTATTCGTGACAAGAGAACACATTCTCAACTCCAAGCCGATCTGGTGAAGCACATGTGGCATTTCCAAGATCAATATGAAGAAGCTTGTGATTGACTATAATATTATGTAATTTGATTTTACCTTTTCAATGAAAAATGGATTTCAAGTACAATTTATGTATTTTTTATTTTTTAATAATTTATTACTTTAATAATATTTAAAACGTACCAAATCCCATTAAATATAAATAAGATATATGTAATAAAGCAAATGAAGATTAAATGAAAAAAGAATAAAATAATAATTTGATATTTCTATTGGAGTTGCCCAAGTGAGATGCCAAATTTACATATGCCTTTTTGCCACATAAGCCTTTATTTTTCAAAAAGGCATATAGAGAAATGAAGTACATGCTGGAGATGCTCTAATCAAAGCGAAGAAAACAATTAAACAGCATATTATATTATAAATCAAAGGAAAGGAAAAAAAAAGCACGAAAAATCCCCTCCTTATCATGACAAAAACCAACCCACGTCATCGGCCTCTCAAAGTTGGGACGGGACTTCAGAATTATTTGATTTATTACTAAACATAACCGAGTTGGGACTTGGGACTGGCCAAGATCCACGGAGTTGATGTAGTAAAAAACCAAAACGGAAGATTTAAGTGATTCTGTTGCCTAGTTTTAGTGTGTGTATACTGTATAGACAGCATCCCGCTCAATTTTATCCAAATCCTTAGACCGGGTTTAAGAGAATAAATTCATCAAGTGGGGCTTACCGCTTACATTCACAATGTGAATGGTGAACCCAAGTCCAATTGAACTGCAATTTTTCTGACCTAATGCCAACACAAGAAGTCTTTAAGCACTTTCGGATCGCATTTATAATTAAGGATGGCCTCGAGGAAGTTTCAAAATATCATCCGGATTCATGGTCAATGCAGTGAGACCTGATACCCACCATGTCAAGTTTTTGTTCCAACATCAGATTAGCAGCCTTATATTAGCGTGCCTGTGTGCCACGTGTACCATAATTAGCCGCTTAGAGTTTTAAACTCTAGCGTCCATTTCAAAGAAAAGGTCTGCCCTTATTTATTTATTTATTTGTTGAGATAAAGCGGAAGCATGATTTCCACTTCGATTTTTTTTTATCCCAGTAGGAGAGCTCAATAAAATATGTTCGTGATGAAGCCTCAAATCAATTAGTTAGTTAGTAGGTGTGAGGTGACTGATTGTAATGTTATTATTATTATTATTATTATTATTATAGTTGTTATTAGTGGTCCTGGAAATGGTAAACACGTTTGGAAGGGCATTTCCGTCATGTAAAAAAGTATTGAGAAGCCAAAACACTCCATTTTCGACGAATTCATTGATGTAGATACAGGACTTGCTTGCAATTAGCATACATAGCAAAACAATATGAGCAATGCATTTCAGCAGTTGGGTAGAAAAAATATACACAACAACATTGGATAGGAATAGGGATTAGGGAGTCGGTAGTCAGTACTTGGTTGGTGGAAGCTGGGGGAAGGATAGGGCTTGAATTATTGAGATGATGAAGGCCTTGAAATGAATTAATCCATCAGCAAGAGGTGGTAGTCCCTTCCTAGCTAGTTCCTACCCTCCCAATCCACAGCCCCCGTTAAATCAAGAATCAGTCAGTCCTTTCTTTCATTCTCTTCACCCATCAAAAAGATTTTTTTTTTTTTTATTTCTTTCAGCTGTCCGTGTGGCATGTATACTTTCTGACTTGTGTGAGGACTGAGAATGCTCTGCAATATCTCATGGTCATGGAGAACTCTCCTTCCCAGTTGCTCGAGACCATCATCTTCTTTCTCTCGTTTGGTCTGTCGTCGTCGAAAGAAGCGGGTGCGGGTCAAGAAACAGGTCTCCCTCCAGAGCAGGCTATCCTTCTCGGACCTCAGCAATCCGGCCTCAACGCTCTCCCCAGAGGACCTGTCTCTTTCCCTCGTGGGGTCCAACCTCCACGTCTTCACCTTGGCAGAGCTCAGGGTGATCACCCGCAACTTCTCGTCCAGCAATTTCCTTGGGGAGGGAGGTTTTGGGCCTGTCCACAAGGGCTTCCTTGGTGACAAGGTCAGGCCTGCAGGTTTGAAGGCCCAGCCAGTTGCAGTCAAGCTCCTGGATTTGGAGGGAGCACAAGGCCACCGGGAATGGCTGGTGAGTTACGTCAATCTCCAAAATGCCTCCTTTCATTTAATCTATTATCAAACAACTTCTTCTTCTTCTGCTGCTGCCGCTGCTGCTGCTTCTTTTCCCTCAATTTAAACTCTTGGCTGAATTATATCACCATCATCATTATCATCGTCATACAATAATTTTAGCAGCATTGTTGATGAGGATTTTTTGCAGACGGAGGTGGTCTTTCTTGGGCAATTGAGACATCCCCACTTGGTGAAACTGATTGGATATTGTTACGAAGATGAACATCGGCTTCTTGTGTACGAATTCATGTCCAGGGGTAGCTTGGAGAATCATCTGTTTAAAAGTAAGTTCTATCATGTGCTGCTAATCCTCTCCACATTCATTATTTCCAGCTTCGAGGGTATATGGTAAATTGGTTGACGACTAGGGACAATTATTTTAGTCTCTGTTTCCTACCTAGAGAATACATCAGCAATTCCAATTACCTTAGTGATGGCCCCATGTCCCAAAATAATGATAAGATGATCTGAACCATCTATTTTATTTGGTGGCCGCTGAAAAGTATTTTCACTGTCCTCTACGGATGGCTTTTAATAAAAATGGAATCACAGCCAATCACTCACGAATTCAAATGCTTGGAAAAAGAATCCGCGCTGAAATGTGCATGTCCTTACTAATAGCTCAGATATTTTGTTATGGTTGGTTGACAGAGAAAATCTAATAATGGCTAGCTATTAGAGGGAAAGATGGGATGTAGTTGTGGACCTCCAAAGTTTAACAGGTGAATGCAGATGGTAAGGATCATCCCCAAATTTTCTAGGCCTAATTAGCGTTCATGCGTGGCAACTGTATAATGGATAAGTTGCCCCTAAAAGACGGCACAAAGAGCCTGCTCATATTCTTAATCAACTAACAGCATATTTGCTACAGGTGGATAACAGGGGGAACCAACTAATTTAATCTTTAGCGAAATCAAGGAGAATAGGAAGAGACCATTCATGTTGTGTTAGCAAACTATGTGTGAGCAATATCAGCTCCTTTGCAGCTTTAGTATTATAAAACCTGTCTTACAGTGTTCATCCAAAGAGCATTTCTCTCTGTTTGTGCTATAACTAAGAATAAGAGGTCCTGATGCAGGGTTTTCAGCTTCTTTACCATGGTCCGTGAGACTGAAAATTGCGGTTGGAGCTGCAAAGGGCCTGGCATTCCTTCATGAAGCAGAGAAACCGGTCATCTATCGCGATTTTAAAGCTTCCAACATCTTGCTAGACTCCGTAAGCTACTTCACCACTCTGTAGTCTCTGCTTAATAGTGTTTGTTTTCATATCTAAAAGCAGATCCATGCTAAAGTTTGTCTAAAATATCAGACCTACACAGCTAAACTATCTGATTTTGGGCTTGCAAAAGATGGCCCAGAAGGAGATGACACCCATGTATCTACGCGCGTCATGGGCACACAGGGCTACGCCGCACCAGAATACATCATGACAGGTAGTGCACCTGCTTTTTAAGATGGTCTGATCAATGTCTACCATGGAAATCCAAATGGAAGTTTGCTGGGTTTCAACTGACCCAACAACCACTTCCCAATCCATTTTTTTTATTTTTTTCAGGCCATTTGACTGCCATGAGTGATGTCTACAGCTTCGGGGTAGTCCTCTTGGAGCTGCTGACAGGAAGACGGTCCGTGGACAAGAACCGCCCGAGCAGAGAACAGAATCTCGTGGACTGGGGCCGGCCCATTTTGAAAGATCCCCGGAAGCTTAACGTGATAATGGATCCACATCTGGAAGGACAATATTCCCCCAAGGCTGCTCAGAAGGCTGCTGCATTGGCTTACAAATGTCTGAGCCACCACCCCAAATCCAGGCCCACCATGACCACTGTGGTCAAAACTCTGGAGCCACTTGAGGACCTGTTGGATGATATGCCCAGTGAACCCTTCGTTTATACAGCAAAGCCCGAAAACGGAAGAGAAGACCCCGAGAAGAAAGCGGCAGAAACAGAGAAGGCCCACCAGCATCACCATGGTCGCCAGAGACGCACGGCCCGTTTGCCCACAACTGCTACAGCTGACGGAAAGGAAGGCCATATGAGAAAAACCGCAACCAAAGAGAATCGCCACCCTCATCGCCTTGCTCAAAGACACAGAAGTCATCCACCCTCAGCTGTAGCGGCATTCTCAAGCTACTCAGATACTGCCCTTTACAAGAAATACGGGAACGGTCTGATTCTGAGCAAAAAAAAGTCCCAAGGCACCACCTACTCCAAGTGATTATTTGCAAATTTCCCAGTACTGCTGTACATGTGTAGACAATGATTTCTCTGAAGCCGCACGCACATTCTACAGTTGCAAGCGTGGTAACTATGCCAAGTCTGCAAAAACCTGCAGAGGCCCAGAAGCTCTTCAGGGTGCGCCGCTCATTTCTGAAATTCTATACACAATTCCGTTGGTTTCTCAAAGAGAGCACGTCTGCATGTAGTAACCACCATCATGTAGAATTAGGGATTGATTATGTCAAACCGGAGATACACTTGAAATTGTATCCAATCCCCTGTTGAGCCACCACGTATAAATTAAGGCTTTGCTGCTTCCCAATCCTCTAAATATAAGTAAGTTCGCCATCTGATCTGATATAATGTAAAGCCATATTTCATTGAAAATTGTGGGACACAACTCTTTGTGAATCAAATTTCTGCATAACATATTTCTTTTTTATTGGTGGAATTATACATATCAATTTTTGAAGTCAATTCTTCTCCTCCATAGCTCATTTTGCTCAATGGTACAACTTTGTAAGCCGACCCCGGTTTGATGGAGAAAAGGCTACGATGATGTCATGCACAGCTAGGGATGTCAATGGACCGGGGCGGGGGCGGGGGGCATGGTCTCCATCCCCGTACCCGCTTAAAAAATCTTCGTCCATCCCCGGTCCACCCCCGCTAACGGGTATAACTTTCATCCCCATCCCCGTCCGTGGGTAAATTTATAATCCCCGTCCCCGTCCCCGCTTCCCCCGTACCCGCCTAAGCCTAAGCCTTTTTTTTTTTTTCTAGCCTTCCCCTAGCTTCCTTGCAACAGGAGATCACACCTGAATCAAGGGTATAAGAAATATTATGACACTTTCAGTACACGAACATCAATAGAGAACTACTCCTAAAAAATCATATACATAACAGCGAAATCAAACCAATCACTGCTGCCACGAACACCTGATACATACATTCCTATGAAAAACAACAGCACCTAAATCACTAAATGTAATAACACCATAGGTACACTACATATATATTTATTTATTTATTTAGCGGGTAACGGGGACGGGGCGGGTACGGGGCGGGGGTAAGGGTAAGTCCATCCCCACCTCCATCCCCGCACGGGTTTATACGGGTATCCCCGTATACGTCCACCGTCCAATACGTATAGTCCATCCCCGGTCCAAACGGGGCGGGTTTGGACGAATACCCGTTTTTCCCCGGTCCACTGCCATCCCATCCAGCTTGAAGTTTTTCAACATTTTAAATGATAATTGAGAGAATGGTGGGAATAATAGGAATCAATCACTACACCAAGCAGTTCGTACTAGAGGAAATATAGAGTCCTACTATGCAGCAAATGAGCAGCACCATACATGCGAGGCGCCAGAGTATGGAGTAACAAATTGTTGCTGTGATGGGCTCCAAAGTGGATACTTAAAAAAAATAAAAGGCAAATTAGAAAGCCATAGTAAAGATTATCAATCACACTAGTATAAAAGAAGGAGGGCACTAGGACAACAAACTGAACATCATCCATGTAGGGCTCTCTAATCCATCTGTACCTTGAAGGTGCATTTCAGTCATGCTGCAGCGTCAATGCAGAGTGTGGTAAATAAAGTAGCTCGTGTAGTTCTTGTCATGTCCAACAGACTGCAGTGTGTGTGTGTCATTTTTTGAGTAGGTGCGTGACATTAGTAGCTTACTGCTCAGCATTACATCACCGATTCAATCCCAAGAATTTGAGATTCTTCTCATGGTAATCACCACATTAGGTTGTTTCGAATATTTTCTAAAATCCAATAATTTAAAAAACAAAATCTCAAGAGGCACTCGAAACTTGGATTTGCCTTTCCAAATATTTTAAATTTTATGTCTTTTCAACAACATTTGTACCCTTTGGATGAGATGTGTCTCTTGGAGCCCATTTGAATGGATGTGACCTCATTTCCAAGCATTACTTCCAACCCGATAAATTAAGGTGATTTTCAAATTTTTATATAGCATTCAAAATAAGCAGAATGCAGTATTTTTCCAAGTAAATTGTCTAAGAGCATTTTCTTCTCTTTTATTTTTATTGTGATTTTAAAGGCGATAAAATATTTTTGATTTTAGTGTGCAGACTTCGAATGAGAGTTGGACTTTGTATCCTGAGACAAAATTTCATGAAAACCACATGCATGTGGGAAATTGTAGTCTTTAAGAAAGTGTCTTAATTGTTGAGCTTTGCCTATTTTTGTTTTGCTTTCTTATTCAATTTCTCACATTCATAATCATTCACTAATTATTTATTTGATTTTTTTATTGCACATTTTTCTAAGTAATTCCCCAACAGGTTGGAGTTGGACCTACCAATCAACAGGAAGTTTGGATGCCCATTCACATGGAAGCTGGACATTTTGAGAAACCCATTCATGGATGAGTTTTAGGTGGGAGCTCAGCCAAGTCAAATTTAAGGTAGAAGAAGGTGGAAAAACAGTTGCTTGCCTGACATATCTTCGATTTTCGGAATCATCCCTAATAAAAGTGGAAGACAGATTCATGTCCGGCTCGTCACAAGTCGGCATTTTACTCGTGATTCAGTACGCACCCATAAATATGTTAACCCAGTTTCTTCTAAATGCAAAATATATGGCATGTGGACACATAATGACACGATTCCTGTGTTGGATTCTTTCCTTCTCATACAGTATACTAGTCTCTGAATTATTTTTAATACAAAAAATCTTTTTACTTTTTTTTTATAGAAAATTACCCAAAAAATCTCCTTAGATGTGGAAATAAGCCCTCATAGTTCCTTTGTAACAATGAAGGCTCTCCTGCCAATTTTCAAAACTTCTATTAAGCGACATTATCATCGCTCAGCTTTCTTCTTCCTCTTCTTTTCATCTTACTCTCCCTCCTCTCTCTCCATTTCTCCCTCAATCTGTCGCCTTTGCAATATCTCTCCCTCTCTCTTTCTATCGAAGAATATTCCATTTTGCTTCCATTTTCAGAAACCCCCACACTGGACCTCCACTTTCATCAAACCCAGCTATCATTTTACATTAAGAACATCACCTTTCTTCGATTATAGAAAACCCACACCACAGCTTCCATTTCCATAAAAAGTCACTTCTCATCCACCTTCTAAAACACCTTTTCTTCTCATTTCAAAACCCGTATTAACTCTTCATTCCCATAAAAAAGAGCTCCATCTAAAAATTCTTGAGGCACCATTTGCAAGAAAATCAATTTCATGAAAGGAATCTCTCTTAAAAAATGGCTATGATGGATTTCTCCAACAGATTCATCTCCTTCTTCATCTTTGGGATTTTGGGGTTTTCTGAATCTCACTACCTTTATTGAGGAATTCATGTTTGTGGGGTTTTCCGAATCAACCCAAGGAAGCATAGAAATTCACAGCATTGAATAGTATAGCTTTTCGGGGGGTGGGGTGAAGAAGAGATGAGCAACAATATCGTCTCTTAATAGAAGTACTAAAAATTGGATTAAGGGCCTTTATTGTTATAAAATAACTATGAGAACCTTCTTAGTGCACTAGACATCTAAGGTGATTTTTTTCTGTAATTTATTATTAGTACTCCACTTATAAGAGAACCATTTAGATCTTTTCTACTAGAAGGTTTTTCAATAGGATTACCTTCAAAACATTTACACAATCTTTTGGAGAATAAAGATATAAAAAAATAAAAGACTTTATATTTACAAATTACAATGAAGAAAAGAAAAAAAAATTAGATCTGTAATCCGCTAATATATTTAGCTGGATCATAATCTTCAAAATCTGTCCACTCCTACTTTTCTATTCTCTGCCTTTGTATACTTTGCACCAAGCTAAAAATGTCAAAACTATATGCATCATGTATCTCTAATATGCCAGAGTTAAGATACGAGGATAACTCCGTCACAGCTTAACTTAAGCTGGAGGCTCTGCACAATTTGCTATAAAAGAAATCACAAGAAACTCCACCCGATAGATGAACTTTTTGAGGGGCCATACTAGCCCATGTTGTACCCATTTGATCACAATAAAATTGATAAAATGTTTTTAATTTTGTCCTTAAATATGTGTTTTCCATATTATTATTTATTTCTTCGAAAAAAAATCGTACACCAGTTAATTTTAACCTAGGATCTAATGCAGTAGCGAAACAAAATGTCATTGGAGCATCTTTCCAATATTTATTAAAATTCTCTTCCATTTTTTTTTTTTTTTTACAAATGTCACTAAGTAAAACATGATCTCTATATTTTTAAATTGTAAACTAATTTTAAAAAGAAAGTTTAGAGCTCCATTAGAAGTGGGATAATACATCCTAGAGAAAAATAATGTTGCATTATTAAAAAAAATTATAATAAATCTCTTTTTTGACAACACAATTCCCAATGTGCCTCAGTCATCAAGTATTCTTTTGCATTAAAAGCACAATATTCATTCAAAACTTATTTTTTTGAAATAACCTTATTTAACAAATCATGCATAAAATTCAATCTATGTTCAACGTCTAACTTTATTTTTATGGGTGATATATTATGCCTCACACATATTGTGGAATTTAATTATCTTCTTTGTGCGGAGCGGAAAATAAATTTAGCAGTACTTTTAATTTTTTCTGTTACTATTGAAATATGTTTCAAATCAACTACTGTAATCTCATTAGATCAATAGCCGCTTGAATATTTGTTGCATTATCTAAAGTTACAGCTATAACTTTATCCAAAATATTAAATTCTTGAAAATTTTCCAAAATAAGGGACCTTATTCTGTGGCTAGTGTGTTTCCAAAAAAACAATTCATTTATTAATAAGCCATTTTGCATCTATGTTATAGGCAGTAATACAAAAAAAAAAAACTATTATAACTTATAGATTTTCATAACTCTGTAGTTATAGTTATTCTACTAGGACTGTCTGTAAAGTAATTTTTAATATTTTCATTCTCACTTTGCCAAAGCTTAATAACATCATTTCTAGCAGTATTTTTAGAAATCTTTCTAAATTGTGGGCACATATAATTTGGACGAATTCTTCAAAAAACTAATTTTCAGTAAAAACAAATGATAATTCAGTTAAGACAATCATTTTAACAAGTGATTGTCTAATAGCACCAACATTATAAGAAAAAAGTCTCAAACTGCTTCCACTAGTACTATAAATTTGGGCCTGTGTCCCTGACCCCTCTTTCCCTTAAGTCCCACAAATATATTTGGGTTCACATTTTTTCTTATGCCTTAGTAAATGGCCAATAAGTACCTCAGTTGATTCAGCAATATAAATCTTACCACAATATTTACTGCTTGCCTTATCAACCTCCTTTCCATGTTTGTCCTTAATGTTAATAATTTCATATGCTTACCCAACTACAAAAGTTCTGGGTCTCTTAAATGTTTTACGAGCACTGGCAGTTTGTAGTGGAACTTCTTTCCCAACTTCTTCTTCGTCTATTTTGACATAATCATCCTCTTCTCCAAAATTAATGAAAGAAGCCTTTCGGGGAATATTTCTTCTAGAAGATCGTCCAGCCATATTAAAAAAGCTAAATTTGAAAAAAAAAAGATACATAATAATAGTAATATAGATTTTTGTGATAATTAATATAAGAAATGGGAGAAAATGAGAGCTAATATAATGTAATATAGACTATATATAAATGTGGAATCTCAAATTTAAATGAAATAATTACCTCAAAATCTTTGAAGGCCCCTTAATCTTTTCTCGAGATAACTTGATATTTGGCCCCAAAAAAACTTCTTATAAATATGATTAGAGAGAATTATAGAGTGTTGAGAGAGTGAGAGAGTTTGATGTTGGTGAGAAATGAGAATGGGAGCCCCTCCCATTTATAGACTTTTGAAAATTCAAAAATATAAAAAATGCCCCTAAATGACTGATTTAAGGCTGTTGGGAGGGATCAATACGGTCAAAACACCCCCTATAGTCGTTTTATGACCGTCGGGGTAGGGGTGGGTTATAACAGTCATTTTACCCCCTATTGTGCCGCATGTGTTGTGCTATTGATGGGTCGTGCGTCGGTCGTGCCTAGCACAACGGCCCGTGCCCTTGTTCGTGCCACGACTCGTCGATTGCCATTCCGAGTCGTGCCAACCCGACCGATTTGACATCTTTATCAGCATCCATCAATGTCGTGTTCAATTACGAGCTAAGATAGGCCAACTCTTTGGTGATGCGTTAGCCAAACAAGGGGTTGATAGAGTGTTTCCTTGGGAGGGTATCATTTTGTAAGTGGTGTGGGGGTAGGGTACAATGCTCTTGTATCTTTTTTGTAGTTCCGTTTTTGTAATCTTCTTTTCTTTTAACGACTAATTTTATTACTATCTCAAAAAATATATATATATATATATACACATACACACACATACATACATATAGGGAGATGCTCATATAAGAGCATCTCTCACCTTATTATGAGAGATATGGGTGGGGGCCCTCACATTTAAGTTGTTGGCATTGAATATGGATGTGAGGGTCCCCACTTTATCTCTCATAATAAGGTGAGAGCTATATAAACACATCCCATATATATATTTCACTCATTTGAAAAAAATGAAAAACTAAAAGAGGATTTTACTAAAAAATTTCAAGCAAATGGCCGTTGCATGAAAAATGGGTCCTCCGACTTATTTTTTTTAACTTTTGGGCCTTTGGCCGAGCGACTATAGCATCACCCCAAAAGTTGCCCCCTTATTTTAATAGATAATCTGAGGTGCTGAGATTAATGAACTCGTCCTCCTTCCCTTGCCTCGGCGAGATCGCCACCGCGTGGAGCGTGCTCACCATCATAGTCGGCCCCTTATAGGTCACCATATTTGCATTTCCGACAACACTAACATTATCGTAGCCAACTAGTACCGCTTTGACCGCACGTACTTAGCTAGCTCAATCCGACATATGGGTCTTGAAGAACTACTCGTTTTGCTTCTGGGTTCTTCATTTCTCCTCGAACCGGTGGGAATCGATCTCGATATGCTTGTATGCTGACCTGAAAGAAGACGGTGAAGAGGTTTTGTCTAACGCTGTCAACTCCAACATCTACTACTGGTTCTTGAAGGTCGTGGGGTTTTAGGAAGTGAGTTTTCTTGGGATCTCTTCAAACCGATGGAAAAAGTAGGAGTTGAAGATATTTCTCCTAAATCGGCACTTGGGTTTTAGAGAATGACGGGTTTTGTTAGTTGGTTATTGATATCTCCTTGAAATGTTGGAAATCAAGCTCAAGTGTTGCTTGTCAGTGTGGCACAAGTTAGAATGGAGGCAGGCCACTCATTTTTCAAAAGAAATAAAGAATCAAATAGGGTACACGGACCACGTACCGAAAACTTTTCCGCTTTTATTTTATTTTTTTGAAAACTGAGGGGAGTGACGCCATCTCCTCCATTGAACATTGCATCTTTTCTTTTGTCTTGCCTTCTTTGGTATTTCTTGACCTGTTCTACACCTCTTAACCGCTGGTAGTGCATGTTTGTGGCCATGATATTTGTTGCGTCAGCTGGTATTTCACCAACTGTTCTACACCTCTTATGTTTGTGGCTTTTAAACGGACATAATTGTGGTCAAGCCCTCGCTCTAACCATAAAATTATTGTTGTGTCATTTCTTATCATCAATTGAATTTGGGATAAATGATAGTTCAATGTGGTGTAAGATCCTACAAGTGGAATTAGAGCCTGGTAGGCGGTCGGGTGTTCAGGTCTTGGGACGGTTAATGTCCACCCTTGCTGCTCAATGGAGAACTTGACAGGGGGAACACTTCTCTCCAAAAGTTTACATGTTACGTACACAAAATAGAAGGGATAAAAACCAGAACTCCTAAGCACGGATTCTGGGGTTTCTGGTTTTCCTTTCCTAAAAGCTCTGTACATTTCGAGTAATTCTTGCAACACATTGACTCCCATTTTGGACTTAAAGAGATGCCAACCACCTCAATTTATAAGGGACTTCAAAGCTAACGCGATTGAGGCCCACCTTTTCCAGCAACGATGAGTTTCCTCTGTTTTTGCTTTTAGCTTCTTCAACTATTCAGATCTGAGCCGACAACACTTGTTGTGCCTCAGTCTTCCTCTTCGGGCCTGCAACACTAAGAACAAATCTTTGTCTCCAAAACAATTATGGAGAGACCTCTTCACTTGACCAGCAGTGTCCGACAGGGTTGTGGCCCACCCTCTCTTTCCTCTGCGACTTCTTGTTGCAACCAAATCCAAGAACAATAATGGAGGATTTGGACAAGGAAGAGATATGGAAGAATGCTAGCATCCTTCCTCTCAAGTAAAAAAGAAAAATGAAAATAGAGTGAGAAACCCTTTTTTGTGAGATTCAAATTAGGTGAAACTTTTTCTTGCAACGGTGACTAACAAAAAAATTCTTCAGTAAAATTCTCTAAATGAAATAATATACGGTCTGACGTAGGGATGGCAAGCGGGTGAATCGGCCCGGATTTTAAGCATACCATACCCAATCCTCGAAATTCTTTATTTCCTCGAACCCGCCCCGAAACCCGTCGGGGGTTATTTTGATTGTACCAAAACCGAACCCTATGGGTTTCGGTTTTTCCCCGATCCGAACTGCCCTTGCACAATAATTCGAGTTTTACCAGAACCCGCGGGTGTGTGTGTGTGTGTGTGTGTGTGTGTGTGTGTGTGTGTGTGTGTGTGTGTGTGTGTGTGTGTGTGTGTGTGTGTGTGTGTGTGTGTGTGTGTGTGTGTGTGTGTGTGTGTGTGTGTGTGTGTGAATAAGATAGTAAAAATCCTTCCAAAATTTGAAAGCATATCAAGCAAGGATACAATTCAGGATTGTGAGACTAAAAAATATGTCAAAAGGCAGTGTCATTCATAAATCTTCAACTCCTGTGGAAAAAAAAAGGGTAGCACCATGCCACCATTACAAACAGAAATAAAGCAGCATCAATAGCCTGGATCAACCAAAAGCAAGCAAACGGCAGCAACCTATCTCAACAATAAAGTGCAGCCAAAAAGGGAAAAATATTGCAGCAACCTGACTTGTTCCAACTTACACTTACAAAAAACATAAACCAAAACCACTAACCATTCAGCATAATTAGGCAAAAGAAAAAATAAGTTCAACTGACTTGTTCCAACTTACACCACCAAAACTAACCAAAAAAAAAAAAACCTTGAAAGAAAAGCATAGACCAAAGCACAGATATTCCCAAATCAGCATTCAGCAGCAACAAAAAACATATTGTGCCCATGCATTCAACACCACCACCTTCATTTCACACATCAATAATGCAAGATTCTTCGGAGTCCACATCCTCATAAATAGTTGCGTAACCAATCGATGATTCACCTAAAAAACAAATATTCAAAATAATACCAAAATTAGTAATCAAAAGTTAAAAAAAAATAGATTTTAGATTGAATACCTTTCATCTCTTCATCCCATAACCAACTTTGAGCACACATTAATGCTTCCATTGTCTTAGGATGAAGTCTACTTCGATGTGGGCTCACCAACATACCACTTGTGCTAAATGCTGACTCAGAAGCAACTGTGGACACCGGAATAGCCAACATATCCCTAGCCATGGCTTGTAATGTTGGATACTTGGGTGCATTCGATCTCCACCAAGCCAACACATCAAATCCCAGGGTTCTTGGCAATTCGTCATCCTCCAAATAATGATCTAGCTCAGACTTCACATAATTGCCCTTCTTACTTCTCTTTCTACTCACAAACAAACCATACTCTAACAATGTCTCAGAACCCTTTGAACTTGATTGGGAAAAAGATTCACTACGAACCTCCATCCTCGAATCAAGTCTATCTTGGTACTCACAAAGCAGATCATAGCAAAGTTTACGGACTTTCGCAATTTCTTCCGAAGCCTTATCTCCAAAAAGTTTATCAAAAAAGAATTCAAAAACTGTCATCTTGTACCTAGGATCTAAAACTGCAGCAACTCCTACAACACCATGCATCGCTGTCCAATATTTATCAAAATTTTCCACCATTTTTTATGCCATATAAATAATCACTTCACTTTCACTAAAGAGCCATTGTCTCAACTCCATTCTAATCTCACATATATTCGGAAAGCAAAGATTAGTTGTGGGATATTTAGTTCCAGAAAACACTTTAGTCACCTTATAGAAAACTTTTAGCTTCTCACAAACTTCTTTAGCAAACTCTCATTCTTTATCATCGGGTGAAGCTTTATATTGGGACTCTCTTTGTTTTAAGCGGGAAAAAACATCTTTGGACACCAAGGCAGTTTCAAGCATCAAATATGTTGAATTCCATCTAGTTGCACAATCAAGTCCTAGCTTCTTTGTACTTGGAATACGCAATTGGCGGGCTGTTTCCTCAAATTTTTCTACTCTTTTTGGTGTTGCTGTCCAATAAGCTACAATTTCCCGAATTTTCTCAATACTCACTTTTATCACATCCAGTCCATCATTGACAATCAAATTGAGAATATGTGCAGTGAAATAAAGTTCCACCCAAAAGAAGTGAATCATTATATAACTTTTCTAACAAGATGTCAACCATGGCATCATTGGTGGAGGCATTATCAACAGTAGCACAAGAAATTTTTCTGTCGATGTTCCAATCCATTAAACAATCCAACAAAGACTGAGATAAAGCTTCTTTCGTGTGTGGACATGGCACATAAATAAACCTAACATATAGCATACATACTCAATGAATAATGCAAACACATAAATTTATAAAATATAGACATTGGAAACTGAAAAAATAAATGTACCTCAAAATGCGACTTTGCAAAGTCCAATAATCATCAATAAAATGCGCCGTGACAACCATAAAGCCTTTCTTTTGATTACTTGAAGTCCACATATCAGTTGTGATTGCCAATCGACTTCGATTACTCTCCACCAAACTCAATGTCTTCGCCTTTTCTTAATCATAAATCTTGAATATCTCACCCTTTATTGTGTTTCTACATGGCACCTTAAATAAGGGTTGAAGTGATGCTCAATACCTCTTAAAACCGATATGGTCCACAATCGAAAGAGGATATTCATGCATAATTATGGCACTTGCAAGCTCTTTCCTAGCTATATCATGATCAAAAGTACAAGAGGTTAGTTGAGGGTTCTCTTTGTTGAAATTGTTTGTCAAAACTTTCTGCTTCATGCTCCCCTTCTTATGTTTGCTATTATAGTGCTGCGTCAGATGCGAGGTTCCATTGTTCGACGAACCCCCAAGTTGTTTTTTACAATATTTGCAAACAGCCTTCCAAACGCCATTGATTTGTTCATTTGTAAAGTGCCGCCACACCGAACTCCTTAATTTAGCTGCCCAATCAGGCATTGATTTAGCATCATCTTGCTCACCAGCATTGTCAATTAAAATTGGATTTGAAGAGTTGTTAACCGGTGCTGATGGTAAGGGGCCTTGATTGTCCAGTGTTGCAGGTTGTGAACCACCAACCGTGGTAGTACTTTCCACTTGTGATGTTGACATTTGTATCCCTAAAAAAATGCAACAAATCATTAGATAGCCATGGATTGGTGAATCAAAATTAGGAAGAAACAAAAAAAATTGGAAAAAGGAACAATATCAGGGCATCATAAAATTTTATTTACAAAAATAGAACAATAAAACAATACTTACAAGAGAGAGAGAGAGAGAGAGAGAGAGAGATTGAATAAAAGGTACAAAAGGTACAAATGGAAACATGTAGTTAACTAATCTGGCAGGTATAGAATTGGAGGCATCATCTAAGTCAGAGCAACACGATCAAATACTTAGAGCCAAAAGAAACATTATTCTTTCAAAATCCACATCCTTCAAGAGAAGAACGCCGGCAAATTTGCTCATGAGGATGTAGAATCCTTTGAAATCTTAAAAGAGAAGGAATGTAAGGAAAGCAACCTTGAACTAGCCACCACCTACCTTTACAAGTTAATTTTCAGACTAATCCCCAAAATAAAATTTGACATAAAGTTTAACTTAGGCATCATAATCAATGATTTCAAGTAAGTATCGCACAGTCAAATAGCCATCATGGCCAGTTCTTAGCCTGTATTCTCTGATAACAAATTAATCAAAATTGAGGGGAAATATCAACAATGGTTGGCTAATGGGATCTGTTACTTGAAGCTATATAAGCCAAAGATCAAAGTGCCACTCCTCGAGCATTTTATAGAAAAGTTCATGCCTCACAAAATGTTTTTTGTGAAAGCTCAATTGGAGGGTCACAAGAAACCTTTATCAAACCAGCATTTAAGTTGTGTTCAATTGAAAATGCTTTTGAACCTACTTCACATGTCACAAAGAGGGGAGAAAAAAAAACTAAACATTAGGCTTAACAAACTAAACACTACATGTTAATCATGCCTACTAATCATTAGTCAGCAATCTGTTTGGTAATCGTTAACAATCTACGATACAATCTGCTTCGAAACTGCATGTGCTTGAGGAATAAGTAAAAAGCTTTACAGAGAGTTTCATCCCTAAAACTCCTAAGCACAGATGGGGGTGTCTACGACACACTTCAGTCGAAGAGTGAGCAGGTAATAAAGCAACAGAATCAGCACAAGGAGTATACAGTGAACTTATTAAAAAGGACTCCTTTGTTAACTTGGTAATTTGTTTAAAAAAAAAAATTTGAAAGCAAGTTTCGATTCATCAAAGAAGATTTCAATGTTTTGTAAAAGTTGAGCATATAAAACAGATAACCAAAGTGATACCAACATTTTTTTTTTCCTCTTAAATTCCAAACACACCCCAAGTCTAAGTACCTATTTATGTGACATTTCAATAGCCCTTTTAGAGCCCAATGCAATTTCAACAGAATACATGCCTCATTCCTTCCACCTATTGATAAATACTCATGAAAAGCTTTGAAGAACAGTGGATCTACTACCACAAAGTGAGAGGGTTTTTAATTACAAAGACACTATTTCATGGGACACCTAAGACTTATCATTGTTGTCAACTAAGATAAACCCCTAATGGACTTTATACAAAGCCTGAATGATCATAATTTTAGCCTTTTGGGACCCAGCTTCATGCTAGTGGAAGCTACTCTTTGATTTTTAGTGGAGGTTTAAATAAATTTTTTTAAGAATAATTTCATTGATCACCACAGATTTGTACACATGCATGGGACCAGAAATTGGAACAATCAGCCGTCACATAAATACATTTATCATGTGGTAGGACAAATATATTATGTTAATCAATGGCCCAACATTTAAGTCCTCATCTTTTCATTGATTAAAAAAATAAAATAAAATTAGAAAAACCCCTTGTGTAGTTGTGTTATTCCTTTAGCTGTATAAATTATGGGAATGCCAAACTAGATGAATGCGTATATCTGAAGATGGGAAATAGCTCTAATCATTAACATAGATATAAGATTCACAGCATTCAACTCCATACAAATTTTGACAAAGAAATTACCTACAAAATTAGCAATATCAATATAAATTTGCTACATTTTAACAACGCATTTTTTTGCTTAGAAAACCTT
Source organism: Cinnamomum chago (assembly GCA_038049695.1). Lineage (NCBI taxonomy): Eukaryota > Viridiplantae > Streptophyta > Magnoliopsida > Laurales > Lauraceae > Cinnamomum > Cinnamomum chago. Next base: position 129,827,022 of record CP142451.1, read on the forward strand.
TCGTTACCGAATTAGCAATAAGATGATACTCCACCAAACACTAATAAAAAAGTTGCATCCAAATCAAGCTTTTCTTTCAATACATGTAAATCTATTACATAATTTAACTGTTATGAAATTGGCGTACGATTTACAAACTGACACAAAAATACATAAATAGAACAATAAAATAATATGTACAAAATAGAGAGAGATAGCCAGATATACATTACCAGGTCTGATGATAAACACTAATGGAATTGATTCTCTGATTTCCGTTGGCATTGGAGGCGATTCTCAGTGTTTGTTGAGCAGGAGAAGAGTGAGAGGAGAAATTTTCAATATCGATTCCAATTTCTAACGTTTTTGCACATGGGACTAGGGTTTGCTGGGTATGCATAACAGTAAATACAAATTTCCAATATTCCATATTTATAGATTCTAGGGATTAGGATGAGCTGTTGGTATTCTTGAGGATTTGAGAGGAACAATGAAAAGAGATTGAAGAGGAGAGGATATAGGAGACGAAGAGACGTCAAGAGGAAGAGGCGAAGAGGATTAGAGGATGCGTATTGCGTGATGCGTCTGTCAATGTGTATATATGTATAAATATAAATAGTTATATATATATTTCGGGTTCGGGTTCAGATATGGATTCGGGGCGGGGAGTGATATATACCAAATTCGAATCAAACCCGACCGGATGATTTTAAAATTAATACCAAACCAGCTCCACAGGTAAAAAAAAAAAAAAAAGATGGATAAAAACCGTCCCTAGGGTATCTATCGGTTCTGGAAAAATTGACATCCCTAGTCTGATGGACCGTACCCGAGTTAAGAGTACTTTTTCGTCCAACATCGAAATTTTCCCTTAAAATCGCGAACCCCGCCTTTCTTCCCTCTCATTTTGAGTATCGATTTTTTATTTTATTTTTCCCATGCGGCATAGACAGTACTAGTAGGCAGTAAGTAATAGCATATGGGCAGCAGCGAAGCTGAGACTGCTGTTTCAGTGTGCTGCTTCTGCGGTCAGTCAGGAATCCCATTTAAATGTAAATGAGAGAAAAAGGCAAAGGCAGCAGCGGCAGAAGCATTCATTCATGCTGCAATCTGCTGCTGCAGCAGCGTTCAGACTGCTCCACACACACGCCCTCCGCAGAAAGGGAAAAAAGAAGACGAAAAAAAGGAAAGTCCAAAACCCAAAACCCTAGTCTCTTTTTCCCTTCCCTCCATCCTTCTTCTCCGTTCCTCCTCTTCTCGCTGATCGTACGATGGCGACGGGTTTGGCAAATCCGTCGTCTTCTCCTCCTCTGCCTGAGGCGCCCTGCCACAGATCCCCGCCGCGCTATCCGGATTTCTACGGAAAGCATCGGAAGCAGGTGGAGCTGCAGATCCTGAATCGGGAGATCGGCTTTCTAAAGGTATATACAGCAGTGCACTACCCTCTTCTCTTCTCTTCTCTTCCGTTTATTATTATGTCTGTTCCTCTCATTCCGCAATGCAATCGCAATCGTTCGTTTACATTGTCGTGGTTGTGATTGTTCTATGCCCGAGGTTTTTGGTTCTACTCCATAGTCCATAGCAGTAGCACAACCAACATTCATGGTTGTGAGGACTGAGGACTACTACTGGCCTCAAATAATAAAGCACGACTCGCCTCTTTTTCTAGGCTTTCTTTCTTTAGTTTTAACTGATCTATGTCTTTACCCAATAAGAAAAAGAACAAAAAAAGAAAAGAAAAAAAAGCTGATTTATGTATTTCTACCAAATATCAAGAGATCACTGATAATAATAATAAAGAATAAATAAATAAATCCCAATGGAAACCAAAAACAGAGATATACCAAGTAAGAATGCATTGTTTGAGATCCGATTAAAGAAAATGCAGACAATCTGCATCTGAGATATACCAAGAAAAGTAAGTATGTATTACTACTGGAGTTTTTCTTTGCTTGTATTTGTCCTCTGCCCCAGAATGTCATTTCTAGTGTTATCACAATAGATTCCTTTTTTCTTCACAAAGTGATGGGTTTGGGCGTGCCTCATCTTATAGTGTAATAACTTATCCAGTTCAGACAATGTTGCTCTGGATGATCCAAAACACATATATAATGACCACCAGAAGCTGTCATGCCATCTAGATAGTGTGCAAACTGACTAGCTTCCAATCATTTCACTTATTTCATTGCTGTATCATTTTCATTTGTTTACCTAAACACACTCTCATCGATTTAAATTCTTTACAGACATCTGTTATCACGTTACTATGACACACAAACAAATTTTTTGCAGTAACATTATTGTCTGAAAGGAGGTGATGGACCTCTGCTGCTAGTAACATCTTAGGCAAAACTCAAGTTCACTACAACTCTCCTTGTTAAGTGAAAAGCTTTCCCTTTTTTTCTTCTTCTTTTTGGTAGCCGCACTATGCATTCTAGGATACTCGTAAAATACCCTAAAGTATTACATATATTGATTGGTAACATGACTTGAACTCACAACCTCAAGGTTGCAATAGTGAGCACCGTCCACTGTGCCATTGAGTTTTTGTTAAATAACCATCTAGTTTGTGAATTCGAGTTTCTTTTGTTTAGGGTTTTTGTATGTGCCTTTTGTAACATATGCTGCACATTTCTCTCCTTTTAATACAACTACTATCACTGCTCAACAATGAAAAAAAAGAGAACAGAGTATGAGCCTAAAAGGATATTATTCAGATTGAAATGGAAGAATTCAATTGGGTCTTTATTTCATCCACTATCTCAATTAATAAGGCACCCAATCAAGTTTGTATTGGGTACATCAAGGTGATCTATTCTTGCCATCCTTATTTCCAACGGTAGCCAAAGGTTTAAGCAGTTAAAGTCAAGCATTAAAGGTCAATATTTTTTCAAACTGAGATACAAAAATCAAACTTTTGCATTTGCATTTAGTCAATGAAATGTTTGGTTCCAGTGATGCCTACCCTTGTCAAATTAACAATTGAGAGGTGCTCTTAGATGCTTCCAGGTTGCATCAGTGATAAAAGACAAATTTAGTGAAGAGTGCCTCAATTAGGTGGGATGAGATTAAGCATTAGTGAACTCCTAGCTATTTCAGTGAGATGTAAAATAGAAAAGCTCCTAATGAAATTTGTTAAACTTTCTCTGGATTTTGGAAGCCACTCCAGGATCTTTGTTTGCATGATGCCTAATAGTAGAATGGTTGGAAAGAAACTTGAATTTTTAGAAGAGAAGTTCTTTTTTGTTTTATGTCGACCATTTTTTACCAATTTAACACTTTTCATCCCTTTAATATATCGCTTCTCTTCCCAAAATTACTGTTGTGGTAAACAAAAGTTGGAGAAGTTGAGGGTATTTTTTTTTTGCGTGCACACACACACACACATATAGATGAACACACTGAAAATACTAACTCCATATTATTGTGTTATGTTGTGTTTAGAGCCACAATCACCTATATATAGAAAATCCATAAGCTAACTTGCTGTGGAAGAAATCTATCCACAATAGGAAACCCAATCCTAGTAAAATAAGCAACCCTGTACTAAATATAAACCTAACCTAGATAGCGTCATCGGCCCAATCCCTTCGGTGCATGTGCTAAGTCAGCGATGACTTCAACATTGAGGGGTATTGGTGAGAAAATAAGTTTTTGGAAGAACATTTAGGTAAGGCATTCTCCTATGGCTGAGAGATGCCTAAGGGCCTGTTTGGTTACTAGAATTTCCGAAAGAAATCCCGTATTTAAGAAATTTGAATTTCTATGAGGAATTCTTTGTTTGATGAAGGGCATTGTTGGAATGCAAAGAAACCCAACATTTAAATTCTTAATGCGAGAGGGTCTTGAACATTTGTAGACTTCAGCAACGAGAAACATTTTGAAGGAATTCACCTGAACAGATGCCCACGATTTTGAGTTCCAGTGCACGGCCCAGGGTAAGAACTCTCTCCCTCCATTCTCCATCATCATCTTTCCTTTCTTCAGTTAGTCTTTTGTAGATTTTTTAGGCATGTTCTCGTGGTTTGATTGATGAAACCTCCACACCAACAAAGGGAATTAGAGAAATATTGATTATGGGGAAACTATTTAGGAAATGCAAAGACCGATTAAAAGGTAGCCCTCTAAGACTTGTGGAATTCATGTTTCTAAAAGTTCAACAATTTCTTCTTTAAAAGAACAGAGGCTAAATGAATACCTTATTTATTTCTTTTTCAATATTAAGTAAGTACGTACCTTTTATTTGTGATTTATTCATTTCACTGAGTATAGCTCAGAATTGGCACATATAAAACTAACAGATAAAAAATGATGATTTCCACTTGTATTGCCGCTTTATCCCTTTTGGGAAATGATTTCCTTATTTTACTGCTTTATTTCTTTTGGGAAATGACGACTACATCAATAATTTTATTGCATGCAGGAGGAATTACAGTCAATTGGGGACCTTAAACCTGCTTCTAGTTGCTGCAAAGAGTATGCTGTTATGCTGTAACTAGTTCCCTATATCTCTAGAATTATCTCATGCCTTTTTGTTTATAAGGCTATAATCTTACTATCTGATCCTCTGTAGAGACTCTAGTTTTAATTAATTGATACCTCAAGTTGATGCAAAATTGATGTTGGAAACAACCTAGGACCAGGCCTATGATGCCAGACCCAGATTCTGATCCAGACCCAATGAAGCAGGACCAAATGTAGACTCAGACAAATAGGAGCCAAATCCAAATCAAGTTATAAAGCTCCAACTGGGCCTAGTCTCGGTCCATCACGAAGCCCACTTATCTAGCATATACTTGAAGTGGGAGCCATGGTCCAAGTGGCAACAGAATGCAAGCTTTGCACACTAATATCAGATGGCGTGTGACTCATGTTATGATCCAATTACTTTCGTAATTTTAAGCACAATTAGGAGTTTGTCTATAGTAAGTTTGGTGTAGTTGTGTTATCTATTATTGAAGCTTTAAGTTAAATAGGAAACTCTCTCTCTCTCTCTCTCTCTCAAGCCAAGAAACGATCAAAGGATTTGAGAAGAAATTGAATGTCCTACTTTGAGCTTCCATTCTCTGTTTATAATATCAAACTTACTATAATTACATGATGATAAAGTAAGCAGTAATGTAATACATATCATACAGAAATAGAATGCTGGGCTGTTAAATGAATGACCATATCTTTCTAGAAAGATTTGGTCAAATTGCCAAAAGGAGTGTGAACCCAGCATGGGCCTGGATCATGGGCCTAAGACGGCCTGATGGGCCTCTACCCTTCTACACTCCCCCTCAAAATGATGAGGAGTAGAACATATAGTTAAATTGCTGGAAAGGAAGGTATGTCTGGCCATAGTGATAGACTTGGTGAAGAGATTTGCCAGTTGGTAGTCGGAGGTAATATGTGGTAGACTGATCATTTTTGCCAAAAACTTTTCTCAAATAAAGTGACCGTCAACTTCAATATGTTTGGTATGCTCATGAAAAACTGGATTATTTCCTATCCAGATGGCATTGGTGTTATCTGCATAGAGTGGGGTAGGTTGTATAAAGAACACGCCGAATTCTGCAAGAAGACGTCAAAGCCAAACACTTTCACTTATGGCTGATGACATGGCCCAGTATTCTGCTTCAGTGAAAGATTTTGAGACAATAGTATGTTTCTTGCATTTCCATGATATAGGAGAGGTGCCCAAGATCATACACCATCTAGTGGTCGATCGCCTTGTATCCTAACATCCAGGCCAATCAGCATTTGCATATGCTTTTAGTAGCAATGGAGAGGTGGAGGAATAAAATAATCCTGTATTTGTTGTACCATTTATATACTGCACAATATGATGCACAGCAGATAGATGATTTTTGTGTGAATTGCTTACAAACTGACTTACAATCTGAACCGCATAAGCTATATCTAGTCTTGTCATTGTCAAATAGATTAGACTTCCAACTAATCGACGATACAATGTTGCATCAGGAAGGGGATTACCATCCTCCTTTAAATGAAGATTTAACTCCATAGGCGTTTCCGCAGTTTTGCCATCAGCTAATCTTGCCGTTGATTAGAGATCTTCAACATACTCAGGTTGATGAACATAAAGACCTTGAAGAGTGCGTTTAATTTCCTGACCAAGGAAATATGTTAGAGCACCTATCTTTCATGTGAAAGTTCTCTTGAGATACTCTTTAAGAGCACCTATGCCACCATCATTGTTCCCACTAATGATTATATCATCGACATAGATCAACATAATTGTACATCCCTTCGATGATCTCTTAATAAAAAGAGAATGATCATTATTACTCTGATGGATCCCCGTTTTGACAGTAGCTTGCCGAAATTTTCCGAACCAAGCTCGAGGAGCTTGTTTGAGGCCATAGAGAGATTTCTTTAGTCAGCAAACCATCTTTGAGGGAGAAGAATATCTCGGAGGTGGTCGCAGGTATACAGTCTCATGAAGATCGCTACGAAGAAAAGCATTTTTGACATCCATTTGCCATAAGGGCCAGTGGCATACTGCAGCAATGCTTGATATTGATCTTACAATTGTCCTTTTGCAACTGAAGCAAAGGTTTCTTCGTAATCGATGCCACATTCCTGCTTATATCCTTATGCGACTAGCAAAGCTTTATATATGTCAAGTGTGCCATCTGACTTGATTTTGATGGTGTAGATCCACTTGTTGCCAATAATGGATGCAGAAGGAGGCGAAAAAACCATTTCCCAGGTCTGATTAGATTTCAAAGCTGATAACTCCTCTTCCATTGCCTTTTTCCAACATGATTCTTTGGCTGCCTGTGCAGAGGAGGTAGGAACGGGGATAGAATCCAAAGTGGTGAACAAGGTTGAAAATCCGTATCTATCAGGTGCTTTGGTTGGTCAAGAGGACCGCTGTAGAGGAGGTGGATCACCTGATGCTGCTATTCCTGGACTTGGCAGCTGGGAGGGTTCAGGGGCCTGTTGTATTAGAGGCAAGTTCTGTCTCCGACTATAGACCTGCAATGGTGGAGAAGAGGATTCCAAGTCTTTAAATTGAGGAAGAAAAGAGATGTTAGATATTTTTATCGGTGACGGAATAGAGAAGAAAGGAACATGTTCGAGAAAAATGACATTCCGAGAGACCCTTGTTCTTCTTGCTTCTGGATCATAACATATGAAACCTTTATGGTCGTCACTGTAACCAACAAATACACATCTGGCTGCCTGAATCGAGAATTTTGTTCTCTCATGTATGGGAAGATGGACAAAGCAAAGACATCCAAAGACCCTCAAGTGGGAGTATGAAGGGGTTTGAGGGCAAGATTTTTGATGGAGAATCCCTTTCTCAGATGTAAAGGAAGAGAATTCTTTGGAAATGTATTCTCCCCCTGAATCTGAACGAACGAATGAACTTAATGGATTTATCAAATTGATTTTTTATCAAGTTGTTGAACTTTTGAAAAGTATGGAACACCTCAGATTTTGGCATAGAAAATAGATCCAAGTATAATGGTATGATCATCAATGAAAGTAATATAGTACTTATACCCAAATCTACTAAATGTGGGTGCAATATCCCAAACATCAGTGTGAACAATATCAAAAGGTGCTTTTGCCCTTGAAGCGTAAGGAACCCACTGTAATAACCCTGAATTGATTTGTCTCCTTGATTATATTTGGCTATTTCACAGTCAAGAAAATATTTTCTAGCTTTATTGACTTGATGGTAGAGGGACTGTAAATGAGACCACATGTCTGAAACTTTGTAATATGACTAGAAATAATGAGATGGAAGTATCGATGGAGTTTAAAATCCATGTGATGACTTTGGAATTGTTTTGTTCCCAGTTGGTTTGATTCCTGTCATCCTTGATGGTAGTGCCATCAAGATATCCCAGAAGTCCCTTTTCGGCAACAAAATGTTTTATCCGGAAAGCCCATCCAGAGTAATTTCTCCATTAAGTTTGACTGGAATGATTTCAGTCTTATCCATTTAGAGAGAAAACAGGGCAGAATTCAGAAAAAAATAAACAGAACTCATAATTTGTGCAAAAAACTGCACTTGGATGTCCCACTCGTCAGTAACTAGAATGTGCCTGGTCTTGTAGTGAAAGACAGAAATCGAAATCTGCTTACAACTGGCTTTTCCCAGAGTATTCTTCTAATAGCATGCAAAAGATCTTTCAGATCTGATGGTTCATCTCAAAGATCAATGGTTGTGATGAAAAATGTTCTATGAAAACTGCCGAATAGAAGGAAGGAAAAATACCAACCTTTTGGAGCTCCAAAAATCTTGAAAATCTGCTCAGAAATCCCAGGAATATTAAACGATGCTGATGATGAAGATTCCCTGTGCAATCTTTGTGATCAGACGAACAATATGCTAGAATTGCAGTCTGAGATGATCGTTCAGCAGCAACAGTAACTGATCCCTCTATATACGTCTTCAGAGACGCCACGATAGATGGGAGAGATCCAAATCAGAGATCTCTTTGATAACCAAGAAGTCTACTTGTATCTATACAGTTGACTGTGACTCCTTGAGAACCGCAAGATCACTTGTGTTGTTACTTGGCTCTGATACCATGTAAGCCAAGACATGATCAAAGGATTTGAGAGGAAATTGGGTGTCCTACTTTGAGGATCTATTCTCTGTTTATAATATCAAACTTACTATAATTACATGATGGTGAAGTAAGCATCGATGTAATACATTTCATACAGAAATAGAATACTGGGCTGTTAAATGAATGACCACATCTTTCTAGAAAGATTAGGTCAAATTGCCAAAAGGAGTGTGAACCCAGCGTGGGCCTGGATGGGCCTAAGAAGGCCTGATGGGACTCTACACTTCTCTCTCTCTCTAAACTATTCATATGCATACGAACCTCACCGTATTACAGTGAGAGCAACATAGTGGGGCCGACCTTATGATTCATTTGAGCCATCCACACACATGAGACCCCCTGAATTACACCGGATCTGTTGAGTTTTCACCGATCCAAATGGATCGGACCGTTGGATTGAGGGTCACTTTTTTTTCTTTAATATAAAGTTGTTAAACTTGTAGGCCGCGTATGAAGGGTTAGAGGCATGGGATTGACCACAAACTTGATATTTGGGCCCATCTAAGATGTCTCTTTCCATTGGGCCCTAGGTGGGCTCTATCAAGCTGTCCCTCACCAAAATACAGTGAGGGACGTATGCATATGAATATTTCTTATATAGATTATCCAATGCAGACCTTTGTGCACCTCATAGTGGAGCCCACTTGATGGACCATGCAAATGGATAACACATAGGGAAACCACCCTGCACAGTTTGCCATGTGTGTCGCCGAGGGCATATGGGGCATGATGACTTGACGTCATCCTCACCTTCCTCCGGCTTATCACCGGCGGTCTATTCAGGGTTCCAAACTCGATGGTGGCAACTAAACACGAGGGTTGCGCTCGTTGTGGGACTTAACCCAACACCTTACGGCACGAGCTGATGACGGCCGTGCATCACTTGTGTCCGCGTTCCCGAAGGCACCCTCTCTTTCAAGAGGATTCACGGCATGTCAAGCCTTGGTAAGGTTCTTCGCTTTGCATCGAATTAAACCACATGCTCCACCGCTTGTGCGGCCCCCCGTCAATTCCTTTGAGTTTCATTCTTGCGAACGTACTCCCCAGGCGGGATACTTAATGCGTTAGCTATAGCACTGCACGGGTCGATACGCACATCCTAGTATCCATCGTTTATGGCTAGGACTACTGGGGTATCTAATCCCATTCGCTCCCCTAGCTTTCGTTTGTCAGTGTCAGCGTTGGCCCAGCAGGGTGCTTTCGCCGTTGGTGTTCTTTCTGATCTCCCTTGCAAGGGGGTCCTTGCTGATTCACACGGGATTCCATGTGCCCCATGTACTCGGATCAGAGCGTAAGCTAGTGATGCTTTCGGCTACTGGACTCTATCCATCTAGGGTGCAGCACTCCACCGCTTTGCTTAGCAGCACGATGCTTATATTGCTCTCCCACAACCTCGTTATAAAGGTGTTGGCTAGTCGACTTCAGAAGGTGTTGCCTAATTTGATCTTCCTAGCTTAAGGATCATTTGTCCATCGAAGACAAATTTTAGATGGGGTTCTCATTGCCAACAAGTGCATTCACTCTAGGAGCCTTGGTAAAAAGCCAGGATTGATTTGTAAGTTGGATTTTGAGAAGGCATATGGTGGTCTAGGACTTCCTATAATATCTCATGTCTTATGGGTTTTGGGCAGAGATGGAGGATGTGGATTATGGAATGCGTTCAATCAGCTCATTATTCCGTTTTGGTTGATGGTTCTCCAAAATGTTTTTTTCCTGCATCTAGAGATCTTCACCAAGGGGACCACCCTCTATCGCCTTTCTTGTTTGTTATTGTGGGTGAGGCTTTGAGTCGTATGATCGAAGCAGTAGATAATGAGAACCTTATCAATGGGTTTAGGACTAGTACTAATGGCCCTATAGTTAGCCATTTACAGTTTACTGATGACACGTTACTCTTCTGTGATGCCGATGAGGATGAAATTAAGAATGTTAAGGCAACCCTGCTTTGCTTTAAAGCGGCTTTTGGTCTCAAGATTAACTTCTTTAAAAGCGAATTGATTGGTGTTGGAGTGCCTGAAGGTCGTCTTCTCGCTTTCGCAGGGATTATGGGTTGCAAGGTTAGTGTGCTTCCTTTGACCTACTTGGGGTTGCCTCTTTGCATCGATGTTCCACCTAAATATTTATGGTCTCCGGTGATGGAAAGGCTCCCATATACAAGAATAAATGAGATATTCAGAACTGTGCGAACTACCGCGGGATTAAATTGATGAGCCATACGATGAAATTATAGGATAGAGTTATTGAGAGAAGACTAAGAAGAACAATAAACATTTCAGAGAATCAATTTGGTTTCATGCCTGGGAGATCAACTATGGAGGCTATCTTTCTCCTGAGAAGGTTAATGGAACAGTATAGAGAAGGTCAGAGAGATTTACATATGGTGTTCATTGACTTGGAGAAGGCCTATGACCGGGTTCCTAGGGAGATTCTATGGAGATTACTGGAAAAGAAAAGAGTGTGTGTCGCATATATTGAAGCGATAAAGGATATGTATGATAGTGTCGTGACATCTATAAGAACGACTGGTGGAGAGACTAAAGAGTTTCCTATCACGATTGGTCTACACCAAGGCTCAGCGTTAAGCCCGTACTTGTTTGCCCTAGTTATGGATGAGATTACAAGACATATTCAGGATGAGGTGCCGTGGTGTATGCTATTTGCAGATGACATTGTCTTAGTGGATGAGACGAGAGAAGGAGTGAATGCTAAGCTAGAATTGTGATGGAAAACGTTAGAGACAAAAAGGGTTTAGTCTAAGTCGATGCAAGACGGAATATATGGAATGCAAGTTTAGTCAAAGTGGGACACCTGGTAACATAAAAGTAAGTTTGGGCACACAAAAGATTGTAAAGAAAGAAAACTTTAGGTACCTTGGATCTATGGTGCAACAAGATGGAGAGATTGATACTGATGTAAGTCACAGGATTTAGGCCGGGTGGACCAAATGGAGGAGTGCTTCGGGGGTCTTGTGTGATGGGAAAGTCCCCCTCATGGTTAAAGGAAAGTATTATAAGGTGGCGGTATGTCCGGCGTTGTTATATGGATCAGAGTGTTGGGCAGTAAAGCATAATCATGTTAAGAAGATGGAAGTTGCGGAGATGAGAATGCTAAGATGGATGTGCGGGATTACAAGGAGAGATAGGATTAAGAATGAGGAGATTAGGGGCAAAGTAGGAATAGCACCGATTAAAGATAAAATGAGAGAAAATCGACTGAAATGGTTAGGCCATGTTAGAAGGCGCCCAACGGAGGCACCTGTTAAAAGGTGTGAAAGCATGGAGATTGCCCGGAGTAGGAGAGGGAGAGGGAGACCCAAGAGAAGTTGGAAAAAAATTATTAAACATGACCTTGCCTATATGGATCTAACGGAGGACATGGCCCTAAACAGATTTGATTGGCGTCGTCAAATCCATATAGCCGACCCCACCTAGTGGGAAAAGGCTTGGTTTGGTAATGGAAAGGCTAGAAAAGAGACATGCTCCTTGGAAGGCTAATTATCTCTCTCTTGGAGGTAGAATTACTCTTAACTGCCCGTTTGGCAAGTCTTTTTACAACCTCTTATTGTCTTAAAACTGCTTCAAAAATCTTTTAGAGCGTTTGGGAATGGAAATGGCAACATCTGTTTCAATCAGTATGAGGGGGAAATGCCTCTTTTCGAAATGGGACCAAAAATAAAGGGTACCGAAACAGACTCTAGGCTCTGAAGCGCACAGACATGCATGTGAACAGTAACTTGGACGTTATTTTCTCCTTACTGTTTTTTTTCAATTTTTTTTTTTTAATTTGGGACCCTCAATGATGATCCGGACCATTGGAAGTATTAAGAAGGCCAAACACGGGTTGTGGGTCAAATTTCAACGGTTGATCTATCATTGACCGTGAGATATTTTTGGAAAACCTCATAACCATAGATCTATTTTATGGACTTCTATGGGCCCCGTAATCACGATCGGAACCGTTAATCCTCTTTGAAACGCTGAAAAAAACTGTGTAAAACTTTCATCCCCCAATGTGGTCCAAATCTTGAGAAAATGAAGAAAACTTGAGAACCATTGGATAACTAACGCGTCGCAAACTACAATCTGTGTAGTAAAACATGATATTGGGCAGCCCCTTTTTTGTTTCTTTCCTTGGAGTTTGGGCCAGTAAACTACAATCTGAACCATTGGGTATTTGTAATGATCCAAACTATGGGCTCAAATTTTAGCCGTTGATTAATCACGAATAGTGAGAAATTTGCATAAAAAGGGGAACCATTTGATTTAAATTATATGGACTTTGTGGGGCCCTTTCCAAGATCCAAACTGTTGATCCTCTTAGGATTACTAAAAACGGCGATGAGCTCAAAAATCAGTCTGACTCCTTTTGGATATGGAGAAGCTTATGAAAAATTATGTACCATTGTATTTAAAAAGTCTATTTCAATTGATTCTGTTGTGTCGCCAAACAATCTATTTCAAAAACATCAATTTCAAACAAGGGACATTTGAAATAGATCTATTTCATGCTAATCTGTTTCAAACATATAAGATTTGCCAAATAGGGCCTAATTAAATCAGTTCTCTCCAATCTTCCAATTTACTTATCATTGTTCAAGTGCCCTATGGAGATAAGCGCATTAAAAAATTACAGCATGACCTTTTGTGGCCGGGGTTTGAGGTGAAGAAAAAATCCCACTTGGTGAGATGTGGCCTCTTGTTTGCAAATCTAAAAAAGGAGGCCTGGGTTTTAGTCCTATTAAAACTATGAATGAAGCTCTTCTTACTAAATGGTTATGGCGCATTGGGGATAGTCAGTTGGTCTTTGGAGAGAAGTGCTTTCCTCTAAATACAGCGTTGCTAGAGGAGGTTGGGAGGTGATTCTCGTCAACATTCTGGAATTTAGAAAGGCATTATGTTTGTCCTGGAGCCCTTCTCTAAGTCCACCCACTTACATGTTGGCAAGGGAGATAGAGTTCTTTTCTAGTTAGATACTTGGATTGGGGACTCCCCACTAGCTTCCCAATTCCCAGACCTGTTCCGTTGCTCAAAGAATAAAAGAGCTTTTGTGAAGGATTATGTGGATTGAGTAGGAGATAAGCCTACATGGGGTCCTAATTTTAAAAGAAACCTCTCTCATGTGGAAGAGGGTCAATTCTGCTCGCTCTTGGTTCTAATTGATGAGGTCTACATCCCGGTGGATGGATATGGTCTTGCTCTACAAATGGGTGTTTCCCCGTTGCCTTTTAGTAGGGACGATTCGGGTGCTTCTACTTAGGGGTGGACCTAATTATGACACAGGTGCGACCTCACCTGGGAGATTTGAAAAATTCCTTAAATAATACCTTATTTTTATTTTATTTTATTATTTAACCTCTTAACTTGACCATTGCCCGCACCACACAAATGAAAATCCCGGGTCCGCCATTGCTTCTACTATTGCCCAGTTGTGGGAGTTCAAAGCTCCTCCAAGGGTCCTCACCTTTTCTTGGATAGCCTTACATGAGGCACTTTGACCATTGAAACCTTCGACGCTAGAAATTGTGTATTGTAAATGCATGCCCCATGTGCTTGGCTGATGAGGAAATAGTGGATCACCTATTCCTAAATTGCAGGGTTGCACATTTCCTTTGGAAGTCGATATTCAGTTGGTTTTGATGTTAGTGGGGTTCTCCCCTCCAATTTGTCTCATCTCTTCGATGTGTGGAATTTGGGAGTTCGTTCTTGTAGAGGCCGTATTATGTGAAGGTCTTCTTTCGTGGCTACGTTATGGATTATCTAGAAGGGGAGAAACAACCGATGTTTTCAAGACAAAGCTTCCAACGAGGTCCTTTTTAGGGACAAGATTAAACACCTTATAGCTTCTTGGGTCTCTCCCCTTGCCTCTTTTTGGGGTTTCCCAGTGGATATGATTCAGAGAAATTGGAAAGAAGTGTCATGCTCCTCTCCGGCAAAGCTCGATGTTATTCACAGATGGGTTCCCCTCCTACAAGCAGCCTGAAACTAAACTTTGATAGTAGTGCCTGTGGAAACTCTGGTGTGGCCGGGGTGGGTGGCATTATCCAGAACGATGGGGTCGGGACTCGGGACTATTCTTTCCTTCTTGGGGCCTGCCGGTTTCAGCTCGGCAAATGTTGCAGAGTTACTGGCTATTAGGATATGCCTTAGGGAAGCCAATTGCCTGAACCTTCGCAATTTGATTATTGAAGGACTCCTTTTGTGCAATTCAGTGGGCCTTGGGAGTTGCTAAAGCCCCTTGGGAGGTGGTTGGGGAGATTTTTGATCTTGCAAAAAGTCTTCATGTTTCCTTTCCCATATTGATCAAAGTGCCAACACAGAAGCTGTTTGCCTAGCCAATGAGGGTGCTTCTCGTCATGATTTGCAGGTTATAATGTTTCCTTGTAGTTTCGGTCCCCCCCCCCCCCCCCCCCCCCCCCCCCCGGGCTAGGGCTTGGGTCCATAGCTTTTTGTTGGGTCCAGGCTCCCCGCATTCTTTTATTACATTATACCTCTCCTATACTGTATAGCCTTCTTTCATTTTAAGTCAGTCACTTTTTTTAAAAACTAAATAGAAAACCTGTCCTCCCCTTGTTTCACCAAGGCATCTGTGAAACTATCAGCCGACCGCCCAACATATTGAAACTCTAAACTCTACTTTGAGGGAAAAATGGACTTGATCTCATTGAGGTAAAATTGAAACCTCCAAGGCCCTCTAGTAGGAGACACCCAAGATATAGCTTTAAGATAAATCACTCTCCACACTTAAAGAAGCAAAGGATACAAAACAAAGAAACGAAGGGCTTCCAGAATGGCAACCGCCTCATCCTCATTAGATTCCCTAGCCTTATATTCTGAGAGAATATCACCAGAACATTCCCTAGATCATTCTGCAACACCCCGCCCACACCTGCTGGCCCTGGTTTGCACTGGAAATGGTTGAAGCAGGCCTGCTGAAATATTGATTGCTATCTGCAAGGGTTGAATCCCATCCATGCTAACTTGGGGCTACAATCCGATTTGGTCGGGCTATAGTCGGGACTAATTGATGTTATAAAAAAAGAATAATCGGGATTCATTGAGCTTAACTAGACTAGACCCATAAGGTCATAACAACCCAACTAGCATTATATTTAGCCTGATTCAGCTTCCTATTTACAGCAATGATACTTTGCAGGGTTGATGAATTTGTGGGGACGAATCCAGATCCATTGATACCTCAGTATGATTCTTGTCACCCTTTGCTTTTCATAAGCATATGCCAAATGGATATTTACAGATGTTTCTCTGTCGAGCAGAAATTTGAAGATTCACAGAACCTTTCGCATCTGGAAGTGGCTATGGTACTTATCATTACTTTTCTGACATTTTTCTTAACTTCCGATCTTATAACTTTTGAAATAAGTTCTGTTTGAGATACATGCTACTGCACTTTTCACTCGTTCAAAGTTAATTTGATTCTGCAAATCTACGTGTTATTTCTTATAATATAACTGTACTATCCTCATCTATATAGATAAGGGTGCATTCAGGTGTATCCTGAATCAGAGCTGTTCCAATATTTTAGTAGAAACAGTGGTCCGAGATGATAATGATTCTGGGTGGAAATTTTTTCCATCTAATGCGATTTCCAATTTGTTCACCCTGAGGGCCTGTTTGGCAAGTTACTGGTAAAGTTTCACCCTAAGGGCTTGGTTGACAAGATCCCTCTTCATTTCTTATCTCTTAAAAGCGTCCCTTTGCTTTGAATTCACTTTACCTAATAAATTGCCAAACGAGCATGCTGGAACGTATCACCATCCCATTCTGTCGAAATATCCTATCCATATTACATCTGGGATAAATGCACCCTAAAGAGAAATTTTACCGGTCCACTGACATTGTTTCCAATGTTGATTCATGTGGCCCTCAAATGGTTTTCAATGACACCACTTCATGAGAATAAATTCAAAGAGGATGAGTCATCTGGAATTCTTCTTTTTCCTTTTGACATGGTTAAGGAACGTGTCTTTAAGTTTTTGTTCTTGTTGTTTGACATGCCATCACTAAGAGGACATCTCTTTGCCTACTGGGTTATGGGTTAGGATTATAATAAACCACTCAGTACAGTGAGCTTCTATTTATGTAGATAGATGCAAGGTGTGAGTTAAATTATGAATCTTATTGGCTTTCATTCCCTAATAGACCGGATTGTCATTTAATTATTTGAATCTGTAAACATCTGATGAGAATCAAAATATTGCCTTTAAGAGATGTAGTGGCATTTAGAAACAAGTATGAAGGTGGTCCTCCAAACAAATGTAGGATGAAAACAGTCGCATGCATATGTTATCATCAATTGCACTACCTCACATAGTTTTAAGCGTAAATGTAGTCACTCAAGAGCCGTTTGTCCTTTTTGCATGGGTATGAAAATGAGATTTACATATGTAAAATTTACACAATCACAGAGTTGACAATGACTGGTTCGGATTACACATGTAAAACTCTCTTATCTCTCATTATCTCTGATGATTTAAGACACGAAAACTAAACATTTTGGGGTTTAATTAGTCAATAAAAAATTTAAATACACCAGATTAAAATTTTGGGACCCATAGGAGTTGCGAACTAAACGTTGTGGAGCGCTCATGTTGCAGTGATGCAAAGGGATGAAAAAAGCTCTCCTGTTAGTGTATATATATATATATATATATATATATATATATATATGGGGGAAAGTTTCAAGTGCATCTATCCCTCACCATAGGGTGAGAGACACTTCCCATTTTTGCACATGAAGACAAGGATGTGTACCTCACCCTATGTACTTGAAAAGTAACTTTTGTACTTGAAAATGCCCAATTATGGAAGTGTTCCTCACCCTATGGTGAGGGATGGATGCACTTTAAACCTCCCCTATATATATATATAGTGGGGGGATCACACAGGCTGCAGCCTGTGTTATCACAGGCTGCACGCACACGTGCGAGGGCCCAGGGCCTCTGCCCACACGTGTGACACAGGCTGCAGCCTGTGATAACATAGGCTGCAGCCTGTGGGATCCCACCTCATATATATATATATATATATATATATATATGGGAGATGCTCCTGTGAGAGCATCTCTCACCTTATTATGAGAGATAAGGTGGGGGCCTTCATATTTAAGTTGTTGGCATTGGATATGGATGTGAGGGCCCCCACCTTATCTCTCATAGTAAGGTGAGTGCATCTCTCATAGGAGCATCTCCCTCTATATCTCTCATATTATAGAGGGAGATGCTCCTATGAGAGATGCACTCATCTTACTATGAGAGATAAGGCGGGGGCCCTCACATCTAAGTCGTTGGCATTGGATATGGATATGAGGGCCCCCACCTTATCTCTCATAGTAAGGTGAGAGATGCTCTCATAGTAAGGTGAGAGATGCTCTCATAGGAGCATCTCCTTACACACACACACATACACACGCACACAGATATATATATATATATATATATATAGGAGGTGCTCTTGTGAGAGACACTCTCACCTTACTATGAGAGATAAGGTGGGAGCCCTCACATTTAAGTTGTTGGCATTGGATATGGATGTGAGGGCCCCCACCTTATCTCTCATAGTAAGGTGAGAGCGTATCTCATAGGAGCATATCCCATATATATATATCGCGATATATATAGAAACTACGGTTGGAGTTGATTTTTTTTTTTTTTTCTGCCAAGAGGAGGGTCCAAGGGAGTCCTTGAAATCCCCCCCACCCATACCCATGTGGGTCCCCAAGTGGGCCCCCACCATACAATTCAACTTACCTTATCCTAAGCTTCAGCTTAGGAGAGCTGACCCATATAGATATATATATATATATATATATATATATATATATCAGTAGAAGGCACCTAAATAAATGTCAGTTCAATTCATAGCCATCTTGTTTGTTTCCCTTTTGTAGACCATTGTTTTCTTCCTTTTGTCTGCATATTTGTAGTTCTATTGGCCATTCATCAAGTGGTTATAATTCACAAATCCGGGGACCTTTGTAGAATCATATCCATTGAGCTTTGTTGTATTTGGTAATATGGATCACTGAATATGGGGCTCTTCCTTTATGCATGCGAGTTGGGATCAAGATTTGTTCAATTTATTTTGGCTAAGGATTCAATAACTCCCCTGGAGAATGGATTCAATCTGAAATTGTTGTATTATATATATATATATATATATTTATCAATCATATATGTTTAGATTCAGAAGTTCGAAAGAAGGGTTGACATGGATATTAATGGCAAGAGAAATTATATGATCGTTGGATTTGTATACAAGTTATTACAATCAGTGGATTTGTATTGTATCCTTGAGCATTGGGTCTGTACATGTAGGCCCGTGCTTTAGCCACCGGAATTATCAATCTGGGGGCCCGTAGTGGATTGACTATAACCTAAAATAACTGCGGTTCGAAGTACTAAGTCTAATTTGTGAATATATCCTGTCTCTATTTTAGTTGCTAGTCGTCTATTTGGCATGTGATGTTTCCACAGCAGAATTCTAAATCCCAAGACCTGCTGGTACTTGAGCCCAAAGATTCAATCCATATTCTCAAGCGTAGGATCATATAGTTTCGGTTAAGTCGAAGAACCCGTCTATTGAAAAGAAAATGTTGTTCCTTGTTCAGTTTTTTCTTCATTTCAGATGTCCTCTTGCAAACACGTTAGATGCTAATCATTCTCTTGTACTTAAGGCCACTGAAACTGTATTCGGCCATCATTTTGGCCTCCAGACTGGTTTTATATTAGCAGTTTCCACACTCCATGTTACATTAGTGATGCTTCCAGTCATGTGTCATGTGGAGTTGTTTTGTCGAGCAGTGGAAAGTCTTGTTTCAATGCATCATGGATCTGCTGCTCTAGCGGATGCTTGCTCCATTTGGAAAGGCCTTGCTGTGCGTGTGATCCATCAAGGAACTGTCAGTGTTGCTGCCGCCACAGTGGCTGCTGCTTGGAGAAGCCTTGTTGCAGGTCTTGCTGTCCTTGCTGTCTTCTTTCATCTCTATCTTGCTCAGATTGTTCTTGTCGCTGTGTGCGGTCCTGCGTCGGATGCAGAAAGGTATGCCATTGCCAAACCTGTACAAGAAACTGTTGTCTTCCTCGCTGCCTATGTTCCTAGACATTTTTCATTGCTTTAGTTGGTTTATGCCCTTCTTATCCGAGTGGATTTATATATATAAAATCATGTAGATATGAGGGGTGTATATTAGAAACATTGCAAACATTGCTTAAAATATTAATATGGTGAACAGATTGTGGCCAAAGCGGTTGCTGGGCCATTCTTTTTAGTGACAGTTGATGATGTGTGTTGGCAAAACTGTATTGGTTGTCAAGATACAACTGATGTGAGCAATGGATTGCTGCACAACTGTGGTGAAGAGCATTGGTAGGTAATGCCCCGAAATCTGGGCCATGACATCAAAACTGTTGGTATTTTCCGAGTGTGTCGAACATGGCACGCAATGACTGAAACGTGGAAGTAGTGACTTTTTAAACAGTGCATTCTTTGGTGCCATAGTAGCATTATTACTAGGGTTGTACATGGGCGGTTCGGATCGGTTTAACACTAAAACTAACAGTCAAATTGAATCTGTTGGTTTTTTAATTAACCGATCCGATCTGACCGATGAAGAGGGCTTAAACTGAACCAAACGGTTCGGTTCGGTCGGTTAAATCGTTGTTTTTTATTTTATTTTTTTAAAAATCAGACATTGAAAACGCATATAAAAAATAATTCTACTCCAAAAAGAGAGTTTGGATTAAGTACAAGCACAAAAAAAAAAAAAAAAAAAAAAAAACCAGCTTGCAGTGAAACATTCATTCCACATGATACCATCTGGAATTATAATAGAATAATAGTTAATGTCAAGAAAAGTCACAGACAAATGGAATCTGTATGAGAATTCACTGTATTTTTCAAAAATGAAGGTTTTTAACACATTGGTTAGGTGTGATCAAAACCAACCATCAAAAGGCTAGGTTCTATTGACTTTTTTAGCATTTTCAAGAGTGCAGCCTTCTGATAAAAACTTCATTGAAATGGGGTAGCAATTGTAATGGAAGGAAAACACCCAGTACAATAATCCTTCCATCTGCAATGAAGTATCAAAAAATATTTGAGAGATTAGAGGAGATGCACTGAGGCAGTGTTAATGGTTGAGTTCATGTGAGAATGGAGTTGTGGAATGTAACTTTGAAAGTAGTAAAAAATGAAATCTTAAGGCTAAAATAGTAAAAAAATAATACCTAAGTTACTACATACGGTCGATTCGGTTTAAGCGGTTAACCGTTGGTTCAAATCGATAACTGACCGATGCAAGCGGTTTTTATGATTTTCAAATTGTTAATCGAACCAATCTACTATAAACCGATCCAAACAGTCCGATTCGGTCGGTTTGGTTCAGTTTTACGGTGATATCGGATTTTTAGTACAACCCTAATTATTACTCATTAAAGAAGCATCTGTCAAGTCTGAAATTGCTTAGTGGTAGGTAGTGGACCACGGAAAGAACTTTCCCAAATCAAATTTCTACTTGAAAAGTAGCAGTCCACCGATTCCAGAAATTAATGTCTCGACGCTGGACTGTGGCTTCTATTCATGTGATTTCCCATGCGAAAATGTACCCCTTCTATTCGTGATTGCCCATGTGAAAAGCTGACTGCAACAAAATGATGGTTTGGAATTTCGATGGTTCATCCCACGTTGGGACTTGGAAGGGCAAGAAATAAACATGGGAACTGCAAATCGCTTGAATATCCTTAACAAATAACAAGCGCATGTTTATTTGTATAAGAGGAGAGGAGTTGAGTGATATAAAAGATCAAATCAAGAGAAAATGAAAGAGGAGGGGGTTGAGAGTAAAAAGTAAGATTTGGATCTCATTTCATAATAATTGTTTTGCTAACCACTACAAAATGTGTGAGAGAGAGGTTTGGTCAAGGGAATGTTTTCTATATGATTTTTTTTAGGTGTGTGAAAATATATAGTCCTTTCTATAAAATTATTATTATTATTATTATTTTTTTGTTTTTCTCACCTCATTGTATGGTTATCAATGTAGACTCAGATGGCTACAGCAGCAGCAGTCGTCGTCATCAGCATCTACCAACCCTATGCTTGAGCCCAGCTATGTATCTATCTATCTACGAAGGCCTCGTTCGTTTTGCTGTCACCTCCACTTTTCCTAGATAGACCGGCCTAGATCGTGTTCGTGGGTGGGTTAGAGCGAGTTGCTTTCTAGAACACCGGCCGAAATCCCAATCTAAAGCGCCCAACCTGACCCATCGCCACTCCCGTACGTCTTTTCACCCTACTCATCCCGATCCTACGTTGCAACTAATACACGATAACAGTGCAACACCTTTCAAAAATCCTATTGTGGGGGCCCACATAGAGATTATTCAAGCAGCTAAAGATGAATCTCATCGCCTCCAACCACAAATGCTTAAATTTCAGCTCCAAATGAGTGGGTCAGTGGCGATGCCATGCCAGCACCTAGTGATGTTTTCATCACGTGTTCAGTTGGATGGTGAGACCTATTTATTTTAAGCTGAAGCTTGAGGATGTGTACCAGTTGGATGGGATGAAATTCATCTCGAAAGGAATACATTATCTTTATGTGGGCCCGAGTTGCATGAGAAGCGCTACATGGTTGCCATTTAACAGCTGTGACTCCTCGTTTTATTCAAACGTAAGGATTATTGAGTTAGTTATATATACCAAGTCATGTCAAAATCACACACACGGGAAGGCAGCACACATAAGTGTAAAGAAAGCCCACACAAGTTAGAAGAAGTGACATACCAGGTTCGAACCCCGGGCAGTCACATAAGAACCGACACTCCTTATCACTTGGATAAGGTTATGTTCTTTAGAGCCTAATAGCTTGTAGCCACCTTAACTTGTAATACACTCTTTGATTGATAAATAAGTTGTCTTAAAACTTTAGTCAAAAGGTTTTTTTTTTCCTTACCCTCTGCTACGTACTCATACAGTCATACACCTGCACACTCACACACTACTCAAGTCTTTATTGAAGGACTAGGGACCGATCCCTGTTTGCATTTAATGGACAGGGAGTTGCCTCACCACTGGGCTACCCGTGGATTGGTAATTGTATCAAGATCTTAGAAAAATGGGGATTCGCCCCCAAAATGCAATGCATACGGGAGAAATTTTCACTCCTGCTGGAGATCTGCTTTTCCTTCATGAAGTTTATCTACGGTGGCCCAATAACTTATCACTCCCTTCTACAATTGCAGATGATGATCAGATTATCCCACACGTCTAACTGTTACTTTATTTTGAATTTATAATTGATTAAAGGTTCTATCCGAATGCAAGCAAAATTAAGCAAATCGTCGGCTTAGAAACGTATGAAGCTCGACAAGCTTACAATATTCAA